>JAIFGZ020000096.1:0-598895 GCA_019925245.2 Oryza australiensis
CTATCACGGTCATGAAATATTTCTTACCATCTTTTGTCAACACTCCATTCATCTCGCATAGATCCGAATGAATTAGTTCAAGTGGTGCCAAGTCCCTTGCCTCTACAAAACCTTGTAAGGCTTGCGAGGTTGTTTTGATTCCACGCAAGTATGGGACTTAGAACCTTTAACTAAGGTGAATTTCTGAATTAAGTTTAGTTTTGCTAGTCGTGTCATACAAACTAAAAATTAATATGACAAAGTCGTGAATGTCAAATATCGACTCACTAGACCACATTATTCACAACTTTATTACAAACATCGGATAAAGATAAACGAACAAGCTTTCGCATTCATAACCTTTTCCAACAAATTTCCATACTTAGACCGCATTACACATTATTGGATTCAAAAACTAATTTAAAACCATCTCTACATGTAGAGAGCCGGAGATTCTTCTTGATAGTAGGGCCATGCCGTCACGCCCAAAAATTTTTCCCAAATTGGCCAAACTATTTTGTGTATTAAATCCGTCTAGGCATCAACCAGTGGTACACAAAATGACAAATTAATACACAATCGAATCATCATATAACTTATAATTACTTATGAAAAGAGGCACTTAGTCCTCACACTCAAAACAAAGCAAATGGCAGGAAAAGGACGATCCTAGCGGGGCTTCGGCCTTCACCTCCACGTGGCAAACTCAACGGGGTCCGAGCCTTGGTCCTCTAACACCGTCTTCAACTCGAAGCACTATACTTGAAGGAGGAAGAATTTGCAAGGCCGAGTACAACCAACGTACTCAACAAGCCACACCAAGAGATGCAGAGATGGTTAGGAAAGCGAGGCTTGGGGCTAATTTTTGCGAAAAAACGGTTGCAAACCTTTTAGTTTCAAAACGGGAAAACCATTGATTAATTAAGTCAAAATTAATCCTTCACCGAACAACGTTATACCCATGTTGAATGGCCCAACCATTTCCACCCGATCTAATCCAAATTATTAAGCCAAATTATTAAGGATGAGACTAACCATGTTGAATCTCGGTCGATCGCCCATAACCGTGGGCATAGCTATTCGAATATTTTTACTCCGATCGGAGGTGCGCTATTTTACCCACAAGACACGATTCCACACATGTTGCCATGCCCCCAAAGTATCGCCACGATACCGCAAAGGGAAATCGTGACAAGACTTTTCGCATAACTTTCCCTAACCAATCGAACCACACCAAGGTTTCGCCCCACTCCCGTTCTTGGCAAGGCAGCCCCTCGAGTGTCGCGGTGAATCTAGAAGCCCAGCAACCCTTATCCAGAGCCGACTGCAACTGCATCACGCCCACCCATGCTAGGGATCATTGGCTAGAGAAAAACTATACTACGAGTCTAATAGTTGCCCATTCTCGCTATGGTAAGCACCGTAAGTCTTTCGGGGCTTCCCATGAACCGCCTTAATTTGTCATGGGTGTGACCATCCAAAACCATGCACCCATGACCCACCATTTAAGTCATATTTTAGTTGGGATATCACGATCAATAAATCATGGTTAGGTGTTCCAAGCTTGCGGCTCATCTCGAACTAAGTTTAGATAGTGTGATTATCCCATTTAGTGAGCTAGTGGTAATTAAGCATGGCTAAGCACATAATCCTAGCACAAGTCACGTAAGTGACTAAAACCATCAAATTATCACCCAAGGTTATCAAAACGCACATCAAGAGGTATGGCACAAGCAAAGTAATCCTATCATTCCAAATTAGCAAATCAATGCAGCTTATTTGCAAACAAAGAAAAGCATTTGTAAAATAGGTTCAATATGCTTCAAGGGAGTGTGACTTGCCTTGCTTCTTCCAACAACTTCTTCGCATGCGAACTTCAAAACATCTACACACCGGCACGCAAAACAAGGAAAACCCTAATAAAAACCAAATAACAAAAGACATGAAAAGTAAATCAAGCATGTAGATTTTAATTTTAGATAAATTTTGCAATTTGAATAGCCCACTTTAGAGTTCGTATGAATTAGATATGAACTTTAAAAGTTTTGGACCATTTAAATAAATTCGGAAATTAATTAGATTTATTGTATAATTTTTGATTATTTTTCAAAGGAAAAAGGGCTAGGGTTGACGCGCCGCGCAATGGCACGCCTCGTGTGACCACGGTGGACTTAGTCCATGGGGACCGATCCGCAGTCCACCACGTGGATGGCTCGGATCACCCCAAAGAGGATCGGGCGGCCACAGGAAACTGACGGCCCAGATCGGCCTGAGGGCGATCAGACGGCTTGGGAGGCGAGGCTGTCGGGCATGCCCGGACCTCCCGTTCTATTTGCAATATGAGTTGAAACGCTTCGCTTATATGACAAGTAAACGAAACATTCGATGTCCCGAGAGAGGGATAAGTGAGACATTGCTGGGTCTCGTAGCTCGCAACCAACTTCAAAGCCTAAAGTGTGTCCGTCAAACCACTCGAAGGTGGCGATCGATATGTTACATAATTGGAGACATGACAAAATGGCTAAAGATCTACAACATCTCAACTATTCTAAACTCATACTCATGTGAATCTAGCTCCCAAGATGTGCGCTAAATTCACACTTTCATCACAAATATGAATATACATAGTGAATACATTTAAATTGAACAAAACTTAAAGGATTACAATAATTAGATAATTACTTAGGTCGATCGACCAAATAAATATACAATCGTAGTACAAATGAACAGCGATGACTTTAACTACCCATTCCACAAGCACACCGACTAGGGGTTTACCCCATTAAGTTCAATCCTAGAAGAAACAAATCGATCTCCCACATCTCTCAAAAGCTAAATTTAAGTCCTGCAACAAAATGGATATTCCAATAGCAAGTGTCAGTATATTGTTTGAAATAATATACTGGCAAGAGCAGTAGAGCACAATCAAACCTAAGTACATGATAGCTCATCAAACCTAAGTACATGATAGCTCTACTTCAAAGGAAGGCTAATAAAAGTAGTTTCAATTTATGGCATAAAGCATTTTAGTTCGCAATTAAGCTGCAATGTAGTTTTAACCCAAGCCATTTTCAACAAAAATACAAATCTTTACTAACCAATGTGCATGGTTTCATCATTTATATAAAGATACATACTAATCCATTACTCACGTCGAGGAGTAAGGCAAATTCAAAATATGAAACAACATTATTTCCAACACAATATGTTTCATTTTCAAGACCATTTAGGAAAAACACAAAATCACAAAATTATACCCATAGTATATCATCATGTCGCTCATGACCGTGAGCACGACTAATCGATTAGTTTTTATAACTCGTAGAGTTTGTACGCCCTTTACCCACATGATATGAACACTCTAGTCTGCTTTTGAGTTTGCAAGACTCTATCACACTCTTCACGTTGAGTGCGATCTAGAGGTCATAACGTAGCATTTACACTACTTAGTCCCTAGCCTTGCACCGCATGATACAATGTGTTTCCTCCATCCTAGGTCATACTCGGAATAAGACCTAGAACCGTTAAGTGATGGGCCCACGCCTTAAACTTAACGTCGTGGTGGCGACCACGTGGCATGATACCGTTGTATTGACGACCGAGTCGCCTAAACTATCACGACCGGTAAATACGAAGTTCCTCCGGGTTATCCGACACCCATACACTTCGCCTACCATAATACAAGGCTAGGTGCTAAATAGATTACTCGGTTAAGGCTATCCCATGCTAGCACATGTGAATGTACTTTAAACACAATGAATGACATATGTAGTTCGTCATTAATCGACTCTGCAAACATTCTTCCTACTCCGTATACGAATATATCAATCGTATACCACTTGCCGTCCAAGTCTAAAATCACATTTTATTTAACTTTTATTTCACAAATACTGAGGTCCACCTGTCTGGTTCAAAATGTCCAAAAATATTTATAAAGAAGTTTAGCAATAAATCCATAACCATGTTTTGTTTATCACTAAGCAAGGGTAAGCATTTCATCTTTATAAAGCATAACATAATCATATGAGCACATTTAAAGTACTCTAATTAATCCTAAGGTTCAAAACAGCAAGGAATTGATTTTTAAATCGGGGTTCATGTATTTTCAAGACAAAGCTACAAAACATCATATGTTCAAATTGTCGATAGTGTAAAATATGCATGCAACTTTTTAAACAAATCATTTAGCCCAAAAACATAGGATTCAAAGTGTTCAAAAGAGGGGGCATGAAGGCATGAACTTGCCTTGGGTTTGGAAAAATGTCAAGCATCTAATCCATTCCTCCGTTTACACAATCATCTAAACAAAATATACGGTATGCAATTAAATACCAAAATATGCTGAAAATTCAAAATGCTCTAAAATGCATGATTTTTTCATATTGAGTGGCTGCTGGTATAAAATGAATTTTGGTGAAATAATTTCTAGTTTATTCTATTCCATTTAAGAGTTATGACTTTTAGAAGTTTTATCGGATCGTAGTGGTATAAGGTTAGGTGAGGTTTAGATAGTGTTTCTATATTTTTATTTTTATTAATTTGAGTTTACAGAGGAAAGGGAATATATTTTCTAAGTCTAACACAATTGGTTTCATAATTTATTTTTAGAGTTATTATGAATTTCTTAGACCTTCTATAAACTTATAATGGGTTTTAGCCTTAGGCCTCCATAGTGTCCTATACATATGGCTTTAGGTTTTGGGTCCGAACTTGTTAATTCATGATTAAACTAATTATGTTTGCTATATATTCCATTCTAGTTCTACAAGTTTTAGATTTTATTTTCCCGTCACTCTTTGCAACTAGAGGTGTTCTTTGTTATAGTTTTTAACATACCAATCTAGATGTTGCTATAAGGGCTAGGTGCTCTAAATCTTTAGGAAAAGAGGATGGAACTATGGTTTCCTTGATTCAACATGTTCCATTCTAATTTATAGGTTAGGATACAATTCATGTATATGCATAGTTATATACATATGGTGCTTAGCCTATTAAGAGTGATTTGCACTTAGGTTATCTTTCTAGGGTTTTCGGGTTTTTCCTATATATTTAGTGTATATATTGTCATATTCTATTTGTGCTTAGCCTATTAAGAGTGATTTGCACTTGGGTTATCTTTCTAGGGTTTTTCCTACATATTTAGTGTATAGATGTTGGATTTATGGAGATTTAGTTTACTTAAATGGATTGAAAATAAATTTACTACAAATTTTAAATTTTATGAGTTGAAGTGCACATCGTGATTTATTCCTTGTATAAATATTTAGGTGACATTATTATACAGTAGGCATATGTTTTTATTTTACACTTTGAAATTGTGCATTTTGAGGGTCCTACAAAGCTTGAGTTTGCTAAAAAGGGGTTAAAATGAACTGTATTGTATTTTGAGGGTCCTACAGAGCTTGAGTTTGCTAAAAAGGGTTAAAATGAACTCTATATAAATTCCTAATCCTAAAGTTCAACCTACGTAAATCACATCATTTCAAATTTTAGTGGGTATTTGGCACAAAGTGATTATATGTTTTTATTTTTCCTAAATAGATAGAGTGTGTAAGTTTAGGAATCTACGAAAATGAGTTTGTCCAAGAATGAGTAAATTCTAATTTTCTACTTACTTTTACAAGCTTTTACAAGTTTGGACCAGCCCTATGTATGATTTAACTTTAGACAATTTTCAAGACAATTTTCAGAGGTAAAAGTTGTACTGTGAGTGTTAAGTTTTATATTTTTAAATTAAATTTCATTATTTTTTTGAGTCCATAGAAATTTGTTTCACCCCAAAATAAGTTATAGTTTATTTTATATCGATTTTGCAAGTGTATCAGTTTTCCTGTTGAAGAAATAGGGCTGCACCTAATTTCTTTTGTATTTCAAATTTAGAATTTTATGGGGTCCACAGGTCAGTGACTGGACATTTTTCAAAAGGCCCCTGGAGTATATAGAAATCAACCCGCAGCCCATGAGCACATGCCGAATAAACGTTTCATTAAGAGTCCCCAGAGTTTAATGCATTTATATCTAAGTCCCTGGGTCCATGTCACTGAAAGAATATTTACAAACAAACCCTACTATTCTTCTCACCCTACTGTACAGTACTTAATCGAGTGGGACCCACCTATCATAGGGGCAGCAAGGAGAAGTAGCAGCAGAAACAGAGCCTCACCGGCCGGCGGGCATGACGGCGACACCGACGGCGAACGGCGGCTCCCCGGCCTACGCATCCAAAACATAAAATGAAGTTGGTTTTCTTGCGGACCTGTCGTGGTGGTTTCGTCCCCGGAGATGGCCGGAATCGACGATAGTGATGGCGCATGCGGCGGTTGTTTTCGGGGTGACAAGCCGTATGGACCACGGCTCGATTTATGCCAAACTAGCGCGTGCATAAGCTCCCTAGAGGTCCTTGGATGCTTAACAACACTTGTACGCGGTATTTGGCGAGGCACAGGCGACAGTGTCGACAGCGAAAATGGCTCCGCGACGATGGATGGCGCCGGCTTCATGGCGACGGTTTGCTCTGGCTGATGCACTGCTAGGAGAAGATGTCCAGGAGCTTAGTGGAGTTCCTAGTGAGAAGCATGCACAAGGAATTGAACCCTATCTTACCGAAGAGGGTGTATTCATCGGAAATGGCCGGTGGCCGGAGCGGAGGAAGACGACGTCGATCTAGTGCCTTCGGACTTCATAGCTTCGTGTGCTAGGTACTCGAGCCCCTGGTTAGGTGGCGATGACGGCTGCCAAATGGTTCTGCCGGATTCGAGCCGAGCAGTGAGAACGCAACGCGCGGTGGCGCACCGAGGCCGACGGCCTTGGTGACCGCGACGCCGTGGATTTCGTCCTGTGCAAGGTGGGAGAAGAAGGGCATGGATGTGTTAGGCATGGAGTGAGGATCGTGTTCCCGAGAGTGGGTTGCGGCGATGCTTACCAGTGAGGTCACAATGTGGATCGAACACCTGCGGCCGAAGACATGAAGGGCGTGTCCCCGGCGTCTCCGAGATGAACTCTCTCGATTTTCTTCGTGGAACGTATTGAGGGAATGATGACGGTCACGGTGACGAGAGGGTTTTCCAAATGGCGAAGCTTGAGCTGGCGGTAGTGTGGCGAGGTGGAAGAAAAGGGCGCCGACACGTTCCTCCCCCTCCTTCTTCCTCGCTGTTCCTTGAGCGGTGGCACATTACACTTGAGTGGAGCAAGCCTAGGGGCTGCCATGTGGGTCCAGGATGAAGAGGGCAAGGCAAACCAGAGTGGTATGGGTAGAAATACAAGTGAAAGTGAGTTTAGCTATATTTTCGAATTTATTTCTCTCCTAAACTTTGGAGCTCATTAACTTAAACTGTGGGCATGGTAAATTGGTGAAAATTTTACTAGAGGTAGATGGTCATCCCTAGGTTCCATTTTCTTAGGTTGCACTCAAAAATCATTTGCAGATTTCTCCCAGAAATTAATTAAAGATAGAGTATTTTGGGACTTGTTTGAATTTTTTAGAGGGTCTAAGCTGAGGAAAAAAATTCTAGAAAAATTATATTTATTTATGTTAATTAATTTAGTATTTGAATAAATTATTTTGTGTATATACTTATGTGCACCTAAATATCTTTTTAGGCAAGTTGGTATTTTAGCCGACTTTGGGGTTATTAGATAGTCTAATATTGGTCCTCCTTGTTTAATTTGTTTGGGGCATCAAGCCTAGTTTTTAAATTGTACAAAAATTATGTTAAGTTGAGTATAGCCTCTGGCACCTACATGAATTTTTTTAATGATTTTTATCTTATATGTTTTAGTCCGTAAAATTAAGGTAGCCTTCCTAGGTTTAGTGCCTACCCTATGTGCACGTGTCTAATTTATTCTTCTGATTTCGTATTAACTTTCCTCGGCTGAGGAGGTGACCTTAAATTAAAATTTTAAGTTTACATGCTAGCATCCAAAATTTGTTGTAGGCTCTGCTTTGGTGAATTTTCACCTCCTAGGTTGTTGCTTATGAGCCCTAATATGAAATGCGATTTCAAAATCCAAAAGAAGAAGGTCATATGGTCAAAACATGTTTCATGTATGTATACGCACTTACCAGCATATATGTTCTAGGTTAGGAATGGAA
Source organism: Oryza australiensis (assembly GCA_019925245.2). Classification (NCBI taxonomy): domain Eukaryota; kingdom Viridiplantae; phylum Streptophyta; class Magnoliopsida; order Poales; family Poaceae; genus Oryza; species Oryza australiensis. Next base: position 8,072 of record JAIFGZ020000096.1, read on the forward strand.
AGGTTTTTAACTTGTTTTAAAGTCTAGTCTATCACGCAAAGGTCTAGGTTGGTCTCCCTAATGAGAAAGAAAAATTTTAGTTCTCAATTTTCTAACTCGTGGGCAAATAGGTTGAAGTTCTTTAACCTAGGTTAGAAAATGAAAAATTTTGGTTCACAAAATTGGGAAACTCGCTTTCATTTTGTTTGGACAAATTTTCGTTGGTCCTAGAATTTGGGTACGTGATGCAGAAGCCTACCCATGGTGGCCTGGGCGGAAGAGGCATGGTCCGGCCACACGGGTCGTGCGACACGGAGAGTGGCGACAAGACGCACGCGGCGGGGCACAAGACGCGGCCCGACGGTCGCGGCGGCGGCCATCGGCACAACGGCAAGCGGCGGAGGGCGGAAGGAGGAGCCACCGACGCGGCAAAAGCGGCGGCGCGCGGCGAACGGCAGCCGGGGTGGCCACGGCGATCGACGCTCGGACGATGGTGGTGATGGCGCGGACGGCGTTCTCGCTATGATTGGCGATGGCGAAGGGGATGCCGAGGCTCTCAGAGGGGCACGACTGAGCCGAGGGAAGGGGCAAGCAGCCCAGCAATGGCACCTGATCGAAATGGCGCCGAAGGCAAAACGAGGGCTACGGCTGCGGTGGAGACATGGTGATGTGGGTGCTCCCCCTGTGGCTAAAGGCGGTCGATGCATGGTCGAGGCGCGGGCGGTGGCGGAAAATGCGGCGGTGGCCCGAAGCATGGCAGCGCCGCCTGGAGCGCGCGCGCGCCCGATAGGGACAACCGCAAGCGGCGGAGCGAGGAGGCGCGGAGAGGCGAGGAGGAGCACGACGGGCTCGGGGTTTGGGGAAATGGGAGAGGGCGCCGTAGGGTTTATAGGCGCGGTGGAGCGGGCATGGTCGGTGCTCGGCGGAATTGACCGCGAAGTGGGGTGGCTGGTTAAAGCGACGATTAAACGACGATTAAAGGTGCGGGAGATTTGGGAAAATAAGGGAAAACGTGTGGCGGCGTGAATGCGTGGCTTTAGGGCGGGCACGGGATGAGCGGGCGACGGAAATCGTGGCGCGAGGGCGTGGCTTGCGGCGACGGCAAAGGCGGTCAGGCGCGAGGAGGAAGATGACAGGTAGGCCCCACCTGTTATCGGCTCAGAGAGGGATGGATGCCGAATAGACTTTGGCGGTGCGTGCAAGTGGAGGCGGCCGTGGCCTCAAGGCCGGCCCATAAGAGACGAGGCGTGCGTGGAGAGAGAGGCATGGGTCAATGGAGAGAGAGAGAGGAAGGGAGGCAAACTGAACTTCAAGGAGTTGGGTCGAAACCACCCGAGAACAGTGAGGAGGATTTATATTTGTTTTTCTTTTAAATTAATCATATAAATGATCCTTAAATTTTTATAAATACTTTCAAAGTGCTCAAATAATTCCAAAAAATTCTTAAAATAGGTGAAAAAGTATTTAATAGAAATAATACCAGTCATTTAGTGATTAATTTATTTATTAAATAATTGCTAAAATGTTCTTTGTATTGTTAAAATTATTTTTGAGCTCCAAAATTTCACAAAATTTCGTAGAATAGTTTAGGGCATGAAGAATATTTCAAAAATATTTTCAAAGCCATGATTTTTAAAGGAAAGTTTAATTTCCTTAATACTTCACTTGATAATTTCTTCCGTCTTTTTATTTAATTTCTGAAAAATAAATTATTTAATGTTTTTTATTCCCGAACAAAAATTTGGGTTGCGACACCGCACGTTCTTTAGTTTGCACGGTCTTTCCCAAGTAAGCTTCAGATTACTGTACCTAACACCAAGAACACGTGCTTGGGTTCCGTTCCCTTTAACAACGAGTAAGTCCCCCAACCCGATAAGAACAAAACAGAAGATGTCAACACACACATGAATATTAGCCTCAGTATCAATCCATCATTTCGGTGAATGACAAACTGAAATAACTATAGGTAATAAATTACCGTACCTCCATGTTCCTGTAGTTTCACCAATGACCATGTTTGTTGTCTTTTTATTGCCCTTCCACTTGCGGCTCACGTTCACTGGCAAAGTGACCAACTTCACCGCAAACATAGCAATTTCCCTTATTCTTCTTCTTCTTAAAAGTGGTTGTCTGTTTAGTCTTTGAATTGTTATCTTGCTTGTTCTTTTTCTTCTTGCCTTTGGGGTTGTTTTTTTTGCACCGATTTGCGCTAGAAGGCCCATCAACTCCTTTCCCGCGAGTATCTTTTGCCCTCACCTTCTTTCAACATCCAAAGTTCCAATCGATCGAAATGACGCCGAACTATTGCCTCTTATGTTTCGTAGAAGTGGCAAAATCCTCCAAGTGGGTGGTAGTTTAACAATAATGCCCCCGCCACAAACTTGTCGGGCAACTCACATGGGAAATGTCCGAGTTCTTTCGTTAGTGCCTCGAATCTCATGGGCCTCGTTCTACTATAGAACGGTCATTGACCATCTTTAGTAGTCAAAGAACCGTTCAATGACATACATCTCACTACCTAAGCATCAGAGACCCTAAACTTTGCCTCTAGTGCATCCCATGCATCTTTTGCGGATGGTAACGACAGATAGACATCCACTAGGTTATCTCGCTAGAAGATTAATCATGGGGCCTCGAAAAGGTTATCGACTACGATGAAAGCTTGCTTCTCCTCTAGAGTAAACTGTTCTGCAACCCCTTTGCGATATGAATAATATTCATTGTGGTTAACCATAGAACCATTCTATCATGCCACTGTTTATAATTTGACGCATCAAAGACGTTTGGTTTAAGTGCGGAAGCAAAACCTGCTACCAAAGGCCTATCACAATTCTTAGGTTTTTGGATTGTTACAATTATAGGCATTTTACTGGTAGTTTAATTTTGAACGGTAAGAAATAGAATAATACTATAGAGTGATGCATGGCATATACTCGCATTAATATTTAAAAATATATAAACATAATAGAGAAATAGTGCTAGTAAAGATTTAGATTGTACCTAGGCGTAGATCCATTGCTGTTTGACGATAATGGGTGTTTCTTCTCCCGAATTTGACGAAATGACATGGTTGTTCGGTTGATATAATCAATCTGATGCAAAGAAGAACATGTTGAGCACAAAGAAGTAGTTGATGCGGTGATCTAATCAAGCAGCAGAGCAAAGCTTGCCTCCGCAAAGTAGACGTTCGGCCTTCTAAAAGTAGATTTAACATCGAGCAATCACGTAATGCTACCCAAAACCCGATCGTCTGTCTACTCGTGCAAGTACCACAAAGAACGAGGTTTCTGAGGCTTGCTCTTGCAAGGTCTCAGGCTACGAAACTTGTGACTGTGGATGACAACAGGCGGGCAAGCGTTAAAGAGAGGATGAGTGTTGTTGTGTCCGAGGAGGAGGGACTCCTTTTATAGATGAATTTGTGAGGTGGAGCTGGGATAAACCTGGATACTTTTGAAGCTCATCAATGGCAAATCAATGGAAGGAATATTCCATGGTTTAAATATCATCAATGACTACTCAATTGCTTGTGTTATTCACCCATTGATCACATGTTTTAAACCATATCAATGCCTCGCTCAATTGCCGGTGTTATTCACTCGCAACATTCACGCATGATCACGTAATATTCACCTTAATGATGACTATTGATGGCTATAGAAAAAGGTGTTCCATCTGCTCCAAAACCAAACGCCATGTCATGGCCCGACGAGGCGAGCGAGCACATGTGTGGCTTTCCTTTGTCTTCTTCTTAACCTCATTTTAATTTTTTTTAAAATATCTATTTATAATAAAACATATTTACAAATAGGTTTTGATGTTATTTTATCATCAAGGATCTATTTATAAATTTTTTATTACAAATAAATTTTTTAAGTTTTTATAAATAGGTCATCGGTGTCAATATAATTAACGTTGCTTTTTTATGATTGGCTTAGCTCTGTTGGAGAGGGTAAGAGAAAATCGTCAATGACAAAATATTTGGTACAATAGAAATTTGGTCCTACCATGTATGGAGCCACATCTTACATATTTTAAGCTCCTGTTGAAGTTTAGTCATTCCAGAACATTCCACAACGGCCAACAACCGACCAGCAAAAGCTTGCAGCTAAATGCTCCTACACTCTCTCTTCAGAAGGTTCTACTCCTAATCCGAAGCTTCGCGTAGTCGCTTCACACCCCCACCAGTCACTGATATCCTGTCCCTACCATCACCTCGGCCCCGCCTGTCATCGTCAAGCGCGATGTAGTAGTCGCCCCCGCTGACTGATCCCCCGCTTAACTCCCAAGAACTCTCTAGAACCCACACTGCTTATACCACATTGCTTTCGCACGCGATAAAAAGAAAAATAAAATCTCTTCCGAGTCTCGGAAATCGCAAGAGGCACGCGCATCGCGTCCCCCTTATCGAAGCTTCCGCTAGCTTCCCATCGGCGCAGGGAATGGACGACGACGACCTCGACTACCCGGCCGGCATGGCCGGCCTGGACGCGATGGGCGGCCTCGGCGGGCTGGGCGGGATGGGCGGCCTCGGCGGGCTGGGCGGGATGGGCGGCTTCGGCGGCGGGGGCATGGAGGACCTCTACGGCGGCGGCGGGGCCGGGGGAGGTGCGGAGGGGGAGGAGGCAGGGGGGGGCCGTACGCGGCGGAGATGGAGGTCGGGGAGGAGAAGGAGATCGGGAAGGAGGGGCTCAGGAAGAAGCTGGTGAAGGAGGGCGAAGGGTGGGAGCGCCCCGACGCCGGCGACGAGGTCCAAGGTGCGTTCGTGCCCCCGGCGGCCGGCGCGCGCTCGCTTCTCAGGAAATTTTGGTGAATTCTGGATTTTGGGTTTTTGCTGAAATGGTCGTTGACTTGATTGGGGTTTGGCGCACGCTGACGCAGTGCACTACACTGGGACGCTGATGGATGGCACCAAGTTCGATTCCAGCCGAGATCGCGATGCCCCGTTCAAGTTCACCCTGGGCCAAGGTAACAAAATCGATCCGATCCCATTTCATCTTGCCAGCTAGGATCAAAGCAACCCTTTCTTCTTCTACTACTAGTAGCACTTAATTTCGCCATTGTTCTTGTTGAGAAGTGAAATTTTCGTCTTGCAAGCTAGGATCAAATCGACCCATCTTCTACTACTACCAGTAGCACTCAATTTTGCAACTGTTCTTGTTTAAAAGTAGAATTTTCATACTGTAGTGACTCTGCAAGACTGCAGTTGTTAGTGTTACCACTTATACTACCTACCAAGTAGGATGCAGGCTGGCAGAAAAACTGGGCATACTCGCTTACAATGCTGAATGAGTCCCTTGTGTTGGGTTCTGCTCGACCTGTGATTGATGCGTGTGTTTCCTCTTCTGGTGCTTGATCTTGACTGTTAATTGCCAAGGCTAGGTTTGAAATAAAATGTTGATGAAATGTTTGTGTATTTCACCACTACATGAATGGTCCAGGGTATATAACGGTAACATAAGTGGGAAGCAGCTGTAGTAGATCAGATCATTACTGTGCTAATTTTTGAAACAGTGGTATCATGGACTGGTGGTCAAAATTTTACAATTTACTAGGATACTAGATTATCTTCAAATAGCTATCATATAACGAAATTGCATGGATGACTGGTCAGACATTATATGAATATTCCAATGGTGCTGAAAAGATACATGAGGTGATCTCTTCAATAGTCTGACAGGAGAACATTAGATGATTGCAACTTTTATTTGGAAATCGCTATATGTGGCTTAGTTTTTTTCCTTAAAAGTCTAGCTGCTTGAATTCCTTCTTGTATATTTAAGATTCCTTGTACAAGGAAAATTTTTCCTTTTAAGTCAGTTTCATGTAGGAGGCCACTAGCTCATGATTTTGTATTTTCCATCTTAATGTTACAATATAACCACCACCAACATCATATAATTATGACAGGAGGGAGTATTTAGCAATCAGTATATTCTAAGTTAAATGATGATGGTACTTTCTTATTACAGGCCAGGTTATTAAGGGATGGGATTTGGGCATCAAGACCATGAAGAAAGGTGAGAATGCTATTTTCACCATTCCACCAGAGCTTGCATATGGTGAGGATGGCCCCTCCAGTTATCCCCTCCAAATGCCACGCTGCAGTTTGATGTCGAGCTTATCTCCTGGGCAAGTGTCAAGGACATTTGCAAGGATGGTGGCATCTTGAAGAAGATACTAGCCGAAGGCACGAAGTGGGAGAACCCAAGAGACCGCGATGAAGTTTTTGGTAGTCTTCATGTTTCTCCTCTGTTGTGGCAAAGTGTGTTTTTAGAGACAAAATATGTTATATGTGTATTCCATTGCTTGGTACAGTTAAGTATGAGGTGATGCTTGAGGATGGGACTGTTATAGCAGAATCTGATGGTGTCGAGTTCACCGTGAAAGATGGTACAATGCTTGCCATTTTTGAACATTTGTATTTATAAAGTTTTGAAAGGTCAGTTTGTCACATAGGAATGTTCTCCTTTTTAGGGTATTTCTGCCCTGCCATATCCAAGGCAGTGAAGACTATGAAGAAGAATGAGAAGGCCCTCCTCACAGTCAAACCACAATGTAAGTTTTCAGAACTAATATGGCTAAGACTTCTTTGGTCCAATGCAGCAATAGTGTCTCTCATATTTTTGTGGTAAATAGACGGCTTCGGCGATCAAGGCAGGCCAGCCGCTAGAGATGAAGCTGCAGCCCCCTAATGCTACATTGCACATTAATCTTGAATTGGTGTCCTGGAAGGCAGTCACTGAGATTGGTAATGATAAGAAAATCCTCAAGAAGATCCTCCATGAGGGTGAAGGCTATGAGCGTCCCAATGATTGCACACTTGTTAGAGGCATGTGGTCTCATGTGTTGAGCTCTTTCTATTACATTTACATGATAATCTTTGAGTGAAACCACTGTTAATGATAATTTTGTTAAAAAATGATAATGTTCATACTCTGCAGTGAAACTTATTGGTAAGTTAGAGGATGGTACCATATTTGTTACAAGAGGTCATGATGGTGAGGAGCCATTGGAGTTTAAGACTGATGAAGACCAAGTGATTGAAGGGCTTGACAAAGCAGTACTTAGCATGAAGAAAGGAGAAGTTGCCTTGGTGACTATTCCACCAGAGCATGCGTTTGGATCTGATGAAACAAGGCAAGATTTGTCTGTTGTCCCTCCCAATTCAACTGTTCATTATGAACTGGAGCTTGTGTCCTTCGATAAGGTAACTAAGCTTTAATTTCAGTATGTCTGACTTTTACAGCTACTGATTGCCAATGAAAATCTAAATCTCATATGCTTTTTGTGCAGGAGAAAGAATCATGGGACATGAAGGAGAATACTGAGAAGATTGAAGCGGCTGCAAAAAGAAAGATGAAGGGAATGCTTGGTTTAAGATGGAAAAGTATGCCAGGGCTTCTAAGAGATATGGAAAGGTCACACACTAGGCTTTTTGCAAAAAAGAAATACTTACACCTGTTTTACGCTGTACTGATACAAGTATAATTTGCTCTATATCAGGCTTTGAACTTCATCGAGTATGACAGCTCCTTCAGTGAAGAAGAGAAGCAGCTGTCCAAACCACTCAAGGTGAGTTGCAAGCTCAACAATGCTGCATGTAAGCTGAAGCTTAAAGACTACAAGGAAGCAAAGGAACTGTGTACCGAGGTACTATGAATAAAAACTTCATGACTATCTCACATAATTTTAACAAGAGTAAGCTGGCTGACCATACGATGGTGTTCAGGTCCTGGAGCTTGACAGCATGAATGTAAAGGCTTTTTACAGAAGGGCACAGGCACACATGTATCTTGTTGACTTTGATTTGGCAGAACTGGATATCAAGAAAGCACTAGAAATAGATCCAGACAACAGGTAAATCCCTGGTTCAATGGGCTTTGATCAATGTTATAATATGTACCTATTCTGAAGAACCATTTTCACTCAAAAAGTCAAAAGGAATAACAAAAGCCTGAAGAACCATATGCCATACTGACGTTATCTAAAAAAAAGGCCCTTTCCTTAGGATGATCTAATTGCTTTTATTCCTTTTGCTCTGTTTGTTATATGAGTGGATTGTGAATCTGTCATATGATGACCTCACATCTCACTCATTTAATCCCTGGATATGGTTCATATGGAGTGGACTATTATATCTCATTCCCATAAAGCCAAAGCAATATTCTATTACATGTTACAATTCCACAGAATCACATGTTCATTACATCGATAACATTATGTTATTTATGAAAAAAATTGCTCTGGATCTCTTTTTCCCAGGGATGTGAAGATGGGGTACAGGAGGCTTAAGGAGAAGGTCAAGGAGCAGAAGAGGAAGGAAACAAAATTGTATGGCAACATGATTTCGAAGCTGAGCAAGCTTGAAGACTCAGAAACCAAAGTAAGCTCCCTCTGGCACCCTGCCATCTTGTTCCTGCGCTACCACCTCGTCTGCCATATTTGACAATTGGTCCACCGAATCACCTGTTTGTTGCTGCTTGAAGGGTGGTACAACTCAGGCGCCAAGCAAGAAGCATGGCCTATGGCCACTCACGGCGCTGCTTAGAAGGCTGTTCACGACAAGCGATGGTAGCAAGGAGTCCATGCTGTGGCTCGTGCTGAGGCTGCTGATTCCGGTGATGCTGGTGGTGGCGGTTTGTATGGCTTTTTACATGCGCAGCGGACCTCCTGAAGTAGACTGCATCAACTGTTAAATTTCTTGTATATTGTCCCCCAGTTTATGTCGGCTGTAGGGGTCCCTCTGCCTGCTCTTCTTCCCCCAATCGTCATGGAACAACTGGAGTCGAGTACCGTTCACGGTAAGTTATTTGCGTAGATGCTGTTGTGTTCAATATGTATAGGACAAGCATGCATTGCATCAGCTGCAACTGTGAACTAGACACGTTCGAGTAATTGAAACACAGAAAGGGAAATTTTCTTATATGACACTGAAAGTTCGTTTCAACTGTTTCGTATATATGATACTGAGAGTTACTGAATGTGCGGTTCAACCATTATGTACTTGTAAAAGTACTAAAATTCTTTTGGGGACGACTATAGTAAGTATAGCTCAGACGGAGATTTTGTCGGCCGCCCTCAGCCCTCCTTCGATCAGCATCTAGTGATTCACATCGTCCAGCTACTGTTATCTCCTAAAGCCTTTCTCTTCTTCCTGGTTATCAGGTGACTTGAGATTTTGGAATTTCTAGCAAAACTGAATTCTTTTATGGGTGATATAACAAAGAATAGAAGGGGAGGGAGTTATCTGTTTAATGGGCGTGGCGTTACCCATTCTGTCCCGGTCAAAATGTTCATGTAGATTCAATTTTGTAGAGAACCTACTATGCCATATCATAGTATTTATAAGAATATTCTGATTTTTTTTCATTTCAAATTTGAACTTGAATAATCTACGAAAATCTCCCAAGCAGTGACATCTTTTGCCCCGCGTCGATTTTTTTTCGAAATTTCGCTGTTTCCGACTTGTTTTCGTCGGAAAGGTAAACCTGAAGTCTCAAACCTTACGCGGACTCTGCCTAAGGTGCCGACTGCCAAGGCAGTAACGAAAGGGTTCAAGACAACATACGACATGCAAAGTGTCTACCTTATATAATCCCTGGAATCAAAATCCGGCCGGCGGCCACCACGAGCAAAGCGACCACCGAAACTCCGGCGAACTCTCCGTTGTATGGCACAAGCCCCCAACACAGCACCCGGCTTTGCCAAGTTATAGACCAATGAGAGTTATTTAACCTGGCTAACAGACGGTGTGGAATTGATTAGCGGAGAGGTGAAGCCTATCGGGCTGCGCGCTATGCTGTTTCATATAGCCCAGCCAGGCGCACGTTTAGATGGTGTCTATTTTCTATCTTATAACAGGCTAAAAACTAAATTTGGTCACCACATCAAGTATATGCGCACATCACTAATCAGAACATTCCCTTACTAATGGAGTAATGGGCAGAACACGTACATGGTTGAGAGAGTATTTACCCTTGCAATGTAGTGAATGCTTTTCTCTGTTAAAAATAATTGGCAAGTGGAGTACCGATCAACGCACTGCATAGGAAGGCAATCCCATACTCCAGTTCGTAGAGGTTTCAGAGAGGACGTTTGATGTGAAGAGGAGCTAGGTAAAGTAGTTAGGCTCTGGTTTTAGAAGTTTTAGTTGAAGCTCTGTTTGAAAATGAAAATGATCATGCAAGCACGCCCATGATCTAAAAAGCTGGACTAAGGTAATCCATAACCAAAAAGTCGAAAAGCAAAATCCACACTGCATACCAGTAAGTACAACATAAATGGAGTAGATGGTGAGCAGCGAGATCATAACTCAGATTCAAAATCTCAGCTAGCAAAGTTACAGACCGGGGCATAGCTCAAGCCTGGAGCATATTACGACTTCAACAGATGATAAAACAAAATGATGCATGCGAATCAGCAACATTTAGTATTGCTTCCAAAACTAATCATCATAATCCATAGTTGCTTACAAGCATGTACAAGTTGCACGTTGCGTACTGCAGTGCACATACACCCAACTGTTCACCGAAGTTATGATAAAATGATCGAAACCATAACAAACTAAAGGCCTCAAAAGGTTAACTACTATTTCAGAAGCTAATAGAACCTGGCCAATCAGAAACTGTACTGAACATTCAAAAGTCAAAACTTGCCAAGATCCTGCAAATTCCGCTACACAAAAACCAACAAGCAATTTGCAACACTTCACAAGTGATGATCAATTGGTGCAGAAAGGAAGCTAGAACAACTCATTAGGAGAACACAAATTCAACACAGCACGTAAAACGATTCATTTATCAGTACCAGCATGTTCACTAAAGATTTGTACATATTACTCTTATCTCTTTGTGCTATGCACTACGCAAGATCGTAATTCACGAACTCATGACACGTCAACCAGATCAGCTGATATGAAACAAAGTGGAAATGCAGCTACACCATTCAACACAGCTTCAGAAAAACTTCCTGTAGTAGAGGAGATACAGGGCAAAGGCTTGGCAGTGCTGAAGCCTACCTAATGAATTTGCACATTTCTTGCACAGATAAGAAACCAAAAATGGACACGGATTGCCAAAATTTCACTGAATTTTGTATACTAGGATGAACTAAACACGCTATGTGCAGGTTGCACATTTGCCCAGTGCAAATGCATGCAGCCACTCACCAATTTCACCACCTAAACAGAGCAAGTGATAGACAATAGAATAGTTGGTCTAGTTTACAATCGCAGAATTTGATATAGCCTGACCAGTCGATCAAGAACTGTATTCGCATCTTTAACAGAATATTGAGACTTTCTAGATTAAGCATCACTGTTCCAACAGGGCAGAGGATGTCAGAAAAGCTATAGACAAACAACTAGAACCACTTCGCAAACCACATGTGCTAAGGGGAATGCAGTGATGACGCATGAAATGGAATTAGCATAGCACATCAGGAGACAAATTCTAGCAAGCAGCATCAAAACGAAGCAGCGCAAGCAGAAGTAGCAAAACAGGGCAAGCAGAAATAGCAGAGTACCAGATGAAAACAGAGGAGCCTGATCAGCAGAGAGAAATGAGATTCTGTAAATGCTCAAACGAAAGCAGCATCGCCGCTGAAAATTCTTTCGAGATCCCATTCATTTCAAGCAGTAGCTGATCCATGGCATGAAAACTGAGAACCGTACAGGCAGACATGTAGTAGCAGGACATGTCATCCCCAGCACATTACTCATACTAATCAGAGACAGACAAAACCGCCAGGTGCTAAATCCTAGTTAGAAGCAGAGGACGATGAAAGAGACGCACTCACGCGATCACTGCCCTTCGCCGTAGCGGTGAGCAGCCGGAACAGTGGTAGAGGTCGCCGCGGCGGAGGCGCAGTCGCCGAAGACGCCGCAGGTGCCGTTGATCTGGTTGGAGGAGGCGAGGCGACCGCGGCGGCGAGGTTGGCGAGGTGGAGGCGCGGGAACGGCACGTAGACGCCGTGCAAGGCGATGCGCGAGTTGATCACCACATCGGGGTCCTTGATGGGGATGTAGTTGATGCGCACATCGTTGGGGCCGGAGCCGGAGCCGGACGCGCCCTGGGTGACGACGAGGTTCTGGCCCTCGCCGGCCAGCGTGGGGAGCATCGTGCCGGACTGGAGGCGCTGGAGGTCAGCATGGGTGAGGCGGTGGCCGGGGACGACGTGGAAGCGGACCGCCGAGACGTAGTCGTGGCCTCCGCCGACGAAGATGGCCTGGTCATCGAGCGCGAACACCGTCATGTTCGCCAATCTCTCGAGCTCGGCGAACTTGACGCGCATGGCCAGCGCCACGAAGCCGTAGCCGCTGTCGCGGAGACGGGCGATGGCCTCGCGGATCATGATGCGCACCACGGAGGCGGCGGTCGCGGCGGACGTGGCGGCCGAACTGACGGTGATGTGGTGGTGGTGGTAGTGGTGGCGATGATGCGAGCCTTGGGAGCACGACCCGTGGGAGAGCGGCGGCAGGAAGCCGTGGAGGCCGTGCACGACGTAGCGCCCGTCGTTGTAGAGCTCAGGGTGCGAGACCTCGACGCCGTCGACGTAAAGCCTGACGTGGTGGATGGCGAACGGCCCCCGCTCGGAGGCGAGGTTGAGGCAGAAGCCCGGGGAAGCCGAGGGAAGCTTCGTGGTGGGGGCGGCGGCGAGCTCAGAGTAGGGGAAGTAGCCCAGGGCGATGTGCTCCAGTAGGACGGCGGCGCGAGCACATGGAGCAAGAGGCGTGGAGGAAGACGTCAGGAGCCGCAAAGACGGTGATCGACCCTGGCCACGCCGCGAGCAACGCTGAGTTGGCGAGGAGCGGCGCCGCCGAGGCCATCTCGTTGTACCCCAGCGAGGAGAGCACCCTCGCCAGCTGCTCCAGGCGCTGCTCGTCGCCCAAGCCCGCGACTCCGGCGTGGACTGGAGGCGGAGGGCTAGCTGCGTGGCCGTACCTCGGGAGCGGAAGCGTCGTCCTGGTCGTGGTCGTAGTCGTGGACGCAGCAAGATCGTCGAGTGGCGGAGCAGCCGTCGCCGACCCGTACCCCTCCACGCCCTCCTCCTGCGGCTGCGATGGCGCCGTGGAGTCCAGATTCGGCTTGGCGAAGAGAGGAGGAGGAGGAGGAGGAGGAGGAGGAGGAGGAGGAGGCGGTGCGGCCGCTGCTTGCTGCGGGAGTCGTCGATCAGCGTCGGGGTTGCCTCCTCCGCCGCCGCTCCCACCGCCGCGATGGCGGCCTCCCCAGACGGAGCCTCGGCAGCGGCGGGCGCGGCGGCGAAGGGGTCGAGCACGTGCAGCGACTGGCCCTCCTCAGCCTCGATGTGGTTCTGGTGCATTGAAGGAGCGGTGTAGAACAGCGCGGTGGCCGTGTTCGCGACGGAGCGGTGGTGGCGGCGCGGGTGAAGCGGCACCGCCGCTCCTCCTCCCGCCGGCGAGTGGTGGTGGGAGTGGAAGTGGGACGCGGCGGTGGGGATGAGTGGAACAAGGAGGAGAAGGAGCGAGAGGCGGAAGAGGAGCGCCATGGATGCGCGCTTCCTCGGGAGCTTCTGCCGGAATGGCTTGGGGAGGAAGACGAAGGCGCAGGCGGAGTCGGGTATTTATAGGCTGCCGGCCTGAACGGCGGGCAAGTGGCAAGGTGGACTCCACCTCCGCGTCACGGAACGCGAGGTTGGTTTGGTTTTGCCTTGCTCGCTGCGTCAGCGCTAGTGCTGAGGCTGACAGGTGGGGACTTCGGAATCTTCCGTATTTATTCCGCAATTCTTTCACCAGAGCATTCAGGATGTCAGGTTGGGTGTTGCTGTGTTGTGCGTGGACGCTGCCTTCGTGAGCCAACTGGTGTGAACGATGATTAGGCCTCAGGTAATCCGTGAGCCAACTGGTGTTCAGGGACTAATTGTTCGCAAATTACGATACGAACATGAAGGGGAAAAGGTGTGTGTAAGGTTATCAACTCTGTATTTCCCTTTAAACTTACCGCAAGACCTTTTTTCCAACCCAAAACTAATAGAGAAAAAGCTTTTCTACACCCATATTTTGAATAATTATGACCTTAGATTTTTTTATAGACGATGTATTTTTATAGAAAATATATCTTTTATGAATAATTAATACTTAATAAATTATATAATGACTTGTTTTAGGTATGTTTGGAATCTTCTATTTTTCCCTCTAAAAACATCCTATTTCTTAAGGCTATTGTTAGTGAGGGATGTCATCAAGTTATCAAAAGGTATTTAATTGATGATTAAAATAATTTATAAAATGCATTATTTTATTTCTGTTGTTTAATTAGACAATACATGAAAGTAACATGTTGTATTAAAAACAAATAGTATAGATATGGTTTTCATGATATTTTATCTCTTACTTTATTAATTTCTTGCCACATAACAAATACGGACAAAATGAACTCTCACTGGCACTCTGAGAGTAGCCTAAGCCTAATGACACATCAAACCCTATTTTATGGAAGGAGCTAAAATTAGGCGACCGATTTTCTAAAAAATCGGACGGTTAAATGATGTTTTAGTTGACCGTCGGATGAAACATTAAGTTATACACGGTGAAAAACAGTAACTGAAACATTTAAAAATTTTGTAAAGCACACTAAAAATACACGTTGAAACATATTACATTATTTATGAAACAATAAGTTTTAACAGTTTGAAACATATATATTTTTTTATCAGAATATAATCATATGATTTTTTGTTATGAAGATTTAATTGCAACGAATAAAATGATGTAAGTGAATCGATTGTAAAAGTAGTTCAGGAGAAAAGTTATTTTGAAGATCACTATATGCATGCATGCATGAATGAAACAGAGAGAAAAAATAGTATGGCAGGAGAGACTAAGAACAGGTGGTTGTGTAAGTTGTATGAAACACGGTGAAATTACACACTGAAACATATCACTGTAGCATATGAAACATTAAGTTTTACCGATTTGAAACATATGCTTTTTTATCGAAATATAATCGTGTGATATTTTGTTATAAACAATGTAACCGGATTGTGGATCGAATAAATAGTTTATAAAAATATTTTAAAAATTGATACATATGTGTGTGAATATGTGTGTGATAGATGTGAATGAGTGGAAAGAGTAGCAGACAGTTGGATGAAAAATCTGAGCGTCTGATATTGTTTTTGTTCGATATACCAATCAAAAGTGTTCTCACTATTTTATCATGGTTATGTTTGAAATGACCTTGGTTTTTGCCAACGGTTTCGTATAATGCAAGTTTATTGCCATCGATGTCAGTTACATGTAAATGAAACTCACGAATAGAAGTTATTAGAAAAAACTACGATCATTTGGAACAAAACCACGGAATAATATGGTTCAGGTGATGATGTTTAATTTGTTCGGATTTTAAAATAGAGAATAAAAACATAATCAGTTTTTGATCCAGCGTTGGAAAGCGAACTCTGAGAAAAGTTCACTAACCAAAATTGACTTTACCCATTCCATTCAGTACCAACTAATGTAGCCGGTATAGAAGAAACACCGACAGTTTGACGGTGAAGTCATAGGTACATGACTCTGTGTCTAAGAATATCTCTCTCTCTCACTCACACACACACACACACACACACACACACATATATATATATATATATATATATATATATATATATATATATATATATATATATATATATATATATATATATATATATAAGTTTATCAGGCCACATGACACTATCTAAGGTGCCAAATCTCTAAAACTCAAATTGAAAATGAACTGTTCAAATTGTTCTACATATTAATATGGTTGGTATACCAAATTTTATATTTTTTGAATTTTTACTATTTTATCGATAGGTCAAAAATGCAATAAAATAGATACTCCAGAATCGTTGGATTATTGTATTTTTACCTATCTGATAAAATAGTAAAAAAATTCAAAAAATGTAAAATTTGGTATACAAGGCAATATTAATATGTAGAACAATTTGAACGGTTCGATTTTCAATTTGAGTTTTCAAATTAGAGATTCGGCCACGCCACACGGACGGGCCGTGCGCGCCACACAAGAGCTCCATCTCTCTCTCTCTCTCTATATATATATATATATATATATATATATATATATATATATATATATATAAGGTACTTGTGTGGCGCGGCCGCCCATCCCGTGTGGTGCCGAATCTCTAATTTGAAAACTCAAATTGAAAATCGAACCGCTCAAATTATTTTACATACATATCGCTTGTATACCAAATTTTATTTTTTGAATTTTTACTATTTTATCAGATAGGTCAAAGATGCAATAAAATAGATACTCGAGAAATCGTTGGATTAATGCATCTTTGACCTATCTCGATAAAATAGTAAAAAATTTAAAAAATGTAAAATTTGGTATACAAGGCGATATTAATATGTAGAACAATTTGAACGGTTCAGATTTTTCAATTTGAGTTTTAAAATTAGAGATTCAAGCAATTCCACACGGATTGGCCGCCGGCGCGCCACACAAGCACTCCCATCTCTCTCTCTCTCACTGCCAAGAACAAGCAAAAACTAAGAATGATCTCAACTCTGATCCCGGATCGCCCTCGCTCCGTCATGCCCTCCCTTTTATAGCTCAGGGGCAATTACAAGGGACTTGGGGCCAAGAAAGCTAAGACTAAAGATCTAAAAAGGTGAGTACAAACAATATCTAAAAAGATACATGGAGATCTCTCTGGCGCCGCGCGCCGTGGGTGTCTTGTGCCTTATCCTGCCTTGGAACCCCTCCTCTGCAAATACCATATGTACTATGCTGTTAGATGACATCATTCCTTGCCGGGTTATCCCCTCCTCGCCTCCTTACAAGCCAAGTCTTGTCCTGAGGAGGGCGAAAGTCGAGTCCGAGGAGTCAAGGTCGAGAAAGGAGTGCCGAGGTCGATCGGGGAGGTCGGGCGACCGACCCAAAGGAGAGGTTGGGTTCCCGACCATACCTCGAAGACTCGCAACCGACTCAGCCTTAACTTTAACTCGGTCCAAGTGCTACCCCGGGTTACACCCCACGCACAGTCCCCGAGCCTGGGAGGAATGAGACATCCATCCTTAGGATCTAAGGTCCTCTTCGTCGTCTTCGTGGGTTCCCAAGGCATTGCGGCTGAGTTTCGCAGGTGCACCACCCGTGTGCACTGTCTGTGTAGCCCCAAGCCTAGGATCGGATGGTACATCAAGCCTAGGGTCCAGTCTGTGAGATTGCTTTTTTATTTTTCTTCTCCAAACCGATCGTACATCGGGGTCCCGTCATGATTTTGTGTTGAATGGTCTCCGCGCCCGAAAACTCATGGTAGTTCCGACCCTTGACCGGGGGTGGCCCAAGCCATCGCCCGAGTCGCAGAGCCACGACCTGCAGGCTAGTGGTGGTCGGCGAGTTGGTCGAAACTACTGCCCGGAGGCTTATGGTAGTTCTGACCCTGACCGGGGGGTGACCCGGAAGCCATCGCCGAGTCGACAGAGCGATGGCCCGGAGGCTAGTGGCGATCGGCGAGTTGGTCGAACTACCGTCCAAAGGCTTATGATAGTTCGACCTCAACCGGGGATGGCTCGGAAGTCATCGCCGAGCCAACGAAGCCACGGCCGGAGGCCGTGAAGGTCGGCGAGTTGGTCGAACTCACGCCCGAGGCTTATGGTAGTTCCGACCCTAACCGGGGTTGGCCCTGAAGCCATCGCCCGAGCCGACGAAGCCACAGCTCGGAGGCCAGTGGTGGTCGGCGAGTTGGTTAGAACTACTATCCGAAGGCTTACGGCAGTACCGACCCCAACCAGGGGATGGCCCGAAAGCCATCGCCCGAGCCGGTAGAGCCACGACCTGGAGGCCAGTGGTGGTCAACAAGGTCAACATGAAGTCTCGCAAAACTCATCGCCAGGTGGGCCCCAGAACTCGGACGCACTCCCCGACTGAAGTCTCCTGACAATCTGCTAGTCATGTTCCATCAGGGCCATGAAAACCGACGCTGCACAATGGCTAGTCGTGCCTCTGGTTCTCCACTTTCCCCGAAGTGACAGGCGGAACTAACGATGAGTTGAAAAAGGTGGCGTACCCAGCGGCGACTTCCCCGGGACGCGTAACGGCGACCCCATGGACGTCGTTAGTTGCTTTCGTTTGTTCGACGGTTCTGATCCGATCATCAGGATGGCATGGCACACCGAGGAGAGGGATGGGCGAGGGCGCTTCGGATTCCCTGCACGCGTCATTAACGGCGTCGCGTGGTCTCCGAGGTCGGCGCTGCCAGGCCCATCATTGCCCCCTTTTATACCACGTCGCCATTTCGTTTTCTTTCTTCTCCACACCTTTCCGTTGCCAAGGAATTCCCAAACACTTCCATCTTCAAGTTTTCGTCGCCCGTCGTGCTCTTTCGCCACTTCCGCTTCCCGAGCACCTCTCGCACTCGCAAGGGCCATTGATCTTCCCGATCAAGACCTATGGCACCAAAGAAGACGTCAAAGAAATCGGCGAAGGCTTCTCTGGCTGGGGAGACGAGGTCGGGTCCGGCTCGACCTTCGTCCCTTCATGCGCCGGGAAGGAGATGATGGTGGAGTTGCAACAGTTCGGGGTCCTCCCCCCTCAGGAGCTCCCAATGTAGCGGCCAGCGCGGGGGGGAGCAGTTCCCAACCCCGGACTCCGGTGAGTTGGTCGTCTTCGCCGCCTTCCTCCTTCGACGGTTTGGAGTACCGGCCCACCCCTTTCTTCGGGGGCTGCTCCACTACTATGACATTACCCTTATCAACCTCAATCCAAACTCCATCCTCCATTCCATCTTCATCCATCTCTGCGAGGCTTATCTTGAGATAGACCCGCATTTTAATCTTTTTCGACATTACTTCTGCCTCCGGAGGACGGGTGGTAGCGCAGTCGGCGGGGCTGGAATCCAATTTCAAGAGAAGATGTCGTAGAGCTACATCCCCTCAACTTGACGACCTCGAACAAAGGCTGGCACGCTGAATGATTCTACATTGGGAACCATGCGCCACCGCTCGTCTCCGACACCGAGAGGGAGCCAAGCCCGGTGGCTTCCTGGACAGCCACTTGCTCCTCCAACGACTAAGACCACGTCGACGAACTTGTCGGCCTGGTCGAGGACTTGAAAAGGCGGGGCCTGACCCGCGGCCAGGTGGCGCTGAGCTTCGCTATCTGCGGCTGTAGCCCTGCAAGGACAAGGTTCATCAGGTGTGTAAAATCCTGTTAACGGCTAAGTTTGGTAACGAAATCCCTAAGTCCCAGCCGAGATTGAAGCGGAATCGGATCGGAAGATTGGCAGAGAAACAAAGGTCGAGTCGGCTGCGATGCGATCGGCTATGAGGCCAGTCGGCTGAGGTTGAGTCGGACAAGGAGAACCGATAGCTGATTCCAAGTCAGAGAAGAAGATGGAACTGTTTTCGGTGAAGGTGCTTAAAGATAAATATAAGATTTGGTTCCCAAATTGCGCGTTAAAGACATTGTCATCTATGGATAGAGTCCTATAATGGCAAGTGTATCTGTAAACTAAGAATTTGTTTAGATCTCCTATTGTAATGCGGCATGGGACCACGTCTCAAGATATTGTCGTACCGTGTACGTAGATTAGTTAGCAACCGTGTTCGACACGGATTGTGTTGTACTTGGGTATAAATAGGACCCAAGACCCTTGTACCAAAATATATCATCAATACACAATCAATCAACTTTCGGCGCATCGCTCCTATTTTCTTTAGACGAACACTTGATCCGGCTTGGCCGCACGCTTCGATCCCCAATTAAGGTAAATGTTTGTCATTAGTGGTGTATCTCATCGAATTTAGTGCTTCCATCGCTATGATACTCTAGATTCAATGATTTACGCTGCGCTAGTTATCATATATCACATATGATCTAGAACAATGTCTAGATCTATCTCGACGTCACTGTTTCGTCAAGAACTAGCGGTGATAGAGCTAGATCTAGGGGTTGGCCTAGGTTATATGCGTGTATCCACCGTCTTGAGGGGTATACATCAGCTATAATAGATCCGATTGTTCTTTTTATACTTAATGCTGCATCAATTTGACCTATTAAGTCGTTCTGAGAGCTATTATGATCTATTCGGCTAGATGTATATGCTTAGAGACAGTGCCGGGGTTTCAGCCGGCCTTACCTGTTTTAATATTCTTTTAGTATGTTTACTATTAGATTTATTAAAGCCGCCTCTTATATTAATACCGCCGATTGGAACAATGAGACAATAAATTCGACAAGTGGTCACCAAATTGGGAAGGACCTTTCAAGATCCACAAACGCGTCTCTAAAGGAGCTTACATGTTAGAAGGTTTGGACGGAGAGGTATTTGGAAGGGCTCTAAATGGCAAATATTTGAAAAAAATACTACCCAAGCGTTTGATCAACTCATGATTCGGCTCGTTTGTTCACCGATTCGTGTTAGCCGATGTCTTGTATTGAGCGAGCATCGCCTTTAAGTCATTTTTACGCAACATTTTTCCCTAGTTTTTTACAATCGGCTAGTGTTGGCCGACCATGACGACAACGAAGCATGATTGTGGTAAGTTCATAATTTTGTCGACATCGAAGACATCAAGCAAAATTAGGGGGCATATACATACACAAGACCTAAGCCGATTACGTAAGGTGGTACGTAAAGGTGGACATCAAAAAAATTTTCCACGCCTCTGAGTCGGCGATCATAACATTAGACAAGATTTTTGAGTTTCAAAATCGGCAATCATGATATTGAACGCAAGTATAAGCCAATTACGGGATAGTTAATTACAAAAGGCCGAAGCCGATTACAAAAGTTTGAGTCCGGCCTAAGCTATTACAATCGACTCACCGCTTTAGGAAGTTAGCTATGGCCGACAACGCCTTGCGCCGATTTGATCCACTTCTTCAATGGCCCTAGCGTTGTCGGCATCGGACCCGCCACCGCCTCACCGCCTTGGTCAGATCCTTCAGATAAGACACGGCCGCCTTGAGGCTTGATCGCTTATCTTCAATCTCTTTAGGCAGGTCGGCCATGTATTCTTTTTGCATCTGGATCTCTGTGGTGATTTGGATGAGGTCGGCTATCATTTGATCCTTTCGCGTGCGAAGCTGCTCAAATCGCGGCCGACCCCATCTTCGGGACGTCGAAATCGGATTTCTTGGCCTTGATCTCTTCCTGGCATGATTTGATCGCGGCCATCGGTGGTCGGCTCTCCCGGCGATTGGCAAGGCGCCTGCTGGGCTCGCTCGTACTTCACTGGTGTGCCTCCGGAGAAAGTGGCTGGGACGATCGCGTCAACCGCGGCGTCTGGCAGCTGGCTCTGGATTTCCTTAAACCGAGAGCGGATTGGGCCGCAGTTGGCTACCAGCGTGTCTAGAGAACTCTCTAGCCGATTGCCGATATCGGCCAGAGCTGCTCTGAGGTCTGCATCGAGCGGCACCAGCGCCCTCTCGCCTCGTTCATCAGGGTCTTCGAACTCTGACAAGTCGAAGCCCAAGAGATCGGCTATGTTCTGCAGAAAGAAAGCAACAGTTTGAAAATTAACAAACTTATCAAGCCGGTTGACGAAGATGAATGAGGCTTACTGTGGGCATCGGAGCCGGAGTTGGTTCCGCGTTGGCTTGGTCACTGCCTACAGCCGAGGTGACTTCCTCGTCAACGTGGCCACTGCTCGCATCCGATTGGGTGCGCTCACATGACACCTGGGGGGAGGGCATCGACGCGCGTGGTGGCTGCAGAGAGAGTTAGTTGAGAATCGGCTAAACAATAAAAGGAGTGTGATGATAGGAACTTACCGATCGCAGGGGAGCCGATTTCTTCCCGGTCACACGCTTTGTTCTCTCCCGATTCAAAGATACGTGAAGGCGTGAGTAAATGCAGATGAGTGGTTTAAAAGGGCGAAGTGTGAAGCCACTTACCGCACGGCCGAGCAAGGCACCCTGAGGACTTGGAGTTTTCGGATGTTGCTCTTGTCGGCTGATGGAATTGCGGCGTACTTCTCTGAGCTGGAATCGGCTACGGCTTCATCAACAGCATCTGCAGCCTCTTCATCCTCCACTTTGATTCAAGAAGGCCTCCACATCGGTTGATTGGAGACAAGTTGTCGTCTACCGGGCTCGCTTTGCCTTCTTGGCCGCCCTCTTCCTCGCTTCGTAGCCGGAGTAGCAGCAGCTCGACGGCCGGGCCCTCTTCGTCCAACGGAGCGGTTCGTGGGTTTGGCCGTGAAGCAGGTGCCCACCTTCGGCGCGTTGAAGCCGATTGGAGATGGCGCGCCCACACCCGTTCGACAGATGCCGAGAACGTAATTGATCATCACTCGCTTTGGCTCACTGGGGAGGGAATCGTCAATCATCTACAACGTAAAAGAATTATGGTTAGCCGATGATGCAAGTAATAGCCGATGAATAAACAAGAGCCGGAAGATGTGCTTACCGATGGAACTCGTCGGGTCGATGATGGTCGATACATTGTAGCCGATTGGTGAAACAAGTGTTGTTTCCACTCGCCCGACCACCGGTTGAAGATCGGTGATTTGGTTATCGCCAAGTTGATTCTCGTCCATGCCGCCGAGAGGAGGAGTTGGGAGTTGAAGTAGCCGAAGCATCATTGTATTGCCTTCGATTCTTCCCCTCGGCTGGATCTTATCGACAAACCACAAGCCGATTGGCAGCTGGCTCATTCCAAACTGCCTCGCCGCCACCATTGGATGATAGAACTCGTAAGTCTTGGTGACGTTGCAGCCTTGATGGATGCCGACGGGGAGGATGCGGGGGTGATAGCGGTGACGAAGATTTCCCTGCTATATATTCTTCGAATCGAGCTCATCTAGCCGAAGACCTGCTCGTCGCTCAAATTCGATGAAGTCTTCGTATGCAAACCAGATCTTGGAGGCGTTTGGAAAGCCATTGTACAGCCGATCAAACCACTTCATGAAATCTTCGGCTGTTAGTCTTGAGCCCGGATAGGTCGAAGCAGCCTCACCATACGACGTCGGCCGCCGAGTGGTTTTTTCCTCATCATCCACAATCCTCGGCTCTATCAACGGGAAATCGGCTTGAAGGGGAGCAGGTTGTTTGGGTATCTTGTACAAATGCAGGTTAAGCCGTAGATGCAATAGCCACCATGTTGTTTGGGTATCTTGTACAAATGCAAAGTTAAGCCGTAGATGCAATAGCCACCATGGACCTCTCGGTGCCGACGGATTGCTTGGAGGCCCCGAGCCGAAGCCGAACCTGTGACTTGGTATAGATAACCCAATAGGTACTTGCCTAAGGGGATTTTCTTTTTCTCCACTAGGGCTTTGGCCGCATGCGCGCTGTTGGTTGGACCCGCACTAGATCCACAAAACACAAACTTCTCTAACCACATGAGGAGGAAGGCGGTGTGCTCCCCGTCCGAGATCGGCCCATCCTTCATGTTCATAGAGATGAAGCCGCTCCACCCGCCAATGCTTTTGGTCTTGAAGACGTGTTGGCACTTGCATTGAAGATCGCTTGGGTAGACCATGGAAGTGATGTCCAGCGGTCATCATCACCACATCCATTAGAGTGGGGGTCATCAGCCCTTGTCTAAACAGAAGGCATTAAGTGTATCGGACTCGTAACTAGTGAGCACGACGAAGGGACTCGTTTTGGGCATGTCGGCTATTGTCACCCTAAGCACCGATCTATTCCAAGCTCGGTCCAAGGCGTCCTTTTCCTAGTCGACATCCTTAGATACCAGCCGGCCGATTTGTCGGGCTGACGGCCACGACTTGAAGGCGCCATCCAATATGACGATTAGGGGTTGAAAACCTAAAGGGGATTCGATCGGTTTCTGCGTTTATCATTTCGCTTGGATCCAAATTGCCGATCGGCCCTAGGAAATATTGGTTTCGATGGACTAAGTTGGGGATTGCGATTTGGTGGGCTAAGTGCTGCGTAACGAGGAAAGGAACAGGGAATCATGAAGAGAAATCGCGAAAAGGAAAAGGGGATGAAGCCGATGAACTTACCTTGGGGTACAGTGGCGCTGCGACGCGTCGGCGGGAGTGCTTGAGGAAGCCATTGCTGGGATCGCCGCCTCTTGGGGTTCGCCAGAGAGGATGCGGGCCTCGGGTCGCGATATCGCCGGGGAGGTCGCCTGGAGGAGAAGAAAGGGTTTGTTGCCGGGGTTGAGTGCGCGAAGGTGACAACGTGGCCTGTTTGGGCCGGACGAGGGGTATTTAAAGAGTATTTTTGGTAGCCGAAATAGTTTAGATCGAAAAGAGCGGGAATTTGAAAAGCAAAATCCGCGATATTATTTTATTACGGACTTGGGGGCATGTGTTAACGGCTAAGTTTGGTAACGAAATCCCTAAGTCCCACCGAGATTGAAGTGAAATCGGATCGGAAGATTGGAGGAGAAACAAAGGTCGAGTCGGCTGCGATGCGATCGGCTACGAGGCCAATCTACCGAGGTTGAGTCGGACAAGGACAGCCGATAGCCGATTTCGAGTCAGAGAAGAAGATGGAACCGTTTCCGGTGAAGGTGCTTAAAGAAAAATAGAAGATTTGGTTCTCAAATTGCGCGTTAAAGATATTGCCATCTATGGATAGAGTCCTATAGCGACAAGTGTATCTATAAACTAAGAATTTGTTTAGATCTCCTATTGTAATGCGGCATGGGACCACGTCCCAAGATATTGTCGTACCGTGGGTAGATTAGTTAGCAACCGTGTTCGGCACGGATTGTGTTGTACTTGGGTATAAATAGGACCCAAGACCCCTGTAACAAAATATATTATCAATACACAATCAATCAACTTTCGGTGCATCGCCTCCTATTTTCTTTAGACGAACACTTGATCCGGCCGGCCGCATCGTTTCGATCCCCGATTAAGGTAAATGTTTGTCATTAGTGGTGTATCTCGTCGAATTTAGTGCTTCCATCGTTATGATACTCTAGATTCAATGATTTATGCTGCGCTAGTTATCATATATCGCATATGATCTAGAACAATGTCTAGAGCTATCTCGACGTCGGCCTATTTCTGTCAAGAACCAGCAGCCGATAGAGTTAGATCTAGGGATTGGCCTAGGTTATATGCGGTATCCACCGTCTCAAGGGGTATAATTCAGCTATAATAGATCGATTGTTCTTTTTATACTTAATGCCGCATCAATTTGACCTATTAAGTCGTTCGAGAGCTATTATGATTCTCGGCTAGATGTATATGCTTAGAGACAGTGCCGGGGTTTCAGCCGGCCTTACCTGTTTTAATATTCTTTTAGTATGTTTACTATTAGATTTATTAAAGCCGCCTCTTATATTAAGATCTTACTCTGGTTAAATGCCCTAAGCCAGAATCAGCCTTCAGCCACGATCGACAGCCGACTGATCTAGGCTTAGCGCATTTAGCTTAGATCAATATCTTTTCATAAGATGTATCGGAGTACTAGCCGATTCACAGTTAGTCCTACAGTATTTGCTAGGCTATTAAAGTATATATTTATCATCCTTTTGTATATTTAGATCAAGTGGTTAATACTGTCTCGGCATAGCCGATTTATCCCAATCACTTAGTTTAAATGTGCTTTGGGATAGCATATATATATGTTAATTGATTCCCTCACCGATCCAAGAAGATCTAACCTAACCCTTAATGCATACATCTTTGTTTTTTTCTTGTTGGTTAACAGATCAAACCAACTGGCACGCCCTGTATTTCACAAACAGCCGAGAAGGACCTGCACTGGAGTTAAGCAGATCTCCTGTGCCAACGCGTGAGAGAAATTTCTCGTCAACACGCTTCTTGGCACGCACAGGTGGGACACCACAACCTTTGTATCGGCCGCGCCGTGTCGTATGGCCGTATGAGCCGATACAACAAGACACCGGACGTGGGCCGATTTGATCGCAGACGTCATGCGCGATCAATTCGGCCTTAAGCCGAAAGATTCGGAAATATGTATCGGTACCCCTACCCGAGTACTTCGAGCGGGTTCCACCGCCCAACCGATACAAAGTCCCGGATTTCTCAAAATTCTCGGGGCAAGACAACGTATCGACTTACGAGCACGTTAGTCGATTCTTAGCAGTGCGGTGAAGCATCGGCTACGATGCCTTGAGAGTTCGATTGTTCCCCTTGTCTCTTTCGGGATCGGCCTTCACCCGGTTCTCTTCATTGCCCTACAACTCGATTCGTAGTGGGCTGATCTCGAAAAATAATTCCATAGCTACTTCTACACCGACAACCATGAAATGAAGTTGTTGACCTCACCAACATCAGGAAGAAGCACAACGAATCGGTTCAGACTACATTTAACACTTCGAGAGATGAGAATCAAGAACCCTAATTCTAGCCGCCCGAGACCAATCTCTAAAATTCGTCATCCTTGGTTGATTTCTTCTCAAATTAAAGGTATCATTGTGTTCTACATATCTAGAGCTTCAATTCCCCTAACTTTCCCGAACCAAATTGTCGCCGAAAATCCGCCGGTGAGCCGCTAGGACTCCCTGTTTTGGCCGCCGCCACGCACACGTCGTTAGCTCGCCTCAATGCTTCCTGTGCAAACCACCCTTTAGCTAGCTTCCCTACACACTATATATGCTCCCAAGATCGCCGCCCGGGCATGCCATCGCCGGATGCCGCCGTGATGAGGGGCATGCCATCGCCGGATCGCCGCGCGATGAGCACCATCGCCGCCGCTATTAGCCCACCGCCTCCACTCGTCTAGTGAAGGGTTACGCGGAAGCTACGATAGCTAATAACGAAAAAGTTTCTACCACGCAAACCAGAACGCTTGTAAGTAAGGGTCGATAGATTGTTACCGATTGGAGTAGAGTGCAACGGATTAGCCAATCGGAGCTATCCGATCCGAACTGATGGCCGATGACACCGATTTGCCGCAAGCCGACAACCGATTCCCGGGAACAACCGATTAACCAATCGCCCGATTCACCGAGTAGCCGATTCGCCAAGTCGTTCGACCGTGCTCGCGCGCCTCGCTCCGATGCGCCCGACCGCAGCCCGATTCCACCACGTCGATTCGTAGCCGACGAACAGCACCGCAACGTAGCAGCGCTCTACGGTATCCACATGTCCGGAACATAACGCCTAATACCCGTGTGCTAGCACAAGATGCAAGGCTAGGGTTTGGCTCTGAAGTGGAGGGTTTCCGTGAAGATTGATCTCGCCGACTTCTTTTGCGTCGAATCGATTGATTCGGCTCAATTGCTTGCATCGCTCTCCACCCCTCACCCCTTTATATAGAGTTGCCGGTTGGGCCTAGAGGCCCATCGGGACTCTATTTTGAATCGGATCCTATCCGAATCTCATAGAGTTGGTCGGCCGGACTTCGTAAGCCCATAGGACTCTATCCGATCGGATCCCTATCCGATCGAGCCGTATCCGAGTCCAACTCGAAAGCTTGTTCTTATTCCCTTAAGCGTGCGACCATCGTAGGTTCGGTATACTCGTTTGGCCCGAGTCGAACTCAGCCGATTGTCGGCTCGAGTCCAACTCAGCCGACCGTCGGCTCGAGTCCAACTCACCGATCGTCAATAGCGCCTAGCAAGACATATTGACACCATAGTATACAAGAATATAATATCGGCTCGAACCCGTAATGTGTACACAAATCCCTTTGTCTCACGATACCAATTAAGCTATAGGCAAGATGTGCCATCCCTTCAATAGCTTAACCATTCACTCGAACCGTATTGGATTATCTCGTCCGTTGATTGACTCCTCAATCAACTCGGCATGGCTATGCACTTCCATAATCCATTACCTCGAGGGCCCGTAAATGTCTCTCCGAAGGAGGGGCAAATTCCATCTTGATCACTCACATCCCACTACATGTTTCATAGCAAACCCGAAGACTACTTTTATAACTACCCGTTACGGAATAGCGTTTGGTAGTCCCAAAGTAGGCTACTACACATGTTGGAATCCATGATGATTTCGGTCTAAGGACTTTGTACCAACACTACTTGAGACCAACTAATGGCACATAAAATCTTGTAGTGTCTCATGGTGGGTCTATCCAACAGCATGTGTTCTCTAACACATGTCCATGTATATTGATTTGGTATCTCCATACCATGATCTATGAGACATGATCATCAATCAATAAACATGCCGATCTTAGGATCATATTTTGTTCCAACAATATGACATATGATCGGGATCATTTAGAAATAAATTCATACATAAAGAGTCTCATAAATAAGTCACGTACTTATTGATCAATACAAGATGTCTATTTCATGGAACTAAATAACACTTTATTTATTTATACATAAACATTGACCATTATATCCAACATCTCAATGTTGCCTCTAGGGCATATCACTAACATAGCCGCTCCTCGACCCGCCACCAAAAATGGGATCGCCGTGTCTTGTAGATGGGAAAGGACCCTCTCGCCCGAGGGCCGGCCGCCTCGCCGCTGTTCACCCTCACCCCACCGGCGGCCTGCCTGGAGAAGAAACAGAGAAGGGAGAGATAGAAAAAAAAGAGAAAAAGAGAGAGAGGGAGAGAGAAAATTATAGGGACCCAATAATAATTATAGAAATTACTTTTATTCTTTAATTGACCACTTTGACTCTTTCCAAAATTCCATAAATTCAAATTTCTCCCATTTCCCTCAAATTTACTTATATTCCCTCTTTAAAATATTTTTTTAAAAATATATCTCCTAACTCTTTTTATTTTATTTTAGTCAAGCCCAAATTTCAAATTCCTATTTAAACCTCAAAAATCATCTTTTAAATTCCTTTTGAAAATTGTTATATTTATTTGATATTTATTTGGAAGGGACGTATCATGTGGATTGATGCAACCTTGAAACTTCTCACAGAACCACACGATCTCATCCAACGGATTGACTTTTTGCGTTAAAACGCAAAAATATCAATCCGTTGGATGAGGATCGTGTGGTTCGATGGGAGTTTCCAAGGTTACACCAATAGCCTGGTTTCCACATGATATGTTCCCTATTTGGAATTGTTCGTTTGATTTCTTTTTATCGATTATCGATAGATCGCGACGTTGAGTTCATAGAGGGAACCGAGCTTGAACCCTAACATCGACGTAAACGCTCTTACTGCTGTACAAAAAAGACAAAGGATTTGAGACCATAGGTTCTGAAGGCAAGTAAACTATCCTTAATCATTTATAAAGTTTAAAAATAATTAGATACCATGTTTTGAATAGAATATTTTTTTAGAAATATTTCATGGGCTGGGTTAGTTGAATTAGATAGTTATAACCTATTATTTCATGTAATTTAAAACATTCTTTAAACCGTATATATTATCATTTCATGCACTAGAAGAATCCTACCATTTTATGCAATGAAAAGGGGAAAGTTCTATCATATTATCCAATCAAAAATACCCAGTTTTCATAATATTTGCATCACCATAATAGTTTTAGACTAAATGTGAAGATATAGCGTAATAAAATGACTATTATTGCATGTAGTATTATTTTATGTACAAGTCATAGGAAATCGTACTATTTCATGTGATTAGGAATATTTCTTCTTCCTCCTAGGCACCATCCTAATAGTTTAGACTAAATATAAAATGATAAATACAATAGAATGACTACTATTGTATATACTATTATTTTATGTATGGTCGTAAGGAGTTTTATTAGGATTTCATGCAATAGAAATGATTCTATTATTTCTTGGGATAGAAGAATAAAGATTTTATCATTTCATGTGACATAAATAGTTTTGGCTATATGCCAGAAAATATAAAAACCCTTGTGCCAGAATAAGGACATAGTTTCGCCCATCTGATGAACCGGTTATACTGGCATGGCATTTATATATTTCTCTCTGATCTCCCTGGGGACTTGAGGAGATTTATTAATGCACATAACACCGTTTGGAGATCTTTAGTGTTGATAAAGTCTTATTGGTGGACACCTATGTAAACAACAGGTAATAACACCGATACTAACCAGATCGGTACCGTCTGTTAAGATAGCCCTAGGTTTCACCAAGCTAGGGCAAGTGTATGACGAACAACTATTAAATAGGGGTTGAGACACCAGTTACTGGTTAGAATTGGTGCCCCTATTAAGATATCCCTCAGGTCTCGCTCACACATCAGAAAAGGTTAGAACTATATAAATGTCATGTTACCCTTTAATCTGGCTAACTACGGTTAATCCTCGGGTAAAGCTGGGCAGACGCTGCAATGTCGATTTGTATTCGAATACGCCGTACTTCCAGTTAATGGAGTTGTGTCTATGGATGAATTGGCATGAGCAACTTTTCTTAACTGCCATCCTAAAATCTAAATATTTATAAATAAATAAATGTAGGAAGTGGTGGAATATATAACTTGAGCTAAAGTTAAGTTCATAATTAATATTCTTAGGTAGTTATATAAAATATCTAAAAAAGATCGGATACATGGTACACCATGCTAAGGATTAATTTATAATTAATATTTCTCTTTAAAATATCATTCATGTTTATTTATATGTAGTGGAATCAAGTTTAGCTTGCTGAGTTAAGATCACTACAAGGAATTTGGTGATCCGTGACAGATTTTCAGTGACAGAATTTTTTTGTCTCGGATTCACATGGGCTGCTTGGAACCCAAGCTTGGGCCCAGATTCTGTGACAGAAATATATAAACCGTCACGAATTCGTATTCGAACTACATTTGTGACATTTGGTATTCTGTCACGATATGCCACTGCCAGCGTGGCGTGTTGGTGCAGCTTGACCATGTGCCTGTTAAATGACTGGCTTAAAAAAATTGTGCATCACCAAGGAATCGAACTTGAGATCTTAAAGTCCCAAGCTACACGCCTTACCACTCCACTACACTAGTGTAGTATGTTTTCTGACTAAAGTTTACTTCTTTTAACCAATTATATTTCGCTACATCAAAGTGAAACCCAATCCCTCCCCATGTTTAGAGTTTATTCCTCACTGTGCTGCTGCAGTCGATGCCGCGCTGCCGCCTACTCCACCTCGCCGCGCCGCCGCCTAGTGCCCAATCCACCTCAACGCTGCACCAATCAACCTCGACGCCGGCCCACTCCACCTTGCCGTCCCCCTAGTCCACCTCGTCGCCGCCAAGTCCACCTCGCCGCGCCGCCGCCTACTGCAGCTCGCCGTGCCGCCGCCCAGTCCCCAATCCACCTGGTGCGCACCAATCGACCTCGACGCCGGGCCACTCTACATTGCCGTTCCCTCCCTAGTCCACCTCGCCGCCGACCCAGTTCACCTTGCCGGCCCGTCCCAGTCCATTGCCGGCGGGTTGCGCGGCGGGCCACTGACAGAGGAAGGCAGCTCAAATGCGATTCGGCGGCGGCGGCGATTTGGTGGCGTAGCACCATTACGGCCTCATCCATCTTGGCCGCGCCCTCATCCCTCTGGATCAGGACGTCATGGTCAGCGAGGGTAAAATGAAGGGCGCTGTGATGGCGACGAGCTCGACGGCGAGCGCCAGCATGGAGTTGGAGCAGCCCGACCTCGATTGTCCGCATTGCAACGTGCGTTTGGTTCAGATCAAGAGCAAGCAGGTGAAAACCAAGGGCAAAATCTATGTCAAGTGCCCCTTCAGTGTCAAGGTGACCGTTCTTTTGAATTGGGAGGTGAAATTTTTCGCTTTGATTCAGTGCAGGATAATCCTTATGTTTGACATTGTCCACAAATTGTATGCAGGATGATCTTACTACATGCCGATTCATACGGTCAGAGCAGCAATATCAAGTATGGGCAGTGAAGCGACGTGAAGAATTGGCGATGGCAGCCAAATA
This sequence comes from Oryza australiensis, assembly GCA_019925245.2. NCBI lineage: Eukaryota > Viridiplantae > Streptophyta > Magnoliopsida > Poales > Poaceae > Oryza > Oryza australiensis. Next base: position 39,756 of record JAIFGZ020000096.1, read on the forward strand.
TTCTGAAGAAGCTGCATCTGGTGAAGAAGATGCCAATCTGTGGCATGAATTGAAACACGTTAAAGCAAAAGGTGGACAGTCTTGTGACTGAAGTTTCGAAGCTGAATAAGAATAGAGGTGTGCCAGTGCAGGAAGTAGAGATGAGGAAGTGGCAGACTGTAGTTGATTTTTCTCTGATAGCGACATTGCTTGTAGGTCTTGTGATTGGTGTCTTTTGTGCCATCATTTGGAAGTGATGGTAGTGTGTTACTCTGTCCAATCTTTTGTGCCATCATGTGTAAAACTCTATGCACTATTGGAAATATATGTGGTATCTGCAGTTTTAACATCACTTTGCAAATATATGTGGTCAGTGGGACATATATCCAATGACATTCATTGGTTTGCCAGATCACAACACATTGATCACAAGATCACATAAACACAGTTGACAAGAACCATAAAGTTTACAAATTGGACTCATAGTTCACTAGCAAAAGAATTCACAAACACATTGTGCACATTGTTTGAATGTAACAAGAACAACACATACAAACAACTACTCATCATCACTGTCGACTTCAAGACCATCTCCATCTTCGTCGCTGCAGTACTCTTCCAATGTGTCATCGAAAACTTCATCTTCATCTTCATTGTCACTTTGATGTACCAGGGTTGGCCTTTCCTTCCTCAAACGAGAAATCTCATAAGCTTTAAACTTTCTTCCTGGATCATCATCTCTATGTAAAGGCATCTCAGCTGTTGGTTCAACAACTACTGATCGGCTAATACCCTCGCCTACATCATCAAACCAACATTCCTCTTTATATGCAGGACCATCAAATGGTACACAAGTTTCACCGACATTGTATAGATGTCTATGGTCAAATGTTTGGACAACTTGCCAATTTTTACCTAATCTTGTATCTGGCAAAAAAAACACCTTTGTAGCTTGAGTAGCTAGAATGAAAGAATCATTTTTGTACCATAGACTTCCAACATTGATGCTTTTATAGAACCCATCATCTTTCAGAGCATTGCTCCCATCCAGTTTATACCAATCGCATTTGAACAAGACAACCGACCTATCATCACCACTGTATTATAACTAGATGATATCTTTTATGTTTCCATAAAACTCAATGAGGTTAGACTGATGTGTGCCTAGTGACATTACTCCACTATTCTGAGTCTTCTTATTCATATCACAGTCAATAGTATTAAACCGCACCCCATTAACTATACATGACTTGTATTTGTTTATTCTTAGCATAGGATCACAAGCCAAGGAAAATACATCATCATCTACCATGTCGTCATCTGTATTCTTACTCAGCATCTGGTTTACCAAATAGGACAATAAACATTAGTAGAATGAATATAGTAAATGTTGATAACATACTGTAAAAGAAAGTGAATGAAATCTAACCAGGTTCCTGAACCATGTCTGGAATCCATGTCGAAGTGTTTTTTCAATGTTAGACACCCCTTCACTCTCCAATTCAGCCCTGAACATTCTATAAAAAACATAAAAAGTGTCAAAAAAATGGCCCATATGAACAAGAGGAAGGGAGCATGTAGCACAATACATAAGTGATAACATACTTGATATAGTCCTCAACTTGACTACAGTTGTTCAGCACATACCACCCCATTTCATCTAATCCACCATCATCATATAGTACTTCTGGTGCTGAGGTAAATCTCACTCCATGCCCAAACACATCTGCACCATAATCTTCCTCATTGGAGAGCCCAACATTTCTTGGATCTCTATTAGATCTTGTTTTAACATCATCCAAGTACTTGGAGCAAAATGTTAGGCATTCATTTGCAATATATGCCTCTACAATGGAACCTTCTGGTCTTGCCCTATTTCTGACATAGCGCTTCAAAGTGTACAGCCGCCTTTCAACAGGGTACATCCACCCATACTGCACAGGACCTCGGAGCAGCGCCTCCTTAGGCAAATGCACAGGAAGGTGCCACATCACATCAAAAAGAGCAGGGGGAAAATTCTCTCAAGTTTGCACAATAATACAGGAATATCTTCTTTCATTTGAAGCAACACATCCTTGTTCAGAGTTTTGCTACACAATTTCTTAAAAAAGTTTCCCAGCTCAGCTACTGCTTCATATATATCCTTGTCAACAAAGCCTCGTAAACCAGCAGCTAAGATTCTTTGCAACAGAATATGACAATCATGTGTTTTCAGGCCTTGCACCTTGCTTCCATCAGCACTAACACATCTTGATATGTTCGAAGCATAGCCATCCGGAAACTTCAACTGCTCTAAAAATTTACAAAAGGCAGCCTTGTGTTCTTTAGACAGATTGTATCTACCTCTAGGCATCTCGAAGTATCATCTTGATCTATGAACTGCAAGTTTTTTTAATTCCTAAGTCACTACGGTTAAGCGTAGCATTGGTCGTGTCCTTTATCTTCCCATGTATTTCAAGAATTGTGCCAACCAAGCTCTCACATATGTTCTTCTCAATGTGCATGACATCAAGATTATGTCTAACCTTTAAAATTTTCCAATACTCCAAATCCCACGACAGACTCTCCGCTCCAAATTTTCACATTTGCGTTCTGTCACTCTCCATGCCGAATGCTTCCTTTTCCTGCTTGCTCCTTTTGCTTGATCCCGGATTGACATGTCTTACCTTCTCCAATCTCGCTAGTAGCTCTTCTTTGGTAAATTTACTTCGCGGATCATCGGTTTCATGAAGGCCGAGTGTATTCATTGTTCCTCCTTAAAATATGATCCCTAGGCAGGAAACGGTAGTGTCCAATATATGCAATTTTATTCCTTAGGGCAACAGAGAGAGGATTCTTGTCACAGTGAATGCAAGCAAAATAGCCTTTCGTCTTACGCCCAGACAAAGTAGACAGAGCTAGGTAATCATGAATGCACCATAACACGGCCGCACGAAGTTTGAACTCTTTATCAATAATGGCATCATAAGTTTGGACACCCTTCCAAAGCTCAATCAATTCTTCAACAAGAGGTGTAGAAACAAATCAAAGCCTTTCCCGGTGAAGATGGACTGGAATCAACGAGCCATCATTAGATTGGACTGATCCATGCATGCCCAAGGTGGAAGGTTGTAGGGCACAACAAAGATAGGCCACATGCTATACTTCAAGTTACAATTGTCAAAGGGATTGAATCCATCTGTAGCTAGTCCAAGTCTCACGTTTCTAGCTTCATCAGCAAAATCTGGATATTCCTTGTCAAAATCTTGCCAAGCCTCACCATCAGTTGGATGACTCATTTCCTTGTCACTAGGCTGTCTCTTTAACTTGTGCCATTGTGCTAATTCTGAACCCTCCTTGGTTAGAAATAGCCTTTGTAGCCTTGGCAGCAATGGAAAATGCCGCAACACTTTCGTGGAATCTTCTTCCTCGTGGGTCTTTCCATCTTGACAAACCACAAACTGGGCAATTGTCATCATTCTCATATTCTTTTCGAAACAGAATGCAGTTGTTGTAGCACACATGGATAGAATCATATCCAAGACCTAGTTCCTTTATCAGTTTCTTTGCTTCTTCATATGATATTGGTAGTGTATTAAACTCTAGGAATGCATCAGCTAGTAACTTCAAGAATGTAGAAAATGCAGTGTTGGTAACCCTATAATATGACTTCATATGAAGCATCTTAATTACAAATGATAACTTTGAAAATTTGGCACAACCAGGATAAAGCTGACGCGGTCTTCCTCTTTCGAACATTGTTTCCATCATTATTTCCATTTTCAGAATCAGTACCTCGACTACCATGCCCTTCTGCATTTTGTAGGTCCCTGAGTAAACTGTCGAACCAATCACCACCATTATTGTCATTCTCAGCCACACCAATGGAAGCCTCATCAGTGTCCAAAACAAGAATAGGAGCAGGAACTTCATTAACATGTACACTAATGTCCTCTCCATGATGTACCCATCGAGTATAAGTACAGTCCATGCCATTCATCAAAATGTGATTCTTCACATTAGGCTGATGCAGGTACTTCTGATTAAGACACTTAGTGCATGGACAGGGTATTGTTTGATCCAAAGCATAATTTCCTTTTACAAAATCCATAAATTCTTTGACACCATTGACATATTGAGTAGAAACTTAATTGTTTTCCCTAAATGATTTTGTATTTCATTATGGAATTCTTTGAACTTTTTCAAGGATTCGGACTTATGCCTCATTAAGTAGATATAACCATATAAACTAAAGTCTTCGGTAAAGGTAATGAAGTACTGATAACCACCTCTGGCTGTTGAGCTCATTGGTCCACATACATCAGTATGTACGAGTGCCAACAAGTCATTTGCTCTCTCACTGTGTCCCATGAAAGGTTCCTTTGTCATCTTACATAGTAAACAAGACTCACATGTCTCAAATGATTCGAAATCAAAAGAGTGAAGCAATCCATCCTTATGGAGCTTCTTCATGCATTTCTGATTTATATGGCCTAAGCGACAATGCCAGATAAACGTGGGGTTTGTATTATTTGGGAGTTGCCTCTCTGTATTAATGTTATAGATGAGAGACACTTCAAGATTCAAAACGTATAATCCATTCACCAATGGAGTATGAAAATAGAACATATCTCTGAGATATATTGAACAACCATTGTCCATTGATCTAAAATCATATCCTTTCGCTTGCAAACATGAAGCGAAAATAACGTTTTGACATAGTGTTGGAACACAATAACAATTATTTAATTCCAAAACTAATCCCGAAGGTAGATGAAGTGGAACAAGTTCGACGGCAAGCGTAGCAACGCTTGCTCCGTTGCCGACGTGTGGTTCACCTCGTCCCTTTTCAAACCTCTACTTCTTCTCATTCCCGCAATGATTTGCAAATATGAGCTACTGATCCGGTATCAAATACCCAAGAGTCAATAGGTGAAGTAGCAAGATTAATGTCTATAACATTAATACCTGAAGCAGAAGTCGCACTTTGCTTCTTTTTGAGATCCTCCATGTACTTCTTGCAGTTCCTTTTCCAGTGACCTGTCTCCTTGCAATAGAAGCAAATGGCATCTGATGTCGCCGACCCCTTCTTGCCCTTCTTTGCATTGGAGGCACTCGCGATCTCATCGGGAGTTAGTTTCCTCTTAGTGCAAAGTTTCTTGACATGTGGTTTGCGCTTAGCTTTCTGCATCATCATCACATGATGACCATTTTTCTGGATACTCTCCTCAGTCGTCTTTAGCATCCCATGCAATTCGGCCAAGGTCTTATCCATACTGTTCATGTGATAATTCAATATGAATGGCTCAAAGCTCGGAGGGAGCGACTAGAGAATCACATCAGTAGCCAACTCTTGGCTAAGGGGAAAACCTAGTTTTTTCCAGACTCTCAATGTAGCCAATCATTTTTATCACATGCGGACTGACGGGACTCCCCTCAACAAGCCTGCACGCAAACAAGGACTTTGAGGTGTTGAACCTCTCGGCCCTAGCTTGGTTCTCAAACATGCCACATAGTCCCTGAATAATAGTATAAGCATCGCTGCTCTCATATTGCTTCTGAAGCTTAGAGGACATTGTAGCAAGCATGAGACAGCTTATGTCTAGGGAATCATTAGTGTGCTTCTCATAAGCAGTCCGTGCAGTAGCAGTAGCATTATTACAAAAATCATTAGGATAGGGTACTTCAAGAACGTACTCCTTGCGCTCTTGCTTGAGAACAATTCTCAAGTTGCGATACCAATCCATAAAGTTTGTTCCATTCAATTTTTCTTTCTCGAGAATAGATCGCAAATTGAAGGTACTGGGTGTAGTATTAGCTGCCATTATTCTACAACAGAAAAAGCAAAGTTTAGCACAATGTTTATGCTATGTCTATTGTTAAACAATTTAACATAAGACTCCCATTACGTATTTTACATCTTCCCTCTAGGTTATGTATTGGGTCAAGATCCATATGTTAGTTAATTTTTAGTGAGCTTTGGCATCACTGCTAGAATATTAGTAACATGGATAAGCAACACCTTGCTAATCACATCTCTATGTGACTCTTGTTGTTGGAGTGACATCTCCATGCCCCGGTGCCAACCTATGACCCAAGGCCCAAAACTGTTTTGATAGCCTTGTTAAGTAAACCAAATGCTCCTGCATGTATATGTCCGACATATACCCCCTCTGTTATGATAGAGAATGACACTCTGTTTTAGCAGACCCACCATTGACGAGCATAACGGTGACGGGTGCAACATTTGGAAGGGCAAAATTACCACTTAATTTTGTGAGGGATCTATCCTATCAAACAAACATATCAATATATGAAAGCAGGTAGAATAGCAATTAATGAAATAGTATGGCCCCCTTCACATGGTGATCTCCATCCCCATGCCGGTGTAGAGGATCTCCATCCTCATCACCTTTCTTTCAAGTGCCGAATGCTTGATTTCTTCAAACTAAGCTACTACTATAGAAGCTATAATTGAAGATTACATCGACTCGTAGGTCGTGAAAGAATATTACAAGCATAGCACGTAAGAAGGAATATTACAGGGATTGCACATATGAAAGAATATTACACGCATCACATGCATCTCATACATACAATAGGGCCATACCATCTCAAAGCATTCTCTGCAAAAATAAGTTAGGCGTAGAACGTTTTCTACCTATCGCAGAGATACGACATCGAGACGCCTTATAAGGGGGTACGCACACGACGGTCCCGACAAAATCCATAGATACACCACACAAAATTCATAGATCCAATCTGTAAAATCGCTTAAGGAAACCATATCGGCATAATCACATTATGCCGTCTCGATACACTATCAAGGGAGATGGTTTGCCTAGGTGCGAAGCGACAATCAAGGTCGGACTACGAGATAGCTTCGGCATAATCACATTATACCATTCCCAATACACTATCAAGGAACGCTATCTCGAAACCGACTCAAACCGAGTTCTATGGAAATTACTTCGACGTAATCACATTACGCCATTCCGATACACTATCAAGGAACACAATTACCATCTACTCTCCTCAACAGATCTCGTAAAACCGATTGATCTAATCAACCCGTGTGCAAAACTTGTTCCAGATCTAATCTAAAACCCCAACTAAGCAAGTTTAGCTCTGATACCACTGAAGGGTTACACGGAAGCTACAATAGCTAATAACAAAAATTTTCTACTGCGCAAACTAGGAACATTGCAAGTAAGGGTGGATAGATCGTTACCGATTGGAGTAGAGTGCAGCGGATATAGCCAATCGGAGCTATCCGATCCGGAACAATGCCGCGAGATCTCGGCCTATTTCGAGGCCGATTCCCGAGTCGACAGCCGATCCGATGCAGCTGATGCGCCGATTCCACAGTTGATCTGCCATAGCCGATTTGCCAATTCGCCGAACCGCGCTTGCGCTGCCGATCCGTCGTAGGCGCCTCGCTCCGATGCGCCGCAACCGATTTCTCCGATCGCAGCCGATTTGTAGCCGATGAATAGCACCGCAATGTAGCAGTGCCTCTACCGATATCCACACGTTCAGGGATAGAACGCCTAGCACCTGTGTGCTAGCACAAGATGCAAGGCTAGGGTTTGGCTCGGAAGTGGGGAGGGTTTCCGTGGAGATAAGATTGATTCGGTTCAATGCAATGCTCTGCTCTCCACCCCTCGCCCTTTTATATAGAGTTGCCACCTGGGCCTATAGGCCCATTGGGACTCTATTTTGAATTGGATCCAATCCGAATCTCATAGAGTTGGCCGGCCGGGCTTTGTAAGCCCATAGGACTCTATATTAAATAGAATCTTATCCGAATTGAGCCATATTCGAGTCCAACTCGAATGTCTGTTCTTATCCCCTTAAGCGTGCAACCTGTATGTTCAGGTATACTTGGCTTCCTTTTGAGTCTAACTTAGCCGATCTATCAACAGCGGCGCCTAGCAGCACATATTGACACCATAGTATACAAGAAAATAATATCGGCTCTGAACCTGTAATGTGTACACAAACCCCTTTGCCTCACGATACCAACTAAGCTATAGGTAAGATGTGTGCCATCCTTTCAATAGCTTAATCATTCACTCGAACCATATTGGATTATCAGTCTTTTGATTGACTCCTCAATCAACTCGGCATCACCATGCACTTCCATAATCCATTACCTCGAGGGGCCCAGAGATACCTCTCCAAAGGAGGGGCAAATTTCATCTTGATCATTCATATCCCACTACATGTTTCATAGCAAACCCGAACACTACTTTTATAACTACCCAGTTACCGAATAGCGTTTGGTAGTCCCAATGTAGGCTACTACATATGTTGGAATCCATGATGATCTCAGGTCTAAGAACTTTGTACCAACACTACCTGAGACCAACTAATGGCACATTAATTCCTGTAGTGTCTCATGGTGGGTCTATCCAACAACATGTTCTCTAACATGTATCCATATTTATTGATTTGGTATCTCCATACCATGATCTATGAGACATGATCATCAATCAATAAACATGTCGATCTTAGAATCATATTAGTTCCAATAATATGATATATGATCAGGGATCATTTAGAAATATATTCATATATACAGAGTCTCATAAATAAGTCTATTTCATGAAACTGAATAACACTTTATTCATTTATACATAAACATTGACCATGATATCCAACATCTCCATGTTGCCTCTAGGGCATATCACTAACAGCACTAACATCCAACGATGATTGAACAAAAGAAAATTTGTGTCCTGCTTACGGATTAGAAATTTATATCTTTAATGTTGCTGCTCTCTTTTACACAGTCACGGACGTCTCCTCCCCACTCGCGCAGATCTCCTGTGATGGCGGCACGACGCCTCTCTCCCCTATAGCCGAAAGGCGCCTCTCTCCCGTGGCGGCGGCACGACGGCGACAGCTCTCTCCGACGCCGGCGCTTAGTGGTTCTCGCCCCTCTCTCTGCATATGGATAGCTGTGAAGAGGAGATGGGATTTTAAAGGAATGAGTCAAACTCCCATTGTCCGATAGGGTCAGTGAGAGGGAACTGTCAAATGACGGGCGTTAGATAGGCTCTGCGGCTGTCAGGCGGTGGGGCCTGTCGAACTTGCGCAATTCGAGAGGACCCTGCCAAACACGTGCAGTTCGACAGGGTCCAATTGAATGCTTGCTGTTCGATTTCCCACATGTCGATCCACCACCATTCTAGGACCCTATTTTGACAAATAAATCTGAACTGTCACTATTTTTTGCTATTTTCTATTAAAATAATAATATTTTTAAAAAATTCAAAACATTCAATGCAAGTAGCGCCACAATAGAAAAATTCAAGAATGATCCTTACTTTCAATCGACGAATCATGCTAAATTTTTTTGGCTTTTATCCCATTTTTTGAAAGATTCTCACAAATAGGCCCCTGGCAGTTTTCATTGCAGGAATAGACCCCAAGCTCGGCGCCAATAGTGATGGCAACGAGCTTAAACTACTCGGCGCCAATTAAATCGGCATTGAGATATTTGTGCCACGACGGCGCCGAGGCTGACGTGGCAACCTCGGCGCTGAGGATCTTGGCGCCGAGCTCAGTGCCAGTACGGATGGCGCCAAGCTCGACGTCATAGATCTTGGTGCCAAGCTCGGCACTAATAAAAATGGCGCTGAGATCGACGCCAATAAGGATGGTGCGCGAGCTTGGTGCCATCTTCATTGGCGTCGAGCTCTACTTATAAGGCTGTCCCCATCCGGCCTTCACCAAACGTCCAGTATTGGCAAATGACAAATGACTGGAGCCTACCGGTACATCCTCCAAGCCAATATGTGGACTTTAATGATAAATGTTAGGGTTATATCGATCAAGCAATACCTAATAGTCCAGTTATCGGCCTATGTGAATCTTCTAAGACAATTAAAGCCGTCTATTAGAGCATGAGAGCTTCTTCACACAAGAGCTTCTTTCCCCTTTGCCGAGTCAGAAAGAAGATGGATTTTACCTTGCGTAGGATTTGTATTCGTGGGCCTATTCCTATTCGTATCCTTCCTGTTCTCCCATTTCTCTTCAACTCTCTCCAGTGTTTTCTTTCCCCTTCACCCTTCCTCACGAATGGGCATATTGGACCATGGAAAATTGAGTTTGAGTAGTGGATCTGTTAGTGCAAGGTATTCTCTCATCCCTCCTAGCTCAACACTTAGCTCAGCACTCAGAGTTCGCCTCGTAGCTCAACACTTGAACTGTTATTTAGTTTGTCGTATCGTAGCTGAAATGTCATCGTGTTGTGGAATGAACCCTTTTATTGGAGCTAGCGTACTTCTGTTGTTTATATTACATGTGCTCATAATCTAAACTTATGAAAGCATGAGTTAGACAGTAGGATGCTCCGCAGTTGACACGGTGAACAACTTTTGTAGTAATACAAGCATAACTCAACATATATTAATGATACTTTACATGGCATATGTTTCATAAGAATTATTGCACGTAATTAAATCGTGGAACGTATGCCATGCATACACGATACAAACTAATCAGACCCGACGAGTTGAGCCTCAGCTTTCCTACGGACCCCTTCTATGACGTTCAACGGATGTTCCATTTTCCCATTCCTTCTCGGTGTTGTACTCTATTTGTGTTTCGCATTCAGTTATCTTTAGGCCATTATATTAGGGAAGGACATTGTCGATCCACATAGTGAATCTGCACCTCCTTTGAATGCCCTAATAAAGAAACATATGTAGTTAGTTAGAGTGGCAAAACTATTTAGACGTTAGCAGAATTGAAGAAACCTAAGACGTACAACGAAGTCGTTGTCTAAGTTGGGGCAAATAAAATATCTCCTGCCATATGTTCATGGTTCAAAGGAGGTAGCCATCTTGCAACGATCCCTACAACCGCACCTGGGACGCTCCGACCATTCAGGGTAACCTAATGGGTTGTTCCTCCAATTTAAGCCTGTGATTTGCTTCCGATGTACGTACTCCATCCATGCCTGGATGAATTGTTCGGTCGGCTCAGGCTGGGTTACCGTTGGACCGATGGAAGCAGGTCTCACCGTATCGATCCACTGTTCGAATCGATACTGCCATACATCCTCCTGGTTGTACATTTGTGACATTAGGGGTTAGATAATGAAACAAGTGATTAGCTTTACCGGGAAAAATGGTACTCACGACAAAATCGTCATCGACAATCTCAGTACACACGAAGCATCTTTGTCCTCGAGTTGCATGTCTAATGGACCTTATCACCTGGCAACGGAGACCACAATGACATTCTGGACGTTCCCACCATGTGGGTAGTGTAAGCGGATCTAGAGGCCAATCCAAAGCTTCCGCAACAATTCAACATCGGTACTCAGCCTTCCGCTGAAGGTAGTCTGACCTTGTTTCGCTAAGTGGGTAGGAACATGTTCCGTTGGTTCGTGGGTTCTCCGTATCTATCCACTCAATGAAGTTGCACACCCGACGATATGCCTGCGTAAGATGTTACCATGATGTAGGAACAAGTTAGCGTTTTGTGTATTAAGAATTGGTATTACAAATCGAAGCACATAAATCATACCTGATCCATGTTGGCGCATTGGAAGAATCACCTCCCCCGAGTTTCTGAGTTGAGGGACGACGTAAGTATACAGGCATCCCCACAATGGCACAACGGATGGTCACACCATAGGGGAATCCAACCGCCCAAAGGATGGAGTTGCCAGTCGAGATGCTCAAGAAATGGATGATCCATTCTACCTAGAAGTGTCGGAAACAGAACGAAGATATGAAGAGCTCGTATTCGGGTGGTGTAATATATAGTGGAGAAAGCAGAGACACATCTCAAGCTAACGTGAGTTCACTTCTTCAACGGATGTGACAACACGTTCACACGCTAGCACAAATTGATTGATTATGTCGTACAAAGCATCGACAAAAGCTGAGTCGGGATGCCTTCACGCGCCGAAAGATGATAGCAACATATCATACACGTATATCATGTGCCAAAAGCTGATAGCGACCAATCATATACGTCTTTCATGTGCTAAAAGTTTTTCGTCATTTTGATGAGTAGATGTTGTGCATACTGTGTACTGTACAAAAGAGGTGATCATGGGAGAGTACGAATGGCCTCAAAGGTGCTCGTGACATATCAGTGCGACGACCGAACACAGTTATATACAAAGAGGTAGCATAAAGTTACTAAGTGTAAATATTAAAAACAGGTTGCAATAAGATTCTACTGGCGAGCAGAAAAATTTGGCAGAATTTCCCTTGTTTATCTATTCAAAGCTTACATAAATATCAATGTAGCATATGACATCAATAAATATATACCACATTCATCCACATCCCATATACATGACAACATGAAAAGACCACAAAGTTCATAATGGTCCGTAAAGTCCATAATAGTTCAGGCAGTCCAAAAGAATAGTCCATACAAGACATAATAATATTCCATACAATCCACAAGTGTAATGCATACATCTACCACAATATGTACATCAAGGTTCACTTCCTCCTACTCTTACCCCTGCCCTTGTGTCCAAGAGTGTCACTGCTTGGAGTGAAAGGGTCCGGTGGGTGCCTTCTCCTGGTCCCAAGCTGCTGCGTAGGTTGAGTCAATGGAGCGTCCTGCAGCTGAGATGACCCAATCTCATCGGGTCCCTGGAGCGCCTCCTCCTCCTCCTCGTCTGTGTCGTCGTCCTGGTTGGAGGCAGTGCATTTGGAGTCCATCCGTGCCTAGCTTGAGGAACCGCCATCTCCTGTGGAAGCAGATGGCATGTGCACGTCTTGCCTTGTGATTGTCCTCCAACCACAACATGCAGCCGCACGACGTAGCCGACGTACTACTATCTGTTGCACAAAATTCAGTAGTTATCTCAAAGATTGCAATGTATTAGATGTATACTTAAAGAGCTTTCAAAATCTTACGTCGAGGTAGTTGCGTGTGTCGTCATCTCTAACTCTCTCGCGGAATTGTGTCATCTCCTCGACCGTCGATCGAAGAGTGTTGCCCTGAAACAAATTTTGCATTTAGAACATCAAGTTGTGCAACTCAATACAGAAAAACCAAGTCAGATGACATACCACTCTGTCCAAGATTGGCCCTGTCTCCACTTGGCTCCCCACCCGCGTACTCTGGTCATAGGACATGTCTTCATCGTCGGATGACTCAATGTTGGCGTAGTCAGCTTGCGACCACTGTAGTCTGAGCCGGGTACGAGTCACGCCGTGGTACTGCCTGAACGCCGCGTTCGAATGCGGCTCGTTGTTGACGTCCACGTTGGTGTCGAACAGGTCTCACTGGTTAATGTAGTTGAAGTGGAACTGGTCCCAATTGAAGATCTTGTTCTTCTGACGATCCAACCTAAAAGACACGTATTGCAAAGTTAGGAAAGGTTTAAATAAGTTAATATGAAATGCTGGGAACAATTATAAAGAACATCACACTCACTTGTGTAGGTCTTATCCAGTGGACATAGCTGCCGCACTCCAAACTGGTGTGCAACTTGTCGAAACTTGGTTTCGGCAATAGAATTTCTGGGGTCGCAGTCAAGATCGCCAAGCACGATGGGTTAGATTGGAAAAGAGGATTTAGACAGGTTCAGGCCCTCTCGTGAGGTAATACCCTACTCCTGTTTCGGGGATTCGATCCGCCGAGTGTCTTTATTGATCTCGTGATCTTGTGTATCTAAAGCTCTTGCTTATGAAATCTGCTATCGCATCTGATATCCCTCAAGGGACGCCCCTTACCCCCCTTATATAGTCTTGGGAGGCGGGCTTACAGATCGGAAACCCTATCTTACTCTAAGTCGGTTTCCTCAATCTTACCAAACCGTGACTATGGGCCGTTGCCTTATCTCAATCGGCAACGTAACACCCAAGTCATATTTGGTTTACAGATATAATAGGCGCAATCTATCCCTACCTCCAGTCGGATAAACTTGCCATGTAAATACCCGATTGCCATAATTTTCACAGTAGCCCCCGAGTCTTTTTCAGTCGACGAGACAACTCAGCTTTAAACCAAAACAGTACACAGCCAAAAAACTTCTTTGGCCGAGTGCTTCTGGCGCCGAATGATTCCATCATCTCTGCCTGAATCTCCCGAGTGGCTCCAAAGACTGTGAAGGGCTGGAAAATATCTGAAAAATTCTCAAAAATAAATATCTAGGTGTATCTCATGATATACCTAATTAAGTATAGCCCCCGACCGTTTGATTGACCAAAATAGACCAATCATACAAGCAAGGACTATAAAGAATCATACTCATGTAAATGTTTAGCTTATGCTAAAACAATCATACAAAATCTCATCACTAGACAAGCTCATGCTCATCCGAGTGAATTTGCCCGAGTCATCTCAGAACAAATAATTCAATCAACCCTTGTGGATAAAAAAGCACTCGGTAAGCTCATGCTTATCCGAGTAGATCTGCCCGAGTCATCTCGGAACAAATATTTTAATCATCCCTCATGGGTAAACAAGTTTCTTCAGTCATCTGAAAAATATGACCAAATTAACAAACAGCTCTTGCCATAATACTGGTCTCAATCTATAAAGATCTTCACCAAGGTGGAAAGATAGCATTGATATAATCATTTAATCAAATGCTTAAAACCAAACAGTTCCTGTCATCAGGACAGCCATGAAAAGCTTAACTGTTTGTCACCTTTCGAATTGCATCGTGCCAACATCTCATGAAGTTACGCAAACCGCGGTGTGAAAGGATTTCCAAAGGTATAGGGCATTCGGACACGTGCATATTGCCAAGGCAAATCTGCTTAAGCTCATCCACTTAAGTCCCTAAGGACACGCGTCAGGCCACACCTTAGCTGGGCCGCAGATCTCTCATGGGCTCGGCCCACTCACGAGAAAACCTAGCGCAACCCTCAAATCTCTCTACAAAGCCTCGAGGTCATCCGCGCCACTTCGTCTTCCCGAAAAATTCCTCTTTCCGCAGCACTGTTCACCAGCTTCTTGCGGAAAACCCTAGACTCACGCGCACCTGAATCCATCGACCCAAGAGCTCGTCCTTTGCCACAAATCAGCCTCCGCATCCAGCTTCCAAGATTCCTTGCTCGAACCCCCATCCTTTTGGCCAGATCTGCTTCCTTCCCTAACCACATTCATGGCGGGTGAGAAGAAGATCCCCTTCGAGCAGTGGGCCACCTCGGATGTGAGGGAGTCCACTCTTAAAGAGATGGTGAAGCACGGCGTGCTTTCCCCCAAGGAGATCGTGGGCTGGCGCCCAGCGGCGGGTGAGGATTTCCCAACGCCGAACACTGGTGAGCTTGTTGTGTTTACTTGTTTCTTCTATTGCGGGTTCAGCCTCCCCACTTCCGAGTTCTTTAGGGGACTTTTGGACTATTATGGTCTTCAACTCTACCATCTGAACCCCAACTCCATGCTTCACATCGCTCTTTTCATCCACGTCTGTGAGGCTTTCCTTGGCATCCTCCCCCATTTCCAACTCTTTCACCGTATGTTCTATCTCAAGCCGCATCCCAATAAGGACCAGCCCTGCGTCGTTGGTGGGGCAGGCTTTCAACTCCGCGGATCCCTCCGCAAGGAGTACTTCTCTCTCCCTTTGAAATCTTCCAACAAGGGATGGCACGCGGGCTGGTTCTACATCAGTAACCTCGAACCCAGCCTGCCAAACTTTGTCGGCCTTCCCCCTGTACCCAAGCATACTTGGAGCACTGTACCAGTGGCGCAGGAGTGGGACGAAGCCAACAAACTGCTAGCGAAGATCCTGGCGATGAAGCAGAAAGGTCTTCGCGGCGAGCAGATCACTCGGCACTTCATCAGGTGCCGACTGGCTCCAATCAAAGAGCGGTCGAAGCCAGCCTTCGAGTACGAAGGCGGGAAGGACCCCAATCGGGAAGATCAAGATCCCCTCAGTTTCGAGATCCTGAAGATCCGGATGTACAAGATCTTCTTGACCGGAGTTGCGCCGAGCGCGCCGTGCTCGCTTCTGGTTCTTCAAAGCATCTATCGGCCTCCTCCTCCCAGTCGTAACCGACCTCTTTGTCTTGTCTTGCAATCCTGATGTCATGCCTCTTAGTATTGTGAGAATTTCTCTTGCAGGAAAATGCCTCTGTTATTTCGAAACCTTACAAAGTTCCACATGATGACGTGCCGCTTCGCCCTGCCAAGAAACCGACTGGTGGGGTGAAAATTCAGAGTGATCCTGTCGGGAAGCGGGCGGCGCCGAGTGAGGACACCAACAAGCGGGCGAGCAAGAGGAGGCTCGTCATCGACGACTCGGACGATGACGTCTCGGCTCCCCCAGTCGAAACTACCCCTCCAAGGCCATCACCGAAGGCAGCACCGAAGATCCGCCAGTCGTCTAGGTACGCCTCATGACTGAAGCTAAGTTCTTCAAAAGTTTCTCTGTCTTTATTCCATCTCGCATCCATCGTTGATTTGGCGGGAGGCCCCGGGATATAGATCCGCGGAAGAGTGAAGGGCCGACTCCAAGCGCCACGTCCGAGGCATCCAAGCCTGCGGAGCCAAAACCCCGGAGCCCTCTCCTGAGCGAGAGCGCTCCGGGCACAAAGCCCTCGCCTCCCGGCCAAGACCTCCCAAGGAGGGAGCCTCCGACCGCCAGCCGGGACGTCCCGACTGGAAACCAGTCGGCTACTGAGAAGCCCCAGGCTACGGCCCAGAGAGCCCTGGCTGAAGACCAGTCGGTGAAAATCCAGAAGGAAAGGACCAGCCGGGCTGCTCCAGTCAAGAGTACAGCCACTGAAGCCGGTAAGTCTTGAATTAAAGTCTTGTATTTATTCTTCAGTTTAAATCTTTCGTGTCTTCATCTGTTCTTCCTAATCTGCCAGCCACAGTGGAGGAGATCCCTAGGTTACAGTCTTCTGAAACCTGGGTCCCTCCGATTAAAATCGAGTGGCGAGACTCGGAAGGCCAGAGGCAGGGCATCATCCTAGACAAGCAAGCAGAAAGCGAAGAAAGGGATGCCCTTGTCAACAGCCTGAACGAGGCGACTCGGCTACTCAACGTAAGCCTTAGTCTTTTTCTATTGTTGCATCATCATTTCTTGTCAGTTGGTCAATTTCGGATCTTGCGTGCAGAAGGAGTATTGTCGATCCATGGCCAAGTCCGAGGTGCTGGAAAAGTTGGTCCCACACTTAAACTCTCTGGAGGACGTCCAGCAAAAGCTGAAGACCACTCAGGAGGAGGCCGCGTCAAGGGAGGCAGCCCTGAGGAAGGAGATAGCTGAACTCCGGGATGAAAACCTCGACCTCCGGGGATCAGTCGGGAGTAAGCTTATCCCTCCCATTCTTTTTGTGGTTTCCATGTTGATCCTGGTTACTGATAGCCTTCTTTGTTTGTAGAAAATTCGTCGGAGGTCCACTCGCTCCAGGTCCAGCTGGAGGCAGTCAGCCTCGGCAAGACCGAGTTGGAGGCCGAGTTCGAAGGTGAGCTTCTTTGAAGTAACATCTTTTGTGCTGCTTCGTTTTTGAGTACCTTGCATGATCATGCTCTTTTGGTAGCTTACAAAATCAAAACCCGAGCTCAATATGATGTCTTACTTGAGAGGGTCAGACGAGCCGGTCAGGTCCGGGAAGAAGTTGCCAATGTAGCGACGCCAATCTTGCTGTCTTTGTTCCACAATGGAGTCAGGACCAGCTCACTGGACCCCGTTGAAGTCTTCGACAAGCTCAGGCGAGCCCCTGACCAGTATCTAGCCAACATTTCCGAGGCGGTTTGTGATGAGAGCGGGTTCGCCCTTGCACAAACGAAGTCACTCTACCCTCGGGTGGACGTGGACTCGGTCGGGAGGGCTTCGGCGAGGGAACTTCGAGAGCAGGCTCTTGATTTGATTAGCGAGGCACGGAGTCGGCCAAAAGGTGGCTGCGATGTTGTAAACCATTTCCGGCCTTGACTTGCTTTATAAACATTATCTTGTAAATATTGGAGGCTTGTAACATTCGATGTAGACTTGTGAATATTCAGTTTATTTATGTTAATGTCCCGATTCGAGTTTTTATGTGAAATTTCTTAAGTAATTTTTGTCCGAGTCACCGAGCCTAAGCTCGATTAGGTCATCAAAAAATTCTCAGTCCTTAGACACTGAACTCGAATCAAGGAGCATTAAACAATGATAAACTGAATTATACGCAAAAGTTGATGAGGAAAACTATGCTTTATTGAGATATGTACAGCCCCCGACTGCTAACTCAAGAAGTCATCTTGCTTGAGGTTGGCGCCAAGAAAAACATGAGACTTAAGTCAATTTAAGCATAGAATCGTCGAAGATGCTCGATGTTCCGGGAGTTCTCCACCATAGACCCGTCTTCACGCTTTAACCGATATGCACCTGGCCGAGTCACCTCAGCAATTATATACGGTCCTTCCCATAAGGGGGATAACTTATGACGGTCTTTGGTGGTCTGAACCTTGCGTAAAACCAGATCGCCAACGATGAAAGCTCGTGCTCGAATGTTGTGACTGTGGTATCTTCTGAGTCCTTGAAGATATTTCGCCGACTGGATGAGGGCTGCCTCACGGGCCTCCTCCAGTCGGGTGAGGTCGTCCACTCGGTCGGGGTCGTAGGGTTCATCGTTGAAGCTGCGGACTCGGGGGGATTCATACTCCATCTCATTTGGCAACATGGCTTCTGCGCCGTAGACCAAAAAGAAAGGAGTTTGGCCGGTAGCCTGACTGGGTGTGGTCCGCAGAGACCATAAGACCGAGGGGAGCTCTTGAACCCATTTGCCAGCGTAAGGATTTAAGCAGTCAAAAACGCGGGCCTTGATGCCTTGAAGGACCATGCCGTTGGCACGCTCGACTTGTCCGTTGCTTTTGGGGTGGGCAACTGACGCATAGCAAATCTTGATTCCGAAGTCTTCGCAAAATTCCTTGAAGATGCCTCCTGTGAATTGAGTCCCGTTGTCGGTTATGATCCTGTTTGGGACACTGAAGTGGTGCATGATGTTGAGGAAGAAATCCCGTGCTTTGTCAGCGGTGATGGTGGCAACCGGCTTGTCTTCAATCCATTTGGAGAACTTGTCGATAGCGACGAATAAGTGTGTGAATCCTCCTGGAGCCTTCTTAAAAGGGCCTACCATGTCTAAGCCCCACACCACAAATGGCTAGGATAATGGGATTGTTTGTAGTTCTTGGGCTGGGACATGGCTCTGTCGGGCGAAGAATTGGCAGCTTTCACAGGTTCGAACAACTTTATCTGCGTCTGAGACCGCGGTAAGCCAGAAAAAACCTTGTCTGTAGGCTTTGCCCACCAGAGTGCGTGCTGCCGCGTGGCTTCCACATATGCCCGAGTGGATGTCTTGGAGCAGCTGTCGTCCTTCCTCGGATGTGATGCATCTCATTAAGATTCCGGAGGGGCTTCTCTTGTATAAGTCGGAGTCAACCATGACATATGCTTGGCAACGATGTCGGACGCGCTCTCGCCTCATCCCGGTCTTCCGCAGCTCTTCTTGAGTTAAAAATTTGATGAGTGGCGTCCTCCGGTCGGCGTCAATCACGGTGACTTCGTTTCGGCTGTTCGTGGGGTTGGCTTTGCCGCAACGGTTGGTCCATAGAGGTGCTCGACAAAAGTCTGTTGGGGCGGCTTCGCGTTTAGACCGAATTGCGCCAACTCGTCACCGCTTCGTTGTTGTGCCTTAAGACATGTGATAGTTCGAGTCCGTCGAACTTGTCTTCAAGTTTGCGGACTTCTTGTCGGTAGGCCTCCATGGTGCCGTTTAGACAGGACCAGTCTTTAATCACTTGGTTTACGACCAGCTGGGAGTTCCCCTTCACGATGAGCCGACGTATCCCGAGTGAAATTGCGAGCCGCAGTCCATGCAGCAGAGCTTCGTACTCGGCGATGTTATGTGAGGGGAGAAGTGGAGGTGGAGGACGTATCTTAGCTTTTCCTCGGTCGGGAGATCGGCACAACTCCCGCTCCCAAGCCGGTGATCCTCTTGGATCCATCGAAGTGCATGGTCCAATGTTGGAGATCTTCCCGAGGTACATCTTCTTGTTGTTCGGTCCATTCGGCCAAGAAGTCCGCCGTGGCCGTGACTTGAAGGACGTCCTCGCCTTAAATGTTAAGTCCAGCGGCATCAGCTCCAGGGCCCACTTCACGATGCGTCCAGTCGCCTCCCGGTTGTGGATGACATCGCCGAGTGGAAAGGAAGTGACGACGGTGACCGAGTGACCCTGAAAATAGTGCGCCAATTTCCTCGTGGTTATCAGGACACCATAAAGCAATTTTTGTACCTGCGGGTAGCAAGTTTTGGCTCCTGCCAGCACTTCGCTAACAAAGTAGATTGGCCTTTGAATCTTACGGACTCGTCCTTCTTCTTCGCGCTC
Source organism: Oryza australiensis (assembly GCA_019925245.2). Lineage (NCBI taxonomy): Eukaryota > Viridiplantae > Streptophyta > Magnoliopsida > Poales > Poaceae > Oryza > Oryza australiensis. The sequence continues at coordinate 60,021 of JAIFGZ020000096.1, forward strand.
AACCACAAGAACCGTGCCGACCACTTGGTGAGTCGCTGAGACATACAGTAGTAGGGGTTCCTGAGGCCGAGGTGAGGCTAGGACGGGCGGCGTCGTAAGGAATTCTTTAAAATCTTGAAAGGCCTTGTGGGCTTCCGTGGTCCATTGGAAGTCGTCCGTTTTCTTTAGCAATCTGAAGAAGGGCATGCCTCGTTCGCCGAGTCGAGAGATGAAACGGCTTAGCGCCGCCATGCAGCCAGTGAGCTTCTGGACATCCTTTTGGTTACTCGGGGGCTTCATGCTCAGGATAGCGTTGATCTTCTCTGGATTGGCTTCAATGCCACGATGTGACACCATGAAGCCGAGCAGTTTGCCTGATGGGACGCCGAAGGTGCACTTCTCCGGGTTCAACTTCATTCTGATGGCCCGGATATTCGCGAAGGTCTCTTCCAGGTCAGCGATCAGGTCTTCTTTCTGCTTGGTCTTGATGACGACATCGTCGACATAAGCTTCCACGTTCCTGCCGATCTGCGTCTGGAAACACCTCTGGATCATGCGTTGGTATGTGGCACCGGCATTCTTCAGGCCGAAAGGCATGGTGATGTGGCGTAGAGGCCCCAAACGGCGTGATAAACGATGTCTTCGGGCGTCGGATTTTTCAAACTAATCGTGATAGCCCGAGTAACAATCCAAGAAGCTCGGGAGTTGGCAGCTGTTTGTTGAATCTACGACTTGGTCGATGCGAGGCAGCCCGAATGGATCTTTGGGACGGGCTTTGTTGAGGTCGGTATAGTCAACGCACATGCGCCATTGCCCCGTCTTCTTGCGGACCAGGACTGGGTTGGCTAACCAGTCGGGATGTAGGACTTCTTTGATAAAGCCAGCGGCCAGGAGCTTTGTGAGCTCTTCCTTGATGGCATCTTTTTGATCCTGCGCGAATCTGCGTAATTGTTGTTTTATCGGTTTGGCGTCATCTTTGACGTGCAAAGAGTGCTCGATCACCTCCCTAGGAATTCCAGGCATATCAGATGGTTTCCAAGCAAAAACATCTTTATTATTTTAGAGGAATGTGATGAGCGCACTTTTCTATTTGGGATCTAGTTCAGCGCCGATTACAGCAGTTTTCGAAGGATACGATGGATCAAGGGAGATCTTCTTGGTCTTGGCGTCGCCGGATCCTGATTTGGCTATCATCTTCGCGGGGATTTCATCCTCTGCCGAAGTCGATGCAGCCAATCGGATTTATTGTTGGCCACATGATCTCTCGCGAGATTGGGCCAGGTCGCAGCTCTCCTTGTCGCAGGTGAAGGCTTGCTTCACGTCGCTACGAAGAGTGATGACGCCGTTGGGACCCGGCATCTTCATGCAAAGGTAGATGTAATGGGGGATCGCCATGAACTTGGCAAGTGCAGGCCTTCCGATGATGGCGTGGTAGGTCGTTTCAAAGTCGGCCACCTCGAAAGTGACGTTCTCCGTTCGGAAGTTCTCTCGAGCTCCGAAGGTGACTGGAAGGGCGATGTGCCCGAGTGGTGTAGATGATAGCCCCGGGATGACTCCGTGGAAGGGGGCTGAGCTTGCCTTCAATTTGGCCCTTGGGATCTGCATCTCGTCCATGGTTCTGGCGAACAGAATATTGAGGGCGCTGCCCCCATCAATGAGGACGCGCTTAAGTCTGATGTTGCGGACCACCGGGTCCGAGACGAGTGGATAGCGCCCCAGGTGAATCACTCGGTCGGGGTGATCCGAGCGGTCAAAAGTGATGGCCACCTCCGACCATCGTAGGTACTGAGGGACTTCGGGTTGCGCCGCGTTGACCTCTCGGTCGGTTAGCTTCTATTTCCTCTTGGATTCATAGGCTAACGGCCCCCCGAAGATGTGATTGAGCTCGCCCACGGGGTCTTGGAAGGGCTCGGCATTCTCAGCCGCGTTATTCTTCTTGGCGCCCGATGGACCGGCTTCATCAGTTGGCTTCTTGTTGAGTTGCGCCGCGTACTCCTCGGCGAATTGTTTATAAATGAAGCAGTCCTTAGCCGTGTGCTTGTGATTGGGATGATGAGTGCATTGAGCGTTCATGATGGCGTCGTAGGCCGCGACTCGGGGGCGGCGTTGAGAGTTGGAGGTGGCGGCGACCAGGTCTTCAGATTGGCGCTTGCGGTCCTTCTGGCCCTGGTTGTTGTTGCCGTTATCCTTCTTAGGATTCCGGCTTCCTCCCGCTTGCTTATCTTCCCTCCTGTCGGGTCGGTCTTGGCGCGCCGCCCTGATGGCATCATTGGATTTGGCGTAGGAATTTGCCATTTCAAACATCTGCTTCACCGTCTTCGGTGGCTTGCGCCCGAACTTCCCGATTAACAGCTCATCACGGACTCCCTTCTAGAAGGCAGCGATGATGATGTCATCGGTGATGTTGGGGATCTTGTTGCGCTTCTCGGAGAAGCGCCGGATGTAGTCCTTCAGAGGTTCGTCCGGCTTCCAGGTGACGTTGTATAATTCAAAGTGGGTGCCAGGTTTCTCGAAGGTGCCCTGAAAGTTGGCGATGAAGTGGTCCCTCAGTTCGCTCCACGAGCCGATTGAGCCTCTCGGCAGGCTCGTGAGCCAGTTCCTGGCTGAGTTGGCGAGGGCCACGGGAAGATAATTGGCCATAGCTTTGTTGTCGCTGTCTGCTGCGCAGATGGCGAGAGTGTATACGGTAAGCTACGACTCGGGGTCGGTCTTGTCGTCATAGTTCTCTATTCCTGTCGGCTTGAATCCGTTCGGCCAGTGCACTCGGCGAAGCTCCCGGGTGAAAGCTGGCGCTCCGTCGTTATTGCTATCGGGGGATCCCCTCCGATCCTCCCGAGTGCGTTGGTCTCGCTCTTGGTAGCGGCGATCGAGGACTTCCCGCAGATCACTCGGCGGGGTCCTCGGTTGGCTGGTTCGGTAGCTGGAGCTATTGTTGCGGCGGACGCGGTGGTGGACGGGTGGACGTCCATGTCGCTTGTCGCGGGAGTCGGCCGTTTGCTCCTGATGCTTCTGCGTGGACTCGTGGCGTGGGCCTCTTGGCCTGGTTGTCGACCAGTCTGGCTCGGGCCTCTTGTAGTCTCCTGACCTTAGTGGCGGGAGCCGGCTTTTGTCGGGCGTTTTGGCCACAGACTCAGTTGGCCTTCGTGCCGAGGTGGAGGGATGACCGTTGGCTGTGGCGGCGACGATGGTCTTGGTCTTGTCTAGTATTGGAGTCACGTCGGGGGGTGCCGTCTCAATGACGGTGTCCAAGAGTGTGAGGGCGGCAACAGCGTTCTGCTGTGGCGTCTAGAAGATATTAGTGTTGCGGACCCGCGTTTGAAGAATAGCCTCCTGAGCGGACCGTTCGACAGCCCGCAGATCTTGTTTTCTCTTGTTGGCTTCTTCTCCTCCTCCGCCAGCTTGCGCTCTTGCTCGATCCTAGCTTGCTCTTCCTCTGCAAGCCGGCAAGCCATGGCTGAGTCGGACTCGGCCACCTCAGCCATGAGGACGTCGAAGCACTTCGGCTCATAGTCCTTGTTGCAGTCGGAGTCGTCGGCTTCGTCTGAGGGGATGCCATAGAGGTCGTCAAAGCCGGCGGAGCTGAGATATTCATTGAGCTCCGAAGATGAGCATGAGCCAAAAGGCTGGAGGATGACGGCGACCTCCCTTGATCTTGGGTTGCTCGGATCTGGATCATTCCAGTCCGAGTCAGAGTTTGAAGACGCAGGCTCCTCCGAGTGGGTCGGCCTCGACTCGGGGGAGAGGAGTTTCCCGTAGATCTCAGCGGCATTTGGTAATCCAAACGGCGTCAAGAGGTCCTCTCCCGAGTAGATCATCTCTGTTGGGGAGATGAGGAGATCGGTGTAGAATTCAGCGGCGTTCGGCAATCCGAACGGTGCCGAGTGAAGTCCTTCGTCGGAGAGGGTGGACCGCATCTTGGACTTCAAGATGCCGTCGAAGATCTTGGCGTTGTTCGGGAGCCCGAACGTCGCCGAGTGGGTCTCTCCTCCCGACTGGTCCGAATCCGAGTCAAAGAGGGAGAGCTTGTTGAAGTCGTTGGCGGCGAAGTCGCCGAAGCTTGAAGAAGATCCCATCACGCTTTTCGGCGAGATCGTTGAAGAAGTCTTGACACGCGTCCCCTACCTGGCGCGCCAACTGTCGAAACTTGGTTTCGGCAATAGAATTTCTGGGGTCGCAGTCAAGATCGCCAAGCACGATGGGTTAGATTGGAAAAGAGGATTTAGACAGGTTCAGGCCCTCTCGTGAGGTAATACCCTACTCCTGTTTTGGGGATTCGATCCGCCGAGTGTCTTTATTGATCTCGTGATCTTGTGTATCTAAAGCTCTTGCTTATGAAATCTGCTATCGCATCTGATATCCCTCAAGGGACGCCCCTTACCCCCTTATATAGTCTTGGGAGGCGGGCTTACAGATCGAAAACCCTATCTTACTCTAAGTCGGTTTCCTCAATCTTACCAAACTGTGACTATGGGCCATTGCCTTATCTCAATCGGCAACGTAACACCCAAGTCATATTTGGTTTACAGATATAATAGGCACAATCTATCCCTACCTCCAGTCGGATAAACTTGCTATGTAAATACCCGATTGCCATAATTTCCACACAACTCTATGCGACAAGTGGAACTCGACAGCGTAGAAGCAGATGAGGGGACACCTCATCCTATACAGATTGCTGTCGCTAGAGCACAAGTTGCTCACCAAGAAAGGCAGCGCCGCCTCTTCGGTGTACGGCTCCCACGTCACCTGCACCATGTCGAAACAACATGTTACATTATAAAATAAACAACTGCAAACGAATAGAATAAATAATCAGGACTTTCACTAGTTGCCATGAGACTGTCCAACTCGTTCGTGTACTCCTTGTAGGCCCGCTGCATCCTCGCGTGAGGTAATGTTACCTGGTCCCAAAGGTAGGCCCACGTCGGTTGTCGACGTGCATCCTGACCAGCGAACCAGTCACGACGAGCCAACACCTGCGGCCGACCTACTAGAAGCCACGACCACATCCATAGCTGTAGCAGGTACACGCATCCACCAAGTGCGGACGATGAGGAACGACAACACGCCTCGCACAACTGACGGTAAAGGAAAGCCACTACTGCCGAGCCCCAGCTATACTGACCCACATGGTCCCAATCAATAAGGCAGTGGATCCACATCCAGGAAGCATTGTCCCCCGTCGCGTCGGGGAAGAGCACGCAAGTGAAGAGGTGGAGGATCCATGCCTGACAGTAGCACGCAACTGTCTGCTCGTCCGCCCCCTCAGGGCAATGTGCGAACTCCGCCCGGAGCCAGGAAATTAGCACTCCAGAAGAGCGAGTCCCATGCTCACCAACCGGATGCCCAAGGAATGCCTCTACCCGAGCTCAACATCCATCTGATCTACATGGACCCGTCACTGCACGACCATGAATCCTGAGGCCAAGCAACTTCTGACAGTCCTGGGGCGTGACTGTCATCTCCCCGAAAGCCAAGTGAAAGGTGTGCGTCTCAGGCCGCCACCTGCAATTGTTTACACCACACTATTAATTTTGATAAAAAGGGAAGTTCCTGCACAAATTAGTAAGATTGATGGGAATGTTTTGATATAGTACCTGTCAACCAGTGTCGTCAATGCCGGTGAGTTGAACGTGGGGAGGCCACGACGAACCTGAAATGATATGACATCTAGGACAGCTCGTTCCAGGAAAGGCGTGTACCTATCGTCATACACCATGTCCAAGAACCCACCGTGGGCTCTAGGACGAAGGAGCGGAAGGTCCTGAATGTAAAAAAGAAGTGGCTGGGTATTGAATCACAACTGAAATTCAATAGTTCTTGCAAAATCTGAAATTCAATATGTGCGGACACAAATTGCACTCCTGTTTCACAGAAAAAGTGAGCATGTGTAATAGATGCAAACAGGATAAAAATCTTAAGTTTAATTGTGGTCATCTTTATTGTGTCATAAATTGACAAGCATCAGGCACATATGTCAATTGACAGGTGTAGACCCCCGTTTTTGCGAACAGGAATCATTCGTGTTCATAGTACCATTTCCCTAGATTGAGTAGTTTGGTACCTACGAATACAGTACTGAATTATCAGGTGCAAATGCACGAATAGTCTTACACCAAAAGTATTACAATAATAGGCCCGAAAGCAATATCATTACATGCAGGACCTACTGGTCCGGATACAACCAAAATCAGAGATTAGATAAGATAGCAGACGGAAGACAGCGGCATGTCGATTGCCACAGGCAACGACCGGGGACTAAGACCTATTGCGCTCCAATGTCTTCATTCATCCTGGTAGGAAGCATAGGGGTCCTCCAGTTCTTCGTTTCCTCCATCTGAAGGTTTGTGCGTATAGTAAGGGTGAGTACCCAACGTACTCAGCAAGCCAACACGGAATGATGCACATGATAGGATCATTCAAAGGATAGCTGTGGTTCTTTTGCATAAAGCCAATTTTCGTAAATCATTTCACAAATGTAATGTCTAGCCAGGTCAAGTTTTATTACCATAGTTCATTAAGTCGGCGACGGTTCTGTCCACCATCCATTGTGATCCCAAGGATAGCTTCCCACCACCGGATCGTCATGGTTTTCTGGGGAGTCTACCCTTCTCGCCTTTTGAGAAGTTGATCCACCAGTGAATAAGAATCATCATGCAAACCCATCCCATCATTTTAAAATTTAGAGTCTAGCCAAGCGAAAGTCTTGTCACGATGCTCTATATCTGCGAGCACGGCTATTCGAATAGATTGGTTTACTCACACTGCAGTGGATGTACACTTTACCCGTACTCCGCAACTGCCCATTGAATGAGCCTACATCCATTTATATGGGACGGTCACGGCAAAGCCTTTCGATAACCTCACTTTGGCAGTACCCGCTCCATGAACTTAAGCCCTCATGCACTCTAGCCGTCATTTCCTAGCAGTGGGAGGAGTTCTGGCGTTCCCGGGGTAAGAGAAAGACTTGCTCCATCTTCAATTTCCAACCTCTATCTTCATCTCCTCATATTGATCGTATGACCCGATCTTTGCCCAGGTACTTACCAGCGGTAAATCCCCTACTGGTAAGCCCTTAACTCGACCCAACACCTGAACCACTACGCAGGGATACTGCCTCCGCTCGGATATCTACTCCGCTAGGTCTATACCCATTCGAGAAGTACGGTTGTACTAGCTCGTTTCCCGGCTATCTCATGGCTCGGTCCTTAATTGACCAGGGTCGGCACTTGCCTTTTCCGGAATCCACCCAAATCATTCAGCCGCCCTAGTCTAAAATATTTGTTTGGTATTTTTAGTTTTCATCAAAACTCATTTGGTCATTCCCATGGCAATGTGGCGCTCATGTCTCCACATGCCGTATCTCAACTATCTTTCCCAAAGGTAGTTGCCCAAGCATATAGCTCTTTGTAAAAACATGAGTATGCATGAATCTAATAATAGCATGGCTAAGCATTTTACCAAATAAAGTCTCTGGTTATGTCAAATCGAGGTTTACAAAGATTATAGCTAAAGGTAATCAATATCAAGGCATGGTATATCAAGCATAGGTGTTTTGTGTATAGCATGCATGTTTGAAGTTTAATCAACATCATTTCACAAAATAGGATCAATATGTTCAAAGGAAGTGATGACTTGCCTTGCTCGTGACCTTGTTGGCTTGAGTCTTCAATGTTCTCAACGGCTCTCTAAAACTCTACCGTACGTGCCAGAAATCCAATTGAATTCAATTAGAATTCAAATAAAATCCAATGAAAGCCAAATAAATTGCAAAGCGGCTTCTAACACTAGGCTATGATTTTACGTAAATTTAGGTTTTAGCCTCGATAGAATCCGAGTTAGGATGAGCGAGTTACAAAGATTTGAAGTTTCACATTGAACCGGTTTAATTACTATGGTGTGGTATTATTTTAAGTGAATATATTCAAAGTTTGAGAAATATTATGGTTGATGATTCAAAATATAATAAATAAAAGGAAAGGGTTAACTTTGAATTTTATTAAAATTTTTATTGGGCCGACAAGCCCTAGGGTTAATAATAGTTGATCCTAAAAATAATCTCGAAGCTAAAAACTAAATAATCTAGGTTTTAAGTCTAGAATATATATATATATATATATCAATAATACTTGAAGACAAGCGATAAATAATTTCCTTAGAGTGGTAAACGCAAGGATCAAATAGTTTGAAAATCATGTTTAATAATCGGTCCCGAATTATTTTTTTGAAATCCAAATTTGTTCCGAGAAAATATATATTTTTGCCCAAAAATTTTTTCCCAAATATTTTCCAAAAATTTTTCCCCAAATTTTCCCTTTTTCCTTTCCTCTTTTTTTTCTTTTCCTTCTTTTTTTCTTTTCTTTTCTCTTTTTTTCTTTCTTCTTCCTCTTTTTCCCCTTTCTTCCATCTTCTCTCGCCTTCTCTCGCTTCCTATTCTTTTCTTCTTGTCTTTTTTTCTTCCTTGCATGCTTGGCCGAGCCAAGGCGGGCGGCGCGCACGATGGGCGGCAGCATGTGGCGAAGGGGATAGGGCAGAGGGGGGGCTTACCGACGTGGCTCGGGCGGCAAAGGCGGCGATGCGGCGACGCGGAGCTCCGGTGCACGGGAGAGAAGAGGGTAGCCTGGGGAGAGGGCGTGGGACGGTGGGGTGAGGGGTGAAAGGGGCTGCGCTCCTCTTATAGGCGCGCCGGTGGGGAAAGCGGCGGGCGGCGCGGGCGGCGACAAGACGCGCGCGACGGCACGGGGCTCGGTGGCGACGGGACGCGCGCGGCGAGGAGATGGCGAGGGCGACGTCGGCGCGCCGCGCGTGGGGCTCGAGGGACGGGGGCGGCGCGCGGCGCACGGGGCTCGGCACGGCACGGGGCTTGGAGCGGCGTGGCAACGGACGGGCGGTGCGGCGACGGCGATGGCCAACGGCGTGGCGGAGGGCGCGGGGCTCGATGCGGGGATGGGACGGAGGCGCGAGGGCACGGGGCTCGGCGGCGACGGGACGGGCGGCCGAGCCGCGCGGCGACGCGACGCGCCCGCAGCTACGCGACGCGCGTGGGACGCGAGGCCGGGGTCGAACGGCTGGCAGCTAATGAACAGTAGATTATTTTTTTTGATTATTTTTTCTTTTTTTATTATTATCAATTCCTTTTATATTTTACATATAAACTAAATACAATTTTTGGCACAATTGTAATTTAATTTAGATTTTACGTTTTTGCCCACTTTGTTATATACAATATATATATTATATTTATTATATTTTTTATACCTTTTCTTCTTATTTATAACTTAGTAAATTTTTGTATTGTACCCAAAAGTTCAATATCTTCTGTTCAAAAGTAAATTTTATTAAATCTTAACTCTTCCCTAAGTCTTTATTTTTATAATTTTATTTCTGATATTTGAAATTTCCTTTCTTTTAGGATTTTAAAACCCTATCGACTTTCCCCTCAAAATAAATATTCATTTATTTAACTCAACATCGAAGATTTGTAAATAAGAGGCAAATAAATTCGACAAGATGCAATCAATCAAAAGATTTTTGTAAGTTTTGATTTTTATGTTTCGATTTTTTAAAACTTCGGATTTTCAGGGTGTTACAAACCTACCCCCCTAACAATAAATCTCGTCCCGAGATTTGGGTCGGGTCGCGATTGGGAGTCGGTCGGTATAAACATATGGGATGGATCCATTAGGGCTTCTCCTATGCAGGATGACGAATAGGTTGACTGCTTGGGTGACGCAGGAATCTATCACTGAGTTTCTAAGGGTGGTCCACTTCGATTCTTTGTTTCTGATAACATGATATTGTCAGCTCCTTAATCCTTGGGGCATCCTTCAAGCGTACAAGATCTAGCATGTCTCTAATTTCCTTAAGTTGTATAATATACTTGTTGTTCCGAAACTCTAGAGACCTTTGGCTCGTAGTGTTAGTGATATGCCCTAGAGGCAACATAGAGATGTTGGATATCACGTCAATGTTTATGTATTTATGAATAAAGTGTTATTCAGTTCCATGAAATAGACATCTTGTATTGATCAATAAGTACGTGACTTATTTATGAGACTCTATATGTATGAATCTATTTCTAAATGATCCTTGATCATATATCATATTATTGGAACTAATATGATTCTAAGATCGGCATGTTTATTGATTGATGATCATGTCTCATAGATCATGGGTATGGAGATACCAAATCAATAAACATGGACATATGTGTTAGAGAACACATTGTTGGATAGACCCACCATGAGACACTACAAGAATTAATGTGCCATTAGTTGGTCTCAAGTAGTGTTGGTACAAAGTCCTTAGACCTGAGATCACCATGGATTCCAACATGTGTAGTAGCCTACTTTGGGACTACCAAACACTATTCCGTAACTAGGTAGTTATAAAGGTAGTTTTCGGGTTTGCTATGAAACATGGAGTGGGATGTGAGTGATCAAGATGGAATTTGCCCCTCCTTTGGAGAGATATCTCTGGGCCCCTCGAGGTAATGGATTATGGAAATGCATGGCCATGCTAAGTTGATTGAGGAGTCAATCAACGCACGGATAATCCAATACGGTTCGAGTGAATGGTTAAGATATTGAAGGGATGGCACACATCTTGCCTATAGCTTAACTGGTATCGTGAGGCAAAGGGATTTGTGTACACATTACAGGTTCAGAGCCGATATTATATTCTTGTATACTATGATGTCAATATGTTGCTAGGCGCCGCTATGTGGATGTGCGGCTGAGTTGGACTCGAGCCGACAATCGGCTAAGTTAGACTATAGCCGAAACCAAGTATACCTGAACCTACAGGGTCGCACGCTTAAGAGGATAAGAACAGGCATTCGAGTTGGACTCGAATACGGCTCGATCGGATAGGGATCCGATCGGATAGAGTCCTATGGTCTTACGACGTATGGGCGGCCAACTCTATGAGATTCGATGAGATCCGATTCAAAATAGAGTCCGATCGGCCACTAGTCCCAGTCGGCCAAATCTATATAAAGTGGCGAGGAGTGGAGAGCTGAGATAGATCAAGTACGTCAATTGAAGTCACTTGCGCCGAAATCAATCTGATCACTCGCAGCTTTAGAAGTCGGCGAGATCAATCTCCACGGAAACCCTCCCACCTTCGAGCCAAAACCCTAGCCTTGCATCGCGTGCTAGCATACGGGTGTTCGGCGTTCTGTTCCTGGACGTGTTGATACCGGTAGAGGCGCTGCTACGTTACGCGCTGTTGATCGGCTATGAATCGGCTGTGGAGGAATCGGCTGCAGTCGAGCGCATCGGAGCGAGGCGCGAGAACGTGGTCAGACGACTCGGTGAATCGGCTACATCGACGAATCGGCTGATTGGCGAATCGGCTGTGAAGGGTTACGCGGAGGCTACGCTAGCCAAAAACAAAAACTTTTACCGCGCAAACCAGGAACACTTGCAAGTAAGGGCCGATAGATCGTTACCGATTGGAGTAGAGTGCGCGGAATAACCAATCGGGGCAATCCGATCCGAACGGTGTAGCCGATTCCCGGAGAGACCGATTCGCCAATCGCCCGATTCGAGTCGTCCGCCGCGTTCTCACGCCGCTCCGATGCGCCCGACCGCAGCTCGATTCCACCGCCGATCGCTCCGATTGCAGCCGATCCGAAGCCGATCAACAGCGCGCAACGTAGCGGCGCCTCTACCGTATCCACACGTCCGGGACGTAACACCGTACACCCGTGTGCTAGCACGCAATGCAAGGCTAGGGTTTGGCTCGAAAGTGGGGAGGGTTTCCGTGGAGATTGATCTCGGCGACTTCGTTGCACGCGATGCAATTGACGTACCGCAGCTCTCCACCCCTTCCTCCTTTATATAGAGTTGGCCGATGGGACTAGTGGCCGATTAGGACTCTATTTTGAATCGGATCTCATCCGTATCTCATAGAGTTGGCCGCCCATACGTCGTAAGCCCATAGGACTCTATCCGATCGGATCCCTATCCGATCGAGCCGTATCCGAGTCCAACTCGAATGCCTGTTCTTATCCCCTTAAGCGTGCGACCCGTAGGTTCAGGTATACTCGGTTTTGGCTATAGTCTAACTTAGCCGATCGTCGGCTCGAGTCCAACTCACCACTGCCACAGCGGCGCCTAGCAGCACATATTGACACCATAGTATACAAGAATATAATATCGGCTCGAACCTGTAATGTGTACACAAATCCCTTTGCCTCACGATACCGCTTAAGCAATAGGTAAGATGTGTGCCATCCCTTCAATAGCTTAACCATTCACTCGAACCGTATTGGATTATCCGTCGTTGATTGACTCCTCAATCAACTTAGCATGGCCATGCATTTCCATAATCCATTACCTCGAGGGGCCAGAGATATCTCTCCAAAGGAGGGCAAATTCCATCTTGATCACTCACATCCCATTCCATGTTTCATAGCAAACCCGAAAACTACCTTTATAACTACCCAGCATTACGGAATAGCGTTTGGTAGTCCCAAAGTAGGCTACTACACATGTTGGAATCCATGGTGATCTCGTGTCTAAGGACTTTGTACCAACACTACCCGAGACCAACTAATGGCACATTAATTCCCGTAGTGTCTCATGGTGGGTCTATCCAACAATGTGTTCTCCAACACATATGTCCATGTTTATTGATTTGGTATCTCCATACCCATGATCTATGAGACATGATCATCAATCAATAAACATGCCGATCTTAGAATCATATTTGTTCCAACAATATGACATATGATCGGGATCGTTTAGAAATAGATTCATACATAAAGAGTCTCATAAATAAGTCACGTACTTATTGATCAATACAAGATGTCTATTTCATGGAACCGAATAACACTTTATTCATTTATACATAAACATTGACGTGATATCCAACATCTCCATGTTGCCTCTAGGGCATATCACTAACGTGCCGTCCCTCGGAATCGGCTATCGGCTTGCGGAATCGCATGTCATCGGCCGCACAAATCCAGATCGGATAGCCCCGATTGGTTGTTTTCGCTGCACACTCCAATCGGTAACGATCTATCGGCCCTTACTTGCAAGTGTTCCTGGTTTGCGCGGTTAAAAGTTTTTGTTTTCGGCAAGCGTAGCCTCCACGTAACCCTTCACGTAGATGGGTGGTGATCCTGACATGATTGGGGTCTAGAGATTCCAGTAGGTGGCAAGAGGCTATCTAGAGAAGGTTTGGTTTTACCTAGCCTCAATTTAGTGTCCATTCTGAGGGTCCAGAGTTATGTCACTCTACCCCCCTAACAATAAGTTCAAGCTTGGCTTTTAGGGTAAGGGCTATATCGGCATTTTCAGGCTTGGTTGGCATCCTCACCATTTCTAGATAAAGTCCAACGCACAAGTTCCTATGATGTCCTCAAGATCTTGGCTTACCCTTTTGGTCTACCCGTCGATCTCACGAGCTTACTCTCAACCCTTGGGTCGGAATGGTTCATCGGGATGGGTCTTCCGTATCACATCCGAGTGGTTGGATTTCCCAAGTCGTTGTTTGAGCTTTATTTGCTTCCGGGCAGGGTAATGGGAGATTTTTCCTAGGTCGTCTTTCCAGCGATATCGAGGTGGTTTCCTGAAACTAGAAGGGTTGTATTAAACCTAGGTTAACCATCCTTGATCCATACTTTGTTGTCTTGATCCATGGTTACGTTTGTCGGTGAAACTTATGGGGTAGATACGGTAACTTCTCTCCGTCCACAGTCTAATACCCCTTGGTTCTTAGTTAACTAGTCCATTCTTGATATGATGTCTAGAGTCTGAGTTGGCAATACCATAAGGTTTGATAGGAATACTACATCTCTGATCCGAATGGGCACACTAATGCATACGTGGAGTATAGTTATATCTTCCCCAGGTGAATCTACTATCATCGTAGTCCGATCTTGTTTGTTGCCTCGCGCCTACGCAAACCATCTCCCTTGATAGTGTATCGGGACGACATAATATGATTATGCCGACATGGTTTCCGTAAGCGATTTCATAGATTGGATCTATGGATTTCGTGTGGTGTTCCGGGCGCTGCCCGGAAGCCCGCGAGGGGGCGGCTTCCCCCTCGACCCCCCACCCGCTAACCAGCGTGTGCGTACCCCTTATAGGTCATCTTCAATTAGAGCTTCTATAGTAGTCGCTTAGTTTGAAGATATCAAGCATTCGGCACTCGGAAGAATGGTGATGAAGATGGAGATCCTCTACACCGGCATGGAGATGGAGATCACCATGTGAAGGGGGCCATACTATTTCATTATGTGCTATTCTACTTGCTTTCATATGTGATATGTTTGTCTGATAGGATAGCATCCCTCGCAAAATTAAGTAGTAATGATGCCCTTACAAATGTTGCACCCGTCACCGTTATGCTCGTCAATGGTGGGTCTGCCAAAGCAGAGTGCCATTCTCTATCATAACACGAGGGGGTATATGTCAGACATATACAGCAGGAGCATTTGTTTTATTTAACAAGGCTATCAAAACAGTTTTGGGCCTTGGGGCATAGGTTGGCGCCGGGGATGGAGATGCCACACCAACAACAAGAGTCACATAGAGATGTGATTAGCAAGGAGTTGCTTACCGATGTTATTAATTTTCTAGCAGTGATGCCAAAGCTCACTAGAAATTAACTAACATGTGGATCTTTACCCAATACGTAACCTAGAGGGAAGGTGTAAAATACGTAATGGGAGTCTAATGTTAAAATGTTTAACAATAGACATAGCATAAACATTGTGCTAAACTTTGCTTTTCTGTTGTAGAATAAATGGCGGCTAATACTACACCCAATACCTTTATTTTGCGATCTATTCTCGAGAAAGAAAAATTAAACGGAACAAACTTTATGGATTGGTATCGCAACTTGAGAATTGTTCTCAAGCAAGAGCGTAAGGAGTACGTTCTTGAAGTACCCTATCCCCGCCCGCTAACCGAGGCCGCCCGGCGCGCCCGAAGCCCGCGAGGCGGCTTCCCTCGACCCCGCCCGCTAAACGGCTAGCGGGACCGCCGTGTGCGTACCCCTTATAGGTCATCTCGATGCCGTTTCTCTGCGATAGGTAGAAAACGTTCTAAGATATAACATAGAACTTTATATTAGTTCACAGATGTTACATCATAAGGGTACATCGGACTGCCATGCACAGTCCCACACAACACAATACAACTAATATCGGTCTAGGGTCTTCATCCATAAAGGCAAGGAGCATGGTCATTGCTATCTTAATTCCATCCAAAGCAAGACCAGAGTTGATGCAGACTTCTTGTCTAGTTGTTTGGGTTGCCGCCCGATCTGGGGTTGCCACCTATGGCTGTTGCATTGGCACCGGTAAGAGGAGGGGTGCTGTGTGGCTTGGGGCATTGATTGGCATAGTGCCCAAATTCTTCGCAGTTGAAGCAATTCACATCCTTTTTCCTTGGGGCTGCCAGGATAGGTGTTGGAGTGTGAAACAGTGCGGCAGTTGTCCTAGGGCATTCATTGGCATAGTGTCCTAACTCTCCACAGTTGAAGAAGTGCACATTCTTCCTTAGACGTCGGGAAATCTCCTCAGCATCTTCAGGCGTACACACTGTGCTTCTGATGATCATCCTGCCAGTACCACCTGTATTCCATTTTGGTGACTTCCTCTTCTTAGGGTTAGATGGTGGCGAACTGAAATCTTGGCCGGTTGTTGGATTGGATTCTTTATCCTTTCTTCCGTACTGTACCTCTCTCTCGATCGGGGTCCTGATGTGCTTGTCCCATGTACCGTTCCTTACTCCGTGTCCTTGTTCCACGAAACCGTAGCGGGCGTCAAGTGTTTCCTCCCATCCTAATGGCGGGTTTGGTGTTACCGCTCTCTGTGGGCTTGACAGTATACTTGCTGGAGTCATCAGGGCTTGCAACGGAATGTACCGATGCTGCTCTGGACACGAACCCAGAACTTGCATTAGTTGCTGTTGAAAGTGTCATTGCATTTGTTGCATCATCATGATCATCAATTGTGTCTGGCTAGCCATTATCTGGGCTAAGGTCGGATTCATAGGGAAAGAGGGTGGAATGCCCATAGGGTCGCTCTGGGTTGATCCATGAGATTGCTGAGATCTTGATTTCCTGCCCTTGTTCTTTCCCATCTATTGTCAGAGAGAGAAAGAAATCAGAAGAAAGGTTAAGCTCTGGTTGGGACCTTATTCCGTGTACTCTTATTGCTTTAGCGGGTGGAACAAACAATCTCCCAAGCTTTAACGGGTCACATCCTATATCTATTTTTGAAGTTAGTTTAGGGTTTAGAGAAAGGTAATTGGTAAAATCAAATGTTTGTAGAGAAATTGGGGTAAGAGAGAAAATATGTTTGTTTTGTGAAAATAGTTTGTATTTCCAAAATAATCCTACGTAGTGATAATTCCCTTTAACCAGCTAAAAAAAAGGGGGTGGGGCGCCAGTTGGTCTTATCCTACAGTCGCACTGCTCTGATACCAGCTCTGTAGACCCCCGTTTTTGCGGACGGGAATCATTCGTGTTCATAGTACCATTTTCCTGGATCGAGTAGTTTGGTACCCACGAATACAGTACTGAATTATCAGGTGCAAATGCATGAATAGTCTTACACCAAAAGTATTACAATAATAGGCCCGAAGGCAATATCATTACATGCAGGACCTACTGGTCCGGATACAACCAAAATCAGAGATTAGATAAGATAGCAGACGGAAGGCAGCGGCATGTCGATTGCCACAGGCAACGACCGAGGAATAAGACCTATTGCGCTCCAATGTCTTCATTCATCCTGGTAGCAAGCATAGGGGTCCTCCAATTCTTCATTTCCTCCATCTGAAGGTTTGTGCGTATAGCAAGGGTGAGTACCCAACGTACTCAGCAAGCCAACACGGAATGATGCACATGATAGGATCATTCAAAGGATAGCTGTGATTCTTTTGCACAAAGCCAATTTTCGTAAATCATTTCACAAACGTAATGTCTAGCCAGGTCAAGTTTTATTACCATAGTTCATTAAGTCGGCGACGGTTCTGTCCACCATCCATTGTGATCCCAAGGATAGCTTCCCACCACCAGATCGTCATGGTTTTCTGGGGAGTCTACCCTTCTCGCCTTTCGAGAAGTTGATCCACTAGTGAATAAGAATCATCATGCAAACCCATTCCATCATTTTAAATTTTAGAGTCTAGCCAAGAGAAAGTCTTGTCACGATGCTCTATATCCGTGAGCATGGCTATTCGAATAGATTGGTTTACTCACACTGCAGTGGATGTACACTTTACCCGTACTCCGCAACTGCCCATTGAATGAGCCTACATCCCTTTATATGGGACGGTCACGACAAAGCCTTTCGATAACCTCACTTTGACAGTACCTGCTCCATGAACTTAAGCCCTCATGCACTCTAGCCGTCGTTTCCGAGCAGTGAGAGGAGTTCTGGCG
Source organism: Oryza australiensis (assembly GCA_019925245.2). Taxonomy (NCBI): domain Eukaryota; kingdom Viridiplantae; phylum Streptophyta; class Magnoliopsida; order Poales; family Poaceae; genus Oryza; species Oryza australiensis. The sequence goes on from JAIFGZ020000096.1 coordinate 77,412, forward strand.
TAACCGGGGTAAGAGAAAGACTTGCTCCATCTTCAATTTCCAACCTCTATCTTCATCTCCTCATATTGATCGTATGACCCGATCTTTGCCCAGGAACTTACCAGCGGTAAATCCCCTACTGGTAAAGCCTTTAACTCGACCCAACACCTGAACCACTACGCAGGGATACTGAGTCCGCTCGAATATCTACTCCACTAGGTCTATACCCATTCGAGAAGTACGTTGTACGCTCGTTTCCGCTATCTCATGGCTCGATCCTATGACCGGGTCGCACTTGCCTCTTCCGGAATCCACCCAAATCATTCATCTAGTCTAAAATATTTGTTTGGTATTTTTAGTTTTCATCAAAACTCATTTGGTCATTCTCATGGCAATGTGGCGCTCATGTCTCCACATGTCGTATTTCAACTATCTTTCCCAAAGGTAGTTGCCCAAGCATATAGCTCTTTGTAAAAACATGAGTATGCATGAATCTAATAATAGCATGGCTAAGCATTTTACCAAATAAAGTCTCTCGGTTATGTCAAATCGAGGTTTACAAAGATTATAGCTAAAGGTAATCAATATCAAGGCATGGTATATCAAGCATAGGTGTTTGTGTATAGCATGCATGTTTGAAGTTTAATCAACATCATTTCACAAAATAGGACTCAATATGTTCAAAGGAAGTGATGACTTGCCTTGCTCGTGACCTTGTTGGCTTGAGTCTTCATGTTGGCAATGACTCTAAGAAATCCAATTGAATTCAATTAGAATTCAAATAAAATCCAATGAAAGCAAAGCGGCTTCTAACACTAGGCTATGATTTTACGTAAATTTAGGTTCGAGCCTCTATAGAATCCGAATTAGGATGAAGAGTTACAAAGATTTGAGGTTTCACATTGAACCGGTTTAATTACTATGGTGTGGTATTATTTTAAGTGAATATATTCAAAGTTTGAGAAATACTATGGTTGATGATTCAAAACATAATAAATAAAAGGAAAGGGTTAACTTTGAATTTTATTAAAATTTTTATTGGTCCGACAAGCCCTAGGGTTAATAATAGTTGATCCTAAAAATAATCTCGAAGCTAAATACTAAATAATCTAGGTTTTAAGTCTAGCAAATATATATATATCAATAATACTTGAAGACAAGCGATAAATAATTTGCTAGAGTGGTAAACGCGAGGATCAAATAGTTTGAAAATCATGTTTAATAATCGGTCCTGAATTATTTTTTTGAAATCCAAATTTGTTCCGAGAAAATATATATTTTTGCCCAAAGATTTTCCCCAAATATTTTCCAAAAGTTTTTCCCCAAATTTTTCCTTTTTTTCCTTTCCTCTTTTTTTCTTTTCTTTCTTTTTTCTTTTCTTTTTCTCTTTTTTTCTTTCTTCTTCCTCTTTTTTCCCCTTTCTTCCTTCTTCTCTCTGCCTTCTCTGCTTCCTATTCTTTCCTTCTTGTCTTTTTTTCTTCCTTGCATGCTTGGCCGAGCCAAGGCCGGGCGGGCGCACGATGGGCGGCGGCATGTGGCGAAGGGATAGGGCAGAGGGGGCTTACGGCGTGGCTCGGGCGGCAAAGGCGGCGACGCGGCGGCGCCTCGGGCAGCTTGGCGCGGCGACGGTGCGACGACGCGGAGCTCCGGTGCACGGGAGAGAAGAGGGGAGCGTGGGGAGAGGGCGTGGGGCGATGGGGTGAGGGTGAAAGGGCCGCGCCTCCCCTCTTATAGGCGTGCGGTGGGGGAAAGCGGATGGGCGGCGCGGCCGACGACAAGATGCGCGCGGCAGCACGGGTCTCGGTGGTGACGGGACGCGCGCGGCGAGGAGATGGCGAGGGCGACGTCGGCGCGCACGGCGCGCGCGTGGGGCTCGAGGGACGGGACGGCGCGCGGCACGCGGCTCGGCGCGGCACGGGGCTTTGAGCGGCGCGGCAACGGGACGGCGGTGTGGCGACGGCGACGGCCAACGGCGCGCAGGGGGGGCGCGGGGCTCGACACGGGGATGGGACGGAGGCGCGGGGCACGGGGCTCGGCGGCGACGGACGGGCGGCGAGCCGCGCGGCGACGCGACGGGCCCGCAGTGACGTGACGCGTGCGCGGGACGCGAGGCCGGGTCGAACACCGGGCTAATGAACAAGTAGATTTTTTTATTTTTCTGATTTTTTTCTTTTTTTTTTTTTATTATCAATTCCTTTTGTATTTTACATATAAACTAAATACAATTTTTTTGGCACAATTGTAATTTAATTTAGATTTTACGTTTTTGTCCACTTTGTTATATACATATATATATTATATATATTATATTTTTTATACCTTTTCTTCTTATTTATAACTTAGTAAATTTTTGTATTGTACCCAAAAGTTCAATATCTTCTGTTCAAAAGTAAATTTTATTAAATCTTAACTCTTCCCTAAGTCTTCATTTTTATAATTTTATTTCTGATATTTGAAATTTCCTTTCTTTTAGGATTTTAAAACCCTATCGACTTTCCCCTCAAAATAAATATTAATTTATTTAACTCGGCATCGAAGATTTGTAAATAAGTGGCAAATAAATTCGACAAGATGCAATCAATCAAAAGATTTTTGTATGTTTCGATTTTTATGTTTTGATTTTTTAAAACTTCGGATTTTCAGGGTGTTACAACAAGCATCAGGCACATATGTCAATTTTAATACATATGGCGGTCTGGCACATATGGTGGTCTCACTACTAGAAAACCCCCCTTAGATATGTTGTAGTAATAACACAGTCTAAAAGCGTCTCTACTTCAACACGTAAAGATGCTCTTTGACACGATTTTGAAAACGTGTCAGACTGTTACGATATTAGACATGCTTATAGTGTTACTAGTCCTATAAAGACATTTTTAAGACGCTATTGAAGTCATCTCAAAATGACACAGAGGTAGACACGCTGTGAAGCGTCATATGTCATAGACACGTTGTAAAGTGTATCAAACAATTGTCTATAGCCAGGTATAGATGCTTTCTGACATTATTAGAACAACGTATCGAATTGATACAAAGTTTAACATGCTTTGATCCATGAATAGCATGTATATATGTCATAAAACATATCAATGAACCATCAATAGAAAATGACACGGAGTTAGACACCCTTTGAAGCATCATTATCCCATAGACACGTTGTAAAGCATATCAAAAAATTATTTATATCCAGGTGTAGATGCTTTCTGACTTGATTAGAAAACGTATCGAATTGATATAAAGTTTAACATGCTTTGAACCGTGAATAGCATGTAGATCTGAAGTGTTGCTCTTGAAAAAGAAAGATCTGAAGTTGATTGACTAGGTAAATCTGATTATTTAAAGCTTAGCCCACCAAACCTCCCCTCCAAATCCCACCATGAACCACATGAATTCTTCTGAAAACCGTGCATGCATTGTGAGGACTTAGTAGAGGCTTAGCTATAGGTGTAGTATGACTTTGGTTTCATGATGTATTCATATAAAATTGCCATGTTAGGCGACTCACAATAACATTATGCAAAAGAACATTTTGATTATGGCATACTTGACCTGGGTATACGCTTGGGTAACATGAAGTAGGGTCACCAATTATAAGATGAAACAAGATGCCAAATGATGATACATCAAGCATTTCTAATTAAAATGGTATTAGCTTAGGACGAAGTGGATCGTTATCTCTCTCTACTTTATATTTTAGACCAAATGGGTGGATTGTTCTCTCTCTAGCTATCTACAATTCTAGCTATAGGTGCATAGCTAGGTAGACTAATCCTGAAACAAATATCTAATCCTCAGCATTAGAGGGTAGGATTATTCAGGGATGTTACACATCAATAAAGTGTGTGTAGAAGCTAGCATGTTCCTGTATATTCGGTTTGGTGATCTAGAAAAAATGTAACTAGCATGCATATATACTCATCTATTCTGGCGAATGTAATTGGTAGAAAGTGAAGTTGGTATAAAGTGGCTGGCGACCAAACTGAAACAAACTGAATGTGTCAATTTCCTAATTGACCAGTGTAAATATGCATCATATATATCTATGCAACACACGTGCAAACAAATTCTCTAGCTAATTAGCCAACCTTAAAATATATCTTGAACCACACGAATCAGCACACAAAGAAAACCCACAGTCTTCAGTTAATTTTTTTAACCAATTTCCTAATCACATCATGCCTCTCGGACCTGATGAACGAACAGACTTTTTTTCAAGCTTCCATTCCCAAACACACAAGTTCCAACAAACAGAAAAAATACTCATTCCCTGAAAGAAAATTTCCACAAAAAATGTTCAGACATTGTATGCCCAGAATGATTTATCAGCAAAGCGTCAAGAGCAACACATCTAATTTTCCAAATATAACATAACAGAAAAACGAACACATCCATTTCTTTATATCTCAAGTTCTCAACCAAGAGGGGAAATGAAATGCTTAAACTAGAGTTCCTGTCAAATAAAAAGATTGTTCAGCAAAAGATAATTTGTCCCCTCAAACATCAATTTGATCCTTCTCAGCTGGACTCTGACAATAAGAACAAAGAGAAAGTAAACTTCTGTCAAATGAAAAGATTGTTCAGCAATACAATGCTATCCAATCCAGATAATTTCAGATAAAGAAATGTGAGATTTGAACAGAAGACTCCATTAATTGGGATATGGATCAGTAGAACATTGTTCTTAAACTATTTGTTATTAAAACTATGAAAAATGAAGTAAATGAGTCCGGTCGCTAGACCTGCTTGGAGTATCCTGTCAATCCAACAAGCAGCGTATCCTGAATAGTTCTGTATAAATCAGAAGGGATTATAGGTTTCTGCATTAAGAAATATAAGTTACTGGTTAGATGAATAGCATAAGATGAACCTAGCAATGAGCAATTTGCAGTGCAGGTTTGGATCAGTATATGATGCAAATGTAAGGATATTGGAAACTTTTGCAGCTACAAGTGCTAGGGCTTTAAAGTCAACTATGCTATTCATACCAACCTAAATTATCACTGGAAGAAAAATGACGAATCAAATGCCAGGGCTTTGAAGTCAACTATAACCAAGTAATATCATTGCCAAAAACTAACATATACCCTCATTATACAACAACCAAGTAGTTTGAACTTTGAAGCTAATCTTGTTGCACTCATCTGGATAGCAAAGTAGTTTAAGTTAAAATTATTTTCTGCAAGACTTGAACCTACACTCCTTGTATCAGCAAAAAGAAGTCTTAACTATATCTACATTACTTCCCAACAGTTGTTTCTTTTCTTAGCTATTCCCCTTTAGAACCATAGAAAAAGGTACTCAGATGAAATGGTAAACAGATACAATTTTAAAATTGGATAATGGTGATCAAATAATCTAGTTAAACTAACAACATGCTATGGATCATGACTTCAAACAAGTTGTCACTCTGATATGGCTGTCATCAATCATCAGTATACAAATGAAAATATTGTTCAGCAAATTGATTTCTTTAAATCATGTTCTAAACAAAAGAGGCTCTACATGGCTAGCTACATCGAGTTGATAGTTAGGACTTAGGAGTAAGGGATCCACATAGCTAGAACACATTTCAATTTTTGATGCATTGCGAAACAACATAAGTATCTAAGAACATAAAATACTTGCATGTATTTTGCTGCGACTTCTAATCTGTTTCATCTGCCAACAAATCATCACCCATGTCAAAATTATCATGTGGTATAACTCTCACCACGGTGTGCCATGCTTCAGCTTTTGGATCTTGGACATAAAAGACTTGTTGCACTTGTGAAGAGAAGACGAAAGGATCATGCTCTAAATTTTGTCCTGTATGTATATTTTGAGAAAAATTCACAAGGCTAAATCTAAACTCATCTTGACGTAACCCAGCTTGATGATGAACATCATACCATTCACCTTTGAAAAGCACTACCTTGTACTCTGCATATGACAATTCAATTATATCTGACAATCTGCCATAATAATTCACACCATCATGTGCGATGTTCACTATGCCACTATTTTGTGTCAAGCGTGCAGCCTCACGGCTCATAGTGTGGAACCTGAAGCCATTAATATTGAAACCACTGCATCTCACACCAAATTTGCTAGGTTTCAGCCAATGCTCTAATCTTTGGCGTGAAGTTAGTTCCATCCCCTAGGATAACCTATTTGTATAAAGAATTATATTATATCCATTCCATCTATTATATGGTATGTCTGAAATGCATCAATATAAGATTTACACACCTTTTGCTCCAACCAATCAGGAAAGTGTTCATCGGTCAACTTGTCAATGGAACAAGATGTCAAATTTGTTGATGGTCCCATTCTGCTTTTCTCCTCTTCCAAGAATTCTCTACAACAATCGAATCATTGTCATGTCATCAAGCTAGTACAAAAATAAACATAACATGGAGCACTATATGAACAAAAATATTTATCCATACATCATTGTTATTTTTCTTAGGCATGCCCATTTCTACCAAAATTTGTTTCCATTCTCTGTAATGTGCAGCTGTGCCAGTATGAAGTGTGATGACCTACAACTATACAACTCCAGTAATATTGTGCCATCATATATTTGTATTGATGAAAAGAAGGCAACAATCTAATGGGCTGGAAATTGAGCAGGATAATTTGGAGATGGCAAAGCACCACACAAGAGTAAATAATCTTACCCGCTTGACCAAGTGCGGTTCCAGCCCTGCAGAGCATCTCCAAATCACGATCACCTAGCTCGATCGTCCTGTAAGGCTTTATGAAATCTCTATAGAGAAAGCTAAAAATTATCACGGGTGGCCTAAGTAAAAATTGTTTCAGTTGATGTCTCATTTTCTCGTTGAGGAGCAAAGATATATGTAGTTTGTCCGTTAACCGTTTGTACTATAGTAGATAGTTTTTGTACAAGACGTTTTGCTCAAGGGAGTAGTGAATTTATATTTATCTGCATATTGTCCCCTGTCCTATGCCAACTAACTAGCAAGCTAAGGTTTCTATTTTTCTATGTGTATGCAGAAGAAATCATGGTAAGACCACTTCGACGGTTAAGAAACTTGAACCTTCAAGAAGAACATGATGTAAAACCTACTGAGAATGGGCAGGAGAACATATCAGAGAATGAGAATGGGCAGGACAACTTACCAGAGAATGAGCAGGATGATGACCTACATGGTCCTCCTGATGTTGATGGCTTATTACCCCGCCTCCCAAGCCAACAGACACGAATCCCCATTAAGATAATATGTAAGTTCATGTTTTTTTCTTGCATATCGAAATGCAGTGTCAAATCAATCTATTTCCTATATGTAGGGCCAAATGGAGAGGTGAGACAAGTTTTAGGGGATTTCAGAGTTTCAAATCTAGCGGAGTTACAAGGAGGAAAGGTAATTGTAGGAACTAATGAAAATGGTGTCCCTAATGAAAGGTCAGCCTCCATTCTTGGTCAGTACCTTGGACAGATAGCAGAAAAACCATCATTAGCTCCTTTACACATTGAAAGATGGGACAATGATATGTTCAATATTCACAAGCAACAAATAATCAAGGATATGGAGGCAAATTTAATCTTAGTACCTAGTTCAATCAAACACCTCAAGTTTCATCCATCCAGTAACATCTACCTCTACTCTTTATAGGAACACTTTCAGTTCCCTCCCCAAACACTGAACCTTACAAGGGATTGGGTGCTAAGGACTGTTAACAATAGGTGGCGATCCTACAAATCGAAGTTGAAGAAACAATATTTCAATCGTGAAGAGAGATCTCTAGATGAAATCATAAATGAGAAACCAAACAAGGTGAATAAACTTCAGTGGAAAGCTCTTATCGGATTTTGGTGCCGAGAACCACATAAGGTGCCATCATTTTATTTACTATTTATATGCAGTTTCAAATCAACGAGTGTAACAACACTTCATCACTCTTTTATCGTTGTAGAAACTATGTGCTACAAACTCTAGGATCACAAAGAACAGAAGAATACACACACATCAGGCAGAAAAAGCCATGCTAGGCTAAAAAAGAGATGGTGAAATATATTCATCTGAAGTTAATTATTTTATTCACAATCATCTAATTGAGATTTGTAATGAGCCTTAATTTACTCTCTTGTGCAGGAAGATAACCATAAAAGGAAGATTAATAGGCTTGAATTATGGGAGGCTTCTCACAAGAAAAAGAATGCGATTACACTACCCACAAACTGGATGCGTAATGGTACATTTTCGATCCTAAGCATTTATATTCGCTCGAATTTCGTTTACCATTTTGTGACAAGGCACCGTTTTTATTTCTATAGAATGCATCATATGAAGAATTAGAAAAAAGGAAACAAAACAACAATGGTAGTCTTTCAACTCAAGATTTTAATGAGGTGTTCAATGAGATAGTTGCTACGGAGTTAAAAGCACGGGGGTACTATGATGATAAGTACTGGAATGAAGTTCGACTGTCTCAAGGTCTAACTTTTGTGACTCAAAATGCAGAAGAAAGGAGCTACCAAGAGAAAGTGAATGAAATGGAGAATAAGATGCAACGCATGGGTGGTATCATGAAGCACTGGCTCGGTTTCATGTTAAAAGAGTTCCTGAAGAGGATTTCATAAAGGAAATGGTAGCAGATCTACATGATGATGAAGTAAGCATCCGTTCCTTCTTAAGAATGACAACTACATCTTTTTTCTCATTGATAACAATGATTAGATATGCTATTATGCTCTAAACATCTTAATGGTTCAATCTATTACTTTTACATATATGTGACCTTTCATATTACAATGAACTGTATATATGCCTACCACCTAGAAGTAATTCCTCTCTCTCTCTTAATTTTTTTCAAGGATGAACTTGTAGAACCAGAAAGTCATACTGATCACAGCCCTACACACTAAATTGGTAATGTGCACTCTCGCACAATTGAAGTGCAGGTAATAGAGTACATACTTTATTTCTAATGTACTCAGCTACAGTAATAATATTAAAGTTTTTGCTAATGTATTATGTAATATGACCGATGACACGTTGCAGCATGAGACATCCAGCGTAGCCCGTACGTCTTTACCTAGAGAGCAAACAGTTGCCAAGGTAATCTTTCATTTTGCCTATTGTAGACCAAGTTAAATGTGCTTCTATTTTAGACATACATGTGCATGTTACAGTTTGTTGTATTTTAGACATACATATGTGCATGTTACCGCTTAATGCCTCCCATTAATCCATGCGTCCGGTCTAGGGATGTACTCATAATGCATTCCTGGATTCACCGCTTTGATTGCATTCAGAAGTACTGGAAGCTGCTCATAACCATCCTCCCAGTCCCCATATATCATATTCCACGCTCGCTGCTTAGCCCTCCACGCTTTACCATAAGTTATCACATGACCCTGGTAAATCTAACTAATTGTCCTGATAATTGTCCTAACCTTCATGTTGGGCTCTCCCTGCAATATTCCCATCAACCGCTTGACAATGAGGGTAGATGTCAACTATCGATGCTTCGTGTTGAGTTCAAGTGAGGCACAAGTGTGTGGCCCGACAACTCTTGTTATCTTCCACTTTCCGGTGACCTTTTGCTTCCTTGCACAAACCTACCATGGGCAACGTTCCTGGTCACGAACAACCGTGTACCGCCGCTCCGCATAAGAGTGCAGGACCTTGTAAGGCCTCTTGCGTATCACTGCAAACACCTGCAATAACCTCTTCAATGCAGGAAGGTCATTGAAAACCCTGTCCTTCTCAATTTCCATGCTAGGACCCGCATCTGGAGCTTCCAAGAGCTCATCATCACGACCCTCGGCAAACGCCTGATCGGAATTAGTATGATCACTGAATTCGTGAACTCTAGGATCACGATCGCCGGGGAAGATACGCCTAAGCATCTCAACATCACTCTCCGTCAGCTCTCCAACTGGTCGATCATCATCAGAGTCAACAGCCCTTTTGATCTCGTAAGGCTCCCAATCATTCATAACTTCAACACTATTGGATGCCCGAAATCCATCACCAGAGTGCTGCTGTGGTGCAACAAGAGGAGCACCCACATATTCGGGAATGTCTCCTGCAACATATGCACAAATAGAAGGAAAGAAAGAAATTAACAGATGAATAGAAGGGGGTAGGATGACGAGAACCGTTGCATAATTGAAACTTACTCGGATGATTTTGTGTCAATGGGATCTCCTGAAAATGATCTGCCACATCATCATGAGTCCGACACGTATCTCCATCTGTCTCAACTAATTGGACCTCAATGGGGGCAGATTGAGCATCAGGAACCGTAGATGCATTCATAAGAGGTTCTGGGACCTCTATGGTAGGGTATGGCTGATCAGCCATCAGTGGAGAAAACCCATGGCGATTGGGATCAAGCAACACCCGACGCAGGAACCGTAGATGCATTCATAAGTGGTTACGGGACCTCTATGGCAGGGTATGGCTGATCAGCCATCAGCGGAGAAAACCCATGGCGATTGGGATCAAGCAACACCCGATGCACAACCACGTCCAAAGTCTGGAATTGACTCTTCATAGCCGATCTCACAAAGTTCTCCCACTCATCTTCCTTTGGATGTTGAGAGGGATCACCCAATTTGGATCATCTTCCTTTGGATGTTGAGAGGGATCACCCAATTTGGATCATCTTCCTTTGGATGTTGAGAGGGAAACCTAGTTAAAGTACACCCTCAACTTCGATGCCGTCATCTCCATGGCAATGTAGCTCCTTCCGAGCCCTACCAACCAACTAACTAAATGTTGGCTTCTCATTGAATAGAACATGCACACTTTGCATGTCTACAAACTCCACATATCTATAGCGAGTTATTTCCACGGTGCCTCCATGATATATGTTCACTAAGTTGTTCATCTAAGTTGTTCATCTATTAGTTCAACAAAATTTGAAATATAGTTTTTTTAGTCCAAAGTAGTTGCTACATAGTACTGAATTTCTCAAGACCGCTAAAGTTTTGTAAAGACCCCCTTACTCATGTCAGAGAACTTATAGCGGGACGGTTCATTTTAATCAGTTTAAAACATTATTTTATTCAATGTCCATGTAATACATACTACACCTCAAAAAATATAACTAAGTATCTAACTATATTTTAAATCGTATCACTAAGTATCTAATTATATTTATATAACTATAGTTCTGTCGCTAAATAAATCAACTAAATATTCATGAGCGCCGATGCAAAAATATAAAATTTACATGGTCAAAAATTTAAATGTTACCTATTCAAAAATAACCTACATTGCATATTTAAAATTTACCTACATTGCATATTCCAAATAACCTACGTTACATATTTAAATTTTACCTACATTGGATATACAAAAATAATCTACTTTGCATATATAAATTTTACCTACATTGCATATTCAAAAGTTGCCACAATTGCATACTATCATATTTAAATTTATCGTACATTGCAAAAATTTAAAATTTTTTTAGGCGCAATAGAATAAACGACATCAAATCTAGATGAACACTTCTGGATTGTGACACCAAAGCAAACGGCAGCCCCAAATGAAATGGCTGGCATTGATTTTCAGTTGCATTAAGACATTAACAACTGGTCATTGTTTTAGTACTAACAGATAATAGATAATGAGGAACAATCATCAAGATGGTGGTCTAATAAGGCCAATCAGACGTTTAAACCCCATGATAGATCTTCAAATTTAAAATTTAAAATTTACATGAATTTTACCTTTTTTCGGAGAGGAGGCCAGCCGGCCGGCGGGGACAGCGCCGGCGTAGGGGACGGTGGCGGGCCGGCGAGGCATGGCGAGTAGGGGTTGGGGCAGGGGGGTGGGATGGGGCGCGCGGGAACGGCCGGAGCGGGCGGGCTAGCTGTGGCCGGGCGGGCGGCACGCGGCGAGCGGGGGCCGGGCGGGACGGGGCACACCGGAGTCGCGCCGAGGCGGGCACGCAGGGAACGGCCGGAGCGGGCGGGGGACGCGCGGCGCAAGCGGCGGGGTCGGGGTCGCTGAGGTTTTGGGTGTGGTGACGACTGGGCTGAGCAAAAACAAAGGAAGAAGATGGGTCCACCTGTAAGCACGGCTCGACGCCACGGATGTTGATGTCGAGCTCGGCGCCTATCTATGGCGCCGAGCTTGGCGCCTTCCGTATCGGCGCGAGCTCGGCGCCAAGATCCTCGCGCCAAGGTTGCCACGTCGCCTCGACGCCGATGTGGCGCAAATATCTCGGCACCAATTGTATTAGCGCCGAGTAGTTTAACCTCGACGCCAGCACTATTGGCGTCGAGTTTGGGGTCCATTACTGCAATGAAAACTGATAGGGGCCTATTTGTGAGAGTCTTTTGAAAAATGAGCTAAAAAGCAAAAAATTTGGACGAATCATGCAGCCACTGCAAACGACGCAGATCGTAGTGCAAGTCGCACTGTTGGTTCAGGCACTGCCCAACACAGTCATCATATCTTGGCACCGAGCTTGGCGCCATCCGCATCGGCGCCAGCTCGGCGCCAAGATCCTTGGCGTCGTGGTTGCCACGTCGCCTCGACGCCGACGTAGCGCAAATATCTCGACGTCAATTGTATTGGCGTCGAGTAGTTTAAGCTCGGCATCATCACTATTGGTGCCGAGCTTGGGGTCCATTCCTGCAATGAAAACTGACAGGGGCCTATTTGTGAGTCTTTCGAAAAATGAGCTAAAAAGCAAAAAATTCGGATGAACCATGCATTCGCTGCAAACGACGCAGATCGTAGTGCAAGTCGCACTATTGGTTCCGGCACTGCCCAACATGGTCGTCGTATCTTGGCGCCGAGCTTGGCGCCATCCGTACTGGCGCCAAACTCGACGCCAAGATCCTCGGCAGCCGAGGTTGCCACGTCGCCTCAACTCCGACGTGGCGTAAATATCTCGACGTCAATTATATTGGTGCCGAGTAGTTTAAACTCGACGTTATCACTATTGACGTCGACCTTAAGATCTATTACTTAAAAAAAACTGAGAGTCTTTCAAAAAATGAGCTAAAAAGAAAAAAAACTGAGACGAATCATCCATTCTCTGCAAACAGCACAGATCATAGTGGCACTGCCCAACACGGTCATCGTATACATGCATGCCGCGTGTAAAAGCGACGGCAGGAGGACGACATATGTAATTCCTTCGTCTTATAAAAAAATCAAAATTTAAAAATAATTTTTTTATAAAAATCAAAATTTAAAAATAAATTTAAACATATATTATATCTAAATTTATTTTTAGAATTTGTTTTTTATGAAAAAAGGAAGTAGATGTCAGGGCAACGGTGACCAATGCCTGCAGCAAAGGTGGTCATGGGGGTAACAGTTGATGGCTCCGATTGCTTGGTGCTGTGCCTCTCTAGCTACCGGGCAACCAGATCCGTTCGCGCGCGCCGCACGGTCGCGTGGTTCTGCCCGCGTGCCACCGGGGCAACAGACGTGTGACAATGCCACACGGGCGAGCTCGGCCAGCTAGCCATGTTGCTCGGCCCCTGCTGGGAATTCGCAAAACAGTTTCATGGATTAAAAGATCAAGATACAAACATAGCTTCATAAAGGGAAAACAAAATGTCTTTACCACTCGTTACACAACCATATTCACTCTTTCGCCAAAAAAAAATTACTCTCCTCTTTTACACTATTCCCCTAGTATGTATTTTTGTTTTGCCTTTGCTCTCTAGTCAATGACAAATACGATAAAAAGAGTGTCGAACCAAGCATAGGGCACATGGGACATCATCCATAGTTTTTGGCTCTACCATCCCATTTAAATACTTCAAAAATTCCCTCAAATATTATTTCAACAAAAAATACATTTTTAAGTATCTAGAATTTATTTTCTTGAAATCTAGTGGTAGTTGCTAAGGGCCCATTTGATAGGGCTCCCGATTCATGATTATCCGATTAGATTCTAATTTTCGAATGAGATTCTCAAGAGAATCCTAATCGATATAATAAATTAATAATTAGAACAATATTTGAGGTGATTTTCAGGTGATTCTTGAGACAAACTGGTTTCAGGTGATTCTGAAGAGAAACTGCTTTTTAGGTAATTCTCACTCCCTATGTAAAACTGTTGAATCACTTGAAATGATTCTTATCAGAATCAGTTGCAAAATAACCCGTTTGACAGAGATTTTACTGATTAATCAGGGAGAAAAATCCTTACCAAATGGGTCCTAAATTTTTACTTCCTCCATTCCTAGCATAAAGCATTTCTAGGTTGTTAGCGAAGATTAATGATAAGGGGAAAGATTTCCTTCCAATCGTCCTATTGATAAATTTTGTACTTTGAATTGCTTAGATTCCCGTGAATTGAAGTATTAGAAATTGCATAGATCCTGAAAATTTGAATTCCCATGCACTGTTATCAAATTATTCATATATCAGAAATTCTTGTTTTGTATAAATTTAAATACTAGAAATGCATATATATATAAAAATGAAGGAAGTATTTATCTTTTAGTTTCACAAGGGGCATACTATTTTTTTTAAAAAATGTTGATGATCATTTTCTGTTGGCTTGGCAAAATAAAAGTGCACATTAACGTAATAGGGGCAATAGAGAGAAGTGTAAGTTTTTGATTGCAAATGAAAGAATATGGTTGTAATGAGTGGCAAAAGAAAAAAACCCTTTAAAAATACCAGGAAACAAAAGAAAATTTAGGGAAAACCAATAAAAATAACCATATACGAAACAGATAATTTACCGACATTTACCTATAAAACTACCGTATAAATTATTCCCTCCTTAGAATATATTGCCCGCATATATGTATTTTTAATCAAGCTCGTGTACCAAAGGAAGCTAGATATTTTTATTGAAATGCCAGAATTGAACATACGCTAGGTTTAGCCGGGAATTCATGGGAATTGACATTCATACGGTTGTAAGGTTTTAAGCAAACAATTTAATATAAACTACAAATGAAAATGCATCGAAAAGCTTGAGGAAATGCACTTTGTATGCTTTTATTGAGGAAGTGCATATTGTAAAACTACCATATGCACGATGTAAATTAGATTTAGACGTGTTTAAACAAAGAGAAAAAATACTAATACAACTCTATCCATAAAAGCACTTTTGAGTTTTGAAACGGTGCCAACTCAAACTTTTTTTGACTTTAACCTTTAATAAAGAAAATCATAAAGATTGATAACGTAAGAACGGCGTTTCTAAACTTAATATGAAACATACTATCATAAACGTTATTTTTCTATTTAAAATAATTTTTTATAGGTATTATTGTTCAATGTCCTAACCAAGTTATAGTTATCAAGATACTGTTTTCTTAAATAGCATCGTAGGATCGGGATTCTATCTAGTATCGACGTCCTATCAGATATTAAAAAATACTTAGATTTTTACATAAAACTTTTAAAATGTTATATAAATTGAAGCCTGTAATATTAATTTTGATAAATCTAATTACCCTTTTAACTTGAATGAACTTATCCACATATTTCTAATCCTATTTATTTTAAATAATAATATCATAGAATTGTAGAGTCAGGATTAGAATCCTATGGAACTAGATGGGGAGATCAAGATCAGGATAGTATAAAATAAAATTTAGATACTAGTAGTAGGTTGAATCTGTATAGTTCCGACTTGGTAAAATCATATCATACTCCCTCCAGGTTCAACATTATTGATGTTTTTACTAAGAAATGATTTATTAGGCTGTCTTTTTCCTGTTTTTCCCATATTAAGTATGGTCGTGTGCTAATCATATTCACAAACTTGCTGTTGCCAGGTTGGTCTGAGCCAGTCACTTGTAACTCTGCAAGCTGGGTTCTATTTCCTAGCATTGCACCCTAATTTTTTACTTCATTTTGAATAGCGTGCATGCAGGGCAAACTAGTCCAGGTTACATGCCAGGTCCAAAACGTTTATAATTAGCATTCCCTCGTTCCAAGGCTAGAACATCGTAACTTTGATACTGGATGGAGTAGTATGAAATGGCTATTTCCAATATAAAGTTTCGTTACACGGTTTTTAAGAATGTCACCTCATTTTACGAGGTGTGTTCTGATGAATGAAACAAAAAATCTCCAGTGCATAGTTTCACAGGTTGTTCACATTATTTTTTTAGTTATGAGGCTGTGATCAAGTGTTCTATATAATTATATAAATACTTATATTTATTGGTTCAGATATGATACACACTAAGAATCCAACAATATAGTGAAATTTAAATATCAATAAAAAATATTAAACAAAAAGTAACTTACATCAATAATGATATGAAATAAATTGGATGGCATATATTAAATAAATTACATATATAGCAACTCAAACTTAAGATATGTTTTGACAGAAATCATCAGAGTTTGATATTCTAAAGTAATATGCTCACAAGTACTAATATTCATAGCAGCAGCATCGTTGGTACTGAATAAAAACAGGCATAATAAGCATTGGTCACAGATTGCTCAAGAACAAAATAAAAAACACATCACACATTATCGTTGTTTCTGAATAGTTTCTTCTCTCTTATAGCCATCTGATTAGTGTTTTGCCGAAGCAATGAATCATAGGCTTAAGCATTATTTATAGGCTTGAAGCATTATTTATTAGTTATGAGGCTATGATCAAGTGTTCTATATAATTATATAAATACTTGTACTTATACTTGTACTTATTGGTTCAGATATGATACACACTAAGAATCCAACAATATAGCGGAAATTTAAATATCAATAAAAAATATTAAACAAAAAGTAACTTACATCAATAATGATATGAAATAAATTATATGGCATATATTAAATAAATTACATATATAGTAACTCAAACTCAAGATATGTTTTGACAGAAATCATCAGAGTTTGATATTCTGAAGTAATGCTCACAAGTACTAATATTCATAGCAGCAGCATCGTTGGTACTAAATAAAAACAGGCATAATAAGCATTGGTCATAGATTGCTCAAGAACAAAATAAAAAACACATCACACTTTATCGTTGTTTCTGAATAGTTACTTCTCCATCATCACCAGTGTCTTCTCTCTTATAGTCATCTGACTAGTGTCTTGCTGAAGCAATGAATCATAGGCTTGAAGCATTATTTTAGTTATGAGGCTATGATCAAGTGTTCTATATAATTATGTAAATACTTGTATTTATTGGTTCAGATATGATACACACGAAGAATCCAACAATATAGTGAAATTTAAATATCAATAAAAAATATTAAACAAAAAGTAACTTACATCAATAATGATATGAAATAAATTAGATGGCATATATTAGATAAATTACATATATAGTAACTCAAACTCAAGATATGTTTTGACAGAAATCATCAGAGTTTGATATTCTGAAGTAATGCTCACAAGTACTAATATTCATAGCAGCAGCATAGTTGGTACTGAATAAAAAAATGGCATAATAAGCATTGGTCACAGATTGCTCAAGAACAAAATAAAAAACACATCACACTTTATCGTTGTTTCTGAATAGTTTCTTCTCCATCATCGCCAGTGTCTTCTCTCTTATAGCCATCTGACTAGTGTCTTGCTGAAGTAATGAAACATTTTTGTTCCTTTTCCTCTTGTGCTGCCTTCAGTCTCATCTTTTAGATTTCAAGATGTGCCTCTGTGGTCTTCTCGCGCGCCTGCTTACGCTCTGGAGTAACTGCAACTATCTTATCTATATTACCTCCTAAGATTGCAAATCCTTCAATAACCTCTTCCTTCATGTGCTTGCTATTGCGTCTTGCGCTTGTGTTGGCTGCATCTCTTCCAATTGGACGCTTGGTCTGTATGTCATCATCAAGATCAATGGGAAGATGTGATTGATTCTTTTCTTTCTCTAATTCGGCAATATGTGCACGCCATTTAGGTTGATTCTTGAGAGTCCACCAATGGATCAGAGTGAAAGAATTCTTGTATCGTTATGTATACATGTTGATGGTAAAATTGTCACGCACTGGCCTGAGAGGTTTGCTTTACTCTAGTGCAGGTCCAAATATTGCTTCTGAGGTTCGTAGGCGTGCCAGTTGGTTTGATCTTGCAACCAACAAGAAACAAAGAAAATAAAGCGAAGTTAGTCCGTAAACGATAGTTCATCAACTAGAGGCCAATGACATATCGTCTTATATTGAGCCGATGCAATATGTACTGAATCGACCAAGGGAAATTAGATCTAATCGATCGGCTTTAGATATTCATAATATATAATCTACATCTTGAAATATGTTTAAAGCAGATGATTGGGATAGATTGGTAGTGTACCGAGATAGTATAAATCACTTATGTCTAAAAACACTTTAAAACGAAGATTATACTTATTTATAGCATAGCCAATTTCATAAGTCTAACATGTATCGGCTAGTACTCCGATACCACTTTATACTAAGATATCAATATAAATTAAATACATTAAACAAGAATCGATCAAGTGTTAAGATAACCTAACAGACCAATAACAAGCTTAACATATTTTATCATAGTGAGATCTTAATATAAAGGGCAGATTTAGCATATCAAGTAAACATATAATGAACAAGATAGCCAAAATAAGTAAGATCGGCTGAAACTCCGATATTATCTCTAATAGCAAACATGAAACATGATAGATGTTATGATTCTAAATATCACTTAGTAGGTCAGACTCAACCGATGCAGCACTAAGCATAAGAAGAAGTATAAGATCTAAACAAATCTATAAAAACCTTTCGAGATGGTAGATATACTATATAATCCAAGTCCACGTTAATATCTAATCCTATCGGCTGTTACCTAGTAACAGCTGCTAGCCAATTAGGGTTAGATCACAATATCGATCTAGATTATATAGTATATATGATAACTAGACGATTTATGTAAATAGGATTAGAGTGTCATAATGATAGAAGCACTAATCCCGAGAGCACAAGCCGCCATAACAAGCTTTACCTCTTGTCGGAGATCAAACCTGATGCAGCCCAACTCAAAGCAAGAACTCATCGAAGTAATTGAAAGGAAAAGGTGGCGATGCGTCGAAGTTGTATTGAACTAGATTACATGGTCTTGGGTCATATTTATGCCCAAATACAAGATATGTCCTTGTCGGACACGATTCCTATCTCTATTACAATTCAAATAACAGATAAGTCCCTTAGGATGTACTCTTAATTACCGACATAATCTATAAGGAAACTATTTAAAATAATCTAATTAATTGATACAATTGTCTTTCTTGGACTTTATCCGTGTATGAAAATCCTCATGAAGCACTTCAAACGAATCCGATGATGATTCCAATCTTATCTTACCGGAATCGGCTACATCGGTTTACCCTGTCCGATTCGGTATCGGTCGACAAAAACCTTAGCCGATTCGGTTATCAGCCGACGAACTCTCTAGCCGATTCAATCTGCAATTGGTGCGCACTCTGTTTCTGAGTCCCGATTCCCTCCAAATCGGCTTTGGCCTCAACTCCAAATCCGATGCATGATTTACAAAATTTGGTCGTTAACACATGCCCCCAAGTCCGCTATATTGATAATGTTGCAGATTTGCCGAATCTTATCTTCTAAGAAAATCTAGGGCTTTTCATCGGACGGTTACCGCGCCTTTTTAAATAATAACCACCGCCTCAAAGTTTTTCACGCCGTCACTTGCGCTCACCCCTTTAGCCACAAATGCCCCCACTTTTTTCGATGACCTCCTCGGAGCCCTCGGCGATCCTGCAAGCAACCTCTTCACGGTGACAGCTTCATCCTCGGCGATGTCGACCTCAATAACCCTTCTGGTGCGCTGTCGGTCGAGTTCCCTGAGGTAAGCCTCATCGGCTGTAACCCCTTTTCTTGCTGTAATTTGTATTTGCTTTTCGTGATTCGCCTTTTTCTTTTCATTGTAGCATCTCTCGAACCAAATTGCAATTCCCAGCCTTGCTCACCCCAACGATTCTTCTTAGGGCCAATCGACAATATAGACCCCACAGAGTTCATAAATGCCAAAACCAATAGGGTTCCATTTAGACTGACAAACCCTAGTTTGGCACATTGGGCCGGTACCTTCAAATCTTGGCCATCAACTGACAAAACCTGGCCAGCTTGGTATAGCAGAGTATCAGCTAGCAAACAAAGTCATTGGGAAGAGCTTGGGATAGCACAATGCCTGGCCTTAACAATAGCCGATATGACTAAGGACAAACCAATGCTATCGGCTGCATCCTATTTCTGGTCTAATACCTTGAACGCCTGCCTGTTCAACCAAGGGCCAATGATGCCCACTCTTTTGGATGTGCTTATGATCACGGGTCTGGACATCACAGCATCAGCTAACCCGGTCAGTTTGAACACTAAAGGCCAATTTTCCTTCAAGACCTGGGCCATCGACGGCTGGAACGGATTCATATCGCAGAACATGGGAACTGGCACAGTAGACCCTAGGGAACACACAACTTTCCTCTTGATGTGGCTGAGGAAGTTCTTATTTTGCGGTCCAAGCTGTGGTCCTACGACAAACCGGTAGCATGTAGCCAAAGCCCTGGTAAAGAAAAGGTAAATTCCTTTAGGGAAATACTTGCTAGGGTACCTTTATCAGATATTGAACACTGCATCGGCCAAGATTGCCACAGATTCGGCTATCGGCACTGGAGGCCCCTGGTGGCTACAATAGGCCGGAGCAGGGAGGAGAGGGAAGGACGGCCGTGAGGGAGGAAACTTAGACTTCAAGGAATAGGGAAAGGCACCACGAGCACAGGAAATGGATTTTTAATTTGGTTTCCATTTAAATTAATTGAATAAATGATCTTTGAATTTTTATAAATGCTTTGAGTGCTCAAATAATTCTAAGAAAAATCTTGAAAATAGATGGACACTCAAAGTATTTAATAAAAATATCATCAGCTCATTTAATGATTAATTTATTTATTTAAATAATTTCTTTATTTCTCTTTGTATTATTAAAATTATTCGAGCTCCAAAATTTCACTAAAAATTTTAGAGAATATTTTACGACATGGAGAATATTTTGAAAATATTTTCAACCATGATTTTTAAAGGAAAATTTTAATTTCCTTAATAATTTCACTTGATTAGTTTGCTTTTCTTATTATTCAATTTCTAGGAAATAATTTATTTAATAATTTTTAATCCCGAACGAAAATGGAGCTATGACAGTTGCCCGTCAAACCGATCGTAATCTTCGTCGGTCTTATCCTCAACTCCGACGATTTTTTTTGCCTAGGAGAACCACGTGGTGCTTTAGCTCGTCGGACCCTTTCTCATTCTTTGCTTGCTATACATGTCCTGCACGTAGAAATTTTGTGTTACATCATTGGCTAGGACGAATGGTTCGTCTAAGTATCCAACCTTGTTAAGGTCAACCATTGTCATCCCACTGTCATTAATTGTTACGCCTCCATTAGTGAGCCTAACCCATTGGCACCGAAACAGAGGGATCATCAGAGGTCCATAGTCAAGTTTTCATATGTCATCGATGCCACCATAATACGTGTTAGTTGTACCATCGTATCTCATGGCATCAATACGACAACACTGTTCTAGTTCGTGCTAATTCTACCTTGGGCTCTTGTGTAAAATGTATACCCATTGATTCAATATCTTTGTAATGTCGTGATTGGGCAAGATGGTCTGCTCGCCAAGAAGGCTAGTTGTTGGTCAATCGTCTCGTCGCAGCCAAGCGAGGAAAGTATCAATGTGATGGCATGTAATCCAGGCATCGGACTTACCGATATTTTTGGAGCGAACAATCGCCAAGTGCTCCTCAATGTAAGGAGCCACCAACAAAGATTGTTACAAAACCATGAAATGTGCTTTACGAAATAAATTGTTGTCTACAATCATTATTGCTTTTCTTTCAAGAGTCTCATTTCCCCGTTGTCTCCCTTCATGGCTTGATTCGGGCATCCCGATTGGACGGAGGTCTTTAATAAATTCTACGCAGAACTCAATGACCTCCTCTATTCCATACCACTTGGCGATGCTTGCATTCGAATGAGAATGGTTATGAACGTACTTCTTTAGAACGCCCATGTATCTCTCAAAAGGGAACATGTTGTTAGGTATACAGGACCGAGAATACTAATCTCTTTGACAAGGTGATATAGAAGATACGTCATTATATTGAAGAAGGAAGGTGGAAATATCATTTCAAAACTGACAAGACATTGCACCACATCATTTCGAAGGGCTTGTAATATGTCTGAGTTGATGATCTTCTACGAATTTGTGTTCATGAAAGCACATAGCTTTGTTATTGTTGCCCGAACATTATCAGGAAGGATATCCAGGATTATAATAGAAAGCAGCTGTGTCATCAATGTTAGTGATATGCCCTAGAGGCTACATGGAGATGTTGGATATCATGGTCAATGTTTATGTATAAATGAATAAAGTGTTATTCAGTTTCATGAAATAGACAACTTGTATTGATCAATAAGTACGTGATTTATTTATGAGACTCTTCATGTATGAATCTATTTCTAAACGATCCATGATCACATGTCATATTGTTGGAACAAATATGATTCTAAGATCGGCATATTTATTGATTGATGATCATGTCTCATAGATCATGGTATGGAGATACCAAATCAATATACGTGGACATGTGTTAGAGAACACATTATTGGATAAACCCATCATGAGACACTACATGAATTAATGTGCCATTAGTTGGTCTCAAGTAGTGTTGGTGAAAAGTCCTTAGACCTGAGATCATCATGGATTTTGACATGGGTAGTAGCCTACTTGGGGACTACCAAACGCTATTCCGTAACTGGGTAGTTATAAAAGTAGTCTTCGGGTTTGCTATGAAACATGGAGTGGGATGTGAGTGATCAAGATGGAATTTGCCCCTCCTTTAGAGAGATATCTCTGGGCCCCTCGAGGTAATGGATTATGGAAGTGCATGGCCATGCCGAGTTGATTGAGGAGTCAATCAACAGATAGATAATCCAATACGGTTCGAGTGAATGGTTAAGCTATTCAAGGGATGACAAATGCATCTTACCTATAGCTTAATTGGTATCGTGAGGCAAAGAGAATTGTGTACACATTACAGGTTCAGAGCCGATATTATATTCTTGTAAACTATGGTGTCAATATGTGCTGCTAGGCGCCGCTATTGACGGTCGACCGAGTTGGACTCGAGTCGAAACCGAGTATGCCTGAACCTACAGGGTCGCACGCTTAAGGGGATAAGAACAAGCATTTGAGTTGGACTTGGATACGGCTCGATTGGATAGGGATCCGATCGGATAGAGTCCCGATGGGCCTATAGGCCCACTCGGCAACTCTATATAAAGGGGCAAGGGGTGGAGAGCTGCGTGATGATTGAATTGTATTGAACTAAATCAATCTACGTGTGGCTTCAGAAGTCGACGAGTTCGAGACAAACCGTCCCCACCTCCGAGACAAACCCTAGCCTTGCATCTTGCGCTAGCACACGAGTGTTAGGCGTTCTGTCCCTGGACATGTGGATACCGGTAGAGACACTGCTACATTGCGGTGCTGTTTGTCGGCTGCGAATTGGCTACGATCAGACAAATCGGCTGCGGCGCATCGGAGCGAGGCGACTGCGGCGGATCAGCAGCGCGAGCGCGATTTAGCGAATTGGCAAATCGGCTACGGTGGATCGGCTGTGGAATCGACGCATCGGCCGTGGCGAATCGGCTATCGAGTCGGCAAACCGTTGTGTGGGGAATCACCGTCGCACTCGGCCGTGACCGGCCGCATCGTTCCGGATCATATAGCTCCTGAATGGCTATATCCGTTGCACTCCACTTCAATCGGTAATGATCTATCGACTCTTACTTGCAAGCTTCTTGGTTTGCACGGTAGAAATTTTTGTTATTAGCTATCGTAGCTTCTGTGTAACCCTTCAGTGGTATCAGAGCTAAACTTGCTTAGTTCGGGTTTTAGAATAGATCTGAAACAAGTTTTGCACATGGGTTGATTAGATCAATCGGTTTTACGGGATTTGTTGAGAAGAGTAGATGGTAATTGTGTTCCTTGATAGTGTATCGGAACGGCGTAATTACGTCGAAGCAATTACCATAGAACTCGGTTTGAGTCATTTTCGAGATAGCGTTCCTTGATAGTGTATCGGAACGGTATAATATGATTATGTTGAAGCTATCTTGTAGTCCGACCTTGATTGTCGCCTCGCGCCTACGCAAACCACCTTCCTTGATAGTGTATCGGGACGACATAATGTGATTATGCCGGTATGGTTTCCGTTAGCGATTTCATAGATTGGATCTATGAATTTCGTGTGGTGTGCCGTGTGCGTACCCCCTTATATGTCGTCTCGATACCATATCTCTGCGATAGGTAGAAAACGTTCTACATCTAATTTGTTTTTGTAGAGAATGTTTTGAGATGGTATGGCCCTATTGTATGTATGAGATGCATGTAATGCGTGTAATATTCTTTCATATGTGCAATCCCTGTAATATTCTTTTATACGTGCAATGCTTGTAATATTCTTTCACGACCTACGAGTCGAAGTAATCTTCAATTATAGCTTCTATAGTAGTAGCTTAGTTTGAAGAAATCAAGCATTAAGCACTCTGGAAGATGGTGCCGAAGATGGAGATCCTTTGCGCCGACATGGAGATAGAGATCACCATGTGAAGGGGGTCATACTATTTCATTAATTGCTATTCTACCTGCTTTCATATATTGATATGTTTGTTTGATAGAAATAGTATCCCTTGCAAAATTAAGTGGTAATGATGCCCTTCCAAATGTTGCACACGTCACCGTTATGCTCGTCAATGGTGGGTCTGCCAAAGCAGAGTGTCATTCTCTATCATAACACGAGGGGGTATATGTCGGACATATATATTATGAGCATTTGGTTAACTTAACAAGGCTATCAAAACAGTTTTGGGCCTTGGGGCATAGGTTGGCGCCGGGGCATGGAGATGCTATACCAACAACAAGAGTCACATGGAGATGTGATTAGCAAGGTGTTGCTTATCCATGTTACTAATATTCTAGCAAAGTGATGCCAAAGCTCACTAAAAATTAACTAACATATGGATCTTGACCCAATACGTAACCTAGAGGAAAGATGTAAAAATATGTAATGGGAGTCTTATGTTAAATTGTTTAACAATAGACATAGCATAAACATTGTGCTAAACTTTGCTTTTTTCGTTGTAGAATAATGGCAGCTAATACTACACCTAGTACCTTTAATTTGCGATCTATTCTCGAGAAAGAAAAATTGAACAGAACAAACTTTATGGATTGGTATCGTAACTTGAGAATTGTTCTCAAGCAAGAGCGTAAGGAGTACGTTCTTGAAGTACCCTATCCCGATGATTTGCCTAATAATGCCGCTCGCACGCACGGACGTTTATGAGAAGCACACTAATGATTCCCTAGACATAAGCCGTCTCATGCTTGCTACAATGTCCTCTAAGCTTCAAGCAATATGAGAGCAGCGATGCTCACACTATTATTGAGGGACTGTGTGGTATGTTTGAGAACCAAGCTAGGACCGAGAGGTTCAACACCTCAAAGTCCTTGTTTGCGTGCAGTTGCTTGTTGAGGGAGTCCCGTCCCCGCATGTGATAACAATGATTGGCTACATTGAGAGTCCGGAAAACTAGGTTTTCCCCTTAGCCAAGAGTTGACTACCGATGTGATTCTCCGCCGCTCCCTCCGAGCTTTGAGCCATTCATATTGAATTATCACATGAACATATGGATAAGACCTTGGCCGAATTGCATGGGATGCTAAAGACGGCTGAGTTGAGTATCCAGAAAAATGGTCATCATGATGATGATGCAGTAAAGCTAAGCGCAAACCACTGTCAAGAAACTTTGCACTAAGAGGAAACTAACTCCCGATGAGATCGTGAGTGCCTCCAACGCAAAGAAGGGCAAGAAGGGGTCGGCGGCATCAAATGTGGTTTGCTTCTATTGCAAGGAGACAAGTCACTAAAAAGGAACTTCAAGAAGTTCATGGAGGATCTCAAAAAGAAGCAAAGTGCGACTTCGCTTCGGTATTAATGTTATAGACATTAATCTTGCTACTTCACCTATTGACTCTTGGGTATTTGATACCGGATCAGTAGCTCATATTTGCAAATCGTTGCAGGGAATGAGAAGAAGTAGAGGCTTGAGAAGGGGCGAGGTGAACCTGCGCGTCGGCAATGGAGCAAGCGTTGCTACATACCCTTGTCGGCACTGTTCCACTTCATCTACCTTCAGGATTAGTTTTGGAATTGAATAATTGTTATTGTGTTCCAACTCTATGTCAAAACATTATTTCCGCTTCATGTTTGCAAGCGGAAGGATTTGTTTTTAGATCAAGGGACATGGTCTTTCAATATATCTCACGATATGTTCTATTTTCATGCTCCATTGGTGAATGGATTATACGTTTTGAATCTTGAAGCGTCTCCCATCTATAACATTAATACAGAGAGGCAACGCCAAATGATATAAGCCCCACGTTTATCCGGCATTGTCGCTTAGGTCATATAAATCGAAATGCATGGAGAAGCTCCATAAGGATGGATTGCTTTACTCTTTTGATTTTGAATCATTTGAGACATGTGAGTCTTGTTTACTTGGTAAGATGACAAAGGCACCTTTCACGGGACATAGTGAGAGAGCAAGTGACTTGTTGGCACTCGTACATATTGATGTATGTGGACCAATGAGCTCAACGGCCGAGGTGGTTATCGTACTTTATTACCTTTACCGATGACTTTAGTAGATATGGTTATATCTACTTAATGAAGCATAAGTCCGAATCCTTTGAAAAGTTCAAAGAATTCCAGAATGAAGTACATAATCATTTAGGGAAAACAATCAAGTTTCTATGATCGATCATGGAGGGAATACTTGAGCCAAGAATTTGGTAATCATCGAAAGATTGTGGAATTGTTCCACGCTGACTCCGCTAGGAACTCCACAATGGAATAGGGTGTCCGAACGGAGAAATCGCACCTTGTTGGACATGGTGCGGTCCATGATGAGCCAAAGTGATCTTCCATTATCCTTTTGGGGATGTGCTCTTGAAAAAACTGTGTTCACACTAAATAGAGTTTCATCTAAGTCAGTTGAAAAGACACCATATAAGATATGGACAGGTTAACCCCCTAGTTGTCTTTTCTCAAAATTTGGGGATGTGAGGCTTATGTAAAACGTTTACAGTTCAACAAGCTCACACCCAAATCGACAAGTGATTCTTTGTGGGATATCCTAAGGAAACTAAGGGATATTACTTTTATAATCGGGAAAAGGCAAAGTGTTTGTCGCTCGACACGATGTCTTCTTGGAGAAAGAGTTTCTTTCAAGAAGGGTTAGTGGGAGCAGGGTGCATCTTGAAGAAGTTCAAGAAACACCAAAAAATGTTTCAGCTAACATAGAACCACAACAGGAGGAACAACATGTTGCACCATCTGTTGTAGATACACCAGCCCCATGGAGGTCTGAAAGATCACGCCGTGCGCCTGATATGTACACAAAAGGAACAACATGATATAATGCTGTTGGACAACGATGAACCTAAGACCTATGTGGAAGCGATGATGGGACCCGATTCCAACAAGTGGCTTGGAGCCATGAAATCCGAAATAGAATCCATGTATGATAATCAAGTTTGGAACTTGGTTGATCCACCCGATGGTGTCAAAACCATTGAGTGCAAATGAGTTTTTAAGAAAAAGGCTAACATGGATGGAAATGTTCACATCTATAAGGCGCAATTGGTGGCGAAAGATTTTAAACAGATTCAAGGTGTTGATTATGATGAAACCTTCTCGCCCGTCGCAATGCTTAAGTCTATTCGAATTATTCTAGCGATTGCTGCATATTTCGATTATAAGATATGACAGATGGATGTCAAAATGGCTTTCCTAAATGGAAACCTAAGCGAGGATGTATACATGATACAACCCGAGGGTTTTGTCGATTCACAATTGCCCGGAAAGATATACAAGCTACGTAAATTCATTTATGGATTGAAGCAAGCACCTCGAGTTGGAATATTCGTTTTGATGAAATAATCAAAGGGTTTGGTTTCATCAAAAATGAAGAGGAGGCATGTATTTACAAAAGGTCAGTGGGAGCGTAATTGTATTTCTAATCTTTTATGTGGATGACATATTACCGATTGCAAATGATATCCCTATGCTAGAATCCGTCAAGTCTTCATTGAAAAATAGTTTTTCCATGAAAGACTTAGAGGAGGCAGCATATATATTGGGCATTCAGATCTATAGAGATAGATCCAAGAGGCTAATTGGATTAAGCCAAAGTACATATATTGACAAGGTGTTGAAAAGGTTCAACATGCGTGATTCCAAGAAAGGTTTCTTGCCCATGTCACATGACATTAATCTTAGCAAGAATCAGTGTCCTCGGACACATGATGAGTGGAATAAGTTGGGTATGGTTCCATATGCTTCTGAATTGGATCCATCATGTATGCCATGCTTTGTACACGTTCGATGTCTCGTACACTTTGAGTGCTACGAGCGGATACCAATCGATCTAGGTGAAGGTCACTGGATCGCCAGTAAAGAATATCCTTAAGTACTTGAGAAGAACTAAGGATATGTTCCTAGTCTATGGAGGAGAAGAAGAGCTCGTTGTAAGTGGTTACACCGATGCTAGCTTCCAAACAGACAAAGATAACTATAGATCGCAACGGGTTTATGTTTTGCCTAAACGGAGGCGCAATATCCGGAAGAGTTCCAAGCGGATAGTGTTGCTGATTCTACAACGGAGGCCGAGTACATCGTCGCTTTAGAAGCTGCAAAGGAGGCTATTTGGATCAAAAATTTGTTTCGAGCCGGGTGTGATGACCAGCAGAATCGGTCCAATGTCTCTCTATTGTGATAATAGTGGAGCCATTGCGCAAGCCAAGGAGCCGAGGTCACATCAGAAGTCCAAACACATACTTCGGCGATGTCATCTCATCCGCGAGATTATGGACAGAGGTGATGTCAAGATATGCAAAGTGCACACTATTGACGAGAAATTTCTCTCACGCGCTGGCCTCGGGAGATCGCTTAACTCCAAGCAGTGTGTCCTTCTCGGCTACCTATGGTGTACAAGGCGTGCAATTGGTTTGATCTGTTAACCAACAAGAAAAATAGATATATATGCGTTAAGTGTTAGGTTAGATCCTACTGGATCGGCTGCAAGAGTCAATTTACATATATATGCTATCCCGAAGTGTATTTAGACCAAGTGGCTAGAATAGATCGGTTGCGTCGAGACAGTATTAACCACTTAATCCAAATATACAATGGGATAATAAATATATGCTTTAACAATCTAGCCGATGTCATAAGTCCAACTGTGAATCAGCTAATACTCCGATTTATCTTATAAAAAGATATTGATCTGAGCTAAATACGCTAAACCTAGATCAGTCGGCTGTCGGCTGGAGCTGACAAACTGATTTTGGCTTAGGGCATTTAACTAGAGCAAGATATTAATATAAGAGGTGGTTTTAATGAATCTGATAGCAAAATATACCAAAAGAATATTAAAATGTATAAGGCCCTAAACTCCCTAAGACTGTCTCTAAACATATACATCTAGCCGAATATATCATAAGAGCTCTAAAAACGACTTAATAGATCAATACTGATGCAACATTAAGTATAAAAAGAACAATTTGATCTACTGTAGATGATGTAAATACCTAGAGACGGTGGATATCGCATATATTTTAGGCCAACCCTTAGATCTAGCTCTATCGGCTGCTGATTCCTGACAGAAATAAGCCAATGTCGAGATAGATCTAAACATTGTTATAAATTATATGCGATATATGATAACTAACGCAGCATAAATTATCGAATTTAGAGTGTCATAATGATGGAAGCACTAAATTCGACGAGATACACCATTAATGACAAACATTTACCTTAACTTGGGGATCGAAACGATGCAGCCCGAAGCCGGATGAATTGTTCGTCTGAAGAAAAAGGAGACGATACGCTGAAGGTTGTATTGATTGTGTGAATCTCTTTTTACAAGGATCTTGGGTCCTATTTATACCCAAGAATAACATTATCTGTACAGACCCTGGACTCTATCTAAACTACTATTCAAAATACGACAATATCCCCGGATAAGGACCCATGCCAAATTACAATAAACAGTCTACACAAATTTCTAATTTATAGATACAATTGTCGTTACAGGACTCTATCCATAGATGACAATATCTTTTAACGCACAATTTGGGAACCAAATCTTCTATTTATCTTCGACCACTTTCATCGGAAACGGTTTTATCCTCTCTTCTGACTTAACATCGGTTGTCGGCTATCCTTGTCTGATCTAACCCCAGCCGATTGACCTCGTAGCCGATCGCGCCATAGCCGATTCGACCTCTGTTCTTCCAATCCGATTCCGTCTCTGTCTCGGCAAGGATTAAGTGATTTGGTTACAAAATTTAGTCGTTAACACACACAGATCTCAACATTGCCGATCCGTTGACAAAACCTCTCCCTCAGCCGAAACATGAGGCGCACACAAGAGCAATGGGTATTAGATACTTACATGATTGACTCTAGTGCAAGTGGGAGACTGTTAGTGATATGCCCTAGAAGCAACATGAAGATGTTGGATATCATGGTCAATTTTTATGTATAAATGAATAAAATGTTATTCAGTTCCATGAGATAGACAACTTGTATTGATCAATAAGTACGTGACTTATTTATGAGACTCTTTATGTATGAATCTATTTCTAAACGATCACTAATCACATGTCATATTGTTGGTACAAATATGATTCTAAGATCAGCATGTTTATTGATTGATGATCATGTCTCATAGATCATGGTATGGAGATACCAAATCAATATACGTGGACATGTGTTAGAGAACACATTGTTGGATAGACTCACCATGAGACACTATAGGAATTAATGTGCCATTAGTTGGTCTCAAGTAGTGTTGGTGCAAAGTCCTTAGACCTGAGATCATCATGGATTTTGACATGTGTAGTAGCCTACTTTGGGACTACCAAATGTTAATACTTAACTGGGTAGTTAGAAAAGTAGTGGGATGTGAAACATGGAGTGGGATGTGAGTGATCAAGATGGAATTTGCCCCTCCTTTGGAGAGATATTGTTGGCACCTTTTTCGGCAAAAGGTACGAGCACGATCGAATCACCTAAAGCCTTGCGGTGGTTCTTGGTACAGAGTCGCCAACCACTCCAATCTAGCAAAAACTAGAACAAAGTGCGTTTTGTAGACCAAATCGGCTAGCGGAACCAATTTAGATGGATAGATTGATAACTACTCGTCTCGTGAGCAAACGGAAAGTTTCCAAGACAAACTTACAAAGAAGTGTCACACTCTCGCAGCGGCGGCGGATGGTTTTCGGCGCAAACCGACAAAGATGAACTAAACTAGGGCAAAGTAGAAAAATATGGCTGAAAGTAAAGAAAACAATTCAAACAAATTGATTGTATGTTGTGCGTTTCGATATTACAATTGAACTGGCCTTGGCCCTTATATAGGGATTGGTCTTGCCCTCCACAGGCCCTTCTCCATTTCCAATTCGGGATAAACATGTTTGGAAACCCGAGATATACCGTATGGAAGAAGGAAACCCGAATACCGACAAAGTCGTCTAGGTTTCGGACTCTGCCGGTCAGACCGGCCATATGCCTTTGGTCTGACCGGTCCAACTGCCCGGTCTAACTGGCCTATACACGGCGGTCAGACCGGCCTCTCCGAAGAAACCGACAAATTTTCAAATATTAGCAATCTTTCCTATTTTGATTCCTAGGTGCCAATTTTGGGTGTAAACACATGCCCCCGCCTTTTATGATGAACATCGTGAATCTAAAAGCATAAGACATGTTTTAACTTGGGACGATAACCTAATTACTGGCCATCACATCCCCTAAGCATCTTTCCAAATACTCAGGAAGTATTTCTTCAGATATTTACCGTTGATAGCCCGCTGAAACCGTTCTCCTTGAAACGTCTCCAAGAAATACGCATTACCTCGAACGATTCCATATATCCGATAAGGTCCCTCCCAACTAGGCGACCACTTACCGAATTCTTTAGATCGGGAACCCAAAGGCAAAATAGTCTTCCATACTAGGTCTCCTACTTGGAACGTCTTTGTCTTCACCCTTCTGTTGTATGCTTTAGCCACTCTCTTCTTTTCTTTTTCTATTTCTTCCAAAACCTTCAAACGTTGGTCGACCACTTCATCAAGGTTATCACCCATCAAAAACCTGTAGTCTTTAGCTGACAAATCGTCTTGCTTTATATATCAAAGAGAGCCAAGATTTACCTCAACCGGTAAAATGGCTTCTTGTCCATAAACAAGCTCAAAAGGGGTCACCTTGGTGGCACCATGCTTGGATATCCTGTGTGCCCATAAAGCTTCAGAGAGCACCTCATGCCACCTTCTCGGATGTTCCTCGACCTTCTTTTTGATTAGCTTCAACAATGTCTTATTACTAGACTCGGCTTGTCCATTAGCCTGAGCGTAGTAAGGAGACGAACTCAACAACTTAATTCCATAAGATTCGGCCATATTCTTCACTTCTTTAGACATAAAAGAAGCTCCTTGATCTATAGTTAATGTTTGAGGAATGCCGAATCTATGGATAATATGCTTCAGAATAAAATCAATTACCTCCTTATGCATCATATTCCTGAGCGGCACGGCTTCGGCCCACTTAGTGAAGTAATCCGTCGCAACTAGCACGAACCGATGCCCCTTTGAAGACGGACGATAAATCTAACCAACAAAATCTAAAGCCCACCCCCGGAATGGCCATGGCTTAATTATAGGATTTAACACCGAAGCCAGTGCAAATTGGACATTGTCGAACCGTTGACAAGCTTCACAACCTTTATAGTATCTGAAGCAATCCTCAATCATTCTCGGCCAATAGAACACTGCCCTTCTAAGCAACCAGTTCATTTTATAGGCCGATTGATGAGTCCCGCAAATTCCCTCGTGAACTTCACCCATAGCAACCTTAGATTGATCGGTATCTAAACATTTTAATAACACACCATCTATATTTCGGTGATATAGCTTTTCATCAAGCAAAGTATACTTATACGCTTGCCGCCGAATTTTCCGATCAACCCTAAGACTAGGATCTTTCAAATAGCTAATCAGAGGAACTTGCCAATCATTTATTGTTTCTAGGGCACACACGTTCGAATTTCCACCTAATTCGGCCTCTGTATCGAAAAGATTGTGCCCCCAGCATCTTCTGTGAAGTTGGTCTGACCGGACAGACAACGCCGGTCAGACCAGAAACCAACCGCGGTCAGACCGGCAACAAAGCGCCGGTCAGACCGGATGCCATCCACGGTCAGACCGACGACAATGCGTCGGTCAGACCGCCTACGGTCTGCCTCTTTGCGAATTTCGCCCAAAAAACTATACTCAAGCACCGGTTGATCCAATATGAAAAATAAACCCCTTTTGATGCTATAACCACATGCTTATTGAGCTAAGTCATTTGCCCTAGAATTTTCATTCCTGGTAATATGCTTAATAGCAAATTCATCGAAACTGGCAATAATATCTAGGCATTGATCCAAATACATGTTCAATGATCCGTCGAAGCATTTGTAGACCCCGACAACTTGTTGCACCACCAATTCTGAATCACCGAAGGCTTCTACATGTGTAGCTCCAACGATCTCCATTACTTGTAAACCGAATAATAAAGCATTGTATTCGGCTTGATTATTTGTACAATAATATTCTAAACGAACCGATGCTTCAAAGCATTGACCACTGGGCGAAACTAAAACTACACCTATGCCTTGACCCTCCTTACATGAAGAGCCATCAAAATAAACTTTCCAAGGTGTAACACTGACTAAACAGACTTCATCCATAATCCACGTCTACATGATGATCTACTATAAAGTCCGCTACAATCTGGCCCTTCATAGATTTCAATGATTCATAGGCCAAATCATATTCAATCAATGTATACGCCCATTTGCCAATTCTACCACTTAGAATTGGCCTTTGCAACATGTGCTTAACAACATCGGTCTGACAAGCAACTATGCATGTACTAGATAACAAATAATGACGCAACTTGGTACAAGCATAGTACAAGCAAAGACAAAGCCTCTCTACAAATACATACCTCATTTCGGCATCCAGAAGACGGCAACTTAAATAAGTAATTATTTACTCCTTGCCACCTTCCTCTTGTGTCAAAACGGCTCCAATAACTTTGTCTTCAACAGCAATATACAGCCGAAACAGAATTCCGGCTCTAGGAGCTCACACCACGGGCGAGTAGATAAATATTTTTCAAACCTTCAAACGCCTCCTGTTGTGCTGCCCCCAAGTAAAATCGGCTTCTTTCTTCAAGCGTAGAATAGGCACAAAAGCATCGATTTTACCTGCTAGGTTAGATATGAATCTTCTCAAATAGTTTACTTTACCTAGCAACCTCTGAACTTCTCTCTTGCATGCCGGCGCTTTGAAGTCTTGAATCTTCTCAACCTTCTTAGGATCGATTTCAATTCCTCTCTCATGCACCATGAACCCTAAGAATTTTCCCGCCGACACACCGAAGGCACACTTGAGTGGGTTCATCTTCAAACCATATCGACACATCCTCTCAAAGGCTAACCTCAAATCGGCCATATGTCCATCCATATCATCTGATTTGACCACAATATCATCAATGCAGATTTCTAGGATAAAACTTAACAAATCATGGAAAATTAGGTTCATCGCTCTTTGATATGTGGCGCCGGCATTCTTGAACCTGAATGTCATGACTACCCACTCAAACAACCCAACAAATCCTGGACATCTAAAGGTTGTCTTATACATATCCTCCTCTGCCATGAAAATTTGGTTGTAGCCGGTATTGCCATCTAAAAAACTAATCACTCTATGACCTGAGGCATCATTTATTAGCATGTCAGCTATAGGCATAGGATACTCATCTTTAGGAGTGACTTTATTTAAGTCTCTAAAATCTATGCAAACCCTAATTTTGCCGCTCCCCTTCTTTTCTACCGGTACTATGTTAGACACCCATTCTGGATACCGGCACGGCCTAATAAACCCTGCTTTCAATAATCGATCTATCTCTTCTTTGACACGATCATATATAAGTGGGTTAAACCGACGAGGAGGTTGTTTATAAGGCCTAAATCCTGGCTTTATCGGAAGCTGATGCTCAACAAGATCACGGCTAAGTCCAGGCATGTCATGGTACTCCCATGCAAAGCAATCACTATATTCTCTAAGCAGCGCGATCATCTTAACTCTATGATCGGCTCTCATATTTTTATTTATGAAGGTCGGTCTTGGTATGCTCCCATCTCCTATGTCTATTTCTTCTAATGGGTCGGCTGATGTGAACCCTTGACCGAGCTTCTCTACCTCGTCAAAATCCTCTGTAGTTTCTCCAATATCGTTCTTTGTTGACCGATATTCTTGAACTCTTTTTTTGTAACCATTCTGTTGACGAGAAAAATCAACACGCCGGCCTGGGAGATCTGCTTAGCTCCAGTGCAAGTCCTAGAATAGATGAAGCGTGGGCGTGCCAATCAGTTTGATCCTGCCACTGACAAATTATGCAAAACAGCAGAACATAAATCATATCGGCCGATGGGTCGATACCCAAAAACTAACTGATCGGCTGATAAGCCGATGGTGCAATTCCAACCGACACCGATGCCAGCCGATGGTGTAAAATGTGTTTGAATCCATCGGCTGTACGCTGAACAAATATTTATATAAAGGCGATCGGCTGACAATAACATGATATATATAACATTGCATGAACCAACCACATGATGAAATAAATACTGATTTAAAGGTTAAAGCACATATCGGCTGGAAGTCCGATGTCATTAAATCCAAATGATTAAATATTCAATGAAGCCTCTGCTGCGATCGACTAGATCCAACTTGTGTATATTCCTTGCAAGCCGATGCGAAATCCAGATAACTCACCGGCTGAAACCCCGATGAAACCCTTAGTGGCAATCAACAGGCAGGCTAGATATTACAGTTCTAATCACGACTTAGCAGATCAAACTGATGCAGCACTAAGTATGAAAAGACAAGCAATATCTAGACAATCAAGCCCTTGGCTGATTTTCAGGGTGGTAGATGCCTAAGCTAATCTAATCTAATATAACGATTTAGCCGGTATCAGCAGAAACCCTAAAACGAGAGACAGCTGATAGGACCAAATCGAGATACTAAAAGTAGACTCAATCAGAGACATATGGTAAATAATCAGGCAAAGATATCAACAAAATCGATGCAATCCAAGAGGTCGAATGTACTGATGCAGCCTTGGACGACACCAACGTAGCCAATACGATTGCCTGAGCCGGCGGGACTTTGGACTTACCCCTTCGCCAGAGATCGACGTCGATGCAGCCCCGCATCAGGTGCCAAGTTCCGCCGGATGACAAAGTAGAACAGATAAAAGAAAGGTGGCGATGCACCGAGTTGTATTGATTGAGAGATATTTTTTACATGAACCCCGGGCTTACATATTTATACCCGTAGGGTGACAAAGATCCTAACAGATTACAAAACAGATTTTCCTAAAGATAAAAAGAAACTAACAATCTCTTCCTAATTAATAGATACAAGCCGTATCCTCCCTGGACTCGGTTTCTTTTGGATAAGATCTTCTCAAACCGAATCTATCAAGAATCCGACTGCTGGAGATATGGATAATAGAAAACCCCATCGGCTAATGCGTAACTCCAAGCCGATACCGACTCGAGCCGATCCTATCCCTTAGCCGATAAGGACTTCGGGCTTACCAAATTTTGGCGTTAACACATGCCCCCCAGTTTTGGAGTATGAGAAGTCATGCTTCAAAATTGTCCTTGTCTTGATCGCACCAAAACTGGTTCGTTTCTTCTTCTTGACACCGGCTCTCATAAGCCGATACCTTCTGTAATAGCTGAGCCAGGCTGTCGAACTCATGAGTGAAAAACCTACCTCGGTTAGCTGCCGACAACCCTTGGAATGCAAGATCTGCTATCTGCTCATCACTTAGGCTCAAACCATAACATCGGCTGTGGATATTACGAAACCTTTGAACGTATTCCTTAGCCGATTCCCCTTCTCGCTGTTTAACTGATATCAAATCTGCAAGCCTCAACTCGCTAACCCCAGCAAAGAAGTACATGTGAAACTGCTTTTCAAGATCGGCCCAACTTCTGATGGAATTCGGTGACAATGATGAAAACCATGTAAAAGCCGATCCAGTCAAAGACAATGGAAAAAGTCTAACTTTCAGAGCTTCTTCAGCCGATGCTTCCCCACATTGAGCTAAGAATCGGCTGATATGTTCCATTGTGGATATACCATCTTGCCCTAAAAACATGGAGAAATCTAGAACCTTGTATCGGCTTGGAAGTGGAACCCTATCAAACCACTCAGGATATGGCAGCCGATACATAGAAATTTGATTTTTGCGTTTAA
This sequence comes from Oryza australiensis, assembly GCA_019925245.2. Classification (NCBI taxonomy): domain Eukaryota; kingdom Viridiplantae; phylum Streptophyta; class Magnoliopsida; order Poales; family Poaceae; genus Oryza; species Oryza australiensis. Next base: position 114,790 of record JAIFGZ020000096.1, read on the forward strand.
TTCCAAACTGCTCCTCCATTACCTTTGCAATTATATCGGCCCAATCCTCTTTGGACGGATATCTTTGAATTTTGTCTGGCTGATATTGCTGATGTGGCTCTGCATATTGATATCGATCAACTTGCCCCCTGAGCCAATTTTGTTGTTACCGATAGTGTTGAGATTGCTCACCAATTTGCCCCCCATGCTGACTTCTTAAGGAAATTACCCTGGGAACTATTTCCTCGATCAAACTATACAATGCACTCATCAAGACTCCAGATTGATCGAACATAGCGCGATTAATGACGTTACTAACCATCTCTTGAAGTTTCTCGTCATCCATCGGCTCAGTAGACTGTTCCCTATCTTCATCTGTCAGCTTGAGAGATTGTTCTTCCTCGGCCTTGACTTCTTCATCAGACATTGTGGCAATTATGGGTCCGCCGAGCCATGTAAAAAGATGTGTTATCCAAAACACAGTCCCACCAGGCGTGCCAAAAATGTGTTGACGAGAAAAATCAACACGCCGGCCTGGGAGATCTGCTTAGCTCCAGTGCAGGTCCTAGAATAGATGAAGCGTGGGCGTGCCAGTCAGTTTGATCCTCCCACTGACAAGTTAAGCAAAACAACAGAACATAAATCATATCCACTGATGGGCCGATACCCAAAAACTAACTGATCGGCTGATAAGCCGATGGTGTAATTCCAGCCGACACCGATGCCAGCCGATGGTGTAAAATGTGTTTGAATCCATCGGCTGTACGCTGAATAAATATTTATATAAAGGCGATCGGCTGACAATAACATGATATATATAACATTGCATGAACCAACCACATGATGAAATAAATACTGATTTAAAGGTTAAAGCACATATTGGCTGGAAGTCCGATGTCATTAAATTCAAATGATTAAATATTAATTGAAGCCTCTGCTGCGATCGGCTAGATCCAACTTGTGTATATTCCTTGCAAGCCGATGCAAAATCCAGATAACTCACTGGATGAAACCCCGATAAAACCCTTAGTGGCAGTCAACAGGCAGGCTAGATATTACAGTTCTAATCACGACTTAGTAGATCAAACTGATGCATCAGTAAGTATGAAAATAAAAGCAATATCTAGACAATCAAGCCCTTGGCTGATTTTCAGGGTGGTAGATGCCTAAGCTAATCTAATCTAATATAACGATTTAGCCGGTATCGGTAGAAACCCTAAAACGAGAGACAGCCGATAGGACCAAATCGAGATACTAAAATTAGATTCAATCAGATACATATGGTAAATAATCAGGCAAAGATATCAACCAAATCGATGCAATCCAAGAGGTCGAATGTACTGATGCAGCCTTGGACGACGCCAACGTAGCCAATACGATTGCCTGAGCTGGCGGGACTTTGGACTTACCCCTTCGCCGGAGATCGACGCCGATGCAGCCCCGCGTCAGGTGCCATGTTCCGCCGGATGACAAAGTAGAACAGATAAAAGAAAGGTGGCGATGCGTCGAGTTGTATTGATCGAGAGATATTTTTTACATGAACCCCGGGCTTACATATTTATACCCATAGGGTGACAAAGATCCTAACAGATTACAAAACAAACTTTCCTAAAGATAAAAAGAAACTAACAATCTCTTCCTAATTAATAGATACAAGTCGTATCCTCCTTGGACTCGGTTTCTTTTGGATAAGATCTTCTCAAACCGAATCTATCAAGAATCCGACTGCTGGAGATATGGATAACAGAAAACCCCCATCGGCTGATGCAGAACTCCAAGCCAATACTGACTCTAAGTCGATCCTATCCCTTAGCCGATAAGGACTTCGGGGCTTACCAAATTTTGGCGTTAACACATTTCAAATTGGTTGTTTTATTCATCATACAAAGTAATGTCACCAAGCCGTGCTAAACTAGCCGGCTTTACAGAAATGGGTACAAAGCCTTCTTTGAAAACACTAATAAAATGAAAACTAGAAAGATCTAGCCCTGATAAACACTGCATGTCTCCATGTTTCCATCCCACAGAAACATCGGCCATGGCAACCTCAGCCGATGTATCCACCTGAACTACCTCAACATCATCACTATGCCATTGTACTAGGCACTGATGTAAAGTAGACGGGATGCAGCAGTTGGCATGAATCCAACACCGCCCCAAGATGACACTATAGTTACCTTGTACATCGACGATGAAGAAGGCGGTAGGCAACGTCTTGTTCCCCACCGTAAGCTCCACGGACAAGATCCCCTTCGCCTCTGTTGACTTGCCGTTGAAGCCATTGAGAAGCATGTTGGTCTTCTTCAGCTCCGCCTCTTCGCGACCCAACTTCTTGAAGAAGGAGTAAGGCATCAGGTTCACCGCCGTGCCTCCATCCACTAGCATCCTCGAGACCGGCTTCCCATCAATATGGCCCTTCAAATAGAGAGGCTTCATGTGACGGTTGGACTCGTCGGGCTTCTCGAGGACCGCATCCTTTGGACCTAGTGACATTTGAGCAACCTCGGCCTCATCCATGGCGCAAAACTCCATGGGCAACATGCAAACCATGTTGATATCGATGTTCTCGCCGGACGATGCCTCCATAGCCGGTTGTTCATCCTTTTGAACAACTACCGGCTTCTCAGCAATTGATGACTTACGCTTCCACTCCTTCGCAGGCGGTGGTCACAACTCATCAAACTCCCTGTCTCTCCTCTCTTCGGCTTCCTTCTCTTTCAACTCGAAGCGCGAAGACGCCGCAACCTCCTCTTTCGGGTAGCCGTCAAATCCTCGGGCATCCATCTAGGATTCGGCTCTGTTCCAGGAGGCAAATAATGTCCCCCATTACCTTTACCCGAAGAGGGAACTGCCCTGGTACCCTTCTTACTGGAACGACGGTCGACGCCCGTGGCTTGGCCGACGGCACGCATCTTCTGGCCGACCGGCGACCGGCCCAGCCGACCAAACGAGTATCGACGCCGCGACGGCACGATCCGACCGCCCACAAGCACCATGGTCGACCGACAAGACGACACGGTCTGATCGCTTACAGAACTATGGTCAGACCGGCCAAAAGGCTCGCTCGGACCGGCTACTGAGCTAGGGTCAGACCGGCCAGTGCGTTCGGTCTAACTGTTCTCCTATGCAGCATCCTTCGCGGCTTCGGTTCGGGGGCCAAATATCAACTTAGCCTCCTTGCCAGATGGTACCAGCACATCGTACGATCCTATCTTGATAGTGATCGCCTCTGAAGTCCTCTCCTCAGACTTGGCGTGCTTGTATGCCCTCTTCTCGCCATCAAATCGGTCCTTTCTGAGGAACCGGCTTCCACTAGCAGTGGGTGCATGCCCTCGCGGAGATCTCCTCTCCCCTCTCCATCCTTGGTGATCCTGCATTGGAGGCATGTTGTACATAGGCGGGGGTGCCCCCCAAGGCATAAAGTAAGGGAACGGATAACCTGGAGGAGGCGTCGGGCATGGTCCCCATGGCATGACTTGAGGACAATAGGGGAATGGCGGCTCCAAAACCTTTGACGAAGAACCAAATCGCTCCTTAGGGGGCGATCTTGGTCTCTTTCCCTTGGCATGCTCCTTCTCGGCGCTCTTCCTCTTGTACTTGTCAAGGAGCATGTCGAAGGTCACCTTGGCCTTATTCTCCTTCCATGTCCCAACCTCTGGGCTCTTTGGCACAAGCATCTTGGGCCTAGGCTCCCCAATGACAACTTCCTTTCCCTTAACTGATTCGGCTTGCTCCGGCCGAATCAACACCTTCTTGCCATCAAGATCGATGGTATTCACCAGGAAAGGATCGCTGTCAAGCTTCATCTTCGGGCCCTCGGTGAATTTCAATCGTCCTTCCTCTATGGCCGATTGAACCTGCCGACGAAAAACATTACACTCATTAGTAGAATGCGAATAAGCATCGTGCCATTTACAATAAGAACGGAGCTTCAATTCTTCTAATGAGGGTATGATGTGGCCTTTAGGTAATTTGATCTGTTTTTCCTGCAGAAGATAGTCAAAAATCCTATCACACTTGGCCACATCAAAACTGTACTTAATCTCACTCTGTCGATCCTTGCGAGGAGTCGGCATCAAGTTAGAACAAACGAAGGGTTTGTTCTTATTTGTCCAAGACCACTCAGCGACATACATGTCATGATCGCCCTCATCAGACTCAGAATCACTAGTAGGACAGTCGATCATGCTAACATGAGGTTTCTTATCGCTGGGCCTAACAAACTTTTTAGCATCTCTGACTCGGCTTTCCTGAGCTAGAGCCTTCTGCATTACTTGACTAACATCAAGAAATTGTTGGTCATCTAACCTTTCTTTAATGGGAGTAAGCAACCCATTGAAAGCGAGGTCGGCCAAGTCTCTCTCGATTATACTCAAGCTAAAACATCGGTTTCTAGCATCTCTAAATCTCTTAATATAATTGGCAACAAACTCATTATATTTTTGCCTAACCGATGTCAAGTCACAGAGTCTAAGCTCAGTCTCACCAGTGTAAAAGTAATCATGAAACTTCTGCTCTAACTTAGCCCAAGTATGAATAGAGTTAGCCGGTAAATATGTAAACCAAGTAAAAGCAGTACCGGATAAAGATAAAGAGAATAAGCGCATTTTAAAAGCATCTGAAGTGCTAGCCTCCCCACATTGCGCTAAGAATTGGTCGATATGTTCCCATGTGGTCCTATTATCATCTCCACTGAATTTGGTAAATTCAGGGACTCTATAACCACGAGGATATGGGATATTATCGAAGTAGTCAGGATATGGCTTTTGGTAAACCTTAGCACGATTCCTGGGCTCAATTCCAAACGACTCTCTAATGATATTCCTAATTTGTTCCTCCATATTTTCAGGCCTAGGCGGGTCGGGCACGACCAGCGGCCTAAAGGGTGGCTGTTGCGATGCAATATTGTCATATTGGCCATCTCTCGTGTCACGCAGATATCCCCTATTAGGATCATTGTATTGGTTGGGGACATGCGGGGGAATCGGTGCATGAACACTGCCACAGGGGAGTCGTGAGCGGGAATGTGGTATAGAACCAAGTTGCCCGTGATGGGATCTACCTCCTGCACTGGCACTAGAGCGCAGGTCTGACCGGCCATGGGCCCGGTCCGACCGGCTAAGTAAGGCGCAGTCTGACCGGCCATATAGCCGCTGGTCAGACCGGTGTAGTATGAGTGCGGGCCGGCCTGACGGATGGCCTGATCGATGTATGGCGAGCCGGTCAGACCGACGTAAGGTGAACCAGTCATACCGACCATAGGGCCGGTCAGACCGCCATATTGTGTTCTGGCCGACGCGCCGTCGGGCCGGCCGACCGAGATACGAGTGGAAGGCTCTGGCTGACCGGCCGTAGGGCCTGGCCGGACCGACGTAGTGAGGGCCGGCCGACCGGCCGTAGGGTCGGCCGACGAGGCGGCAGAACCGCGCCGGGCCTTGGGCAATTGCCCCATCGGTCTTACTGAATATGTGGTTCACAGGGGGCTGGCCTCCCCCTACAATCGAGGTAGGCGGCGAATCGATTGCGACGGGACTGGATTTACCGCTCACGTGCGCTTTAAACAACCTATTAAAACAAGCCTCCATAGCGGATTCAATCTTATTGTTCACAGCGGCGGTAACGGACTCATCCACCGTACTAGCAACAAGTTTTTGAATAGGCATAGAGATGTGATCAGCGCTTACCTCGCCGCGAGTTACCTTGAGCGGGCTCCCGGGCTTGATGATGACGCCTTATCGCGTTTTGGTGCAACATTGATCTAGCACCTCATGAGTGATCGCTCGGATGCTCTCCTCCATGATTTGGCGAGCCTCCCCATCCAAGTCGTCCAACGAGATGTGGACAACGTTGGATGGCTCCACGTCCTGCGCCGCTTGCTTGGACATGGCGGCGTCGAATCCGAGTTGGCGTCGTGTCTTCCCCAGCGGAGTCGCCAAAAATCGTGTTGGCACCTTTTTTGGCAAAAGGTACGAGCACGATCGAATCACCTAAATCCTTGCGGTGGTTCTTGGTACAGAGTCGCCAACCACTCCAATCTAGCAAAAACTAGAACAAAGTGGGTTTTGTAGACCAAATCGGCTTAGATGGATAGATTGATAACTACTCGTCTCGTGAGCAAACGGAAAGTTTCCAAGACAAACTTACAAAGAAGTGTCGCACTCTCACAGCGGCGACGGACGGTTTTCGGCGCAAACCAACAAAGATTGACTAAACTAGGGCAAAGTAGAAAAATATGGTTGAAAATAAAGAAAACGATTCAAATAGATTGATTGTATGTTGCGTGTTTCGATATTACAATTGAACCGGCCTTGGCCCTTATATAGGGATTGGTTTTGCCCTCCACAGGCCCTTCTCCACGTCCAATTTGGGATAAACATGTTTGGAAACCCGAGATATACCGTATGGAAGAAGGAAACCCGAATACCGACAAAGTCGTCTAGGTTTTGGACTCTGCCGGTCAGACCGGCCTTATGCCTTCGGTCTAACAGGCCCCACTGCCCGGTCTAACCGGCCTATACACGGCGGTCAGACCGGCCTCTCCGAAGAAACCGACAAATTTCCAAATATTGGCAATCTTTCCTATTTTGATTCCTAGGTGCCAATTTTGGGTGTAAACAGATATCTCTGGGCCCCTCGAGGTAATGGATTATGGAAGTACATGGCCATGCCGAGTTGATGGAGGAGTCAATCAACAGACAGATAATCCGATACGGTTTGAGTGAATGGTTAAGCTATTGAAGGGATCGCACACACATCTTGCCTATTGCTTAATTGGTATCGTGAGGCAAAGGGATTTGTGTACACATTACAGATTCAGAGCCGATATTATATTCTTGTAAACTATGGTGTCAATATGTGCTGCTAGGCACCGCTATTGACGGTCGGCCGAGTTGGACTCGGGTCGAAACCGAGTATACCTGAACCTACAGGGTCGCACGCTTAAGAGGATAAGAACAGGCATTTGAGTTGGACTCGGATACGGCTCGATTGGATAGGGATCCGATCGGATAGAGTCCCGATGGGCCTATAGGCCTAGTTGGCAACTCTATATAAAGGGGCGAGGGGTGGAGAGCTGCGTGATGATTGATTTGTATTGAACCGAATCAATCTACATGCGGCTTCAGAAGTCGGTTAGTTCGAGATCTCCAAGAAAACCCTCCCTACCTTCGAGCCAAAGCCTAGCCTTGCATCTTGTGCTAGCACACGGGTGTTAGGCATTCTGTCCCTAGACGTGTGGATACCGGTAGAGGCACTACTACATTGCGGTGCTGTTCGTTGGCTGCGAATTGGCTGCGATCGGACAAATCGGTTGTGGTGCAATGGAGCGAGGCGGCGGCGGCAGATTGGCAACGGGAGCGCGGTTCGGCGAATCGGCAAATCGGCTGTGGCGAATTGGCTGTGGAATCGACGCATCGGCTGCGATGAATTGGCTGTGTGGGGAATCGACTGTCAGCAAATCGGCTGTGATCAGCCAGTACTGTTCCGGATCGTATAGCTCCTGATTGGCTATATCCGCTGCACTCCACTTCAATCAGTAACGATCTATTGACCCTTACTTGCAAGGTTCCTGGTTTGCACGGTAGAAAATTTTTGTTAGTAGCTATCGTAGCTTCCGCGTAACCCTTCAATCAACACGTGGCAGTCATGAGACTTTAGGTTTGTGAACTTCTTTTTATTCGTGCTTATTATTCCCTTTATATTCGAGGAGCATCCAGACGGTACATTAATGCTCTCCAAGCATTCAAACATGCTTTTCTTCTTTGCCTTGCTTAGAGTGTAGCTAGCTGGACTCAAGTAATGGCTTCCTTTCTCCTTTGGTTCTGGGTGAAAGTCATCGCGTTGTTCCATATGCTTGAGGTCATTACATGCTTGAAGTGTACCTTTTGACTTTCTATATACACCTAGAAAGCTTAGCATGTTGACACAAAGGTTCTTAGTGAGGTGCATCATATTGATTGTGTGGCGAACATCCAACACTTTCCAATACGGTAACTCCCAAAAAGTAGACTTCTTCTTCCACATCGCTTCCCAATAGGGTGACCATCTTCACTTGCTATAGGTTGGTTGCCAGCTCTCTTTCCAAATACTACTTTCAGATCTTTCACCATAGCAAACATGACTTTTCTATTACGATGTTTTGGCTTAGTACAGTGGTCTATCTTTTGTTCAAAATATTTGCCTTTCTTCTGGACAGGGTGACATGAACCAAGAAATCGACGATGACCCATGTATACAACCTTCTTACAATGTTTCAGATATGTACTTTCAGTTTCATTCATATAGTGGATACAAGCCTTGCACACCTTGTTTGACTGCCCGAATAGGTTGCTAAGTGCAGGTCAATTATTGATGGTTATGAACAACAATGCTTGTAGGTTAAATTTCTCATGTTTGTCCTCATCCCACACGGGTCACCTTCTTTCTTCCACAGCAGTTTCAGATCTTCGACGAATGGTCTTAGGTACACATCAATGTCGTTATCAGGTTGCTCTGGGCCTTGAATAATAATCGACATTATGATATACTTTCGCTTCATGCATAGCCAAGGGGGGAGGTTGTACATACACATCGTAACAGGCCAAGTGCTATGGCCACTACTCATCACTCCAAATGGATTCATGCCATCCATACTTAAATCGAACCTTACATTTCGTGCATCCTCTCCGAAGTCTTTAAATGTTTTGTCGATGTTTCGCCACTGCGACCCATCTCAGCATTCCGTATTGTTGATGTTCTTCTGCGTGCCAGCGCATCATTCTAGCATGCTCTTTGTTCCTGAGAAAACATTTGAGCCGTGGTATTATAGGAAAATACCACATCACCTTATCAGGAACTATCTTTGTTGCAGATTGTTCATCAACTTCGCTTGGATCATCTCGTCTAATCTTGTATCATAGTGCTTTAAAAACCGGACATGCTTCTAGGTTCTCGTACTCCTCACGGTGATAAAGGATACAATTGTTCGGACATGCGTGTATCTTCTGTACTTCTAGTCCTAGAGGGAAAACTACCTTGTTAGCTTCGTACATTGAGTCGGGCTATTCGTTTCCCTTCGGAATAATGTTTTTACGAGTTTTAATAACTTGCCAAATGTCTTGCCACTCACACCATTTTTAGCCTTCCATTGCAAGAATTCAGCCGTGGTACCCAACTTTTTTGCCCCTATTCGCAACCTAGGTACAAGGACATTTTGTGGTCTACTAACATAAACTCTAATTTCTGGATCTTCTTTTCACCTTTGCAGTCCTCCCTTACGTCGCACAACATCCGACCAAGATCATTCGCACCGTCGTTATCTTCAATAGCCCCGTTCGCCTCGCCTGTTGTATTTTCTTCAAATCCATCGTCTTGACCCCAGTCTGGAATGTTATCATCTTCTTCTTCATCTTCTTCCATTTCAACCCTACCTCTCCGTGCGATGTCCAACAATTATAGTTAGGCATGAATCTCGACTAAAACAAGTGGGCATGAATAGTTCTTGATGTCGAATACTCCTTCTAGTTTTTGCACTTTTTACATGGACAACGTATAAAGCCCTTATACTTGTTTGCATTGGTCACACTTAAAAAATAATGCACATCTTGAATAAACTTTGTCGACCGTCGGTCCGCGGTGTACATCCATTGCCGATCTATCTATCTAAAATGCACAAAAGACGTAAAAATGAAAATCCATGAAAGTCAAACTAATTAAATAATAATACAATATTTATATATAAATAATCATACAATAATTATATAATAATTCCACATACTTAATGTATTATACTTAATAAAGTTTAAAATTATTTTTAAAAGTTTTTTAAAGTTCTAAACATATTATTAAGGTATTGTAGTGATTTCTAACTATTTTAATGATTTTTAAATTAACTTAGTTTTCTAATCATTTATCTTAATTTTCTATAATTTTCCTTTGTCATCACTTTTATAACATTTTTATCCACAAGTTCTTTTATAACATTTTTATCCACAAGTTTCTAATTTCAAATAACATAATTTTTCCTAAACAAATTTTCTCTCTTATCATTTTCCATAAACCTTTTAGAGATAAAAATATATAGAAATATACATACAAATGTAATATGCTAAGCATATATCATTAGAGGATGGAGTTGCTAACCTTTTAGATCCCTCCGATTTGTATATTATCACGAAAACAATTTCACAAAAAATTTTGGCAGCACCTCCCTTCCTCCTCCAAACCGTTGTGCAATGGCTCGAGCTAGAGGAGGAAGAAGAAGTATAAAAAAGATATTTACTTTAGTCTTGGTTGGTGTTACCAACTAAGACTAAAGATCATTTAGATATTTAGTCCTAGTTAATATTACCAACCGGTACTAAAGTTATGATCTTTAGTCCTGGTTGGTATATACCAACCGGACTAAAGATTTCGGCGGTCTCATGGGGTCGACAAGAAATAAGCTGGGAGTAAAATGATCTTTAGTCCCGGTTGGTAACACCAACCTGGACTGAAGATCGTTGCACTTTTTAGTCTCGGTTCCTATTGAAACTGGGACTATTGTGAATTTTGGCAAACCGAGCAAAGACCACTTCTCCAGTAATGCTCACGCCTCATCTATCGATCATTGCGCAGGGTTATTTTTGTGAGGGCCACGCAAACAACAGCTATGCAATAGTCAGACAAACATCTTACACATGGATAGTACATATGGCCCTCCTATTTTATATACTGAATTTATATTTTGGTCCTTTTTGAAAACTTAAACTTATTGTATATATAGACCCTCGAAAAAGCTGTATCCAATAATGGATCTTTTTGTGGCACTAGTGTCATTGATGCTGTGGTCCTACATAATGGCGCTAGTATTGCTGGTGTCGTCACCCTGCCACCATGGCACCTTGCTCGAGCCGTCGAGCTGACGTGGCACCCGAGATACAGCTCCAATGAGGGTGCCCACCCCTCCTCTGCGGAAATGCACCAGCCTCATTGGTGTCGTCCCTGTTGGGAAGTGCGACTTATCCATGTGGGCCCATCCTCCTCCATTTCCCAATCGATTTGCCCAATACCCAAGCCGAGCCAAAGCCTCTTCCTCCCTCTCCTTCTCACCTCTCCTTAATCCACTCGATTTGGAGGCGTTTTCGTAGGATTTCTTGGAAAATCAAAAAGCAAGATATATTCTCCCATTCCTCTCTTTTTTATTTTTAATTGGTTGAATTCGTAGATCCGAGGTAACCCTAGAAACCATTTTTTGCCCCAAAATTTGATTTTTACGCATTACAATTGTGGATTTGAGGCTGGTAGTGTTATATGGGTGCAATGTGCTTGTAGGATCTTGGATATTTTTGAATATATGTGTACGAATATATGTTGATTTTGAATTTTGTGGTGGCTATGTATATGGAGTATGTATTTTCAAGATTTCTTTGTGAAATTATGTATGGATGGTAGATTAGCCTATGATTTTTTAACACATTTTTTAGTTTACTACGGTAGAACAATTTATTAAAATTAACTTTAACTTTATAATTTTTTATGCAGATGGACTAATTTAATGGCTAGGACATTATTAATATTTGTAGGTATTTAGTACTTGTTAAGTTAATATTTTTTGTAAGCTAATTCTTGATAAACATTTACGGTTTTGTAGAATGTTCAGAAATGATGCAACGGGTTATTGCCCTAAGTAGCTACCACCACCGGACGCACCCCATCACTAACATGTAGGAGTCACATTTTATCAACAACTATTTATGTCCTAGCCATTAAATTAGTCCATCTACATCGAAAATTTCTTAAGTTAAAGTTAATCTTAATAAATTGTTTTATGTCCGTAAACTAAAAATTTGTTAACAAATCATAGGCTAATCTATCACCCAACCACTTACATAAAGTAATCTTGAAAACACAGACACCATATACATAGCCACCACAAAATTCAAAATCAATATATATTCAAAAATCTCCAAGATCCTATAAGAACATTTGTACACATGTAACACTACAAATCTCAAATCCACTATTGCAACAATTAAAATCAAGATTTGGGGCAAAAATTGGTTTCTAGGGTTACCATCCGATCTACAAATTCAACCAATTAAAACGAAAAAAGCAGAGGGAAATGGGGAAGTATACCTTGCTCTTCGATTTGCATAAAACACCCACGAAAAATGCCCTTCAAATCGAGGAGAGGTGAGATGGGAGAGAGAGGGGAGGAAGAAAGAATAGATGGTTCGGGTTAAGTGGGGGAGAGGGAGAGGGCCACGCATCGCTAAGTCCCTCAGGGTACGACGCCAATGAGGCTGGCGTGCCAATGAGGCTGACGCCTCCCTCGAGTGTCACATTGGCTTGGCGCCTCGAGCGAGTTGCCACGACGGCAAGGTAAATTGAATGTAAATTGAGTTCCATTTCAGTTCTTGATTGAATGTAAATTGAGTGATGCACTTAGCAATTGATGTTGATGTAATTATGTTCTTGCCGTTCTGTTTTGTAGATGTCTTCCACTGAACCTGAAGTTGGAATTGGAGTGGGGACTGCTAATACAGAGGATGCAATAGAAATTGGGAAAGATCCAGTAGAAATTAGTGAAGGAGGAGAAGAGAAGGAGGTTGAGGGTGAAGATGAAAACCAAAAAACTGTCAAAAAAGAAATAGCTGCAAGATCAGACATATGGGAGCACTTTATTAAGGTAAAGGATGATAAAGGTTTGTTAAGGAAAGGAAAGTGCAAGTATTGCAGTCGTCAAATTGCAGCTGATACACAAAAAAAATGGTACTTCTACAATGCGAAGGCACTTAATTTCCTGCAAGCGTAATCCCCATAAGTTCAACAAGGATCAGAAACAAGGCACTTTGCAAGCAACTGAAGGAGAAGGAATAACCACCTATAGGTTTGACCCCGAGACAATTAGGCAAGCTTTTGTTGAGATGGTCATAGAAGATGAACTTCCTTTTGTTTTGGGGGAGAGACCAGGATTCAGAAAGTTTATGAAGGTAGCTTGCCCACGTTGGACTCCACCATCTCGAAGGACATGCACAAGGGACACTGTTCGGACTTATTTTCATCAAAAAGAAAAGCTGAAGTTGTTTCTTAAGGAGAATTGTGAAAGAGTTTGCCTAACCACTGATTGTTGGACTTCTCAACAGCAAGAGAGCTTCATGACTGTGACTGCACACTTCATTGACAAAGAATGGCAGCTTCATAGGAAGGTCACTGGCTTCTTTAAAGTAAAGAGCCACAAAGGGGATGACATAGGGAAGAACTTGCATAGAACCTTGAATGCGTGGGGGATACAAAAGGTTATGACAGTTACAGTTGATAATGGAAGTGCTAATGACAGTGGCATAAGTTACTTAAGGAAGCAACTCAACAGTGCAAAGTCAAGCATAGCTGAAGGCAAGTTTCTTCATATAAGATGTGCTGCACACATTGTCAATCTTATTGTACAAGATGGCCTTCTAGGTTGTTCGTGCTGCATGTTCGTGCTGCTATCAAATACATCAAGAATGGGACTTCTAGGTTGGTTAAATTCAAGGAATTAGCAGAGGAAGAGAATGTACAGAGCAAGGCATTTTTAAACCTAGACATATGCACTAGGTGGAACTCAACATATCTTATGTTGAAAGCAGCCACCACTTATGAGAAGGTGTTTTCAAGGTATATGGAGGAAGATTCATCCTATTCCATTGACTTATCAGAAGAAAAGGGGGGCCCAGGGTACCTAGATATGGCAGATTGGGAGCATGCAAGGAAGATGGCTGAATCCCTTAGTCATTTTTATGATCTAACCTTACGTGTATCCTCTACTTTGCATGTCACTTCACACAATTTCTTCTTTGAGATTGCTGAGGTCAATTTGCTGATTAAGATTGGATGAGTAGTGATGACCCTTTGCGAGTAGAAATGGGCAAGCGAATAAAGGAGAAGTATGAAAAGTATTGGGGTAATTGGAATGATGATGTGGTTGTTGCTGAAACAAGCAAAAATGTGAATGAGAAGGGGAAGGGGGAAGGGGAAGGGAAAGGACAAGGAGAAGGAGAATATGAACTTGCTAATTTTTGTGGTTGCAATTTTGGACCCAAGATACAAGCTATCCAAGTAGACCAAGCTAACCATGCGAGAGATGTTTGGTGAGGAAATTGGAAAGGAAGTTTGTGATGCTGCTACAGATTGTCTTCGAAAATTGTTTGATGAATATAGGAAACTATATCCTCATGACGATATAGCAACAGAAGATTGTGATCCTGAAGAATCAAATGAAATTGAAGGAGTCAAGATAAAGTCCTGAATTGAAAGACTACTGAGGGAGAGCCCTGATGGATGTGGCAGCAACACATCTGAACTTGACAGGTACCTGGATGAAGCCACTGAACCTCATAAGAAGAAAATTGACATCCTAGTATGGTGGAAGGTCAACTCATCAAGATTCCCTATATTGGAACACTTGGCTCGTGATGTGCTAGCGATTCCGGTATCAACTGTTGCTTCGGAATCAGTCTTTAGCACAAGTGGACGAATACTTGATGACTTTAGGACCTCACTTACTCCATTCATGGTGCAAGCACTTGTTTGTGCCCAAGATTGGCTGCGAAGGCAGAATCCCGTCGATATCTAGGAGGACATGGAGCAATTGTCCTTACTAGAAAAAGGTAATCTGAAATCTGAACCAATGTTTTCCATTCTTGCAATTCTAAAATCTGAATTTTACATTGCTTCAGAATTTTACATTTACTTGAATTGTTTCGTTTCAGAACTTATTGAAGAATTTGGTGACAATGGGAAAACTAAGTGCAAGATTGATGAATCTACTTCCTTGTCAAAGTCACATGCAAGCAAGTCAAGCAAACTTAGTACACCGAGTACCTTGAACTAACACATGGAGTGAGTTCTGTACTTCCATGCTTGCAATTCTAAAATATGAATCAAGCTTGCACTTGCACTTGTTCTGTAGACAATGTCTTGTGAGTGGTTACCATCACTTTGTCACTCATGTGAAGTCTTGTGGTTGTGGAAGTATACTTATAACTTATTTGTGAGACTTAAATGTTGTGGATTATCATTTATCATGTATCTATATGTTGATGTGGCTAAATGACTAAATATGTATCTCTGTTGTCCTGATGAAGTACTGAAGTATTGATCACTGAAAGTGAAACATGCAAGTGCTTGGTTGATGAATGCTTACTGCTGCTGTCACATGCTATGAGCTGCTATCACATGCTATGAACCTGTGGTTGCTTAATGCTTACTGCTGCTACAGTTTTTTTATGTCATGGGTTAATGAATCATTAGTGCCATGTTTTGCCTATCAATGCATTGAATTTGCTGGTTATAAAATGGCTGATTAAGCACCAACCAGAACAGCAATCTACTGCTAGCCGCTAGGGAGTAGTTAGCTGATCTACTGCTGTTCGGTCCTTCGGTCCAACTGAAGACCGAGACCGAAATTCCGGTTACCCGAACTGTCGATCTTCAACTATGTGAGAGTAACTTCGGGTATCAATTCCAAATAACCAAATTTTACAAAGATCGAAATAACCAGACCGAATTTTCGGTTATAACCAAATGCCCACCCCTAGTGGCGAGCACATGGAGGGGGCCAACCATGTAGATGGGCGAGAGGAAGCAAGACAGGGCAACGATGACCACGCCCTCCAGCTTGTCGAACGTGTTGAGGATGATGGTGGATGTGGCGGTGCACAGGCACCGACAATGGCACAAGTCTACACACAAACATACAAGTCTAAAATTGATCCATAATTAGACAAACAAAAATAATAAAAATAGACTATGAAGAGTACCTCTCCACTATAACTAGAATTTGTTATTTTTTCTTTATCTTGGATTGAATTTCGATGTGCATGCTTACATAGTGGTTTATGTCATCTTTACCTATCTTGTCAAATTTTGTAAAATATTTATACAATTATTTCTGCAACATGCATATGTAAAGTGACAAAGTTTAGCACTCAACTAAACAACCTCTTAAATAATTGTTTAGTTGAGTGATAAACTTTGTTACTCTACCTATGACATTAATTACTTCTTATCAACTTACTTAGCACAACGTTTGGTTCGTGCCATAATTATAATTGTCATATCTTTGGGGACATACGTGGTCGTAGGGAGTGTCACTCTTTTATCAGGGCCAGTCGACCATGATAAAATTTTATAATTTCTTAACATAATACTATTCATTTTTGAACTTAGCTTCACATCGCTCTTTTGGATCTTAATTAGGATTTTCTTAGGAAAAATGTAGGATTGCAATCCCTAGGAAATTTTCCTACACGTGCCATTTGAAACAAAGGATTTGAACTCACCAAATTCATATGAATTGAGTTCCTATACACCCATTTAGGGGTGAATATAGCTAGCTCGGCTCGGTAGGATGGCTGGTTCGACTCGGCTTGGCTTGTAAGCTCAAGCCAGTTTGTTTAGCTCGTAAGCCAGGCCAAAAGAAAAACAGCAGGCTGCCATGGGAGGAGGAGAAGGCGAGGTCGCCAAACACCGAGGCGGAGTACGAAGACGGTAGAAGGTCACTGCCTCAATGTTCAACAGCTTACTACTACGAAGCAAATGCAACTGAGTGACCGGATTAAATCAGTATTGCAACAAAAATCAAAGGAGCATTCCAGATCTGAAAAGAAAAATGAGGAGTCGACAGAACATGCAAGAGATAAACATCTAAGGGACGCATAGATGTTGGCCTGGTTGGTCTCGTTCAACTGCCTGCTTCCTCGCTCCACTAAGTCCTCGCCGCTGGCCGCTTTTGTAACCGCTACACGGCTGGAGCCCCACTGACCCCGGAGATCCTGCCAGAGCACCGAGCGCGCCGCGGCCGAGGCCCCTTTCTCCGCTGACCTGGCTGCTTCTCCACAGCCACCGTCCCACACGGATCTCATCGTATGATGCCGCCCCGTGGACCTCGTTGCCTGCCGCCGCCTCTCGCCGGTCATGGAGCCCTCTGCTCCGCTTCCTGGTCTTCCTCTCCTCTACTCGGTGGCTATCTGCTTCCTGCTCTCCCTCCTCTGCTCAGAGGCTATCCGCAGAGTGAAGAGAAATGGGTGAAAAAAAATTAAAAGGAAAAGGAGATATACGGTTGGAAGCAGGGTGAAAATGGTACGGTTAATATTCGGATTCCGTCCGAAAAATTCAAAATTTTTGGATAATTTTGGATTTGGAAACGGAAACAAATAATTTTTCTTGGATACGGATACGAATACAGTTGAGTCATTATCTGACGGATAGCGGATATGGTCGGATAATATCCGGATACCTTATCGGATAATATCCGGACTCTAGGTATGGATTGAGGATATTTGATGGAAAATGTTGCTGAAGTAAATTTGTTTGTTGTCTCTAAATTTCAAAATATGTTTGTCATTAACTATGAATGTTTGAGATGACCTAAGTTTATATAATATTGTGATATGAGTTATGACTATGTTGGTTGAGTCCGTGGGTGTGAATGTTATGTTCAATATATTATAACTTATGAACTATTTGTGAGTTTGTGATATGTGAAATTACGGATCATGTTGATGAACTATTTTATGTATACACTCATGTGAGTGAATTGTTTTTTATTATGGATGTCTAAAATGATTATGCTTGATTTATAATGATATTTGATATGAAAGATGATATGGTCGTGAAATTAGTAAAACAATGTTGATATGGGCATTTAAAATTTATTATATGTGTTTCTTAGCTGAAAAATTATAAATATTGATTAGTTTGAGAGGGTTTAATATTCTAATTAATATCCGTTCGAATCCGTTTCGTATTTGTTTCCGATAGTATTTGTTTTCGTTTTCGTATTCGAGGTTTCCGATTCTGAATCCAATTTAAAAAAAATATGAAAATAAATATGGTATAGCTAGTTTTTGACTATATCCGATCTGTTTTCATCCCTAGTTGGAAGGGGATTAAGGGCCTACTTGAGGAGCTTTTAGCTTTCAGAATCAAAAGCTATTTCAAACAATTTAATTTTTTATTAGATTCTTAAAAACTATAGTTATAGTCTAGAAAATAAACTAGAAGATTTTTAAAAAATGACTACCAATCAGCTATTTTCAAAATCTTAAATTTCCCAAACAGACTGAGCTTGTTGAGCTACTTGCTTCTATATGCCTATATTGTTTGCCAACGTACATGAGATGATCTCCTAATGGCTGGTGATGCCTATGGCTCGTTTGGCTCACGAGCGAGCTAGCTAGTTATCTTTAATAAGCTTAAACATAAACTCTCGTTAAAAACAAAATAAACCAAGTCAAACGAGTCAGCCACGAGTCAAACGAGCTAACGAGTTATGAGCTTTTGATCCAAAGCACCCGTTCCATATCAAAATAGACAAAAAGTTCAAACCTCTTTCTTTTTTTCCTATGGAAAATCCAATGCAACTTGTCTCTCTAATCTCTCCCTAGAATCCTCCAAATTCCTATGTAATTAAACTTTCCTTCGAACCATCCAAATGAGGCATACATCATATTCGTGTGTTTTAGAATCCAGCAACATTCGGTAGCACGTGGCATTCTAATAATGTTTTTCTATTTCCGTATTTTTAGAATAATGTGTTTCAAATGAGCCTTTAATGAAGGTGAACCTAGCTAGCGTCATTCCCGTCTAGCTTCGCCCACTCATAGGTTCAGGGGTCCTTAATTTGGAACAAAAGTTTTTTACAGGATTTTTTTTAGATTATATATCCTTGGATTTGTCACTGTTCACAGGTTTGGTAGCAAGTATTACTCAAAGGAATTATAGAGGAATACTGAGCATCCCGTGAAAATGAGGAATTTCAAAGGAATCCAAACATCCACTCCAACCTCTTGTTTTCACTGGCTAGCATTGGATGAAAGCTAAATTCCGTGTTCAGGTTCCAAACAACTTATCCTCCAAAAATTCTTTTGTTTTGTTTTTCCATCCTATGTGTTTTTCATGTAAAATTCTAACCAATTCCTACGTCTTTTTTATTCCAGTGTTTTTTTACCTTATGTTTCAAAGTGGCCCTTGTCTTTTTTTCCATAACTTGCGACAACACGTGTGGATATTATCCGAAGTTCCGAACAATCCTTTACAATATAGTTCTGTTCCACACTTCTATTAACGCTGACCTATTACCATACTTACTGCTGACCTATTACTGTACTAACTGCATGCATACATAATCATGACCCAGGCTCAATTTAAAATTGATTGTTGCTGCAGACTATCTACTTATTATAGAGATAAATTTAATATTCTAATAAATAAACTTAACTAACAAATAAGTTATAACAAGTGGTCACATAGAATAAAGTTTTTATTAGAAAATGTATTTTAATTTCAAAGCGTACAACAAATGATGTGTTTCAATCATATGGTAAATAATCTAAAAAAATTATGCCCGGCTTATAACTCTAGCACACAGCTTATAACGAATAGACTATATGCAAATTACTAGCTCAGCGCTCAACATGCATCGTACGGTGGTAAGGCTTTAAGCAAGAATATAGTATTTAGGATAAACTACAAACATAATTCAGTGAAAATTATGTGTCTTATAATTTAATTTCTATACGAAGCTTGATGAAATGCACTCTATATTTTTTATGGAGGAAGTACTTATTGTAAAAATACCATATGTACGACATATGTACGATGTAAATTAGATTTAATTGTGATTAAACCAAGAGAAAATACTAAGACTACCTATGTCTATAAATATATAAATACCTTTGAAACAGTGCCAAGTCATTTTTTAACTTGACAGACAATAAAAATATCATAAAGATTCACTGTTAGAGAAACTCACTATTGTCCCGATTCGTAACCCCTATAGTCCCGGTTCTCAAACCGGAACTATGAAAGCGGGAGTTCGGAACTATGAAAGCGGGACTAAAGATTGACATCTTTAGTCCCGGTTAGTGTTACCAAATGAGATTAAAGTTTTTTATTTTTTTTAAATTTTTCCTCCTAGCTGCTAGCTTGTTAATTATATATTATGCATATATATTTTACACACATATATATATTTATACATATATATGTAACATGCAAATATATGTATAAATATATATTTTACACATATATATGAACTTAATAAAGGATATATATACATATATTACCAAAATTACCAAAATATACACACATACAATATACACATATATTTCGTATGTTACAAAAAATTGTCTACTTTGTGGATCCAGTGGTAAAGTTACTCAAACTAAAGTAGAACTCTCCCGCGGGATCAATGATCTGCTCGTTTATAAATTCCATCAATTCTTCTTGAGCAGCTTGTATGAAAGTCGTGTGGGGGATGTTGTCTCTTGCTTGCATAAGCTGTCATTAATTCGAATAAACAAGAAATAAATATATAAAATGAATAAGAAATCGACACGTAATGTATAAATGGTTGTTATACGTACATCTATATCGTCGAGACTTGTCACTTCAGTAACAAAGCGGTGAATGTATTCGTAGAGGTAGTAGCCGTATAAGTTGGTCCCTTGCGCCTGTTTTGCACACTAAAGAAGAAACAACGACAGATTGAATAACATTTCATATTTTAAAATAAATTAATGATTCAATACAACTTTGGAGCATGTTACTCACTGGAAAGTTCATCCTCACAGAGAGCTTATCTTTCCAATTTCCATGAACATTCACCCGGAGCCGCGCCCATGCCCTATGTGCAGTTGAAAGATAGCTAGTAATTATTCGAGAACTGCATATGCAATAGCAAGTAAGATGGCATTACCTGTTTAACAGTTCAAAGATCTTTGCGTACGTGGACTCTGGTTTATCTATTGAGTCAAAGATATGGATCCACGAATGATCCATGTCAATTACGAACATAGCCCAGTAAAATCTATAAATTGCATGAGATGGCACATATGAAACTTTATGTATGCACGGGATTGAAATTGGTACAAAAGGTAGAAAAAACTCACGCTGTGTTGTAGGGCAGAAGGATAAATGTCTTGTAGTGGTGCTGCACCAGCACATTGTATATGTTATCCTCTGTTTGCTCCGGATATTGATTAACCATCACGATGTTGATTTTTCGTGGGTTTATGAATCCATGTTTGGAAGATTCTTGCTTGTTGCAATATTGAATCGCCATTCTACAATGGTTAAAAGAATTTTAGTCAGCTAAATACAAGGAGCTAAAGAACGAAATAAATATAACTAAACGATACATACAAAACCCGCGTGGCCAGAAGAGAGACGTCGAGGGCATCCAGCTGGTATAGGTCGAATATGTCTTAAAATCGGATAAAGAAGTTGTCACCTCCATCAAAGAAATAGTCGATTGAGTATTTGCCCACGACCATCTCTGTACCTCTGCTGGCTTCTTGCATGTACCACCTATGGAGGCGGTGCATTTGTGTAGGTAGATATTTAACTTGATCTGGCTTTACAAGAGGCTTTCTAAGTTTGAACTTGTACTTCAGCGAAGCCTTCGCGACGGGAGCACGCCCGGATAATTGATCCATTGTTATTCCAGCAGATTCCATAAATTTTCTTAACTCCGTTCGAACATTTGGAACCGTGCTGAACTCTAGAGGTTTTTGAGGCTGCATGCCGAGCTGCGGTACATCTCTGTCCTTTCTTTGCGCCTTGCTAGCAGCCTTCCGGATAGTGGTGTCATAGTCGGACTGTGATTGAGGTTGCAGTTTAGGCTGTTGTGTTAGGTACGTCTTCTTAAAAAAGTCCTTGGTCTCCTGGGGAATTTCAGGAGGCTTCTTAGGAGACTTTTTTTTGAAGTGGGCCTTGACTTCAGCTTGGACGGCCTCGTGCAGCTCCTCTGGAGTCATGTCGTACCCCGATTTCTTTAGGGTGGCAGGAGCGGGTCAAGTTTAGGCCTCTTACTTCTTGGTCCACTGGTTGACATTGACCGCGTGGCTCGAGCTCAGCGCTTAGGAGGCGAGGGAGGAGGCGAAGTAGGATGAGTTGCTGACCATTTAGGAGTCGGTGCTCATTGTGGCGATGGAGGAGGCTGAGCAGGCGGTGGAGTGGGAGACGACCGTTTAGGAGTCAGTGCTCGTGGAGGCGACGTAGGAGGCGGAGGAGGCGAAGGAGGCTGAGGAGACGGTCCATGTGGAGGCGACAACGGAGGAACGAAAGGAGAAACTAATCGTCCTGGGAATATGATAAAGGGCTTCCTCCAAAGAAATATCCCGTGAGTTGTTTCTCCTAGCGTCGTCTCCCCGTCTCCTCCGGGGATATTCAGCTCGAGATCTTCGTATCCGCGTTCCACCTGTTCAACTTCCACTTTTGAGTATGCAAGTGGAACGGGCCTGCAGTGGTAGGTCTCGTCTCGTTCTACTGGAATCGCCATGCCCGACGTGACTTGTTCGAGAATGACGCTTATTAGTTAGTAATGAACCTTGATTGTCAAGTTATTCAAGGAAATATACAACATAAAACTACGAACATATATACCTTTATTGTTATGTTCTTGAGTGGAATGTGCAGCTCACACGGTGTCTGCTGCGTGATATCATCCACGGGGCATGGCAGACATGCTTGAGCTTGTGGGGCCAACTCGCCTTCATTTCCTGTTGAAGCGCAGCTGTTGTGCTACTGCTGTAGTTGAGCTGTTGTTGCTGGATCTGGTTGTTGGCTAACCCAGTGGCTCCGCTTCTCTGCCAACCTTTGGGTCAACCTTTGGTCCACTATTTGATCAATCTGCGAGATTCACGTCTCCATTTCTGCGAACCTCGCATCCGTCTCTCGCTTCGATCTCATGCGGCTCCTATATGTGTCGACGTCCGGTTGAAACCCGTATTTCCAGGGAACGATGCCTTTTCCTCGCGTTCGTCCAGGATGCTCTGGGTTCTAGAGTGCGACCGTTAGCTTGTCCTTTTCTCTGTCGGGCTTGAACGAGCCCGAGGCAGAGGCCTCCAGCGCTTCCTCTAATCTTCGTCCGGCTTCTTGGATTTCAGTGTCGAAGATAACTGATCCATCCCGAGATTAAGCGATCCGCTGTGAGCATAGAACCAATGTTTTGATCGTTTCGGCCAGTTGGCTGTGCCCGGAGCGATACCTCGCGCTTCTAGGTCGGGTTCCATCTTCTCTCAATTTTGCATTGCCTTTTGCTAGCTGCCCAACCCAAGCTTGTGATGATATTTCTTCTTGGCTGCGTTGACCTTGTTCTTTTCAATGAGGGCTTGCACTTCTTCCCCGGTCTTATGTTCCACAAAGGCCTCCCAGTGATCTCTGAGCTTTGGAAACTTGTCAAAGTCTGGGTTCTGGCCCTTCAAGATGTATTTCTTGTGTAACTCCTTCTTATAGTTCCTAAAGAGCTCAGCCATCTTCTTTAACGTCCAAACCTTGACCTTTGCCTGTTCAGAGTCTGGGATGGTGAACGTCTGCAGCATTGTCGTCCAGAGCATCTCTTTCTCTGTGTCTGGGGGCGGCAACGTGGATGATGGGCGGCAGCGGAACGAGAACAATGCCGGTGCCGACGGCGATGCCGATGAGCACCCAGAGGCGAAGCCCGAACACCGCCGTCCGCTGCGACAACCACCCGTTGAGGTACCCGGCGCTCCACCCTAACCCTAACCCTAAACCAAAAGAACACACGAAACTATCATTCGTTCGTTCGTTCACTTTCGTTCGTTCACGTCCGTTCGTTCTACCGTACGTTCACGTCCGTTCGTCTGGAGGAGAAAAGATAAGAGGAGAGGAGAGAAACAGAGGAGGATGACGTGAGGGAGATAAGGTGGAGAGGAGAAGAAGTGGAGAGGAGAGGAGAGAAAGAGAGGACGATGCATGCCGAGGTACGTTGTAACGACTGAACGAACGACCGTCCAACCGAACGAATGACCGACCGACTGACCAAACGAACGAACGAAACTCGTTCGTTCGTTCGTTCACGTCCGTTCGTTCGTTCACGTACGAATGACCGACCGACGAACGAACGAAACTCGTTCGTTCGTTCATTCGTTCACGTCCGTGTTCGTTTTATCGTTCTCGTTCGTTCTATCGTACATTCATGTACGAATGACCAACCGACCGAACTACCGACCGACCGACCGAACGAACGGAACTCGTTCGCGTCCATTCATGTACATTCATGTTCGTTTTATTGTTCTCGTTTGTTCGTTCACGTCCGTTCGTTCGTTTTATTGTTCTTGTCCGTTCGTTCACGACCGAACGAACGAAACTTGTACATTCATGTACATTCATGTTCGTTTTATCATTCTCGTTTGTTCATTCACATCCGTTCGTTCGTTTTATCGTTCGTTCGTTCACGTCCGTTTGTTTTATCGTTATCGTTCGTTCGAAAAAACAAAATTCACATTCACAAGTCACATTCACAAGTTCACATTCACATTCAAATTTAAATCTATTCATCCATGCATTCAAAATTAAATAAAAAGTCCATAAGTCCATTTAATACACATTTAATAAATCGTTCGTTCACGTCCGTTCAAATCATTGTTGATGAGAAATTCAATTCCCACGCACTGGCCTGAGAGATTTGCTTTACTCTAGTGCAGGTCTACGTTGGTCGCCTTCGGTGAAGCTTGGGCGTGCCAGTTTGTTCGATCTTGTAACCAACAAGAAAACATAGAATATGCATTAATTTAATATTAGATCCTACTGGATCAACTAAGGGAATCAATAAACATACAATTGCTATCCCAAAGCACATTTAGACTAAGTGATTGGGATAGATCGGTAGTACACCAAGACAGTATAATTTACTTAAGCCTAAAAGCACATCAGAATAATAATTATATGCATTTATAACCTAGCCGATACCGCAGGTCTAATATAAATTGGCTAGTACTCCGATATATTTTATAAAAATATATTAATCCTGAAGTAAATGCACTAAACCTAGATCAATCGGCTATTGATGTTACTCAACAGATTGATGCTGGCTTAGGGCATTTAAATAGATTAAGATCTTAATATAAAAGACAACTCTAATACATGTAACAGTATTAATACTACCAAGACGATTAAAAGAGGTAAGGCTGGCTGAAACCCCAGCACTGTCTCTAATGGAAAACATTATGCCGAACAGATCTATATACCTCTAAAAGCGACTTAACCGGTCAATTAGATGCAGCATTAAGTACAAAAAGAAATATTAAATCTGTATAGACTAACGAAATCTCCTCAAGATGGTGGACACGCCATATAATCTAAATCAACGTCTAGATCTAGCTCCATCGACTACTGTCTCCAGAGAGAAATTAGCCGACTGCGAGATAGATCTAGACATTGTTCTAGATTATATGTCGCGTACGATAACTTAAACGTTTATAACATCGAAATCAGAGTATCATTACGATGAAAGCACTAACCCCGACGATACAAGCCACTTGTAACAAGGAATTACCTTGTCCTGAGATCGAAGCCGGTGCAGCCCGAGCAAAAGCAAGAACTTGTCGAGAAAAGTAAAATAAAAGGTTGGCGATGCGCCGAAGGTGTATTGATTGTGTGTTGTCTCTTTCTTTACAAGCCCTCGGGTCTTATTTATACCCGGATACATAATGAGTCCATGACGGACACGATTTCTATTACATATTAGATTACAAAACAAATTGACATTATCAAGAAAAGAAATTAAACAAAATATCCTAAAGATACAATTGTCGTTATAGGACATTATCCACAGATGGCAATATCTTTAACCCACAATTTGGAAACCAAATCCAATACTTTATCTTCAAGCTTTCCTTTCGAGATTGGCTTCACTTCTCTCTTCAATCAGAATTGGCTATCGGCTGCCCTGGTCCGATTCGGACTTAGCCGACTGACTCCACAGCCGATTCGGACTCTAGCCGATACAGCCTCTGCCTTCTCAGATTACGCGTCCTTCCTGATTCCGCTTCAATGTCTGTCTCAAACCCGGGGATTTGGTTACCAAATTTGGTCATTAACAATCATCCATACATATAAAGTCCATTTTAACATTTTAAATTCCATACACATCAAAATTTACAAATTTAATAAAAATTTCACATTCTAACATTTCTAATTAACATTTCATTCTAACATTTCTAAAATTTGTCGAGGAGGCGATCGGCGGCGGCGTCGAGGAGGGAGGCAGCAGCGGCATCGAGGGAGGCGGCGGCGACGGGGGCGATGTGTGGGCGGCGGCGGCATCGAGGGGAAGCGGCGGCGGCCGGCGCGCAGCGAGGAGAGGTAGAGGGCGGCGGCTTGAAGGGCGCGCGGCAGCGGCGGCGAGGAGAAAGGCAGGGTGTGGTGGCGACGGAAACGGCGATGGCGGCAGCGATGCCGCCCCGAAACCCTAAACCCTAGCCGTACGCATCACACACAGAGGTGAAAAAAAGGGGCGGTGACGGCTAACCTGCGGCGGCGGCTGGTGTCTCCCCGACGACCGCGAGTCTCCGGCGATGAGACGGCGACGAAGACGGTGGCGTGGCGGCTTTGGATTTTAGGGCTCAACGACGGCGACGAAGATGATAAAGTTGTGCGCAAAAACGGCTAAGTGTTGGATCCCCCGCGGCCCCTACTGTATATAGTCATCGGGCTCTTTTGTCTCGGTTGAATCCACGAACTGGGATTAAAGATATATTAGTCCCGATTGGTGGCTTCAACCGGGACAAAACATAAATCTTTAGTCCCGGTTTGAGCCACCAACCGGACTAAAGATGACGGAGAAGCCACGTGGCCCTTGTAGGTGAGAATCTTTAGTCCCGATTAAAGCCACCAACTAGGACTAAAGATGTTTTCCCGCCTTTCCAAATTCATTTTTGTCCTGGTTTTTTTAAAAACTAGGATTAAATATTTCAATTATGCCCTATTATAATATTAAATATAAATAATAACATATACTTAACATTTGTCATATTCAAAACTATTTTAAATTTAAATAATAATATGTTATTAACATTTACCATATTGAAAAGTACTTTAAATTCTAACAATCATCTATAATTAAATATTTTAAATATGATTAACATATGGCCTATTTTAAAAATATTTTAAATTCAAATAATAACATATAATTAACAATTGTTATATTCAAAACTATTTTAAAATTTAAATAAAAATATATAATTAACATATGGCCTATTTTAAATTCTAACAATCATATGTAATTAACATTTCACCTATTCAATAATTTACAATAACATTTGATCTATAATTTACAATAATATTCAATAATTTACAATAAATTCAAATGGTTACAATAATATTCAAAAATTCAATTTAATTTACATCGTCCATACAAAAATTTAGCTAAGTGATGGTTGTCCTCACATACTTTCTCATCACATTTGTTCCTTCATTATGATCGTTGTGTGAGTAAGGGGTGTCCTCATTTGATAGGAGGATGCTCGGGTCAACCGCCACCGCTAACGAAGGTTGCCGGTCAAACTGATCGTAATCTTCGTCAGTTCTATCCTTGACTCCCACGATTTTTTTTGCCTAGGAGAACCACATGATGCTTTGGCTCATCAGACCCTTTCCCCTTCTTTGCTTTGCTAGCCATGTCCTAGATATAGAAAACTTGCCATATATCATTGGCAAGGACGAAGGGTTCGTCTGAGTATCCAACCTTGCTCAGGTTGACCGTTGTCATCCCACTTGCATCAATGGTTTTCTTCAGAAGATCCCACCACTGAGCCTAACCCACTGGCACCAAAATAGAGGGACCTTCAGAGGTCCATAGTCCAGCTCTCATATGTCATCGATGTTGCCGTAATATGTGCTAGTCGTACCATTGTATCCTACAGCATCGATGCGGACAACGCTGTTCTGATTCGGGATCTTCAAGTCTTGGGCCCGTGTGTAAAATGTGTACCCATTGATTTCATATGCCTGGAATGTGGTGATCGAGCAAGATGGTCCCCTCGCCAAGAAGGCTAGTTGTTGGTCAATGCTCGCGTTGCCCATGAGATGTTGTCGCATCCAAGCATGGAATTCATCGATGTGATGGCGTGTAATCCAGACATCCGTCTTACCGATGTTTTCCGAACGAACAATCGTCAAGTGCTCCTCGATGTAAGGAGCCACCAAGGAAGATTGTTGCAACACGGTCCAATGTGCTTTTCTCTACAAGTCATTGTCTATGTTCATTATTGTCTTCCTTCCAAGAGTTCCCTTCCCCCATAGTCTACCTTCGTGGCTTGATTCAGGCACCCCGATGGGACGAAGGTCTTCAATAAATTCGACGCAAAACTCAATCACCTCCTTTGTTCCATATCCCTTAGCGATGCTGGCCTCCGGACGAGAATGGTTACGGACGTACTTCTTTAGAACGCCCATATACCTCTCGAGAGGGAACATGTTGTGTAGGAATACCGAACCGAGGATACAGGTCTCTTTGACAAGGTGGTGTTAACAATTGGTAAGCCCCGAAGTCGTTATCGGCCAAGGGTTAGGATTGGCTCAGAGTCAGTATCGGCTTGGAGTTTTGCATTAGCCGATGGGGGTTTCCTGTTATCCATATCTCCAGCAGTCGGATTCTTGTTAGATTCGGTTTCAGAAGATCTTATCCAGAAGAAACTGAGTCCAAGGAGGATACGGCTTGTATCTATTAATTAGGAAGAGATTGCTAGTTTCCTATTTTATCTTTAGGAAAGTCTGTTTAGTGTCTGATAAGGACTTTATCTATTTCCTTTTATCTTTAGGAAAGTTTGGATTGTAATCTGTTAGGATCTTTGTCACCCTACGGGTATAAATATGTAAGCCCAGGGTTCATGTAAAAAATATCTCTCGATTAATACAACCTCGGCGCATCGCCACCTTTTACTTTTCTACTTTGTTCTTCATCCGTCGAGACTTGGCACCTGACATGGGGCTGCATCGGCTTCGATCTTCGGTGAAGGGGTAAGTCCAAGGTCCCGTCGGCTCAGGCAATTGTATTGGCTGCGTTGGCGTCGTCCAAGGCTGCATCAGTACATTCGACCTCTTGGATTGCTTCGATTCGGTTGATATCTTTGCTTGATTATTTATCATATGTCTCTGTTGAATCTAATTTTAGTATCTCGATTTGGCTCTATCGGTTGTCTCTCGTTTTAGGGTTTCTGCCGATACCGGCTAAATCATTTTACTAGATTAGATTGGGTTAGGCATCTACCACCCTGAAAATCAGCCAAGGACTTGATTGTCTAGATATTGCTTTTCTTTTCATACTTAGTACTACATCAATTTGATCTACTAAGTCATGATTAGAACAGTAATCTCTAGCCTGCTTGTTGACTGCCACTAAGGGTTTCATCGGGGTTTCAGCCGGTGAGTTATCTGGATATTGCATCGGCTTGCAAGGATTGTATACAAGTTGGATCTAGCCGATCGCAGCAGAGGTTTCATTGGATATTTGACCATTTGGATTTTATGACATCGGACTTTTAGCCGATGTGTGCTTTAATCTTTAAATCAGTATCTACTTTATCATGTGACTGGTTCGTGCAATGTTATATATATCATGTTATTGTCAGCCGATTGTCTTTATATAAATATTTGTTCAACACACAGCCGATGGATTCAAACCCTAACACTAGCGACTGGCATCGGCATCGGCTGGAATTGCACCATCGGCTTATCAGTCGATCAATTAGTTTTTGGGTATCGGTCTGTCGGCCGATATGATTTATGTTCTGCTGTTTTGCATAACTTGTCAGTGGCAGGATCAAACTGACTGGCACGCCCGCGCTTCATCTATTCTAGGACCTGCACTGGAGTTAAGCAGACCTCCAAGGCCAGCATGTTGATTTTTCTCGTCAACAGGTGGCATAGGAGATGCGTCATGATATTGAAGAAGGAAGTCGGAAAGATCATCTCAAAGCTGACAAGACATTGGACCACATCATTTTAATAGTCTTCTAGTCTGTCTGGATCGATGATCTTCTGTGAAATTGCGTTCAGAAAAATACATAGCTTTGTTATTGTTGCCCGGACATTATCGGGAAGGATACCCGAATTATAACGGGAAGCAGCTGTGTCATCAGCACGTGGCAGTCATGGGACTTTAGATTTGTGAACTTCTTATCCTTCGTGCTTATTATTCCCTTTATATTTGAGGAGTATCTAGACGGTACCTTGATACTCTCCAGGCATTCATACATTATTTTCCTTTTTGCCTTGCTCAGAGTGTAGCTGGCTGTACTTAGGTAGTGGGCTCCTTTCTCCTTTGGTTGCGGGTGAAGGCCGTCGCGTCATGCCATATGTTTCAAATTGTTATGTGCCTCAAGTGTATCTTTTGATTTTCCGTATACACCTAGGAAGCCCAGCAGGTTTACGCAAAGGTTCTTAGTGAGGGGTATCACATCGATTGCGTGGTGGACGTCCAAGACTTCCCAATAGGGCAACTCTCAAAAAAATAACTTCTTCTTCCACATCGCCGCGTGACCACCTTCACTTGCTATAGGTTGGTTGCCGGGTCCCTTTCCAAATACTACTTTGAGGTCATTCACCATGGCAAACACGACCTTCCGTTGCGATGCTTTGGCTTAGTACGATGGTCTGCCTTTTGATCAAAATGTTTGCCTCTTCTCCGGACAGGGTGGATTGCAACAAGAAAGCGACGATGGCCCATGTACACTACCTTCTTATAGTGTTTCAGATACGTACATTCGGTCTCATTCAAACAATGGGTGCAAGCGTTGTACCCCTTGTTTGACTGTCCGGATATGTTGCCAAGTGCAGGTAAATTGTTGATGGTAACAAACAGCAATCTTCATAGGTTAAACTGCTCCTGTTTATCCTCATCCGACATTGGGACACCTTCTTTCTTCCACAGCAGTTTTAGATCTTCGATCAGTGTTCTCAGGTATACATCGATGTCATTACCAGGTTGCTTCGGGGCTTGAATAATAACCGGCATCTGAATGTACTTCCGCTTCATGCATAGCCAAGGCGAGATGTTGTAGATACACGTCGTCACAGGCCAAGTGCTATGCCCGCTGCTCATCTCTCCAAAAGGATTCATGCTGTCCGTGCTTAAGCCGAACCATAGGTTTCTTGCATCCTCGCTGAAGTCTTCAAATGTTCTGTCGATGTTTCGCCACTGTGACCCATCGGCGAGATGTCTCAGCATGCCGTCTTGTAGACATTCTTCCACATGCCAATGCATCATTCTTGCATGCTCCTTGTTCCTGAACAGACGCTTCAGCCGTAGTATTATAGGAAAATACCACATCACCTTAGCAGGAACCCTTTTCTTCGAGGGCCGTCTGTCAACTTTGCCTGGATCATCTCGTCTGATCTTGTATCGAAGTGCTTTACAAACCGGACATGCTTCTAGGTTCTCGTACTCCTCACCGCGGTAGAGGATACAATTGTTAGGACATGCGTGTATCTTCTCTACCTCCAATCCTAGAGGGCAGACTAACTTCTTAGCCTCATACGTTGATTCCGGCAATTCGTTTCCCTCTGGAAAAATGTTCTTCACGAGTTTTAGTAACTCGCTAAATGCCTTGTCACTGACACAATTTTTGGCCTTCCATTGCGAGAATTGCGTGGTACCCAACTTTTGTGCCCTCGTTCACGCACAGGTACAAGGACCTTTATGGTCCACCAACATACGCTCCAATTTCGCACCTCCTTTACGCCTTCGCAGTCCCCCTGTACGTCGCGCAACATCTGACCAAGGTCATCGGCACCGTCGTTTTCTTCAGCATCCCCGCTCGCCTTGCCTGCTGTATTCTCTTCAAACCCACCGTATTGACCACAGTCCGAAATGTTTCGTTGTCTTCTTCATCTTCTGCCATTGCAAACCCCACCTCTCCATGCGATGTCCAGCAAATTTTAGTGAGGCATGAATCCAGACTGAAATAAGTGGGCATGAATAATTCTTAATGTAAAATACTCCTTCTCGTTTTTACACTTTTTACATGGACAACATATGAAACCCTTCTGCTTGTTGGCATCGGCCACACTCAAAAAATAATGCACGCCTTCAATAAACTTTGTCGACCATCGATCCGTGTTGTACATCCATTGCCGATCCATCTACATGGAATGCACAAAAATCATAACAAAAATCCACGAAATTCAAACCATTTAAATATTATTACAATAATTATATATATATATAATCAGGCAATAATTATATATTAATCCAATATACGTAATGTAATGTGTTGTTCTAAAAAAATTAGAAGTCTTTTTAAAAGATCTTTTAAAGTGGTAAACATAAAATTAATTAATTATTGTACAAGTTCTTTTTAATGTATGCATTATACATATTTCTAACTATTTTAACGATCTTAAATTACCTTACTTTTCTAATCTACTATCAAATTTTCTATATTTTTTCCGTTGTCATCTATTTTATAACTTTTCTGACTAAAAGTTTCTCTCTCATAATTTTCCATAAAAATTTTTTGAGATGAAATTGTACGTAATAAATTCCTACAAATGTAACGTGCTAAGCATACTTTTCTTCCTTTTTATTTTCTCAAACATTTTTCTCAACACAATGTAATATGCTTAGTAAAATAATTAGTCCCAAACAAATTTTCTCTCTCTTCATGTTTGAATAAAAAAATCTAGAGATGAAAATGTATAGAAAACAACCGTAAAAAACAAAATGTTAAGCATAGATCATAAGAGAAAATAGTTGCTAACCTTAGATAGTAAAGATTTGTCTATTACCACCAAAACAAAATCACGAAAAATTTTGGCAGCACCTCCCCTCTAGCTACAGCAAAAGTTTTGAAGACAAGTGGAGCTGGCTCGGGCTGGAGAAGAAGGAAGAAGTATAAAAAGCAACTCCATCTTTAGTCCCGATTTGTGTTACCAGCCGACACTAAAGATCAAAATATTTTAGTCCCAGTTGGTAATACCAACCGGGAAAAAACATCTTTAGTTTTGGTTGGTGTTACCAACTCTGGGACGAAAGATCCGAGGCACCCTGACAAATTTTGACAAGATTTAAACCAGGACTAAAGATCATCTTTAGTCCCAGTTCGTGACACGAATCAGGACTAAAGTCTAGAGAGCCGTTGCTTTTTAAACTGGGACTAAAAATATTTTTTAGTCCCAGTACAATTATAACCGGGACTTTTATGGTTTTGCCGCTTCAACCAAAGATGGTTTTTCTCCAGTAATGATTGATGAACATAAAAATATAATCTATTAGATTTGTCTAGATTTATTATGAAACAAACTATTATAAATATATAGTTTTTCATTTTAAAATAATTAATTTTTATAGAACCGGGGTACGTACTGTGTAAGAGCCGGTATAATCGTATGGAACCAAATATAGCAAGATCGATATTCTATAAAATAAAATAAAGATACTGGTAAGTAGGATCTCTATCGTTTTGATGTGATAACACCGTAGTATTATATTATAAGATACTGATAATCTTGGTGCAGTTATATTTGTGGACTGGGGGAGCATAATAGAACTCCAGTTAATAATCATATGCATCATGCGTGTTAGTTATATTTTATCACCATTGGCGGAGGACGGAAAAAAAATTAGGCGTGGCCCATGAACTACAGTGAGAGTTAGTACAGACCAATAATAAAGGGAGAAAAACAATCTGAATGCACGATAAGCACGATATTGTACGACGCTACATTATCTTAACAAAGTCTACGTTAAGCCCGGCAACAAGCACTAATCACAAGTTCACATGTCGGTGACATAAATCATTAAACATATTTTAATTAAATTTTTAAATGACTAGGCCCACATATCATTGTAAGGTTCAAGGGGATAATTAACTTAATGCTTTGCAGTTAACTAGATTAATTAGAGGGTGGGCCCACACTCTTCTCTCTTCTTCGACTTTGCGTCGCTCGGCTCAGCGAAGCCGAGCGCGGGGGTGCGTGCGGCACTACGTCGAGGAAGGCTGGCCGCCACTGGATCATCTTGGCCCTCGTGTTTGCACAGGAGGGGTCGTCGAACCTCATCGCCCGACGGATAGTGTGTGCGAGCATCACAAAATCATCTTTATTGTAGTGTTAAAATTTACAATAGTTTGGGTTTAAATTGTATCCAGGAATAAAAAAATATTTTAAAAAGTCTACGGGTTTCTAGGAACATTAGTCCTGGTCATTTAGTCTCGGTTCAAATATTGTCAGAGGTCGTCAGAGCGGTGGGCATCTTTAGTCCCGGTTAGTAGCTAAAGATGTTATTTTTTGTCCCGGTTAGTGTTACCAACCGACACTAAAGATGTCCGGCGCTCGACGGTTCCGCTAACCTCATGTCATCTTTAGTCCCAGTTGTTAATACCAACCTGGACTAAAGATGGCTTGCTTTTTATACTTCTTCTTCCTCCTTCGCCAGAGCCGCATAACTTGTCTTCAAAAATTTTCTCTAGCTAGAGGGAAAGTGCTGCCAAAATTTTTTGAGATTTTGTTTTAGTGATAATACACAAATCTTTGCTATCTACAAGGTTAGCAACTTTTTTCTCTTATGATCTATGCTTAGCTCTTCGCATTTTACGGTTGTTTTTATATATTTTCATCTTTAGATTTTTTTAAACATGATGAGAGTGAAAATTTGTTTGGACTAATTATTTTGCTAAGCACATTACATTGTGTTGAGAAAAAGTTAGGGAAAATAAAGAGAAAGAAAAGTATGCTTAGCACGTTACATTTCTATAAATTTAGTCCGTATAATTTTATGTCAAAAAATATTTACGGAAAATGATGAGAGAGAATTTTTGGACAAAAAGTTATAAAATAGATGACAAAGGACCTTTTAAAATAGATGCAAAATAATTAATTAATTTTATGTTTATCACTTTAAAAGACCTTTTAAAAATAATTCTAATTTTTTTAGAACAACACATTACTTATGTTGGATTAGTATATAATTATCGTCTGATTATGTATATATATAATTATTGTAATAACATTTAAATGGTTTGAATTTCGTGGATTTTCCTTACGATTTTTTTGCATTCCATGTAAATGGATTAGCAATGGATGTACAATGCGGATCGACGATCGAGAGAGTTTATTGAAGGCATGAACTATTTTTTGAGTATGGCCGATGCAAACAAGCAGAAGGGTTTCATACGTTGTCCATGCAAAAAGTGCAAAAACGAGAAGGAGTATTTTACATTAAGACTTATTCATTCCCACTTGTTTCAATCGGGATTCATGCCTCACTACAATTGCTTGACATCGCACGGAGAGGTGGGGGTTGCAATGGAAGAAGATGAAGAAGATGACGACAACATTCCGGACTGTGGTCAATACGGTGGGTTTGAAGAGAATACAGCAGGCGAGGCGGGCGGGGATGCTGAAGAAAACGACGGTGACAATGACCTTGGTCAGATGTTGCGCGACGTACAGGGAGACTGCGAAGGCGTAAAGGAGGGGCAGAAATTGGAGCGTATGTTGGTGGACCACAAAAGGTCCTTGTACCTAGGTTGTGAACAGGGGCACAAAAAGTTGGGTACCACGCTGGAATTCTTGCAATGGAATGCCAAAAATGGTGTCAGTGACAAGACATTTGGCAAGTTACTAAAACTCGTGAAGAACATTCTTCCAGAAGGAAACGAATTGCCGGAATCAACATACGAGGCTAAGAAGTTAGTCTTCCCTCTAGGACTGGAGGTACAGAAGATACACGCATGTCCTAACGATTGTATCCTCTACCGCGGTGAGGAGTATGAGAACCTAGAAGCATGTCCAATTTGTAAAGCACTTCGATACAAGATCAGACGAGATGATCCAGCGAAGTTGAAGTGATGACGCCCTCGAAGAAAAGGTTCTGCTAAGGTGATGTGGTATTTTCCTATAATACCACTACTAAGCGTCTTCAGAACAAGGAGCATGCAAGAATGATGCATTGGCATGTGGAAGAACGCCTACAAGACGACATGCTGAGACATCCTGCCGATGGGTCACAGTGACGAAACATCGACAGAACATTTGAAGACTTCAGCGAGGATGCAAGAGACCTAAGGTTCGGCTTAAGCACGGACGGCATGAATCCTTTTGGAGAGATGAGCAGCGGGCATAGCACTTGGCCTGTGACGATGTGTATCTACAACATCTCGCCTTGGCTATGCATGAAGCGGAAGTACATTCAGATGCTGGTTATTATTCAAGCCCTGAAGCAACTGGTAACAACATCAATGTGTACCTGAGATCACTGATCGAAGATCTAAAACTGCTGTGAAAGAAAGAAGGTGTTCCCGTGTGGGATGAAGATAAACAGGAGCAGTTTAACCTACGAGGGTTGCTGTTTGTTACCATCAATGATTGGCCTGCACTTGGCAACCTATCCGGACAGTCAAACAAGAGGTACAACGGTTGCACCCACTGTATGGATGAGACTGAGTGTACGTACCTGAAACACTATAAGAAGGTAGTGTATATGGGTCATCGTCGCTTTCTTGCTGCAAGCCACCCTGTCCGGAGAAGAGGCAAACATTTTGATCAAAAGGTAGACCATCGTACTAAACCAAAGCATTGCAACGGAAAGGTCGTGTTTGCCATGGTGAAAGACCTCAAAGTAGTATTTGGAAAGGGACCCGGTATCCAATCTATAGCAAGTGAAGGTGGTCATGCGGCGATGTGGAAGAAGAAGTCAACTTTTTGGGAGTTGCTCTACTGGAAAGTCTTAGACGTTCCCACGCAATCGATGTGATGCACCTTACCCAGAACCTTTGCGTAAACCTGCTTGGGTTCCTAGGTGTATACGGAAAATCAAAAGATACACTTGAGGCACGTAACGATCTGAAACATATGGCACAACGCGACGGCCTTCACCCACAACCAAAGGAGAAATGAGCCCAATACCTAAGTCTAGCCAGCTATACTCTGAGCAGGGTAGAGAAGGAAATAATGTTTGAATGCCTGGAGAGCATCCAGGTACTGTCTGGATACTCCTCGAATATAAAGGGAATAATAAGCACGAAGGATAAGAAGTTCACAAATCTAAAGTCCCATGATCGCCACGTGCCGATGACACACTGCTTCCGTTATAATTCGGGTATCCTTCCGATAATGACAATAACAAAGCTATGTGCTTTCCTGAATGCAATTTGACAGAAGATCATTGATCCAGACAAACTAGAAGACTTTCAAAATAATGTGGTCCAATGTATTGTCAGCTTTGAGATGATCATTCCGCCTTCCTTCTTCAATATCATGACGCATCTCCTATGCCACCTTGTCAAAGAAATCCGTATCCTCGGTCTGGTATTTCTACACAATATGTTCCCCTTCGAGAGGTATATGGACATTCTAAAGAAGTACGTCCGTAACCGTTCGCGTCCGGAGGCCAGTGTCACAGCCCGATTTTCGTTCGGGATTAAAAATCATTAAGTAAATCATTTTCTAGAAATTAAATAAAAAGAAAAAATAAGTTATCAAGTGAAAGCATTAAGGAAATTCAAATTTCCTTTAAAAATCGTGGATGGAAATATTTTTGATATATTCTCCATGCCGTAAAGTATTCTCTGAAATTTTTCGTAAAATTTTGGAGCTCCAGAAAGTAATTTAAAATGCTACAAAGAGAATTCCAGTAATTATTTAATAAATAAATTGATCACTAAATGGTCTGGATATATTTTTATTAAATACTTTGAGTGTCCTTATATTTTCAAGAATTTTCTTGGAATTATTTGAGCATTGAAAGTATTTATAAAAATTCCAAAACCATTTATACGATTAATTTAAATGGAAAACAAATTAAAAATTCTTATCCTGTTCCCGCAGCTCGGCCCAAACCCTTGAAAGTCTGTTTGACCTCCCTACCCGCGCGCGCCGTTTTCTCTCCTTCCCGGCGGCCCGAGACCGTGACCCGTCTCTCGCGCGCGCCCACCAAGTCCGTCCGCCTCCTCCTTTCTTCGGCCGATGACAGTGGGGCCTACTCGTCATCCGCTTCCTCCGGCTCGGCCGCCATTGCCGCCGCCGTAACCTCGCCGCCACAAATCCCGCCGCCCGCTCATCCCGCGCCACCCTAAAGCCGCGCAATCAAGCCGCCGGCTTTCCCCTTTATTTTCCCCCAAATCTTGCACCTTCAATTGCCGTTTAAATCCCCGCGCCTTTTCCGTCGCCGGCCACCGCCTCTCCCCGCGATTCCAGCTGCCCTCGGTCACCACCGCCTCTCCCCGAGCCTATAAAACGCCCTGCCGAGCTCCCTCTCCCTTTTCCGCAATTTTCCCGAGCCCGCCGCATTCTCACCGCCTCTCCCCGCGTTGCCCCTCTCTCCGCGTTGCTCACCGCTGCCCTCCAGTCGAGCATCACCGCCGTGCGAGCCCCGTCGCCGAGCGCCAAGGCCGCCGCCGCATTCCCGTGTCTCGCCGCACCCCGCCGCCGCTCCCGCGCGGATCGCCGCCGAGCGCCTTGCCGCCGTGTGACCCGAGCCGCCTCCGGCCGCCGCTTCCCGCCGCCTCGCCGTCACCTGAGCCAAGCCACCTCCTCCATCGGCTCCGCCGCATGCCCTCGTGCATCGGCCGCCCATAG
The DNA here is from genome assembly GCA_019925245.2 of Oryza australiensis. NCBI lineage: Eukaryota > Viridiplantae > Streptophyta > Magnoliopsida > Poales > Poaceae > Oryza > Oryza australiensis. The sequence goes on from JAIFGZ020000096.1 coordinate 153,091, forward strand.
GCCGTCGCCGACCGTGGTCGGACCGCCCTGCCGCTGTGCGCCCAGACGCCGGCCGCCTCCTCCACTCGCCGCCGATCGCCACGCCGCTTTTTCCCGCCGGCCGGTGAGCACCCCCATCATTCCGTCTCTCCGCCGCCAGCGCGCGCGCGCGATGGCCGCCGCCGGCGACCATAGGCCGCGTGCGCGCCGCCGCGTGCCGCTGCCGGCCGTCGCCGCCTTCCGCCGCCCGATCGCCTCGGGCGATCGTGGCCGTCCATCCGGCCGCCCACGTGGCTGCCGCGTGGTCGCCTCGTGGCTGCCGCATCGGCGCCACGTGTGCGCCACATGGCGCGCCCACCCGTGGACCGCCGTGGACTTGGTCCATGGTGGACCGGCCGTGGACCGCGCCGCCGCGGCCGACGCCAGCCGCGCCGACGCCAAGATCAGCCTTTTTCCTTTGAAAAATAATTAAAAATTGCGCAATAAATCTAACTAATTTCTAGAATTCATTTAAATGGTCCAAAACTTCTAAAATTCATATCTAATTCATTTAAACTCCAAATTGGGCCATTCAAATTGCAAAATTTATCTAAAATTGAGCTATACATGTTGGTTTACTTTTCATGTACTCTTATTTGGTTTTTATTAGTGTTTTTCCTCGTTTTGCGTGCCAGCGTGTAGTTTCCGTCGTTTCAGAGGTTCGCGGTCGCGAAGAGTTCAGAAGTTGGTTGGGAGAAGCAAGGCAAGTCACACTCCCCTTGAAGCATATTGGACCTATTTTACAAATGTTTTACTGTTTGCAAATAAAATTGCATGTTTTGCGAATTACATGAAATGTTGGGTTTACCTATCTGTTTGTTTGTGCCTTACCTTTTTGATATCCGTCCTTTGTCAAACCTTGGGTGATAATTTGACTAGCTTTAGTCACCTACGTGACTTTTGCTAAAATTATATGCTTAGCCATGCTTAATTACCACTAGCTCACTAAATGGGATAATCACATTATCTATAATTAGTCCAGATGAGCTGCTAGCTCGAAACACCTGGTCATATCTTTTTGGTCATAATTATCCCAACTAAAATATGACTAAATGATGGGCTGTGGGTGCATAGTTTTGGGCTTGTCGCACCCATGGCAATTAAGGACCGGTTCATGGGAAACCCTGAAAGACATACAGTGCTTACCACAAGCAAGAATGGGCAACTGCTGGATCCGTAGTATAGCTTTTCCCTAGCCGACGATCTGTGGCGAGGGTGGGCGTGATGGAGTTTCAGTCGGCGCCGGTATAAGGGTTGCTGGGCTGCCGGATTCACCGCGGCACTCGGGGGGCTACCCACATCCCAGGAACCGGGAGTGGGGGCGAAACCTTGGTGTGGATTCGCTTGGTTAGGGGGAGTTATGCTATAGGTCTTGTCACGGTTTCCCCCTTTGCAGTATCATGGCGATACTTCGGGGCATGGCAACATGTGTGGAATCGTGTCTTATGGGTAAAGTAGCGCACCTCCGATCGAGTAAAACTATTCGAATAGCCGTGCCTCGCTATGAGCGATCGACCGCCTTCACCATGATTAGTCCCACCCTTAATAAATCGGCTTACTAACTGGATTAGACCAGTGGGAATTGGTTGGGCCTGTTCAACGTGGGGATAACGTTGTTCAGTGGAGGATTAATATTGACTTAACTACTCAACAGTTTTCCCAGTTTCCGAAATAAAGTGTTTTGCAACCGCTTTTCCGCAAAGTAGCCCCAAGCCCCTCCTTGCCTCCCCTCGCATGTCTGCATTCCTTGGTGTGCCTTGTTGAGTACGTGGTTGTACTCAGCCTTCTATTTTCTCCCCCTTCAGAAATGTAGTGCTTCTAAGTTGAAGACGGTGTTTGAAGACCAAGGCTTAGACCCTAGTTGAGTTTGCCTGTGGTGTGGAGCTAAAGCCCCGCTAGGATCGTCCTTCTTTTCCGCTGCTGTCCCCTTTTGGGTGTGAGGACTAAGTGCCTCTTTTGTAAGTATTGATACGCTTTATTTATACGTATGGATCTGTGTATTGATTTGTCATTTTGTGTACCCTGGTTGATGCCTGGACAAGGATTAAATACACAGAATAGTCTGGAACATTCGGGTTTGAATTTCTGGGCGTGACAAGTTGGTATCAGAGCCATCTTGACTGTAGGTTGAGCCAAATGGTCAAAACCCTTAAGGATTAGTTTTGTAAAAACCCTACTTGCGAAAATATCTCTTCTATCCCGCTGGAGCTTTTGAAAAACAATTTGTCAAAATTTCTCTCCTTTCCCCTCCAACTCTCTAGTAGTTAATCCTGGAGCGCCATCCGAAAGCCAAGTCCAGTCCAAGTTTCAAGCAAGGAGTTCAAGCCAAGTAGCTTAGAGTCAGCGCTTCCCGAGGTTTCAAGCAAAGTTTTTTCAGAGTTTGCCTAAACCCAAACCTTCCCGAAAGAATAGTATCGATAGTTTCTAGGTCGTGTGTTGTTTGCTGTGTGCAGGGGTATGGTTTACATCAGTGGTGGGGATGTGACCATACTAGGTTGTTTGCTTAATCAACTTGAACAATAAAAATGCACCCACATCACATCAATAATCAAACGGACTAAGGTCTCATCTTTAGTTTAACCTCTTCTATCCCTTTTCCCTTCTTCTCCGACATCAGATGGGTAAAGTCAGGGGCAGTGCCAGTAAATCAAGACCACAGCAGTTCCTTGGATCAGCTAAGAACAACCCGGTGAGGAATCCATCTCCTTCTCCTGTGGACTCAATCATAGCCCAGGTAGTGGCCAATCAGACGCAGTTAGTGGCCATGATGATGCAACTGATGCAAGGGCAGTGTCAACAGCAGCAGCAGATGCTCGCCCGGTGACTCCCTCGAGTTTGTCATCAAGATTTCAGGAAATGAGGGCCCCAACCCTGCCATCCAGCCAAAGGGAAACACATGACCTCTGCTACGGCTATAAGGAGCAAGGTCATGATGTAAGACACAGTTCATGGAAAGTGTACGCCAGGACATTGACCATTGATGAGATGCAGTGTCCCCGAAGGAAGAAAGTTTCCGGTCAACCAATTAGCCAGAGTTTTGGTATGCCACCGTCCAACTCAAAGAAGAGAAAGGCACCAGAATGGAACACAAGATGTGCCAGCAAGATGATCGTCACTGGTACAAAGTTTACTCCCGAAGATGCGGAGAAGATTCCCCGACGCCTAAGAAAGAATACTTTTCGTGGTGCACATCAGCTAACCTGACATCTCAGGCTTCATGGACCACCCAAGCCGAGAGGATGATGAGTCAAAGAGGTATCCTCTCGACGAGGAGGAAGCAATCCTTGAAAACTTCGTGAAAAGAAATGAGGCTCGAAGCATGTACTCGCTGTGGAGAAGTTGGACACCCGGTGAGCATGTGCAACCACACCTGCCTTTGTGGTAACGACACCCATGTACCAGAAGAATGCCCCATGAGCAAGGTCACATGTTTGTTGTGTGAAGGAACAGACCATGTGCCCAAGAGCTATTGGTTGAATTCGGTTCTAACCAAAAACGAGAAAGACCATGGGACAACCCGACAGTGTGTCGGTCCACTTGTGGTTGGTACCATCCATGGCGATGATGCTCCTGGTCATCAACCAACTTCAACCTCCGTGAAGACCACCACAAGAACAAAGGCATGGAAAACAAGGCTCGCAAGCCTGCACATTTCGGTTCCAGTTGTGAGTCCGCAGACCTGCACGAGTGCACACCATGATAAAACGGATCTGATTTGTTTCAACTGTTGCAATCCAGGATATTATTCCAACAAATGTCCCTCTTCAAGGCTAGCAAAAGATGCTCGTCGTTGCTTCAACTGTAGGGAAATAGGACACGTACACGGAAGATGTCCAATGCCCAAGCGCCACCATCTTTTAAGTACCGGCGCTGTCTACAACACCATTATTCCGCAAGCTGTTTCAGTTCCAGCGCTGCAGGGTCCAATCCAACCAAAAGGCGCCCGTCAGCCCAAGGATAACAATCATCGCCTGTGCATGAAATCTCCACCACGGCGTGTTGTCGTTAATAGCACCAGTAAATGCTCTAAGGGTCACCCGCAAACCTACCCCCAAGTTACAGATCCAACAACAGAAGGGAAAGCAGTGCCAAGGCAGCAGTGATCCACCTCAACTGGGAAGGAACGATACTCTCCTTCAGCAGAGATCGCAGCGATGGTCGCCAGCACCAAGTCATGAGGTTACCATAAAGACTAGCAAGGCGCCCGTGTTGCCTCAGCCCAGATGCTTAGCAATCCACCGAACAAGAGTAACACCCCAAGCAAGAAGGTCCTACCTACTGCAGCCTACCAAGGAGGCGTATGTTCAGATGTGAAGCAAGTTGTTCCCGTTGGAACACCGGCTCGTAAGCAAGGACCAATCAAGTCAACCCGACCAGAAGCACAGGAGTAAAGATCACACTGGTCAAGACATCTGCTAGTCAAATAGGCAACAGTCTACAAGTGTGTCATCCTTAGGGAAGTTTACGCTTGTACATAGAAGTTTCATGACAAGTTATGTAATAAGTAGGGATTGTGGAATAAAGATTGAGATGCACAGTCTCTCTCATGTTATGATTCATCTCGGACATCCCAAAAGCAAGCTAGCTTGTGTGACTGCTAACGTTATATGAAACCTAGAGTTTCACTCTCCGCGCTGGTTCCGGTTAGGCCTCAAGACAAAATTGCTAACAACAAGAAGTAAATGGTTGATCAAGGATGTGTGAATGGTTAGACCATTGAAACCTTTAACCGCAGGAGATACATCAAAAGGGTCGTATAATGGATACCCGAAGAGTATGGGAAGGTGCACCAAATGTTCGAGTGGAACATTATATAAGGATTACTAGAATCCCATAACCTTTAAAGTCGTAAAGACGTGGGGGATTGGCAATAGCACCTTAGTGGTGTGAACACGGATCAAGGAAATGCAAAGGTCCAGACCACAATAATATTTAGCTGATGCGACCTCCTTAAAAGACAGAATTAGTAGCATCCCTAGGAAACGGGAAGAATGATGAAAGTTTGGTAATGACATCATGGAAGATACGTTCGCACTCTCAATCTTGTAAGTTTCACCAGAAAGCATGAAGTGTAGCGGCACCCTAGCGGTGAGTATGGATCAGGAATGGCTATCCTCAGTTCAAGGCCACCATTCCAGTCCTTGGAAACCACCTCGATGTTTCCTATAAGACATCGAAAAATTCCCCGTCACCCCGTGCGAAGCGAATGGATCCAAATGTCGCCACATCCAGCCACCCGAGTATGCTATGGAAAATTCGTCTCGGCAAGCCACCCCTACTCAAGGGTTGAAAGTGAACTTGTGAACCCGACAATAGGAACCCTTGGTTGCTTCAAAGGCGCTTCTCGGCAGCTCATTAGTTTCATCAAAGTTTGGGGACCTATCAACATTCAAAGTTAGAAAATGACATGAGAACCAACGAAATAAGAATTTGCTAGAGCACCGTTATTGAGGTTTGATAAGTAGCCAGTGTTTGCAGACCAATCGTTAAGCAACTCAAGCAGAAGGTTGACCACCTCAGTAAAGCCAGAAGCAGTAGAGTCATGTCAGAAGTCACAACTGATGGGAAAGGCCAATCACAAGTCAGTATGCTCGTTAGTGGTATGAGAGTCACCCTTTCGGAAGGATTTCGAATCATCGGTTGAGTGTTGAGTTCCAAAAGTCACTGGTTTAAAAGTGCGCAAATGTTGCCTCTTTTGATCGACCAATGGAGTATCCCATTGTTTAAAGTCAATATTCTTAGTAAATAAGAGAGATGAGGTACAACCTCAAGGATGGCAGTATGTTTGTTCTTGGTCAGGCGAAAGCAGGGCTACTTGTTGTAAAGGTGAGCCGGAATCACTTTCACAAGGAACTTCCCATCGTTAACTGGAAGGTGTATTCCAAGCCTTTCCCGGAGTAAAAGGACCTAGTCAAGACTTCATTTCGAGGAATGACGAAGCGTCGATCTACGGATCAAAGTTTCCCGAAATCGAGAGGCCGATTAATTTCAACGGCAGTAGCTTCATCAGTCACAGTCGGGCTAAAGCCCAACCACCTTGGTAAAATGAGAGGGAAGACAAATTTGATTTACCCCGTAATTGTTTTGCTCAGAGGTTCAACCCTATGAAGCAGGCAAGGTTGTAATCAAGGGAGTCAGTTGCAAGCCATTGTCAGAGCTACATCCATCCTCAGTTAACAAGCTCGAACCTAAGGCACACGCCAAGCAGTCATATCCGCAGTTTAGCCCAAAAGAAGCAATAACTCAAGGCACACGCAGTTCAAATAAAAGCAGATCAAGCAGCTCTTTGAAAAGCATGTCATCCAGGTCCAGAGCAGTTCAAAGCGGAACTCAGAGACCGTGGTTCCTGAAAGAGAAATTCAAGGTTTCCAGAACAACTTCAGCGGTTTCGAGTCAGAAGGAATTCTCATATTGGAGAAGAGCTTGTTGTTAAGTGTGGCCTAAGGGAAGAAAGATCTTATCGCTCTCGCAGCCGGATCAATGTCGAGTGATCATGACCAGCTAGCGAAGTTTTGGCAACGGCAGAAAGCACAAAGTTTGGTGCCAGTAGGCTCAACTGCCCGAGTTCGGTCAGTTCCCGTCAAGTGAGCCAAAAGGAAACCATAGAAGTTAGTCGGCCAACCAAATCCAACCAAACCCTCTCTCTTTCTAGCCCCGAGTCTCGAGACGAGATTCCTGTAAGGGGGTAGAGTTGTCATAGCCCGATTTTCGTTCGGGATTAAAAATCATTAAGTAAATCATTTTCCAGAAATTAAATAAAAAAAATAAGTTATCAAGTGAAAGCATTAAGTAAATTCAAATTTCCTTTAAAAATCATGGCTGGAAATATTTTTGAAATATTCTCCATGCCGTAAAGTATTCTCCGAAATTTTTCGTAAAATTTTGAAGCTCCGTAAAATAATTTAAAATGCTACAAAGAGAATTCTAGTAATTATTTAATAAATAAATTGATCACTAAATGGTCTGGATATATTTTTATTAAATACTTTGAGTGTCCTTATATTTTCAAGAATTGTCTTGGAATTATTTGAGCATTGAAAGTATTTATAAAAATTCCAAAACCATTTATGTGATTAATTTAAATGGAAAACAAATTAAAAATCCTTCTCCTCGTTCCGGGCAGTTTCGGCCCAAACCCTTGAAAGTCTGTTTGACCTCCCCGCCCGCGCGTTTCTCTCTCCTTCCCCGGCCGCCCGAGACCGCGGCCGTCTCTCGCGCGCGCCCGCCAAGTCCGTCCGGCCTCCCTCCTTTCTCCGGGTCAATGACAAGTGGGGCCTACCTGTCATCGCCTTCCTTCGGCTCGGCCGCCATTGCCGCCGCTGCCGCAACCTCGCCGCCACAAATCCCGTCGCCCCCGCTCATCCTGCGCTCACCCTAAAGCCGCGCAATCAAGCCGCCGGCTTTCCCCTGTATTTTCCCCCAAATCTCGCACCTTCAATTGCCGTTTAAATCCCCGCGCCTTTTCCGCCGCCGGCCACCGCCTCTCCCCGCGATTCCAGCCGCCCTCGGTCACCACCGCCTCTCCCCGCGATTCCAGCCGCCCTCGGTCACCACCGCCTCTCCCCGAGCCTATAAAACGCCCCGCCGAGCTCCCTCTCCCTTTTCCCCAATTTTCCCGAGCCCGCCGCGCTCTCACCGCCTCTCCCCGCATTGCCCCTCTCTCCGCCGCTCGCCGCCCTCCGGCCGAGCACCAGCGCCGCACGAGCCCCGCCGCCGAGCGCCAAGGCCGCCGCCGCATTCCCCGCGTCTCGCCGCACCCCGGCCGCCGCTCCCCGCGCTCGGATCGCCGTCGGAGCGCCTTGCTGCCGTGCGACCCGAGCCGCCGCCGCCATAGCCGCCTCCTGTCGCCGCTTCCCGCCGCCTCACCGTCACCTGAGCCACGCCACCTCCTCCATCGGCTCCGCCGCATGCCCTCGTGCATCGGCCGTCGCCGACCGTGGTCGGACCGCCGCCACCGTGCGCCGGACGCCGCCGCCTCCTCCACTCGCGCCGATCGCCGCGCCGCTTTCCCGCCGCCGGTGAGCACCCTCATTCCGTCTCCTCCGCCGCCTTTCGCAGCTCGCCTCCGCGCCAATGGCCGCCGTCGGCGACCATCGGGCCGCGTGCGTCGCCGTCGTGCCGTCATCGGCCGTCGCCGCCTCTCCGCCGCCCGATCTGCCTCGGGGCAGATCATGGCCGTCCATCCGGCCGCCCACGTGGCTGCCGAGTCGGCGCCGCGTGTGCGCCACATGGCGCGCCCGCCCGTGGACCACCGTGGACTTGGTCCACGGTGGACCGGCCCGTGGACCGCGCCGCTGCCGCGCCGACGCCACCACCGCCGACGTCGCATCAGCCTTTTTCCTTTGAAAAATAATTAAAAATTGCGCAATAAATCTAATTAATTTCTAGAATTCATTTAAATGGTCCAAAACTTCTAAAATTGATATCTAATTCATTTAAACTCCAAATTGGGCCATTCAAATTGCAAAATTTATCTAAAATTGAGCTCTACATGTTGGTTTACTTTTCATGTCCTGTTATTTGGTTTTTATTAGTGTTTTTCCTTGTTTTGTGTGCCAGCGTGTAGTTTCCGTCGTTTCAGAGGTTCGCGGTCGCGAAGAGTTCAGAAGTTGGTTGGGAGAAGCAAGGCAAGTCACACTCCCCTTGAAGCATATTGGACCTATTTTACAAATGTTTTACTGTTTGCAAATAAAATTGCATGTTTTGCGAATTACATGAAATGTTGGGTTTACCTATCTGTTTGTTTGTGCCTTACCTTTTTGATATCCGTCCTTTGTCAAACCTTGGGTGATAATTTGACTAGCTTTAGTCACCTACGTGACTTTTGCTAAAATTATATGCTTAGCCATGCTTAATTACCACTAGCTCACTAAATGGGATAATCACATTATCTATAATTAGTCCGATGAGCCGCTAGCTCGAAACACCTGGTCATATCTTTTTGGTCATAATTATCCCAACTAAAATATGACTAAATGATGGGCTGTGGGTGCATAGTTTTGGGCTTGTCGCACCCATGGCAATTAAGGACCGGTTCATGGGAAACCCTGAAAGACATACAGTGCTTACCACAAGCAAGAATGGGCAACTGCTGGATCCGTAGTATAGCTTTTCCCTAGCCGACGATCTGTGGCGAGGGTGGGCGTGATGGAGTTTCAGTCGGCGCCGGTATAAGGGTTGCTGGGCTGCCGGATTCACCGCGGCACTCGGGGGGCTACCCACATCCCAGGAACCGGGAGTGGGGGCGAAACCTTGGTGTGGATTCGCTTGGTTAGGGGGAGTTATGCTATAGGTCTTGTCACGGTTTCCCCCTTTGCAGTATCATGGCGATACTTCGGGGCATGGCAACATGTGTGGAATCGTGTCTTATGGGTAAAGTAGCGCACCTCTGATCAGAGTAAAACTATTCGAATAGCCGTGCCCACAGTTATGAGCGATCGACCAGCTTCACCATGATTAGTCCCACCCTTAATAAATCGGCTTACTAATCTGGATTAGACCAGGTGGGAATTGGTTGGGCCTGTTCAACGTGGGGATAACGTTGTTCAGTGGAGGATTAATATTGACTTAACTACTCAACAGTTTTCCCAGTTTCCGAAATAAAGTGTTTTGCAACCGCTTTTCCGCAAAGTAGCCCCAAGCCCGTCGCATGTCTGCATTCCTTGGTGTGGCTTGTTGAGTACGTGGTTGTACTCAGCCTTCTATTTTCTCCCCCTTCAGAAGTGTAGTGCTTCTGAGTTGAAGACGGTGTTTGAAGACCAAGGCTCAGACCCCAGTTGAGTTTGCCTGTGGTGTGGAGCTGAAGCCCCGCTAGGATCGTCCTTCTTTTCCGCTGCTGTCCCCTTTTGGGTGTGAGGACTAAGTGCCTCTTTTGTAAGTATTTATATGCTTTATTTATACGTATGGATCTGTGTATTGATTTGTCATTTTGTGTACCCTGGTTGATGCCTGGACAGGGATTAAATGCACAGAATAGTCTGGAAATTTAGGTTTGAATTTCTGGGCGTGACAGCCAGCATCGCCAAGTGATATGGAACTGAGGAGGTGATTGAGTTTTGCGTCGACTTTGTTGAAGACCTCCGTCCCATTGGGGTGCCTGAATCAAGCCATGAAGGTAGACTACGGGGGAAGGAAACTCTTGGAAGGAAGGCAATAATGAACATAGACAATGACTTGTACAGGAAAACACATTGAACAGTGTTGCAACAATATTCCTTGGTGGCTCCTTACATCGAGGAGCACTTGGCGATTGTTCGCTCAGAAAACATCGGTCAGACGGATGCCTGGATTACACGCCATCACATCGATGTATTCCCTGCTTGGCTGCGACAACGTCTCATGGGCAACACGAGCATTGACCAATAACTAGCCTTCTTGGCGAGGGGACCATCTTGCTCGATCACCACATTCCAGGCATATGAAATCAATGGGTACACATTTTACACACGGGCCCAAGACTTAAAGAGCACGAATCAGAACAGCAATGTCCGCATCGATGTCGTGGGATACGATGGTACGGCTTGCACATATTACGGCAGCATCGATGACATATGGGAGCTGGACTATGGACCTCTGAAGGTCCCTCTGTTTCGGTGCCAGTGGGTTAGGCTCTGTGGTGGAGGCATAACCATTGATGCAAGTGAGATGACAACGGTCGACCTGAGCAAGGTTGGATACTCAGACAAACCCTTCGTCCTTGCCAATGATGTACGAAAAGTTTTCTATGTCAAGGACATGGCTAGCAAATCAAAGAAGGGGAAAGAGTCCGACGAGCCAAAGCGCCACGTGGTTCTCCCAGACAAAAGGAAAATCGTGGAAGTCGAGGATAGAACTGACGAAGATTATGATTAGTTTGACGGGCAATCTCCGTTCGCGGTTTCGGTTGACCCGAGTATCCTCCTATCAAATGAGGACAGCCCTTACTCACGCAACGATCATAACGAAGGAACAATTGTGCAGAGAAAGTACGTGAGGACAAATGTCACTTAGCTAAATTTATGTATGGACGATGTAAATTAAAGTGAATCATTGAATATTATTGCTATCATTTGGATTTATTGTAAATTATTGAATCTATTGTAAATTATTGCCTTCAGAACCAGCGGTCTCAACATTTCCTTCTCCGATTTGTATCTAGAGTGGTTTCAGTGGACCCTCGTAAAATTTGCATGTTATTCTATCTTGCATCCATCATTGCTCAGCTCTCTATATATAGCCGCACTATCCAATCATTGCCATATCTCTCGCTATTCCAAGTTTGATGGAGATACACGAGTACTGCTACGCCGCCATCACTGAATGAGGTGGCTGTTAGATTATCTAAGAAAGAGCAAGACAAAAAGATTATGAAGCAAAGGGAGAAGAGCAAGAAAAAAGATGCCCACATTCTCCTTGACTTCAGGAAGTGGCTTCGTCGATCGCCAGCTTCACCATCCGCTCCATGTGTTTGCTCATCAGCAGTAGAACATGAACCGCTTAACATTCTCCTTGACTTCAGGCAGCGGCTTCGTCGATCGCCAGCTTCACCATCCGCTCCATGTGTTTGCTCATCAGCAGTAGAACATGAACCGCTTAACATTATCCTTGACTTCAGGAAGCGGCTTCGTCGATCGCCAGCTTCACCATCCGCTCCATGTGTTTGCTCATCAGCAGTAGAACATGAACGGCTTAACATTCTCCTTGACTTCAGGAAGTGGCTTCGTTGATCGCCAGCTTCACCATCCGCTCCATGTGTTTGCTCATCAGCAGTAGAACATGAACCACTTAACATTCTCCTTGACTTCAGGAAGTGGCTTCGTCGATCGCCAGCTTCACCATCCGCTCCATGTGTTTGCTCATCAGCAGTAGAACATGAACCGCTTAACATGAACGGCTTTATATATGTTACATGAGCGATGAGTAAAAACAGCAAAAATGCTACTACGATGGATCATGACATGTTGAAGAGACCAAGATCGGTGAAGAAGGTAGTAAGAAGGCGTCGGGGCCTCTCCACGGATCATCAGGAGCAGCTGGATGCGGATACAGATGAGACGACTAAGATAAGCTATTTCAAATAGTCCATATGTTAATTATATATTATTATTTAAATTTAAAATAGTTTTAAATATGACAAAGGTTAATTATATGTTATTATTTCAATTTAAAATATTTTTCAAATAGGCCATATGTTAATTATATATTATTATTTAAATTTTAAATAGTTTGGAATATGCCAAATGTTAATTATATGTTATTATTTCAATTTATAATATTTTTTGTTAATTATATGAACATATGTTAATTATATATGAATATATAAACATATCTTAATTATATATGAATATAAAATATATCAACATATGAACATTATAATTATATTTGAATATAAAATATAATATAATAGGACATGCAATAATTAGTCCCGGTTTTTAAAACCAACCGGGACTAGAAGTGAATTTGAGTGGGCGAGAAACCATCTTTAGTCCTCGTTGGTGGCTTCAACCGGGACTAGAGAGGGCCACCTACCTGGGCCACGTGGCTGCCCCGCCATCTTTAGTCCCGGTTGGTTGCTCCAACCGGGACTAGAGATCCTATCTTTTGTTCCGGTTGAAGCCACCAACCGGGACTATAGTATCTTTAGTCCCGGTTGATGGCTTCAACCGGGACAAGAGATGTCGTGCCTATATAAATTAAGGGCCTCCACGGGGATCCAACACTTAGCCGTTTTCGCACTTCACAACCGCATCATCTTCGTCTTCGTCTTCGTCGTTGTCGCTGAGCCCCGTGACGTCGCGCGAGACGCCGTCTCCACTGTCGTCATCGCCGGAGGACCGCCGCGCCGCCGTCTTCGTCGCCGTCGCAGGTTAGAGCCGCCGCCCCCAAAGATTTCCCACATTGTGATGTGCTAGGGTTGGCCACCGTCGACGCTATCGCCATCATCGCGGTCGCCGTCGTTGTCGCCGCCGCCCCTTCCCACGCCGCCCGCTCCCTCGCCGCCCCCTCCCCACGGCCCCCGATCCCCACGCCGGCCGCCCCTAAACCCTAAACCCTAAGGCCGCCACCCTCCCTCCACGTCCGCCGCCGCCGCCGCCTCGCTCCCCTCTCGCATGCATGCCGAGCAATATATATATTTGATGAAATTTTTCAAATTTGTGTGCATATGTGGAATTGATTATGAATGTGTATATTTGTATGTGTATGTATGTGTGAAATTTTAAAGTTGCAAATTTTGTGAATGTTATATACGTAAATTATGTGAATTATGTGAAATTTTAAAGTTGGAATTGATTATGCAATGTATATTTGTATGTGTATGTTATTTTTTGAAACTTTTGATGTGTGGAATTTAAAATGTTGGATGGACCTTATATGTAAATGGACTTTATATGTAAATGGACTGTTTATTTAAATTTGAATGCATGAAGATTGTGAATTTTGAATTTTCAATGTGTATTTAAATTTGAAATTTGAATGTGTATGTGACTTGTGAATGCATGAATAGATTTAAATTTGAATGTGTATGTGACTTGTGAATTTTGTATTTTCGAACGAATGAGAACGATAAAATCAACAAACGGACGTAAACGAACGGACGGACGGACGAACGAACGAACGAGTGTTCGTTCGTTCGTTCGTGGACGAACGGACGTGGACGAACAGACGGACGGACGGACGAACGGACGTGGACGAATGGACGGACGGACGGACACTCGTTCGTTCGTTCGTTCGTTTGGTCGTTCGTTCGTTCGGTCGGTCGTTCGTTCGTTCGGTCGGTCGTTCGTTCGGTCGTTCGTTTGGTCGGTCGGTCGTTCGGTCGTTACAACGTACATAGGCATGCAACGTCCTCTCTCTCCTTTCCTCTCCACTTCCACTCCTCTCCACCTTATCTCCCTCACATCATTCTCCTCTCTTTCTCTCCTCTCCTCCAGATGATCATACTCACGGACGTGAACGAACGATAGAACGAACGGACGATAGTTTAGGGTTAGGGTTAGGGTTAAGGGTCCGAATGATCGGACATGAATGATAGAATGAACGGTCGGTCGGTCGTGTTCTAGCAAAGAGAAACAAAAGAGAAGAAGAAGGAAAATATAGAACGTAGTCCGGCACATGCTAGAGACAAGTGTGCATATCTATAATTGTGATATTCTTTAGAAGTCTCTTCTAGGATTGAGAGAATCTGTGATTATGAATCCTCTTGCTCATCAAAAGGAAGTTATTATGGGCGATGGTAAATTTCATCTATTTTTTTTCATCTTCTTTCTTTTGTCTATTTTTTACGTAGACATACATGATTTCCCTGAATAATTGATACATGTATTAACCAAATAATTTTTTTTCAGAATTCTTTGATTAAGTCCTCAACCCACAACAATCAAATGGCGGATCGTGATGAGGAACAGTTTCTCCTTGATGAGATCGCACGAGGAACAGAGTTTTACAACGAGGAGGGGAATGAAGATCCAGATCAATACCTCAACGAGGAGGGGAACGAGGGGGGGACGAGTAGGGGAACGAGGGAGGGAATGAGGGCTCCGCCTCCGCCTCCGCCGGACGTAAGAGGGCACGCGGGCAACACGGCCTCGGCAAGCGCATAGAGGGTCAATATGTCATAAGGGAGGTAGCATCTGACGGTCGACCAATTGCCCCAGAGGACGCCACAAGGAAGTTTGTGGCGCATAGCCGATGGGTGGTGAGGGATCACATGCCCGTAAGCGTTTCCAACTAGAGGTGGTCAACCAAAGGAGGAGATGAGCAGAGCTATCTCCCAGACTCAGAGAAAGAAATGCTGTGGACTACAATGCTGCAAACGTTCACCATCCCAGACTCAAAACAAGCAAGGGTCAAGGAATGGACGTTAAAGAAAATGGCAGAGCTCTTCAGGAACTACAAGAAAAAGTTACACAAGAAATATATCCTAAAGGGTCAGACCCCAGACTTTGACAAGTTCCCAAAGCTCAGAGATCATTGGAATGCTTTTGTTGAACAGAAGACTGGGGAAGAAGCACAAGCTATCATAGAAAAGAACAAGACCAATGCAGCCAAAAAGAAACACCAATAGGCTTGGGTCAGGCGGCTATAAGAAAGCAATGAAGAAATGGGAGAAAATGGAAGCTGACCTTGAAGCGCGAGATATCATTCCAGGCACAACCAACTGGCCAGAATGATCAAAGCACTGGTTTTATGCTCACGGCGGCTCACTTAATCCCGTCGATGGCACAGTTATCTTTGGTGATGAAATTCTAGAAGCCGGACGGAGGTTAGAGGAGGCGCTACAGGCCACTTCCTCGGGCGCGTTCAGGCTCGATAGAGAGAAGGACGAGCTAACACTCACCCTCCAAAACCCAGAGCACCCGGGGCGTACGCGAGGAAAAGGTGTCGTCCCCTGGAAATACGGGTTCCAAGCTGAAGTCGACACATATAGGAGCCGAATGAGGTCAAAGCGAGAGCAGGATGCGAGGTTCGCTGAGATGGAAATGAAGATCTCGCAGAATGATCAGATTGTTGACGAAAGGCTGGCCCTAATGTTGGCTGAGGAGCGGAGCCAGTGGGTTAGCCAACAGCCGGATCCAGCAACAACCGCGCGACTCCAATAAGAGCAAGAAGGCTGCGCGTCAACCGGAAATCAAGGCGAGCTAGCCCCACAAGCTAAACCGGGTCCGCCATGCCCCGTGGATGACATCACACACGGACCCCGTGTGAGCTGCACATCCCACTAAAAAACATAACAATAAAGGTATGTTTGTACTTTTATGTTGTACGTATATTTCCTTGAATAACTTGTCAATAAACGTTCATTACTAACTAATAAGCAATCTTCTCGAATAGGTCGCGTCGGGCATGGCCATTCCAATAACACGAGACGACACCTACCATTCCTGGCCCGTTCCACCTTCGTACTCCAAAGTTGAAATTGAACAGCTGGAACGCGGCTATGAAAATCTCGAGCTGGATATTCCCGGAGAGACGGGGAGATGACGCTTGGAGAAACAGCTCACGTAATATTTCTCTGGAGGAAGATCTTAGTAATATTCCCCAGACGAACAGCGTCTCCTATTGTTCCACCGCCCTCGCCTCCACGTGGGCTGTCTCCTCCGCCTCCTTCACCGCCTCCGCCTCCTGCGTCGCCTCCATGAACACCGACTCCTAAACGGCCATCTCCAACTCCACCGCGTCCATCGCCATAATGAGCACCGACTCCTAAACAGACAACATATCGAGCCATGCGATCAATGTCAAGCAGCAGTGGACCAAGAAGCAAGAGGCCTAAACTTGATTCGCTCCCACTAGCCCCAAAGAAAACGGCGTACGACATGACTCCAGAGGAGTTGCACGAGGCCGTCCAAGCTGAAGTCAAGGCCCACTTCAGAAAGAACTCTCCTGAGAAGCCTCCTGAAATTCCCCAGGAGACCAAGGACTTCTTCAAGAAGACGTACCTAACGCCACAGCCTAAACCGCAACCTCAACCGCATTCCGACTACGACACGACTATTCGGAAGGCTGCTGGCAAGGCAAAGAGAACGGGAAAAGATGTACCACAGGTTGGCATGTAGCCTTAGAAACCTTTGGAGTTCAGCACAGCTTCAAATGTTAGGTCAGAGTTAAGACAATTTATGGAATCTATTGGAATTCCAATGGATCAATTACATGGCCGTGCTCCCCTGACGAAGGCTCCGCTGAAATACAAGTTCAAACTTGGAAAGCCTCTTGTAAAGCCGAATCAAGTGAAAAAGCTACCTACACAGATGTACCGCTTCCACAAGTGGTACATGCAAGAATCCAGCAAGGGTGGAGAGATGGTAACGGGTAGATATTCACTGCACTATTTCTTCGATGGAGGTGATGACTTCTATATCCAATTCAAAGACATATTCGACCTGTACCAGCTTGATGCCCTCGACATCTCACTTCTAGCCACGCGGGTTCTGTAAGTATCGTTCTATTATTTCGTTTCTTACCTCCTTGTATTTAGCAGACTAAAATTCTTTTTAACCGTTGTAGAATGGTGATCCAATACTGCAACAAGCACAACTGTACCAAACATGGATTCATGGATCCACGCAAAATCAACGGCATATTGGTTGATCAATTTCATGATCCAACAGTGGACAACATATACAATGCGCTGGTGCAGAACCACTTCCGGTCGTTTATCCTTCTGCCCTACAACATTGCGTAAGTTTTTTCTTCCTTCCGTACCAATTTCAATCCCATGTGCATACATAAATTTTCATATGTGTCATCTAAACCAATTTGCATATTTCACTGGGTTCTGTTAGTAATTGACATGGATCACTCGCGGATCCATGTATTTGACTCAATGGATAAACCAGAGTCCACGTACTCAAAGATATTTGAACTGTTTAACAGGTAATGTCATATATCTTACTTGCTATTACATATATGCGGTTATCGGATAATTACTAGCTAACTTTCAACTCCACGTAGGGCATGGGAACGGCTTCGGGCGAATGTTCGCGGAAATTGGAAAGATAAGCTCTCCCTGAGGATGAACTTTCCAGTGAGTAACATGCTCCAAAGTTGTTTTGAATCATTACTTTGTTCTAAAATATAAAATGTATATTAAATCTGTCGTCGTTTCTCCTTTAGTGTGCAAAACAGTCGCAGGGCACCAACTTATGCGGATACTACGTCTGCGACTACATTCACCGCTTTGTGACCGATGTCATAACTATCGACGATATAGATGTACATATAACAGCCATTCATACATTACGTCCCGATTTCTTATTTACTTCATATATTTATTTTTTGTTTTTCGAATTAATGACAGCTTATGCAAGTAAGAGACAACCTCCCCCACGAGACTTTCATACAAGGCTCGGGAAGAATTGATGGGATTTATAAACGAGCAGATCATTGATCCCGTGGGGGAGTTCTACTTTCATTTAAGTAACTTAACCACCGGATCCACAAAATAGATAATTTTTTGTAACATATGAAATATATGTGGATATTGTACATATGTGTATATATTTTGGTAATATATGTATATATTTCCTTTCTTAAGTTCATTTATATGTGTGTAAATTATATATTTATACATATATATGATATATATATATAAATATATGTGTGTAAAATATGTATATGTGTAATATAATATATGTGTGTAATATATAGGCAGCAGCACTCCTGGAGAAAGTAACAAATTAAAAAAATTTAAAAAAATCTTTAGTCCCGGTTAGAGCCACCAACCGGGACTAAAGATGGCGAAGCCGGATGGCGGAGCTGGCCACGTGGCTCCGCCATCTTTAGTCCCGGTTGAAGCCTCCAACCGGGACTAAAGATGCATCTCTAGTCCCGGTTATTTCAACCGGACTAGGGATGGTGATCTCTAGTCCCGGATTCATAGTCCCGGTTTGATAACCGGGACTACTGGGGTTACCAACCGGGACAATTAAGCCTTTCTCCAGCAGTGGAGGGCCAAGACAGCTCGGGGAGCGATGGCGGCCGAGGAGAGAGAGGGAGATCGAGGAAGGTGGTGGAGGATGCTCACTGTGCGGCGGTTGGGTAGCGGCGTAACCGAGCGAAGTCAACAACGGAACGATGGACGACGAGGTTTGGCGGCTTGGGTGCGAGAGCTAGTAGTGCTCCCACAGCCGAATAGAAGGGCTAGGAGCGGTAGAAGGGTAGGGAGAGGGGAGAGGGCTTGAGGTGGCCAGTGGGGGTTGTGGAGTGCGACAATGGCATCTCGGCCCTCCTCATTTTATTGGCACGGGCGAGTTCGGCCGTTGGGGCTCCATACGGGGGAAGGATGGCGAGGATTGCATAGGTGGGAGCACGTGGCATAGGCTAGGCGGCAAGGTAGGGTTGGTGGCGACGTGTGGTGAGGATGGGAAGGACGGCCGCGCTTGGTTGGAGAAGCGGTTGACTCTCCGACAGTCCGTCGCCGTGCGATTTTTTGGGTTCAGCAACGATGTTTGACCTGATAGTCCGAAGGAGGCGACGGTGTGGGCAAATGGCACCGTGAGCGGCTGTGGGTTGATAACGCACACGGGGAGGCATGTGTCTCTTTGCCCAAGGATGACTGACACATCCGGTAGTTGGCGGTGGCGTGCGACGAGATGGCGAGGACGACGTGGCAGGAGTCATCGGCGTGGTGAAAAACGGGTGTGGGGGCAGCCGGCGTTAGCAGGGTGGTCAGTGGCTTGGCATGATCCGGTAACGACAAGGGAGAGGTACGGAGAAGACGACCCTCCCATGGCAAGCTGGGCCAAGGTGGCCCAAGGAGAGAGAGGATAGACAGATTGGGGGCGAGGGCTAAACGGGCCGAGGCTGGCCCATTTTTTGACTGGGTTGAGGAGAAAAGGAAGAGAGGAAGGGGCTAGGTTCGGCAAGAGGGGGGAGTGATTAGGCCCCCAGGAGGAAAACTAGATTAGTTTTAGGTTTCTCTTTTTAGGAATTTCATTTGAGGGTTTGAATTTAAATGAATTTGTAATCTTATAATATTTGTAGTATAATTTAATTCATTGATCTTTCTTTAGACTTATGCTTTCCATTTATATCAAAGTGAAACGTGATTCTTGAATTGTAATTGAATGATATTTGCTGTAATTGAAATTATTTTTAATATTCGTTTGATAATACATTTGTATTCTTAATATATCGCTTGAGTGTATTGCATTAGTGTCTTGGGATTAAATAGGTGTTTTAGTTCCTGATGTTTTATTACCAAAACATATCCTTGGTCAAAGGTTTGTAGTTTAATTGGATTAGAAATTAAATTGATATTTAATTTGTTTGTATTGTCTTTGCTTTATCTGGGATTTGCATAATATATTATCGTGTTCCCTTGATATATTCTAGGATTTAATATTCATAGTTTTGTTTTTAGAGTGGATTTTCACCCAATTCAAGCAAAAGTCACAACATGATTAAGTTTTTAAAAGTTCAAACTTTTACGTATTTTTATTTATGTGATTTTAGGGTGTTACAAGGTGCCGCCACACAGTTGTCTTTCCTATCTCTCGCGGCTCCCCGCCATTGAATCCGCTACCACCGACCATGGCCTCCTAACCATAAGCTCCAATTTGCCTCCGCTGCGAATGCTGGCTCTACTCATTTACGGCTCCAACCTACTCCTTTACACTCACCCTCCTTTACACTCGCCAGCTACCCCTACCCCTCCCCTTAACGTCATTTGTCACCATAGCATTCTATATGTAATGTTTTTATAATATTCGTTGTTTTTCAATCTGAATATTTTATTTTCTAAATTATATTTCTACTTGAACTATCATTTTTAAAATTTTTGGATCTATTTTATTTTTATTTCAATTTTTAATTAATCTCATATGTTCACCCTGCCTTGTTCTTTCGTTATTCCTCTTTCTATTTCGAACTTGAGTTATTTCTAAATTATTTTCCTACTTGAAATCTTATTTTTCTTTTTTAATTTCAGAATTCATTTTTAATTCTTATTTTTAATTAATCTCGTATCATGTTATTCATGGATTATTTCTTTTAATACTTTTTATTTTTATTCTGAATTTTAATTATTTCTAAAATGTATTAGAATTTTTTTCTAATTTCGAAATTTTTTATTTTGAATTTAAATCAATCTTGTGTTGTGTTCTAGATGGTCTCTTGTTTTAATATAACTATTTTTATTCTATATTTTGTTATTTCTAAATGTTATTTCGCTTAAACTCTTATTTTTATTTTTCTAATTTTAGAATTTATTTTATTTTTATTCGAGTTTTAATTAATCTCATATTATGTTTTATATGGACTATTTTTTAATAATTTTTAAATTTTAGTTATTTGAATTTTATTTCAACTTAAACTCTTATTTTTCTTTTTCTAACTTTAGATTTTATTCTTTTTATTCTAAATTTTAATCAATCTCCTATTGTGTTCTACATGGACTGTTCACTACCGGAGAAACGGTTTTCCATGCGGGCCGAAAGGCATCTTCCCGTGCGGAAGGCCCGCCCGCATGTGCGAAAAGGTTTGGGAAAAGTTCATTTTCGCGTGCGTGCGGCCCAACCGCACGGGAAGATCGATTATCCCATGCGGTCGACTTAAGCGGCCCGCACGGGAAGATCGATTATCCCGTGTGGGCCGCTTAGCAGACCTCACGGGAAGATCGATCTTCCTATGCGGTCGTCTAAGCGGCCCGCACGTTATAATCGTTTTCCCGTGCGGGCCGCTTAAGCCGACCGCACGGAAGATGGTCGTGCCCATTATTTTATGTACAACGTTACGTGAGCTAGCCATTGTCCTCTCTCTCTCTCTCTCTCTCTCTCTCTCTCTCTCTCCTCTCCTCTCTCTCGTAATGTTAAATGGGTCAATATATATATATTTTTCGCACACGAGAAAAAAAGACATTTAATATTATTTCCTTATAAAAGATATATACATATATAACACAGATCGATCATGCGTAATGTATACATATCAAGCTAGTTTCGTCTCGCAAATTAACATAAGTCTAGCTAGCAACAAATTTACAAATTATTTAATGGCGGTGCTCTTTTTCCCACTCCCTAAGTCGTTTAAATTTATCGTCCGTCGCCAGCTCGCTCTCCGGATCGTAGAAATCATCCAAATGATTGAAGACATCGCGACGGATGAAGCGGCAAAGATCTGCAACCAAGTTAAGCATGGTTCTATCGTCGAACCGGTTCGCTACAACTGGAACTTCCGTGATTTGTTTAAGAAAAAAATAGTACACATATACATACAATTATGAAAATTATACAAGATCGATAACATGTAGAAAGATATATTTCTCTGATGAACTTACTTCTTTGAACTTAGTAGTGTATAATCCCGTAGATTCTGAGCATCTCACACACGTATTTCTTGCAAAGGTTAGTGCCTGGTGGTTGCTTATAATAACTTGTGAAATTTGTGAACGAATGGACTAGACAGTTGTAATATGGTGTATATAAGAGGTGTACATGTGAGCACAATGTTTACCCTAAAAGAAAGATGATCGGAAAGCGAGAATCAGTTGCGATTCTGAATCATCTTTAACATCAGAAGGAAATCATAAGTCTATAGCTAGCCTATGTATGCATGTGATAAACTGACAGTCAGCTCATTCTCTGATGGCTCCCCTGTGCCTACTGAGGTGTGCTTTCTCTGTTTTTGGCAGCATTAATGTTCAAGTTCTCGTTGCTAATGTCTTCGGCCGAATTCTCGTGAATTGCCATATCTTGATCGACGCCTTCTTCACCTTCTTCACCGATCTTGGTCTCTTCAACATGTCATGATCCATCGTAGTAGCATTCTTCACCGATCTTGGTCTATTCAACATGTCATGATCCGATCTTAGTCTTTTTTTCTTGCTCTTCTCCCTTTGTTTCATAATCTTTCTGTATTGCTCTTTCTTAGAGTACGGTGTAACGATACTCGTGTATCTCCATCAAGCCGGGTGTCATGGATGACCGCTTTCATGCATGCAAGGAGGATGCTAAATTTTCTGGTCGGGCACTTGATTTTACACTCAATTATTCTTTTGGGAAGCGGTCATGCCCTATTGATTCCCAATGATGTCATTGGGTGTAAAATCAAGTGCCTGACCTTAAAATTTAGCATCCTCCTTGTATGCATGAAAGCGGTCATCCATGACTCCCGGTTTGATGGAGATACACGAGTACCGCTATGCCGTACTCTAAGAAAGAGCAATACGTAAAGATTATGAAACAAAGGGAGAAGAGCAAGAAAAAAGACCAAGATCGGATCGTGACATGTTGAACAGACCAAGACGGTGAAGAAGGCTACTACGATGGATCATGACCTGTTGAAAAGACCAAGATCGGTGAAGAAGGCAGGAAAAAGGCGTCGAGCAAGATATGGCAATTCACGAGAACTTAAACATTAATGCTGCCGAAAACAGAGAAATCACACCTCTAAATCACGGGGAGTCATCACGGAATGAGGTGGTTGTCAGATTTTTATCACAATCTATATATGTAAAAGAGAAGAAGAATGAAAAAATATATTTCTTTTCTTCTTCTTCTCTTTATTAGAGACGAGAGATAAAAATACATATGTTTGCCTATTTTGTCCGTGAGAAGAGGTGAGATAAGGGGAGGAGAAGAGATGAGAGATCAGAGACCGAGGAGAGAGGGAGATTAGATTTGTGGGTCGTTCGGTAGGGGTGGGTATATGTGTTTGAAAATTTAAAAATCTAACCTAAAATCTAAAATTCATCAAAAATATTCACATGAACTA
The DNA here is from genome assembly GCA_019925245.2 of Oryza australiensis. Classification (NCBI taxonomy): domain Eukaryota; kingdom Viridiplantae; phylum Streptophyta; class Magnoliopsida; order Poales; family Poaceae; genus Oryza; species Oryza australiensis. The sequence continues at coordinate 176,299 of JAIFGZ020000096.1, forward strand.
ATCTCCACGAACGAATGAACACTCGTTCGTTTGCTCGTCCGTTCGTTCACATCAACATCCGACCGAACGAACGATCGTACACTCGTTCATTCGCTCGTCCGTCCGTCCGTTCAGATCAACGACCGACCGAACGAACGACCGAACACTCGTTCGTTCGTTCGTCCGTCCGTCCTTCCGTTCACATCAACGACTGACCGAACAAATGACTGAACACTCATTCATTCGTTCATTCGTCCGTCCGTTCATTCACATCAACGACCGACTGAACGAACGACTGAACACTCGTTCGTTTGTTCGTTTGTCCGTCCGTCCATGAACGAACGAATGCTCGTTCGTTCGCTCGTCCGTTCACGTCCATCTTTTCAAAAAAAATTCACAGTAACTATTTCACATAAAAAAATTCATCAACAAAATTCATCAAATATATAACAGTCCATTTTACATTTGCATCAAAATTAACTATAGTTCCATCAAATAAATAATAGCCCATTTTACTAATTATCATCCCAAATTAAAGGAAGATTTCATACTTGTGAAGTAACAAACACTTATATGTTTGTGGAGTTAACAAACACTTACTACGTACTACCATTCTCTACACATTCACATGCATATATTTATAGGAACATGTACTCTTAATGTACTCACTAGTCTCTTATCTAAAATATAGCACTAGCTAGTTTGTCCTAGAATTCACGTATTATATATTCATTATTTTGATATATTGGTTAGTATAATTTATTTTTATATATTTTCACAATGCATGGATCATCATTTCCTATTGCATATCAATATTAAAACAAAAATCCATATATTGCATGATTTGTACCGTGGCGGTGACGGCGGCGGAGGGGAGGACGTTCTCCGGTGGCACGGTGGAGCGGCTGGCGACGGTTGGCGGCGTAGGGGAGGACGTTCTCCGGTGGCACGGTGGAATGGCTGGCGGCGGTTGGCGTCCGGTGGGGAGGCGTCGGGCGGCGGTTGGCGGCCGGCGGTGAGGAGTTGGTTGAGGCCAGCGGCGGCTGACGGCGTCGGTGCCACGCGCGGTCGAGGTCGGTGAGGCCGGCGTCGGCTTCGGTGAAGCCGGCCTTCGCCGTCGCCCTCGCCGTCTCTTTCTCCGTCTCTTGCTGCGTCGCCTCCTCCTCCGCCCGCTCGGCAGCGTCTCCCTCGCCGCGGTAGCCGCCAACCTCCTCTCCGTGCTCGCCGGCCCGAGCGCCGGGGCGCGGTAGACATCGCGGGCGGTAGGGGCGAGGCCAAGGCGCGGTGAGTGGATGCTGGCGGTCGGTGAGGTCGGTGCAGGGGCGCGGGCGGCTAGAGAGGCGGTAGATCTAGGGGAAAATTTTGGCAGCCTGGCGGCGCTAGATCTGTTTTCTCCGAGGACTTGGAAAATTTTCGGGAGCCCGCGCGATATTATATAGGCGGCGATTATCGCATACGGGCGGCTTAAAGGACCGCACGGGATAACGATCTTCCCGTGCGGGCGAATTAAGGGGCCTGCATGGGATAATTCTTTTCCGTGCGGGCCTCTTAAATTGACCGCACGGGAAGATATTTTCCCGTGCGGGCCTTTAGGCCGCCCGCACGCGATAATCGCCCCCCCCTCTCCAACTTTTGCACCAAAATGGAAATTAATAAAAAAATTATCAAACAGACTCAAAAAATTACCAAAATTTTCCATACATCAATATATGCTAATTATTTCCTATGAAAAAAAATTTTGAAATCAAATGACAATTCGGGCATCACTTCCTCTCCAAATCTAACCAATCCTTCTCAACACTTATAATCTTCTCTCGAGAATCTTTGGTTTTGTGAGCATCATATGTGATAAAATATTTAAAACCTTCACAATTTTTTTCCACAGCCTCTACATATAATATCATGACATCCACACAATTTTCAAGATTTTCCGACTTCGTTTGTTATTTATACTATTTTAAAATCATTCGATCAATAGGTTCCTAATCATGTTTCTTGACGAAAAATTAAAAATTTATTCTCATTTACAGGATAATGACTCAAGCAGGTCTAAACAATATGAATATAATTTTTCCACTAATTTTATTCTATTTTTTTAATCACTTGCAGTTCAAATGTGAGACTTGGCAAAAAAATTCATGAAAATAAAATAAATCAAAGAAATATAGCAAAACCAAACAAAAAATTACCAAATTTTATAATTAGGAGTAATATGTTGTATTTACATAGTAGAGAAAGTTTGGAGGGTGGAGAAGAAATTTTTTTTTCAAAATTTTGCGAGTGCGAGGGCCCTTAAGCCGACCACACGCGATAACGTATCTGATAAAATATTCGAAACCCTCTCAATTTTGTACCAGAGCCTCTACGTATAATATCATGACATCCACACAATTTTCATGATTTTCAGACTTCGTTTGCTATTTATATAATTTTTTCTCATTTACAGGATAATGACTCAAGCAGGTCTAAACAACATGAATATAAAAAAACAAACTAGCGTTTTACAATTTTTGGATTAACATCCTTCCGCACGGATGCAAACTTTGATTCGTCGAGGACACTTTCAATGCGTTTCATCCGCGTAGGAAGATCTGTGAATAATAAAATGGCGTCGTATTGATTATAGTCGGACGCGTCTTCAATGTTGTCAATACCAATGATGTGTTGCTTGCCCGATACAATAATGTCCATCTTTTCATCGGAAGGATCCTTCACATAGAAAACTTGTGCAACACGCTCGGCAAGGACCCATGGATCATCCTTGTGTCCAATTTTACTCCATTCAGCACACATAAATCCAAATTTATCTACCATGCAGTTTTTCACCCATTGGCATCTGAGAATAGGGATCTGAATGTTTCAACCGTAGTTAAGTTCCCATATTTCTTGTATGATCTCATAGTATGATTTCCCTGCCTGTTGCGTCCAATGCTTCGACACGAACCCCATTGTTCTGCGCTGAGCTTTTCTTGTCTTTGCTGTTGGTGTAAAAAGAGTATCCGCCGATGTCATACCCTTGCCATGAGGTCACAAGGCTTGTTGGGCCAGCTGCAAGTCTTTCTACCTTTTTTTCCTCGAGTGATTCACCAGACGGTACATTTTGATCCTTAAGCCATTGGGGAAAAGTGCGCTTCTGTTCTTTCGAAACCCAATCATCGGATCGCCCAGGATTGCATGCTCTGATCTCGGAAGTGTGTTGCTCAATGTAGGGCGCAACAATGGCGAGTTGTTGAAGAACATTACTGTGTGCATCTGATACCTCTTTGTAACCGTTGTCGTAGAAGCATTTTCTTCCTACCGTACCCTTCCCAGATAATCTTCCATCATATCGAGGCATCGGTATCCCAATGGGGTTGACATCGTTCATATAATCTAGGCAACACTCGACAACCTCCTCAGTTGTGTAACCCTCTATCATCGAGCCCTCCGAATGAGCACGATTACGGACATACCCTTTCAGAACAGCCATGTATCGCTCATACGCCCACATTTGATGTAGGTATAAAGGACCAAGTTCAATAATTTGAGGGACAATGTGAACAATGAGATGTTCCATCATGTCGAAGTACGATGGAGGAAAAAACATCTCTAGCTGGCAAGCTGTCTCCACTGCGAATTTCTAAAGGGGTCCTAATTCTTCTGGATCAAAAACTTTCTGTGATACTCGATTAAAAAATAGCACAACTTTGTTATCACAACCTTGGTGTGCACTGGTTTCACCGTCCTTATAGCGATAGAGAGAAACACCGTAAGCATCTTATGACAGTCGTGAGTGTTGTATCCAGAAATCGACAAATCTTTCATTGATACTAGCTTCCGGATATTCGATGAGAATCCAGTCGGCACTTTCAATCCACGAAGACATTTATAGAAAGTTTTTTTTCTTTTCTAGTGTCATTGAGTAGCATGCCGGAGGAATATCAATCTTACCATTCGTTAGCTCTACTGGGTGGAGATCTTTCCTTATGCCCAAATTGACCAGGTCGTTACGTGACTTCAACCCATCCTTTGTTTTACTAGGGATGTCAAGTAAAGTCCCGATGGTGCTATCGAACACTTTTTTTTAGGTGCATGACATCGATGGCATGACGAATCTCCAGGTCTTTTCAGTACGTCAAGTACTTGAAAAAGATTGAATGTTTCTTGAAGGGCAGCGTGTTTTCTACCACTTCTTTCTTCCTCTTGCCTGAAGCTCTCTTTCCCTTGCCGAACACGACCTTTATGTTCTTTGTCAGCTTGAACACCGTGGAACCATCCTTTGCTTCGGGTGTAGTACCTACCTCGACAGTTTTGTCAAAAAGGTAGCCATCGCACGATACCTATGCTTATGTGGTAAGAAACGACGATGACGCATGTAAACTAACTTTTTTGACGAGGTCAGGTATATGTACGATGTGTCGTCTAGACATATCAGACATCCGGTCTTTCCTTTAATCTGTCCGGATAGGGAAAAATTGGCTGGTAGATCGTTAATAGTAACGAATATGATAGGACGAAAAGTAAAATACTCCTGGCGGTATGCATCAAATAATCGTAGACCCTCTTCCCACATTTCTTGCATATCCTCCATCAAAGATTCAAGAAACACATCTAGGTCGATGCCAGGCTGTTTTGGCCCTTGTATAAGGATAGTCAACAAAATGTACTTTCGCTTCCGACATAACCATGTCGGAAGGTTATACATAGTGAGCAGAACTAGCCAAGTGTTGTGCGAGCTGCTTAGGTCACCAAACGGATTCATTCCATCCGTGCTGAATGCAAACCTGACATTTCTCGGATCATTTGCAAATTCTGGGTGCTTCGAATCAAAGTTTTTCCACTGTCAAGCATCGGCGGGATGTCGAATCATACCATCCGTCTTTCGACCCTCTTGATGCCATCTCATCAACTCGGCATCGGTGGGGTTCGAGAACAATCGCTTCATTTGATCTTTGACTGGCAAGTACTACATCACCATGGCCGGAATCTTTTTCCCTGCCTCGACCAATGAATTTGGTTCGGCAATGTCACTATCGGCGATACTGTTATCCTTTTTGTACCTACTTGCCCCACAAGTTGAACACTTGTCCATGTCAGTGTATTCCTTGCGATAAAGTACACAGTGATTAATACATGCATGGATCTTTTTCACACCAAGTGATAATGGACATATCAGTTTCTTGGCTTGATAGGTGTTAGCTGGAAACAAGTTAGGCTTAGGAAGCATAGCTCTCAGGAGACCCATCAAATCGTTGAAACTAGTATCAGACCATCCGTGCCTGGCCTTCAATCTAAAAAGTTCTAGCACCGACCGCAACACTGTATAATCCATATCACATCCCTTTGCTTGATCGTATAAAAGATCTTTTGCTGCTTTCTGCAACGCTGTCCAATTGTTTAAATATCTTGCTTTCTCTGTTAGGATCTCTGGTTCAGCGTGCCGCAACAAATCCTCAAGATCAAGATCAATATCAATCTCTACCTCGTCAAAACCAGAGCCGCCAAAATCACCCGTCGTTTCACGAGACATGTCCTCAATTATAAAATTCTCTGCCTCAAACAAATATCAGGATTCTCTTCCAGAGGGGCGACTTCCCCGTGATAAGTCCAAACTGTGTATTTCTCCACAAATCCACGCTGAATTATGTGTCCGAGAATTACATTTGGATCTTTCAACATCTTCTGATTCTTGCAATCCACGCAAGGACAAAAAATATCCTTCCTATTCTCCCTCAAAGTGTGTGCCTTAGCCTTATTAATAAATGTTGATGCTTCTCTCATGTACACCGATGAGTTCTCCGTGTCTCATACATCCATATCCGATCCATCTAAAAACAGTGACAAGCATAAATTAATATTATATTGTCGGTGTTTCTAAATAAACAAATTAAACTTAAATCCTACAAATAATAAAAATAAAGTAAAATATTTGACAAATAATAAAAACAGTGACAACATAAATTAATATTGCATAACAAATAATAATAATGAGACAAAAGTAGTTACCAAAAAATGGTTTAATAAAAACAAAATATTTGACCTACAAATTAAAAAAATAGCTCAACACACATATACAATTCAAACAAGTTTAAATATCTTCACATTCAACCGATGAAATATTACAAAAACGGAAGCAAATGAAGTAGATGATCAAGCAGATTACTTTTTATATTGATTTTAATTGAAGATTTAAAGTCTATAGCCTTCCACAAAATAAAATGCCTATTATTTGGAGAGAGAAAAACCGAGTTTAAAAAGTTCAAATGAATTTTTAAAAATAGAAGCAAATGAAAGAGGAGATCAAGTATGATAACTTTTTATTGACTCCAATTGAAAAATTCAAGTTCAAAACCTACCCCCTATAATTTCCTTTTTGGAGAGAGAAAATACCGGGTAAATACGCCACTGTCGTGTTGAGCGAGAAATTTATTACGTCACTGTTAGGCATCATCGCATGCGGTCCTCTTAAAGGCCCTTAAGTGGACCGTACGGGATAATGCTATTATCTCGTGCGGTCGGTTAAGTGACCCGCACGGGATAATGCATTATCCCATGCAGGCCAATTGCAGGCCCTCCGGGAACGGTTTTTCTAGGCGCTGGCTCTTATGGTCCGCCTGAAACCTATTGGGGGCCTCGTTCAGCAAAATCGTTTTTCCAGTAGTGGTTTTTTAATATTTCTTATTTTTAATTTGAAATTTAAGTTATTTCTAATTTTCTTCTACTTGATTTCTTATGGTTAATTGGGAATTTAGCCTTCATATCGATCGCGGTGCCTTATTTTAAATATGTTTTAATAAGATAATAGGTAGATACCAGAAAAATTTGTGAAAAAAGTAACCGAACTTAATTTATGGGCGCAGTGGTAGAAGCTCCCCTCGTGGTCGACGGGCAACGGTGACGGTGTGCCTGCCCTTCGACGTTGACGGCGGGAACTACCCTCCTTCAATGCAGTCGCTAATCGCTATAGGACAATGGTGCATACATGCATCAGCAACCACAACAAAATGGCCAGCTATATATACCAATGCCATGCCGTTGCCGTGGCATCCACTGGTGCGCTCGCGCGATTCTCCAGCTCGGTCTCTTGCTACACGCAGCCTATACCGAGTTGACTGTGGAGTCCTTGATCAGGCGTCTTCCTTGCCTAGGATGCCGGCCACCATGGCGGACGCGCCTGCAGCCCACGCAGTGTTCTTCCCGTTCCCGGCGCAGGGCCACGTCGCGGCGGCGCTGCACCTGGCCAAGCTCCTCCACGCCAGGTGTGGTGTCCGCATCACCTTCGTCCACTCCGAACGCAACCACCGCTCCGTGCTCCGGTCGCGCGGGGCCACGGCGCTCGACGGCGCCCCCGGGTTCCGCTTCGCCACCGTCCCCGACGGCCTGCCGCCGTCCGACGCGGACATAAGCTCGCTGATTTTCTCCATCAAATCGTCCGTCCCGCACTTCAAGAAGCTCATAGACGACGCTGCCCTGTCTGGGGTACCGGTCACCGTCGTCGTGTCCGACGTGGACCACGTCTTGGTCGCTGCCAGGGAGATGGGCCTTCCGGCTGTGGCGTTCTGGACGGCGAGCGCCTGTGCGTTCATGGCGTCCCTGCAATCCGAGCAGCTCATCAACAGAGACCTGATTCCACTCAAAGGCAAGCTTAAGTCTCAGCTCACCCCTCACAAGAGTAAATTAATTAAAGCTAAAGCTTTTCTCTCTTGTCCCTGAGCAGATGCTGAGCAGCTCAGCAATGGACACCTCGACAGAACGGTTGTCGATTGGGTGCCGGGGATGCCGACGGACATGCGCCTGCGCGACTTCATGAGCTTTATCCGCACGACGGATCCCGACGACGCCCTGGTCACAATGTTCGTATCCTACATGGAGCACCTCCGGACAACGTCGTCCGCCATCGTCATCAACACGTTCGACGAGCTGGAGGGCGAGGTCCTCTCCGCCCTATCGCGCGTCGACGTCCTGCCGCCGGTCTACACCGTTGGTCCGCTCCCACAGCTCGCCTCCGCGGCGCGTGTGGACGTCCTCAATGCCATGAGGGCCAGCCTCTGGCCGGAGGACGGCGGCTGCCTCGAGTGGCTTCAGGGGAAGCAGCCTCGCTCCGTCTTGTACGTAAACTTCGGCAGCATCATTGTGCTGTCGAGGGAACAGTTAGTGGAGCTAGCGTGGGGCCTGGCGAAAAGCGGCCACCACTTCCTGTGGGTGATCCGAGAGGACCAAGCTAAGGGCGTCGCCGGCGGCGACCCCATCGACATGCTCCCGCCGGAGTTGGCCGAGGAGACGAAGGGGAGGGGCTACGTGATGAGATGGTGTCCCCAGGAGGCGTTGCTCCGGCACGAGGCCATCGGAGCGTTCTTGACCCATTGCGGGTGGAACTCAATGCTTGATAGCATCTGCAATGGTATACCTATGATATGTTGCCCAATGTTCGCTGACCAGCCAACAAACTGCCGGTACGCTCGCACGGAGTGGGGGATCGGCGTAGAGGTCAGCGACAACGTCGAGAGAGAAGAAGTGGAGAGGTTGGTAAGGGAGGTGATGGAGGAGGAGAAAGGTGATGAGATGAGGCAACGTGCCATGGAATGGAAGAAGAAGGCAGCCGCGGCCATAGCACCTGGTGGAACCTCATGGGTCAACCTAGAAAGGTTGGTCAAGGATGTATTATCTCCTTAGGCCTCTGAATGTTTGATATTGATATTGCTTCGGAGTACTTAACTTACCATATATTTAGTCTAAATACGAATGAAGAATAATGTAGACACTCTTGGCCATCGAGCTAGCTGGAGATTTTCTTAAAAAATATATGCTTTTTAATGAAATTCACGTCATTACCGAAGAAATAATCTTTACTCTATTGTCCAAAATTCATAATAGTCTCGGTTTCAATAGAAACCAATACTAAAAAATGTTTTTAGTCCCGGTTAAAAAGGCAACGGTTCTCTAAAATCTTTAGTAGTGTTATCAACCAGGACTAAAAATAATCTTTAGTTCCAGTTAGATTTTTATCTTAATATGTGAGGACGTGAGGAATTTTTAGTCTCGGTTAATAACACCAATCGAGACTAAAGATCCAAACGATCTTTAGTTCGTGCTGCTAACACCAACCACGACTAAAAATCTTCACTCACTTTGTATCGATAAATTGTATTTACTTTACATCACGTTCAGTATGTACCTTTACTTTACAAAAGATAAATTGAGATAAGTTTCACTTTATGCTAACTAGTGCCATATTATTGAGGGAAAACAATGAAAAATCTAAATGAAACTTATGATACTTAGGGCTGTGTTTGGGAGGAGGGGTTGGGAACCTCGACTCTTCGGCAAGTAAAATGAAGCATATATTAACACATGATTAATTAAGTATTAGCTAAATTTTTTTAAAAAAATTCTATAAAAATTTTTTAAAAATACACATCGTTTATCAGTTTGGGAAGCGTGCACATGAAAACTGAGAAATGCGAAGGCTTGTAGGAAGAAGGAAGGATTAGTCTTCTTGGCGAGGTCAACCGGGTCTGTGTCTCGGTTGATAACCAGAGGAGTTGTGGTGCTAAGATTGTAGGATTGGATCATTCTATTTGAAGCGGATCGATGTGTCACTCTCCGCCATATTTGTTTTTCTGTCCTAGAACCTTCCGCGTCATAGCCTTCGTATATTTTAGTTTCAGAGTCCGTCGTGTTGAGTTTGTGTCCTGGTCGAGGTTTTGTTGCTTGTTAGATCGTGTTAGAGTCCAGTTCATGCGTTTTCCCTTTTTTTCATCAAACCCTAGCCGTCGTGTCTAGTTTATGTGTGTGTAACAAGTTTTTGCATGCATTGTTTCCGTTTTGTCCTGTAATTTAGAGTCGGTTTTTAAAACAACCATAACTTTCACATGCGGACTCCGATTGAAACGTTTCATATATGAAAATCACTCATAAAAAATATGGATCCAATCGTCCCCCGCTTCGTTGGGTTCGACGATTTTATTTTCCCAAAAACAGGTCGCAAGGTTATCTTTTCGAGCTCGAAAGATTTTTGTCAATTTTGAGCACGTCTTCTGATTTTTTTCCACCGGCCACGTCTTTCACCTGTTCAGGCTCAAATTTTCTGTGGTTACCTCTTGTGTGCTCTTAAGTCAAGAAAAAATATAAAAAAAATAAAAATAAAAAGTCAATTTTTTTCAAAAAAGGACAACAACCAAAAAAAGGAGCAAAAAAATGAACAATATCTAGAGGAGCACATAGAGAGGTGCAATGTCTAGGATTACCTATATTTGATAAAATTTTAATGCATTACTTATTATTGTTTTAAATTTATATTTAATAAAATTAATTTGGCCCTATTTAATGGATTATTTAATTTTTAGTCTTGGTTGTTAACCCTAACTACGAAAAAAATTAGAAATAGTGGAAAATTATCTTTAGTCTCGGTTGATGGCTACAATTGAAACTAAACATGAATTGGAAATAGCAAAAATATATTTAGTCCCGGTTGGTGCCACCAACCGGGACTAAAATTAGATCTTTAGTCTTGGTTGGTGGCACCAACCGGGACTAATATATCTTGTCCTGGTTGGTGGCACCAATCGAGACTATAGATCCAGAGGTATATATATATCCTGGCGCACATCATCTTCTCCACCGATCCAACACTTAAGCTGTTTGCACTTAAGCTGTTTTTTAAGATCTCTCTCCCTCTCTCCCCCCTCCCCTCAGCTCTCACGAAGGCAGGGGAGGAGATGGCGATGGCAGGGCACCATCTCCTCACCGGTGGCAGAGAGCGGGAACCGGTGGAAGGAATTCGGCGGTGAGCGGAAGCCGACAGCGAGCAGGAGCGGGAGCAACAAGCAGAGCCGGTGGTGCGTGAGGAGGAATTCGGCTACGGTGGTGAGGCGGCCGCCAGCCGCAGCAGACCGCACAACAGCGGGCGGCGGCGGGTTCTTCTGATGTGAATTGCTCCTCTCCTGCTTTCGTCCTCCTTCTCCCCTCCTGCTGTATCCTACTATTTCTTGTGAATGTCTCGAATTTGTAAATGAATTTATGAATGATTTTGAATTTATGAGTGATTCTTTTGTTTTGTCTCTACCTAACGGTGATGCAAAGTGAAATGAAATTAAGTTATCATTAGTATGTGAGTAATTGTACTAACGTATATTATTTGCACGGGCAACCAAAATAATAATGTCGCTTAATATTTCAGTAATAAGTAATGTTGTTTATTAGTTAAAGTCTATTGAGTTATCTTCTCCTCATTGACTTAACTGAGCCTAAGGCCTCCTTTAGTATGACTTAGCATTCCTTGTGGCTCTCACGGCTAATGTTACTATTTTTTCCTAAACTCAAGAGGAATTTTTAGCCTGGGAGAAATCCAATACAATGATATGTTTCACATGTTACTAATGTGTATTAAGATTATCACCCCTGTTAGTATAAGGGAGAATTTTGAGCATGACAATGCGAAACTGTCTCTAACAAGAGTTGAGATAAACTTTAGGAGTTTGTCAAAGACTAATGCTAAGTACACTTATAGTGTGCATGCACATTTGTCGCCATAATCAGAAGTTTGCAATAAGAATAACTTACATGGCGTACAAATTTAGTAGGATACATATCACACATTTCAAGTGCGCCACTTGTTCATTTCATATGGCTTTTCTATTATTAGACTATGGTCAATTTTTAGATTAATTGTAATATTCTGTAAGACAAACTGGAACATAGTTGACTTGGTTCATCATTTTGTAAATCAATAACAAATGTAAAGCAAGAGGCAAACTAAGTAAGATCATGTAAATGTTGTTATTTGATGGCATAGATGAAGCTTTACTAAGGAGAGTGTAGCAACTCCAAATTTAGTAATAATAAAGCTCATATTCATCATAAGGGGAAATAAAATTGCCTCTATGTCTTACGTATACTACTTTTGAAATTTCCTTGTGTAAGTTTATGCAAGAAATAGGGACCTGATTAATGTCCTAGTTTGAGAAAGTAGTTACATAAGAAAATTAATGGCATTATTTTTGGGTTGAATCATTATGAGACGTTGTTAAAATTATGGCCTTATTATTTAGGCACATTTCTAGAGGAGAATAAACATCTCATTAAGGTAGAGACACTTCATCCTTTATATTTCTGACATGGATCATTACTTAGATGATAATTTACTAAGTAAAATTAAATAAAAGTTATGTGAATTCAAGTTCATGGAAAATCATATATTATGCTTTCAGTACATAAATGTCTAAGAGATTATTCTACCTCATTCATGACTCATAGCTCCATTTTGTGGATGCTAAAATTTTGCATCTCTTAATTACTGAATTGCACAAATAAATGTACATAGCATAGCTCAAGGGTTTTGTTGTGGAAAGAAGTCACATATAGAGTGAAGACTTAAGAAATCCATTTGTGGACTTAATCAAGCATCGATGATGTTTTAAATTACGCTGTGTCATTACTAAACTAAGCTTAAATAAGAATGAGATGGATAATTATGCCTATAATGATGAAAGTGAGATGTCATTGAAATTGTGTCATTTATATCACATTTTCTAGGGGAGATTGGAACGTCTCATGAGATTGAGATATTCTTTCCCTTAGATTCTAGTGACGTTGTTTAGCTTTAAGGGAAAAAATTCACCAAGTTAAGAAATTAGCCAACAAGTGATTATTTTTTGGCTATGTTTACCCATAAGCGACCTTCAATTTCCTTTAAGAAATTTAAGATACTAATGCTAAAAATCAAATCAAGTTATGAGATCGGACTATGGTGGTAAACACTATATTTCCTTTAAGAAATTTAAGATACTAATGCTAAAAATCAAATCAAGTTATGAGATCGGACTATGGTGGTAAACACTATATGAAGCTTGCTCACCTCATAAGCTATTAAAATTAAGCATTCATCCGAATGGTTTTCAAACCATGTAATATTAATTGAGATTGATGAGTCAAAACAAAATACAAAATTTAATAGAAGTTTATAAATGAGTCAAAATAGTAGTCGGTCAATAAAATTGAAGATAGACTCTAAGGGAAATTTCAAACAATTCAAGTGTGGTGGACAATTACATGAAAAATTAAAGGTGGGAAATTTATTCGCCAGTGCTCTGTGTTGATGACATTTTATTAGCAATTATTACATATTGCTGTTACTAACTAAAGAAAATTTTGTTATCAAATTTTGGTCTAAAGGAGCACTGGGCTTATATTAGTAAGCCATATATTGACATAAATTAAAGAAATAATTTAAGAGAATCCAGTTAAAATCAGTAACTTAAAATTAAATTAGAAAGATAATCATTTATGATTTAGCTGACAGAAGCTTGATATTAGCTCAAGTCTAGATGCATATAGATTTGGCATACATTATTTAGTAGGAATCTTGATAGTATTTAATTAAATATAGACTAGACCACTAGTATTAAGAATGCTTTGTATTATTTGCAAGGCAACTTTAAAGTACATGCTCATATTGTTAGAGTCTATTGGTATCTAAAGTTTAGAGTCATTTGGACACTTATTTTATGAGATATGCAGATATTTATAAAGATCATTAAGTTAATTTAGATTAAGTTATGTCCATACATAGGGGAGCAATAACCATGAAAAAGCTCCAAATAATCTCAGTCGATGATACAGTTAGATTTCGTAGCATGTTATAATTAATCATATGTTTAGTACTTCCTAGAACTAAGAGTGGTAATTAGAGCTCATAAACCACTCATAATTATACTGCGTTATAAACCATACACCAATATAACATAATTTTCTATTCTAGTGATAACATGTTGTTTGTTTTGTGCTTAATTCGTGAAAGATATGTCCAGGATTGAATTGTTAAGGTGAGCATCTGTTCATGGATTCCTACTCTAAAGGCTCATAAATAAAATTTAATTAAGATTATGTTCTGACCAGTATATGTGTAAATTAGACTCTTGACTAAGATCCTAGATGAGGTGAACTTAAATTTACCAATCAACACCCACTAAGTTAAACTTAAGTTTATTTGAGTACTAAGTGAACTATAGGTCTTATCTCAAAATCAAGAGAAAAAATCAAGAGAAGAATGTTGGTTGATTTTATCGACTCACTGTCGATAAGGGTTAGAAAGGAGATTAAACCACCAGTATATCTTTTTCTAACGGTAAACAAACTAAGAGATAAAATCTGTTTTTTTATCGATACAAAATGGACTCGAATTTAGTTCGAGATAAACCCTTGAGCTGCATCAGTGTCCTATATAAGAAAAAGGAAAAGATGCAAAGACGATTGACCGAACCCTCTCTAAACTAAAGTCCTAATTAGATCGCCCGATTGATTTTGACATTTGTAAGGCTTCTCTGTGTGCTTTCTTTCCTTAAAAAAAGAAGAAGAAAGAAGGAGAAAACAAAATCTTCAATGGCTTCACAACAAGTTCAATAGATTATTTATAATTAAGCTGAGGTGATCATGTTTAGACTAAGCCTTAATATTACATTAATTGAATAAACTCTAACAGGTAGCTCTCGGGTGACGGCGGCCTTGTTGAGGATGTCATTGAAGTGCTGGATGGTCGATCTGATGGAGATAGCAGCGGGCGCATGCCTAGCGGAGCATCGCCGTCTAACGGCAAGCCGTCGGGAACGGCGGTGAAGCGGAACCCCGGGATGCCGTCGAGCGCGCATCGACGCCACGCGAGCGGAGCACGTGATGGCGGTTGCACTCGTAGTGGACGAAGGTGATGCCGTGACGCGAACATCACCCCCTGATGTGGAGGAGCTTGGCCAGGTGCAGCGCCGACGCGACGTGGCCCTGCACCGGGAATGAGAAGAACACCACGTGTTGCCTATCGACGACGACGACATGATGGCCGAAGGAAGAGGTGGAATACGTGTAGCTATGGCGAGGCTACATCTGGCTGGGCTGCACGTTATATGTAATAACACCATTTATGCGAAAAAGGTTCTAATCGCTTGAGGACATATCTTGTCATTTTTTTAATTTAATAAAAAGAGTTGTAAAAATTCTTTTAAAAATAATATTGTAGAGTACGTTGGCATCCATCACTTTTACAAAAAATCAAGTTCACACCATGAGAAATAAAAAAACAAATTACATAGTTTTTAAACAATCAAAAACATCTCCTCAAGGTATCAAAACAATTTTCCCGTGGGTGCTGAATTAATGTGAGAGTAATCATCGGTTGCACGGCTCCATCGGTTGTACGGCTCCATCTGTCGATTACAATTTATTTTAAGAAAATCATGGCACACCACACACACCCAATAACCCAACACACTTGACCACCAACAACTTAGAGGCACGTGCGCGACTGTTGTTTTGTCTCAGTGCTTCTTGTATAATGCCCAAAATTTCATTCAGTACAATAACAAGAAAAGGGCATGCTAATTAGTTGGGCCGAATGGTGTGGTGCTGCATCCTGCGTGGTGCATGAGGCAGGCCAGGTCCAGACTCCAGACGAGGTGAGCGAAGGTAAAGTCTTGCAATTTACAAACTTTGCAATCTACACAGTTTTATAGTCTCTTTCTTGTTTTGAAGAGCTAGTTAGCAGCACCTTTCGCAATATTAATATAGATGGTTTCGGTCGAGTGTTATTCTCAAGCTTTAAACATGGTTTTGGTGTTTATGGTTCTTGTCATCAAAAAGTGGCGCGTGATTTTCTGGGCAGTGACTATCTATACCATTATATAATGCACATTATTAACGGCTGAGATATATTCATTTTCTCTTACTTATTCATCATCCAATCTATACCATTATATAATGCACCTTATTAACGGCTGAGATATATTCACTTTCTCTTACTCACTCATCATCCAATGGTCCGTATCAACCGGCTTAGAGCTTCCTAAGGAATGACTCAAACCGTCCGTATCACGCCATCGCCAAGTTTCTTCTCGCCCTGCTGCCTCACCGTGTTGATCACGTCCCCATCCGCCGCGTTGATCCCATCCGTCGCCGCGCCATCGCTCTCGCGCCCGCTCCGTCCCTTCCATCCGCCGCCGCCGTCGCTCCGCCCTCTTCATCCATCGCCGTGCCGCCTCCCCGCGCCGATCCCGTCCCCATCCGTCGCGCCCCATCTGCCGCCGCGCCATCGCTCTCGCCGCCGCTCCGCCCCGCGGCCATCCGCCGCCGCGACGCAGCGCACCACAACGCCTCCCTCCGCGTGTCGCCGCCACCCTCACCTATGCATACAAGCTTAGCTCCCGAGGAGGCCTCCCCGACCAAGCAGCAGCAGGGCACGGGTGCTCGCCAGCTCACGCCGTGTCCGTTGATCATGTTCGCACCGTATCCTCACTCCCACGGCGGGTCAGGTCCTCGGCACCGAGAAGGACTTTCACTGGGTGCTGCCCTTACCGGAAAAGTTCATTGTTCACCATCATCAAGCTTCACTAGTATGCTCCTTGAACCTACATCCCAGACCCTATTGATCTATCTATGGCGCGTTCTGAAACAATGTCCTGAGAGTTGACCTGAAGCCCGATGTTCTAAATTGTTCAAGTCATATGAGAATTAATGAATTGATGAGATTTGGTGATTAGCGGGACATTGCAGATTCTGTTTTTTTTCAAAATTTTGACTCATCAATTCAGTTTTAGTTCAATTTAGTTGGATTGAATTATTACCAGCCGCTCCAGGCCTCTGTCCACATGGAAGGCTTGTTTTTCGAGTTGGGGGGTAAAGTCGTCGCAGTAGAACCCGTTGCAGGTGTTGATCTGTGGCCATCCATGGCGCAAGGCAAGAATTAACAAAGATATAAAAAGAATATGTTCAAAAAAGATGTTTCTTTTTTGGAAAATAAAGTGTAGCACAAATTGCAGGGCATGTATAATTGTTTGGCACCAACAAGCAAAGTTGGCAGCTATAGATGGCCAGATGGACCGAGCCGAAGTGGCCGGCACGGACACGCGTGTACTATAGACGGCACGGCACGACCTGGCCGTGCCGTGCTTGGCCGCCGGTCAAGCCCGTGGGCCAGCCAAGGCACGACACGGCTCCTCGTGCGTGCAGCATGGGCATGACACGGCCGGCCGGGCGCCACGACATGAAAGGGAAGGGTTAGGGTTAGGGTTTAGCCGTGGGGGGCGGCGCGGCGGCACGGAGGTCGGCGGCGGTGCGGCGCAGCGTGGAGATCGACGACGGCGCGGCGCGGCGTGGAGGTCGACGACGACGGCAGCGTGGAGGTTGGGTTGGCGGCGCGCGGCGCGGCGCGGAGGTCGGCGGTGGGCGTGAAGCGGCGCATGTGCGGAGGTCGGCGGCGCACGGAGGTCGGCGGGCGCGGCGCCGCGCGGAGGTCGGCGGCGGGCGCGGCACGGCGCCGGCGTGGAGGTCGGCGGCGGGCATGGCACGGAGGTCGAAGACGGCGCCAGTGTGGATGGCGGGGTGGAGGCGGCGCCGGCGACGCTGTCGGCTGGGGGAGGCCGGAGGGAGAGAGGAGAGGCGGAGGCGGGTCAGGTGAACTAGGGTTAGGGTTTTTTTTATAGTCTGCCACCGATGGTTTTGGTCCGTGGGCCCCGAGCGTGCCGTGCCGACACGGGCACGGCCCGGCCATCCATGGGACCGTGCTTGGGCCGAGGGCATAGCACGTGGGCTGGCACGACACGGCCCGTTTTATGAGCCGTGCCTAATGGGTTGTGCCGAAACGGGCCATGCCATACCCGTGCCCGTGCCATGCTAGGCCGGGCCGCCCGTTTGGCCGTCACTATTGGCAGCCTTGCTGGAAAGGAATGCTGCTGGTAGTGATGTCCTATCGATAGCATGAGCTAGACGCTAGCAAAGTGTAGGGGTTAATGCAAATTTCTTACTTGCTATTTTAAGGCTATTTACTCATCTACAAACACACTAATTTTACTGAGATACCAGTATTATTAACAGTAGAAATAATCTTACCTGTTGATTCATTAAGGTATACTATCGGCAGATGAAAATTCTCCTGGATCTTGTTCCTGGCTGTAACAAGGTCTCGAACATATTTTCCCCATTTTGTCCTATAAGTTTGGTCTTAAATATTACTCCCTTCGCTCTTTTATGAATGACGTTGCTTATTTCAAATATTACTCCCTTTGTTCTTTCAAATATTATATTCCACCGCCAATCGTTGCCTATGAGAAAGTTCTCCTATCAACTCTAATTACATGAGGATCAATTGTCAGCTTGTGTAATTGCAAGACATTCAGCATAGGTGAAGAGAGCAATCTGCTCCAATACCACAATCTGTATGTTATCTGCATCCATCATTCAGTTTTCTTGCAAATCTGCAATTATGGTGTGTTCTGGACTCTAAAGTTCTAATTAAGCAATGATAGTTGCGCAATCATACTGTTGGTAAAAAAATAAAGCAATCGTCACAACGGTTAGTGTTTATGACCTTATTAGTTGCTTGGTTACTGCCAACCCGAACAAGTTTATTTTAAAAACCAATCCTAACAAGTTATTCGGCACATCTAAGCCCAGAAAGCAAACCAAGTCACAGTATTGCCGTTACATAAGTAGCATTCTTGTAATTTCTCTTTGTTTTCAGAACAGAAAGGGGAAGAAAAAAAGAACAGGTTATATTCTTGCAATTTCTGTTTGTCAAATTGAGCCGGATTTGCATCGAAAACACTGGGCCAGTTCATCGATGGAAGATTTGTCAAATTTTAATTTTAACTCTTAATGACCAAATTCAAACAAAACATATTCTGCACCAAGAAGCTCTGTCCAGCAGGCTCCAAACGGAACATCTGTAGAAACCTTGAGTCACAAACTTCAGAAATAAACCTGATGAGAACTGTAGGATGTTACTTTCACGGACCCTTATGACAACTCATCATTAAGACCATCTCTTAGCGAAAATTATCATCTGCATTTGGGCATGCTAACACAATATCATTCATCTAAAAAGGAGAGTAATTCAAGATGAACTGAACATTAACTGAATTTTTATTTACGGACTGACAGAAATAGACAATCCATAAAGCGAGCAAATTGAGAATTATTTAACAATAGCTCCAGAGCAGCATATAAAACAGGACTTGTTTAAAGAAACATGACTTGGTTAATCAGGAGAAACGTTTAAATTAATTTATACAGCTCGATGGTATGTAACAGCTTTTAATGTTGTGATTTCTTCACTGTATACCATCATGTACTGTTCTGAGTTCACTAATTTTAATTTACTGGCAAACACCGCAGGGAATGGTCCGCATAACAGTACTACTAATTTAGTATTTGTGGTATGTATCAGTTCTAGACAAATATTTGGAATTTCAATGGACCATAAATTTTATGTTGAAGGACCGCTCTAATTGTAATTATATAGGAGACCATTAACTTTACATTTAATCAGATAACGACACATGAAACGTTCACACAAATCCTTTTTTTGCATATAAATGTTCACACAATCTTGATTTGCTTTATTTCTTATCTTATGTCCTTTTTGTTGCTTGATGAGTGCAACAAGTAATCTAACATAGCTCTTAGCAGTTTGCTATTGTAACATTAATCTCCTGTATTAATCCCCTATAAATAGAACTTTTAAATGGTTTTCAATCAAATCACAAATTGCTCTCTGGATACTCAAGGCTAGAAACATATGTTAGCTTGATATGAGTGGCAGGATAAGCATGACATGTTGTCTCTACAAGTATTTTATATTAGCTGGCAATTAGTTTACTTCATCTTTAAATTTATATATTACCTGGAAATTAAAAATTTGTGACTCAGGAAGTAATATGCAGAGATTATGAATTGGCAATTGGAGCTACCCTCTTGGATATAAAAAGGCAAAAAATGTATCTTCAGTTACAGTCATGAGTCATGGCATTCATGCTAGCAGGAGGATTCTTTGTAAAGTTAAGAGCAATATTACGGGCACAATATTTGTTCAAAATAGATTATGATATAAATATTTTGCACTCCAAAATATATGAGTCTCTGGCTTTCTATAGCGTAGATGGTCATGAGGTGGCACCGCTCTGGGCTGAAAATGGCCGTTGGAAAACCTAAATATAAAGAATCGTTGAAAGAAGCTTGGTTAGGGTAAAGCTCCCTTGTTTTCTTATGTTTGTGGACAACCTTGGGAACCAATTTTACTGCTATTTCTTTCAGGGTGTGCCCCTGCCTGTTTGACGAAATTGTGATGGAAGTGATGTGGTCTGAATAACCTGATGTATTTTTTTGTATCACAAGAAAAAACAAAGTTGAGAAAGGACCGTATCCAAATATGACAAGGACTGAACATGCTCCTGAATCATTATGGTTTTGATGTGAAACCAAATAATATGGTGAGTTTACAAGTCGCTTTCCTCATTTTTAAAATATCTCAGGTTTGCACTTTGAATTGCATCTCAGGCTAACTTTGCCTGCTGCTCTCAAGTCTGCAGTGTCAAGGGATATAATATACATGATTATGCATTTCAAGGATCCACTGCTGCTCCGCGGAGACACCGTTCTCCACCGCCCGCCTCCATCTGCTTCGCCGACGTGTTGTTGTCTCCTCCATCAACACGCTGCCGTCCTCGGCGCCTCAACATCTAAAGTTGCCCCTCTATGTCACAACTCAATCCGTTCCATTGCTATCGAAAGATACAGAAAGTTCTGAATGAGGCATTCTAATTATTCATTAATTGTTGTGACGGTGCAATATACGTTCTAGTAGTGCAACGGTAAATTTATACGGTTGGTTTTCATCCAATAGGGGCATGCATGGTCAACTTGTGTTGATTTGCAGTGTCATGCCTGGTGGATGTATGTATGGATTTAGATCGTGGTTTTGGATGTATAAATCGAATTTAGGTTTTGGCAATTGTGTTTTTTTGGTTGAGGTGTGAGTTTAGTTTTTTTTCGAACCTTGTCTCATGCATGAATGGGGCTCGTCATGTCTTAGGGGATGCTCGAGAAAGAGAATTCTGGTAAAAAATAAAGCAGAACATGCATTTTATTAACAACACATTCTAGATCCTTTTTATGCATGAGAATAGATGCAGCGGCCATATAATTTTCAACTACTATTGTACATGACTTCTTATTCATGGGAATAGATGCAGCAGTCATATAATTTTCAGCTACTATATGTTTCCCTTATGAAGCAGCCCTAAGAAACCAATTGCTTTAAGTGCAACTATATTGGACTTGGTTATGGTTGGATGAGTAGCATTTGTGTTCCACGCCATGCTGTCCGCCTACATCGACATACTCTCCTCCTATTGCAATGGACAA
Source organism: Oryza australiensis (assembly GCA_019925245.2). Lineage (NCBI taxonomy): Eukaryota > Viridiplantae > Streptophyta > Magnoliopsida > Poales > Poaceae > Oryza > Oryza australiensis. The sequence goes on from JAIFGZ020000096.1 coordinate 197,440, forward strand.
TGCCGTTGCAACCTCCACACAATATTTCAGGCAATAGAAGAAGGAGGCCTCTACAACTACCGCATGTAACTTAATTCTCTCACATTAAAATAGGTACAGCATGAAATTTTCTTACTCTTGAGACTTACTCTTGAGTTATTTGTGCATGCAGGATCTATGGAAGAGGCATCTTTCTGAAGTCTGAAGTAATGTTTTTAAGGACTCTTAAAACTTTATGTTTCAGTATATGCACAAATTGATTAGTACACACGTGTCCTGTTTTGTTATCTTGTAGCATACGAAATTATGGATAGCATGGCATGTTGTGAATTTTATGAGTTCTGAATACATAAAAACTACTTTGAATATGCTTCAGTATTTTTTTTCCTTTTGTGTGCTACATGCAATTTTTAACAACTGGATCAGGAGAATAAAACAAATGAACCTATTCATGGATGATCCACATAATTTTCTGATCAGTAATTATTTGACAAGCATGCAACTTTATCTTGGTCTCTGGAGAATAATCAAACTCTACTTTTCCTCTTAGGGATTTTTCACCATTGTGCTAGATTTGTTAGATTGAAAGGTACGGGACTATCAAGTAGTATCAGTTGGTGGGCAACTAACGTTGTGAAAACATAGGCTTTCTCTGAGATATGATGTTGCCCTTTCGTCTAATAGTTAGCATTTCCTGTGAGATCTACATTTTCTTGTTTTCACTACCTTGGCCATAGATTCACATTTTCTTTGTTTTGTACTTGAAGAGAGTTTGTAAAGAAGTTTATTTATTTGCAAGGCACTAAGCTGCAATTTGGGGGTGGATTATAATGTTTTTCTGTTGGTTGGATCCAGGGTGGCACTCACCTTGCTGTAGGGACAAACCAAGGCAAATTTGAGGTTAGGCATCATGCTCTTATCTGAAATGATTAGATAAAATGTTCATGAATCACCAAAATTTGGGGAAGGGATTGGCCATGGAGGTGGTGGCGGTGATGGCCAGGGCAGAGTGCATCCTGCCCAGGTAGCATGACTTCTGTTGTGGATTTAGTACTTAAGGCATTATGATGAACTTTGCACTCTATTTCCTGATTGACTGCTTTTACAATGAAAAAAATCAACCGGTTATTCTTGAGGTATATGGCTTATAACATCTACATTTGATTTTTACAATGGTTTCTCAACTCCATGTGTTCCTTTTAACTAAATTTGGATTGTCACTATTTTTTTGTATCCTAGATTCATGGAAATACAGCTGGGAGGCCTATGACCCTTACGTGGCCTATGGCCTATTACCCTTCTACATGTATTGCTTTTTCGTGATAGAATTAGAATGTGACTGGACTTTCATGACCATGCAAGCAATGATTCAGAGTTGTACAGGTCTATGTGGATGCTCCTTTTATCTGCAGTAATATGACATCAAACCACACTACAATCATAATGCTGATTTAGAGACTTTGTTCAAACATTCCCATGAGCTATTATATCAATAGAATATCCAGAATAGGTACTGATTTATTATAATTTTAAAGTTCAAGCCAATAAATTTATTATTTGTTTAAAATTGCAGGACATGACAACTTATTTCTTAAGCAAAGTATATTTTGGATGGAGGCACTACTCTCAAATTGCATTTTAGTGCATGCACATTTCTTTTGCCCATGTATTTTGGTAACAACCAGTCTATAGTTGTTTCCTACAAGTCTAGGATAAAGATCATTTGTACATTTGCTTAATGTATACCACATCTTATATACATCCATTCTTCTTCATTTCATTTTGGACGTACCTTTGGGTACATTTTTGGCATGGTGACAGAGTGACCATCTTATGACTAGCATCAGGTCCATAGCTGTAAAGGCATTACAGTTTGTATATGTAGTCGTTTGAATTCTCTGAAAATGGACAGGTTGTTTTCTCAGGTATCACATAATAGCAAAGCTATTACATCATGATCTCTGAATTGTACACCAAAGTTAGATTACCTTTTTAAAAAAGTATTCTGAATCGTCCTTTCTGGAGATGACTTCCCAATAGTGTATAGAGTTTCTCTTAGATTGGGCACTGACGTGTTGTCCAAGATCTAGCTTCCGTTGTTAATGCTTCATGGACTTATCACGATCAATTGGTTTGTCCATCTTTAAACCTGTGATTTACATTTTGATGTATCATCTACTATTTCAACATATCACCTAATTTAATTTTCTCAAATTGCCGAGTCCACCATCCTCCGTGCCTTGCAACCCAGACTTAATTTGGACCCTACAGCATGCCTCGAAAGACTTCAGAATTCTGTTAAGAAGGGCCCCCCGATACCCCCGATTAACATTTCTGTTTCTGGATTTGTCACGCCCAGAAATTCACACCAGAATTTCTGCAGCTAATTTGTGCATTACATCCTCGTCCAGGAATCAGCCGAGGTACACAAATCGACGTTATTGATAATACAGAATCCTCGTCTTAGAAACAATATAAAAAGAGTTACATAAATGCAGCGGAAAAGAAAATAAAACTGACTTAAGCGAAACTTGAGACGAGCGAAGCGGAACACCAACACCACAGCTAAACCTTGACGAGAACAAGCCTACACCTCCTCGGACTTAGAGTAGACCAAAATGTCGTCAATGAACACCACTACGAATTTATCCAAGAACTCCATAAACACCTTGTTCATCAGGTTCATAAAGAAAGCTGGTGCATTGGTTAAACCAAAAGACATGACCGTACACTCGTACAGTCCATATCTGGTGGTGAAGGCGGTCTTGGGAATGTCCTCTTCCCGAATCCTTAACTGATGATAGCCTGATCGCAGATCTATCTTGGAAAATACCTTGGCCCCTTTGAGTTGATCGAATAAGTCATCAATCCGTGGTAGGGGATACTTGTTCTTGATAGTAACCTCATTGAGGGCTCGATAATCCACACACATTCTCTTGGTCTTGTCTTTCTTTTCCACAAAATCACCGGAGCACCCCAAGGCGACGTGCTCGGCGTATATACCCTTTTTGCAACTGTTCATCCACTTGCTTCTTTACTTCACCAACTCGTTGGCTCCCATCCTATATGGCCTCTTATGTATTGGGGCGGTCCGGTACTAGGTCAATCCGGAATTCAATTTCCCTTTTGGCGGCATCCGAGTTAAATCCTCTGAAAACTTCAGGGTATTCTCGACGATGGGGATATCCTCTAACTTCACAGGGTCTTGGCCGCCATTTCGGACGATTCCCCGATGGAAACATGATTCAAACTTGCTACGGGCTTGACTTGCATGGGAGAGCGAAAAACAATTCTTTCTCCATTCATGTTGACTAAAGTAATGGTGCGACTAGCGCAGTCAATTACTCCCTATGTCCGGACAACCAATCCATCCCAAGAATGACATCTATGCCTTTGGTGAAGGAGGATAAGGTTGGCTAGAAACATAGATCCTTGGATTTCTATGGCCACCGAGGGACAATGCGAGTGGTCTCCAAGTGGTTTCCGGGGTTTGAACCCGCATAGGTATCTTAAGTCCTACTACCGACAACCCATGTGCCCCAACAAATTGCTTTGAGATAAATGAATGTGTAGCGCCGTAATCAAATAATACGTGGCGGAGTATAGTTTACAGTGAAACATACCCGTATAACTTCGGGAGCGGTCCAGTGCTTCCTCGGCGGACGCATGATTGACTCGAGCCTGGATGAACCTTGGCCCAGCGCGTCTTGGCTTCGGACACTTGTCCGCAAAATGCCCCGGGTCACCACGTTGAAACAGACTCGGCTTTCCTCCCGAGTCCTTCCTTGGAGGTGGTGGGTGGATCTTGCCGGGATGGCGCCGTTGGAGGGCGGGGCCGGAGTACGCGTTGCCGACCGCCGCCACTCACGCGCTTGGAAATTCCCGGGTGATAAGGTCGATGCCGACGAACAATCATGGTGGTAGGTCCATTCGACTTCCAAGCATGAAACGCGCCTCTGCCGATTTCCCTTCGTTGAGGAGGTCGTGTGTGGAATACTTTTCTCTTCTTGATCATCTTGTTGCGCCGATCTTCCCTGTCGAATGGCCTTGTCGACCGCCTTCTCAAAGTTAGCATACTCTCCGGAGATAAGCTTGTCCGTGAGTTCATCATCCAAACCAGCCAAAAACTTTTCCCCGCCTTTCGCATCGGTGCGCACATCTTCGGGGCATAACGGGCAAGACGATTGAACTCGTGCAGATACTCAGAATCGATCTGTTACCCCGCTCAAGAGAACGGAACTCACGTTTTTTCGTGCAACTATTCCCGCAGGAATATGTGCGGTCCCAAACTGACGAAACTCTTCCCAAGTAATCACGCTTCCCGCTGGCGAGTAACCAAATAGTTGTCCCACCAAGTGAAGCGGGACCACATGAATCGATGAGTGGCAAAAGAGACTTTCTCCCGATCCGTGCACCGGCGATCCAACTTCTTCTCTATGGCATGAAGCCAATCATTAGCCTCCATGGGATTGGTGGTGCTTGGAGAAGGTTGGCGGTCGGACACGAAGGAACTCGGCGGCTTGACTGGGGTGGTGGGGCGGCAACCGATTATTCTTGCCGTTGCTTGCATTTGTTGCAGCATCTGCTGTTGCATCTGGTGGTGTTGTTGTTGCATTTGCTGCATCATTGCAGCCATCATCTGTGTCTGTGAAGCGAGCACTTGAGCAATGGTGGGATTCTCGGGTGGCGGTGGAGGAGCATTGCCATTGGCGTCGTGAGCCTCGTGGTTGTCGGCACTGACGCCCATTGTTTGTTCGTCGCCGGTCCCGGTGTTCACCATCCGAAGGAGACGACCGACCGAGAGAGAAAAGAAGAAAAGCAGACAGACTTAGCACTAATCTTTATTATTTGAATTCAAATGCATTGTTCTGATCTTGACTAAAAACAAGGAAAAGCACCAAACATCCTTAATTGGTCAGTCATATCACACTTGATATCGACTGCCAGCTATCCCACACACACAGCAGCCTAACACACAGCAACTACCAAGGAGACAAACTAAGAAAAACGGTAAAACTAAGGAGGGCAACTAGAACGATCCACGAGACGAGGAATCGAAACGCTTCCTTCGAAGATCCCCATTCTTCCGAACGGCTCCCGGAGTCCTCGGCGTCACCTCGACTTGGAATCTTCGAATCGGTTGCCGTAGCCCAACCGATCCCGCCTCTTCCCTCCGAGGAATCTTGAGTCTCTTCGGAGTCCATGTCTTCAGCCGAATTATCCGAGCTTGAGTCACCGGAGACGGAGATCCAACCATTACGCCACCTCCGCCTGGATTCGCCGAAGCCGGAGCAAAGGTGAGGGCGGACTGGCAGCAGAGGAACGGAACCGGCGCCTGAACCGGAGCGGGTGGAGCCGGAGAAGGCGGGGAATCCGAGGGGCTAGCCGGATACGGACAGCGCGGTAGTGGTCTTCCGAGGCGTAGTGCGGAGTCTAACCCCAACCGGTGGCGGGAGTCCCTTCAACTCGGCTACCTCCTTCTTCGACGAACCACTTCGTCCCTGCCTCGCGCGATCCTCGGCATCTTCTTGTCGTTCGGCTCCTTGGTCGCCTTGTGTAGGTCGAGTGCATCGATCCAGTCCTTGGAGCACGGTGCACATGTGACCGAAGGTAGTGTCATTCTCCTCCGCCGTAGACTTGAATGCACCGACCTCCGAGGAACTACCTCGACGGGGATGGTAGCGGTAGGAGGAGGTGCGAAGGTCGCATCATGCAGCTCCTCATCCCGGCCAACATCGTAGGCGGCTTCTTGACAAGCGTGATCGACGTGCCTCCGGAAGCTGTGACCTCCATGTTGGGAAGACACGTTCCCACAAACCCGTGAACCTCCAACCGAACACGGTGGGGCAACTCGCCACGAGGGCGCAACCGTCGTATACTCCGGTGCTTCAGGATATCCAACCGCAAGGGCCATACGCGCCGCTCGCCACGAAACCTGTCATCCCTTTTCGCGCAAGGCGTCGCGGGGAACCCGCCATCTATAGAAACAAAGGAGTGGGAAAAATCAAAACATGCTCAAAACCCACGACCACATCCCGTTTCGCAATTCCTAAACCCTAGATCGACTCCACTTTTCAAAACACCCCTTTTTCTTTCAAAACATATGCACATGAAAAGAATTAGAGGGCTCTTAAGGTTTCCAGTTGGCTTGTCCTACAGTCCACGGAAGGCTCGATACCAACTTGTCACGCCCGAAATTCACACCGAATTTGCAGCCTAATTTGTGCATTACATCCTCGTCCAGAATCACCGAGGTACACAAATCGACGTTATTGATAATACGTAATCCTCGTCTTAGAAACAATATAAAAAGAGTTACATAAATGCAGCGGAAAAGAAAATAAAACCGACTTAAGCGAAACTTGAGACGAGCGAAGCGGAACACCAACACCACGGCTAAACCTTGACGAGAACAAGCCTACACCTCCTCGGAGACCTCGCTCTCAACCTCGGCACCGAAGGGGGAAAAAGCAAGACCGAGTACAACCACCGTACTCAACAAGTCACACCGGAAAAGGGGACATGATGCAAGATAAATAACAAGGAAAGGTCAAGGGCTCAATTTGCATAAACAACATTTGCAGAATACGTAATGATATTTGAAGACAAGTGAAACAAGAGTAACATTTAAGCAAGATTAAATAAACACTGTCCAACGCTCAAACCACGTTGCAACAGCCCATCCATCCACCCGCACTAGTCATAATCCAACATTTCATGCGAATAAAATAAAATGAGACTAATCAAGGTGAATCGGTCGATCGCCCGTAACGTGGGCACGGCTATTCGAATAGTTTTTACTCGATCGAGGTGTACAATGTACCCACAAGACACAATCCCACAACACGTTACGTGCGCCGGTACACCACCACGGTGCCCCGGAAAGGAATTGTGACGGGACCCTTCACATAACTCCCTCTAATCAATCGTACCACACCAAGGTTTCGCCCCCATTCCCATCGGGCAATGGGCAGCCCCTCTAGTGCCGCGGTGAATCCGGAAGCTGATCAACCCTTAAAACCGGGCCGACCCAACTCCATCACGCTCACCCTCTCGGGATACGTTAACTAGAGACGCTATGCTACAAGCCCACCATTACCCATGCCGGCTTGTGGTATGCACGGCATTTCTTTCGGGTTTCCGTGAACCGGTCCTTAATCGTCATGAGCACGCTAACCAAAGTCCAACCATGTGCTCACGACCCACCTTTCTTATAATTAGATTATTAAGAACCAAAGTCATATCTTAATATCATCGGAAGGACCACTTTAGAAATAACCTTGTTTAGTGTGATTCCCTTAAGTGAGCTAGTTGCACTAAGCATGACTAAGCAACCTTAAACTATCATCTAGTCACATTGGATCCCAAGTTATCAATGGTATAAGGTAAACAATCCGTGGTTGAGTACAATAGGTATAAAACATCCCATGAAATGACATTCTAAAACATATGCGTATTTGAACGAAAAGAGATATTTACATAAAATAGGTACAATATGGTCAATGTAAGGTATGACTTGCCTTGCTCGAGGCGAGGAACCTCGGCGACTACTTCAAGAGAACGGGCTCGCCGGAAAACTCGGAATCTACACGACAAACAAAGCACTCAACAAACACCCTAAAAGTCTACTGAAACAGCACTGAAAAGTATTTTTAATGGATTCTTGACATTTTTCTGGATTTAATGAAGTTTGAATGGACTAAAACGGAGCTCGGATTCAAAAGATATGAATTTTAGAAGTTTAATTGCGATTTTTAAACTAAACAGAAAAGATTAAATTATTTATTGCGCAATTAAGTCCCGGTGACGTCACCCTTGCGGGCATGTGGCGACGTCGGCATGACGTCGGCGGCCGGGCGTCGCCCTAGGGCGACGTCGGCGCTCGCAGCGCCGGGCGACGGGCGCGGCGGCGGATTGCGCCACGTGGCGCAATCCGAGCGGTCGGATTGGCGGCGACGTGGCGTGATTCGGCGGCCGGATGGCGACGATCGAACGGCGCAAATCCATCACGATTGGACGGCGCAGATCCGTCCGATCCGCAAGATCGGACGGCACGGGCGGCGCTAGGGTTAGGGTTAGGGTTAGGGTTTGGACGCGGCGGCGACGGCGTTGCGGCGCGGCGATGACCATCCGAGCGGCGGGGGCGGCGGCGACGACCGACGGATGGCGGCGGACCGGCGGCGACAACCCGACTAGCGGCGGCGTGCGCGAAAGAAAAAAGGACGCAAACGAAACAAAATGGATCCCGAGGACGGCGGCGAGCTCACCGGCGGAGGAATCGACGGAGAACGGCGGCGACACGGGCTAAAAACTTCGGCGATCAAGGGGAAACGAGGCGGAGCTGGGGTTTTATAGGGGAGAGAGGAGACCGAAACGGGCACGAAACGACGGGGATAAGGTCGCCGGAAAACTCGGACTCGAGAGAGAGAGGGAAGATACGGCGGCCGTTTGGGCGGCGGCGCGTTGCGGTGCGCGAGAAGTGCGGGCACGGGTGCGGCGGCACGGGCGGAGCCGGCGTGGGGCCCACGCGGCGCGAGAGAGGCGGAAACGGCCGGGTAGCGGCGGGCGGCGCGGCGGCGGCGGCGGCGGCGTTGGCGGCCGGCGCGGGAAGGCGGCTCCGACAGTGGGGCCCACTGCCGGTGGCCCGCGGCGCGAGGACGCGAACGGACTTGCGCGGCGGGCGGGGACCGTGGGCTTCGCCCACGTCGGGAAGGAGCGCGCGCGCGGGGAGGCGGCCGACGGCCGTTAGGGCGATGGGCGGGGAAGGGAGGCCTACGGCGTACGGAAAAGGAGAAAAAGAAAAAAAAAAAAAAGAAAAAGGAAAAAGGGACTTAATTAAATTCATGTTTTCTTATTTAATTGATTAAAAATACTTAGAGTGCTCTAAAAATTCCAAGTAAAAATCCTATTAGCGTATTTTGACATGAAGAATTCAAGAAAAATCCTATCATGTCATTTCCATTTATTAATTGTATTTTAAAATTATAGGTTGACTCGGTTAATTTAAATTCCGATTATTTTCGGGTAAATTATTTTTAAAAGAATTTAGGGAAAAACCCAGGATGTGACAGGATTCCAGTAAAATCTTTTGTCCAGTTTGAAAGTACTACAATCTGCCTTGTACTTTTACCAATTTGTTTGCAAAACAGATTGATTTAGGTCTAAATAAAGGGACGCAGAAAATTAAAGCTACATCTATTGACAATACTTCTGATGATCCTCCTGAAAATTGCAAACCCAAGGAATTCATCACTTGTGAAGGAGCAATTATATGCATTGAAAATGAAGCTTCGGAAGGCTTCCACGTGGAATATTGAACGGCTTATCTACAGACTGTCCACTCGCTCTCCAAATTCAGAAGGCCCAATCAGCTGTAGGATCTGATCCTGATAATGCTATTCAATACTCTTCTACCCTTACGAATAGCTTTGCCATGTGTAACATTAAGCAAAGTGCATCCTGTACTCCTGCTCCTGACCTTTTGCTTCACAGTCAGTAGGTGCAGGTACCGATTTTTCAGATTGATCATAAAAACGAACAACCACAAAAGGAGACACTTCAACTACTTTATTATGTCTTGTTATGCATGAATGTATTTCGAATTATATTTATGATCATATACAATTGAGATAGATAAAAACTATGAAAAAAATTTGTCGTCTGGTTGTTTTTAAGTGCATCCCTTAAATAAAACCGTAGCGTTAGCATGAGTACTATACTAGTCATGGTAAATATTTGTAGGGATACAATGAAAATCAATAACAAACGGTGATGCATCATGACATATTTATTTGATTCCTTTTCAGTTTTCAGGCTAATTACATGCATGCATGCAAGTAGGGGTAAAAACGGTTTGGAAAAGGACGGAGACCACTTTTACCATTTTTGTTTTTATTTTTTTAATTGAAATTGAAATCGAAATCGGAAACGTTGGATACGAAACGAATATGAATCGAAACGAATACAGTATCGAAATATAAAACCATCTAAAATTAAACTACTGAAATCAACAAAGAGATGTAGCTCATTATTATCTCTAAAACAGTAAATTGATATTTCTAATATTTATCAGTTAATAATAATATATCTAATTGTACACAAGAAGAATGTTTGTATATGTTACGATCATAGATAAATCCACGGCACAGATGTTATTTGTTTTTTCGCAGGAAAAACGAAAGTTTAAAGAATGAGCCAATATACTCATGATCACAGTATGATTAATAAACCATAGTCTAAGCATGTAAATGATAGTATTAAGGTAGTGTGACACATAGAAGAATCATCTCTATAAAAGATAAACTAGATTATAAATAAGGACAAAAATAAGCTATGGTTTCTTATATACTTCTATACTTACGATACACGGTTTACACGCATACATACATATACATATACAAGCTTGGGACGTAGTTCTATACACCCAAGCACTATTAAGCGACTATTGGTATTTTTTATGGTCACAGATAAATCTGCAAGCGCACGAAATACCGTTGTAGCACTTCACCTGGGAGTATTCGAAGGTCTCGAATTCAGAGGGAACGTGTGTGAATTATCTAAGGGCCAGGTTCATCCAAGGACAATAAGAATATATAGGTGATGGTATAGAAAGGATTTCCATGGTTGTGGCTCTAGAAAGATGGTAATCACCTTACTCTATTTACTTACTTCGAATGTCGGCTTACACTCGGTCTATGGAGTGACTCCGACCTATAGCTCTACGATGTACCTAAACATGAAGGGGGATTACAAAGGACGGATAGGGCTGTCACCACCTACCGCATACCTCTACAACCCGTGGAGTACGCGGCAAACAAAGGTAAACCCTAGCCTAGACATCACGTCTATGCTATTGATTACTACTCTAGTCTTGGTGAAAAACTTTCATCTTCATCAGATGTGTTAGACTAGAGCACTCACGAATGAACGATGATCCCATAAGTAAATGAAGTAAAGTAATTACTCAATGGAAAGGATTCCAACCATACAAAATCATGAACACTTACTCAATTGAACAAGCATCCGTTGAGGTACAAGATCGAAGGTCGGTGTCAAGATACCCTGTAACATCCTCAAATTATGTACTTTTAAAAATATATAAAATTACTAAGAAAATTTTTGTGAATAGTTGTTTTTTGTGCTTAGTGATAAAACATTTAAAATTCCTTAATAATTATTAAATTTTTCCTTATTCCAATTTAGAAAATTAAGTTTTACTAAGTTTTGATTTTTATTGTTGAAAAATTCTCATTTAGCTTTTAAATCAAAAAAATTCCCACAAATTGAATTTAAATTAATTTTAGAAGCCTAAGTTAAATTCTCCTAAACTTTTCCCAAATTTTTCTTTTTATTCTTCTTTTTCTTTTCTTTCTTTTTATTTTTTATTTTTTTTATTTTTCTTTTCCCTCCTTCCTTCTTCTTCCTTCCCGGCCTCAGCACAACCGCAGGCGCCCGTCTGCTTCCCTGCTTCAAGCTGTGGGCACCGGCCTCTCCCTACCAGTCCCCCAAACTAATCTCATCCACCATCCCTATCTCTCTTCAACATGGCTGCAGCCGATGAGATCAAACGCATCATCAGCGCCATCCCAAATCAACCGACCTTGCATAAACCGTCGTGGCCGCCGGGAATTCACCGCCGCATTGCAAACCTTGGTTGCACCCACTAAAGAATAGAACCGACTCCACGGGATCCTTACCCTCTTGAGAAAATGGCAAGAAATAATTGGATTAAACACGTCACCAAAAATTATCCAATTTAAACCGACAATACTCGCACCGCCATGGCCGTTGGCCCTATCCCAATTGAAACCGACCTATAAAGTCTATATATAGACCACGATAGGTTAAGTATTGTATACAAAAATTCTTCGCCGTTCCCTCTTCTCTAAAACCCCTAAGTTTCCCCTATCAATTAAATACCATACTACTCCAATTTGGTGAAAGACCGAAGAAAGGTTCGGAAGAACCCTAATTCGGCCGCCAAGAACAAAATCCAAAATTGGTCGCCCTTAATCTGTTTTGACTTCCACTGAAGGTATAAAATCAATCTAAATCATTTAATCTTACTTTCCCCTAAAGTTTTTGAGCCATTTAGTCACTAGCGCTCGCCACCGACGATTTCCACCGGCGTTGCTCTGTTTCTCCGCCGACGCGTGCACGGTGCCAGAACACCTCGACACCTTTCTATCCAAACTAAGCACGTAGGAAGCATCCCCATAGTCCATAGATACTCATGAGCAATTTATTTTGGCCGAAGTATGGCCGGAGCGTGCTGGCGACGAGCCTCACTGCCGCCGCAAACACACCATCGCCGCCGGCTCACCTCAATGTTTCCCCAGCCAACCTCAACCTAAAAATGGAACCTCTAGGTTTAGTAGATGGTGAAAACACCCTAGCTTCTAAGTTTTCAGTCACTATCGCCGGCATAAGCTTGGTTTCCCGCCGATGAAGCACTGGGGAAGATAAACAGTAGCATGGGGGAGAGAGGTGAACGAAGAAAGAAAATAAAAGAGAATAGAAGAAGAGAAGAGAGAAGTGGCGTAACGGGAAAGACTTAGAAAGGAGAGGGATATGTCTCGGGTTTGATTCCAGCCAAAGGCAGTTTTTTTGAACTTTCTCTTTTTTTTTTTTAAGGGTTTAAAATAATGAAGAGCCTACTAAAAATCTAGAAAATATAGTGATCCATTTAACTCCTTCAAAACCTTATTTTCAAAGTTTTGCACTTTTTAAAACTTATTTATTTTGAATCCTTTAAAATTAGTTGTTTTAAAAACTTTTTAGTATTATATTTACTCAGATTTAAACTTCTAAACCTAAAAATGAGAATTTTATAAAGACTATAAATCATCTTTACAAAACTTTTTAAAACTCTTTTATATTTTTTTCAAACATAAATCTTTAAAATTAAGAATAGATCCTTTTAAACGTTTTAAATTCAAAATTTTCCTAGTTTCTTTAAATTTATCTATATTCTTTTTAGAAATGGTTTTAACTTTAACTTTTTATAAATTATTTTATATTAGGTCAAACCCAAATTTTAAATTTTAAACCTTGACAAATAATCCTAAAAACAGTTTGACCCCTTTGACTTTCTCCAAATTTTATTTTATAATTTTAAACCCCTTCCATTTTTCTCAAACCTATTTATTCCTTTCTTTAAAAATATTTGAAATATTTCTTTTAACTCTATTTAAGTCCAAACTTAAAACTTTAAAATATAGTAAACAATCTTCTTATTTAAAACTCTAAAAACTACCCCTTTTCTTCTTTAAAATATTTTTTTAAAAAATACTCTTTCCTATTCTATTCAAACATAAATTCTAGGTTCTAGGGTTTAACAAATAACCTTCCTTTAAAAACTTCAAAAACCATCTTTTAAACTCCTTTTGAATTTCTATATCTATTTGTTGTCTCTTTGAGTTGATTGTTTGATTTATTTTATCGTTTACCGATAGATCGCTGTTGACGAGAAATCTCTCTCACGCGCTGGCTTGGGAGATCTGCTTGACTCCAGTGCAGGTCCTTCTTGGCTGCCTACAACGTGCAGGGCGTGCCAGTTGATTTGTTCTGCTAACCAACAAGAAAAACAAGATAGTGTACGTTAATCGTTAGGTTAGATCGGCTGAGGAAATCCATGAATGTATATATGCTATTTTAGGCCGTATTTGGGCCGAGCGACTGGAATGGATCGGCTACACCGAGACAACATCAGCCGCTTGATCCAAATATAGTGAAGAATAACAAATACACAGATTGATAACCCAGCCGATATTGGAAAGCTAACAAAGAATCGGCTAATACTCCGATGAATCTTATGAAAAGATAATATTCCTGAATCAAACGTACAATTCAGAAATCGGTCATCGGCTGCCCGAGAGGAACCGATTTCACTAAGCAACATCCGACAGGAACACGATCTTAAAAGAAGAGGCAATCCTAATATAAATCTAGTAACAATCATGTTAAAAGAAACACATTAGGGCAAATAAGGCCGACTGAAAACCCAGCGCTGTCTCTAAATGATATAAATCTCAGATGAACAAATCATTGATATTTCTAAATACGACTTAATAGTTCGAATCTGATGCAACATTAAGTATAAAAAGAAACATATGATCTATTACAACCGATTTGTACCCCTCGAGACGGTAAATACCGCATATGAACCAGCCAACCTTCAGGTCTAACCCTACTGACTACATGTTCCTGACGAAACGAGCCAATAACAAGATAGATCTAAACATTGATCTAATTCATATGCGTTATATGATATATAACGCAATAAAATCACTAATTCTAATGTATCATTGCGATGGAAGCATTAGAAACAAATAATCATACAAACACCATATTATCCCTAGCGGGACCTATGCCGTGTTACAACTAACAATCTAACAAATCTATAGATTACAGATACAATTACCGTTATAGGACTCTATCCATAAGTGGCAATATCTTTTAACGCGCAACTAACAACCGAATCTTTCATTTATCTCCAAGTCCCTGCACTAGACACGGCTCCATCTCTTCCAGACTCAGAATCGGCTATCGTCTGCTCCCATTCGATCCATCCTCAGCCGACTAACTCTGCAGTCGATCCCTTTTTAGCCGATGTGATTCCTGTCTTCAGCCGATCCGATTTCGCTTTGCCCTTACGAACTTAGAAACTCAATTACCAAATTTCAGTGTTAACACATGCCCCCAAGTCCGTAATACGAAGTGTTGCGGATTTGCTTGCCTATTCAAACTCTTGCTTCCTTCTTGACCTAAACCGCCTCGGCTTCTCCCCAAGTGCTCTTTAAATATCCACCTCTCTCGGCCGAACCGCCTACGCCTCCAACGTGTACTCGGCCTTCTTCACGAACAAGCCTCCTGCCCTTTCTCTCTCTCCCCCGGCGACTCGATCGGCGCTCGACAACCTTCCTCACGTTCTTCAAACTCACCCTCGCCCCCGAGCTTCCCGATGGCCTCCGTCGCTGCATCAAGTACCTCCAACTCGCCGGCCACCACCGTCATGCCGGCCGCAACCATGCGCCGTCTGCCGCCGCCATCGCAACCGCTTCGCCGCGCTACAACCGAGTTTCCCTGTACTTTCTTCCGATCCACGATTTTACTCTCAAATCTGCTTTTTCAAACATTCTCACATCAACGATTCGTTCGGTGATTTTTCAGTAGCATTTTATTCCATACTCTTATCAATTAGTACTTTTCCTGTTCCCGAACCGTAAAACACAATCATTCTTGACTAGTACTTTTCTCCCCTTCTTCGGACTGTAACACCTGTCTCATCAAGTACTTATCCCCAATTCAACACAAGCAGAGAAGTATTTCCTCGGACCTATCAGCAACACAGACCCAACTGATGTCATCATAGCCGAAACCAACCGCATCCCTTTTAACACCGCCAAACCATCTCTCTCCCATTGGAACGGAACATTCAAAGCGTGGCCATCCACCGATGCACTGGGATCGAATGGTATAAAAGGGTACGGTCGGCCAAGTATGCCAGTGGGAAGAGAAAAACTTGCCCAATGCCTAGAATTGTCCATCGCTGGCATGGAGAAAGACGAGCCGCTTCTATCGGCTGCGACCTACTTCTGGAACGATAGCTTTAACGCCTTCATCTTTCGCCAAGGGCCAATGACCATCACACTAGCCGATGTATATATGACAACCGGATGGACATTGAATCATCGGCCGACCCCAGCGTCTTGAATCGAAAAGGCCAACATCGGTTCAAAACCAAAGCTATCGGCGGATGGAGCGGCTTCATCACCCAAAACATGAAGGAAGGGACAGTCGGCCACCGGAATACACCGCCTTCCCGATGATGTGGCTGGAAAAGTTTGTATTCTGCGGATCAAGGCCGTGGGCCGACCGCTAATTGGCAAATCATGGCCGAAATCCCGCCGGAAAGAATTTGCACCTTGGAAAATACCTCCTCGGCTACTCATATCAAATGCTACACCAAGCCGCGCGAAAATAGCCGCCAATGCCCCGGCCAACACCGGTGGCCCCCGGTGGTTCCTCCAAATCTCGTGCGGTGTTAGCCACCGAATGTAGCTGGTCGGCCCCGTCGACAGCGCCGGATTCCCACGGCTAGAGCCGATTGAAGACGATGAAGGTAGCGATTGACACCGGGCGATGCATGAACTACGGAGAAGCGCCCGCCCCATGAAGGCTCAAAGCAATCGGCCGAGCTATTGGCCGAATGGTTCACAGCCTTTTACGATGGGCTGTCCCGCGACAACCGTACTTGGTACTTCTATCCAGACCGGGGAACGTTCGAATTGCCGATTGATTTCAATTGGGATGACCTCAACTCAACCGGTAACCCAAGGTGCAGAGAGTTGTTCGCCGCGTCTTTGTCCCCCTGCATCTTGCCGACTGGGGTTCACCAAGGTCGATCAGTGGCCCGGAGCTATGAATTCTATTACCCGGTATCGGCGGCGAGGCAGTTTGGTCTTAGGCAACTACCCATCGGCTTTTTCTATGCCTATAAGATTGAAACCAGAGGGGCGGTCGGCCAAGACTTGATGATGAATCGGTTGCTGAACATAGTCGGTCCTCCCCTCGGCGACGCCAGCATGATAACACTGTCAACGAGGAGAAGCGCCGCTTACGACCGATGGTGGTCTAAACTTAAACGCCACATTTTCCACCAATGGCCGTCTTGCTACATCGTCCTGCTTCTGCCCGACGAGATCCCCTCGGTATATTTTCGCTTCAGGCTAACAATTTTCTTCTTACAATTCATTCATCGGCTGGCCTAGCCGATTAACATTCATCTTTCGATTTTGCAGGAGACGGGGACAGAGCGGCCGATGGTAAGTGACTCCGGACGCCCCATCGAATACAACCCAGGCGTTCTGGATGTGGGCGGCCTTGCTCCGGCGGCCATCGGCTGGGGGGCGCCCAAACTAACATCACTGCTATGAGGGCAGGTGCGTCAGCCGATCGCACAGAAGAGAAAAGTGGCACCACCACCGCGTTTGTCAGCCGCGCCTGCCCCCAAGAGGGTGAAAAAGACAAAATCAGCCGCGTCGGCCGACAGCCTCCCCCCTCTGGATCCGGCCATCAAGCAATTCCTCAACGCCGCTGTCAACGAGGAAGCGCCAACGGCTGTCCGGGTGGCGGCTGAACCCGGGATCTCAAGTCCTAAGTCGGTCAATGCCCCAACTGACATTTCGTCAGCCCCAAGCCCGCCGACAAGACGTCCACCGGTAAGCTTTTACTTCATTGGGCTTGGTTTCACGATGATCGCTTGCATCTGATCAGTCTGTTGCTCGCAGATCAAGAGATTGGCCGGTCGCACTCCTCGCCCTGCGCCATCGGTAATCGTCTTCTGTCGCTTTGTCTGTGGTAATCGATCGGCTCATCCCTTAATCCTTTCTTCTGCAGCTCCCACGGTCTCCATCGGCTGCTCCCCAGGCGTCTGGCGAACGTACTGCGCCTATTGGGGACAGTGGCGACAACGCCGGCAAAGAGGGTAGGACGGCCATGGGCAACGATTCAGCCGAACCAACAGCCCTGACAACGACACCGACGGTAAGCCAACTGATTTCGACTATCGACTTTGTTGGCCTAGCATGCCCCTGATCCTTTCTCCTTTTGCTGCAGAACGTAGCCGACCTTCTCAACTTTGATTTGTTGGAGTTCGAGGAGCCCGGTGATACCATCGAGGAAGCGCTTGCAGCGTCGGCTTAGGGCCTGAGGACCACTTTAGCCGATATCGGCAATCGGCTGGAAGTTTCATTGGACGCGCTGGTGGTCGACAGCTGCTCAATACGCGCGCGATTCAGAGACATCCAAGACCAGCTGCCAGACGCCGTAGCCGAAGCCATCGTGCCGGCGACTTTCATGGAAGCCTATCAGTTCAAGTATGAACGAGCCCGGCAGCGAATAATTGATCGCCGTGAGAGTCAAGCGCAGTCGGCTACCATCCAGTGGACAAAAGAAGCCATTGAGAACCGGAAGGCCGCCTTTGACCGCCTGAAGACAAAGCCGGTGGCCAAGCTTGAGCAACTCCGCGCCCGTCGGGATCAATTGGTGGCCGATCTTGTTCAAGTTACGAACGAAATCGATGTCCATGAGGAGTACATAGCTGGTCTGCCGGCCAAGGTTGAAGCCGAGCGCCAAGGCATCAGGGCAGCTGTGGTGCATTTGCGCGACTTGGTGAGGAGCACCCGATCGGTGGCGGGGTCCGAGGCCGACGACCTTAGGGCAATCGGCGAAATCGGTCAGATCAGGCGGACGGCGTTGTCGGCCATAGCCGATTTCCTGAAAAAATGAGACTGTAAACTGTCCGACCTTGCGAGGTCAGCTCGTATTTCTGTACCATACTTGTGTTCCTGTAATGCGATTGGGTAACCCATATTACTCATGCTTAATACCCGGCTTCGACTTGCATGTTATAATTCATCGACCTTATGCCGTTGCGCTCGTAGATATAATCGGCTGTATTCGTAGGTAAGACTATCCCTCGGCTGTGTGCGGAGCCTCGACTTGTTTGATTCGAAATCGGCCCCAACCCCGAGATGATGCCGCGACCTTCAGTGTTATCCTCCGTCCACCCGCGTCGCTGACTATCGGCCGGTAATACCCGAGTATGCTGCCGATCTGGTTTCGTAGTCCGAGTCATCCGAACCTGTACCTCAAGAACTCGTGAGTCCTGGACGATAGGTAGTCTTGTGCAGTCGCCAACCATTCAACGATTCCCAACGCCTTTAATGATGACCTCTTCGACTCTCGCTTTGACTCTCGCGTCGGCAGCGACCTTTCACATCCGAAAACCATATCTTTTCTTTCTATAAATGGGCTCCTCCGGCCCTTCCTGAATAACTCACGGCCGAAGAAGACAACCTCCAGGAGTACAACGCCCAGTCTTCCAAGTCTTCGGCAAGGCTTCCCATGGCTTCTTCGAGCTCGTCAGTAAACCAGGTGATTTCCCAACTCGTCTATTCTTGCCATTTTCTCCCTCAAGTACTCAGGAACGGATTTTCTCGCAGCCGCCTCATCCACTTCGGGTGATCCTGGAGATCATGGAGACACCGTACGAACTGTCGGTCAGCCAAGATCGCCGAGTGAGGGCCAACCTGAAACGCTTTAGGGAGTTGGAGGCTCGTCACGGCCAGGCCACCCATCCACCTTGGTGGCATCCCGGCTGTTGCCCCCATGGCGTCTTCGACGCTCGCGCGCCTTGACCGGCTGGAAGGGAGGCAAGCTCAACTTGCCAACGAGCTACTGACCACGACCACCGACATAAGGGTCACTCGGCTGGAGTATCTGATTTTTGATGCTCTAGAGATGGAGACTGCGGAGCCTATTGAACGAGCCCTGGCGGCCATTAGGGATTACCTAGCAAACATGTAATCAAAGACGGCATCGCGCCGATTCCGAATAAAGCTCATTTTAATGTTCCTGATTTTGCCTGATTTTTGCGTCGAAATCGGCCTGGTTTTTCAACTTCTAGCCTGATTTCTGTATTGCAATCGGCCTGCTTTTTTGGTTGACTTGCGTATGTGTATGCCTCCCAAGTTTTGTTGATAGCTTTGATGTCGACAAAATTTGTGAGTTCGAGTTGCTCATACGTTCTGGTCTTCCCTGTCGGGCAATCATGAGCCGATCGTGGAGCGCTTTGCAAAAGTGATGTATGCGAATGCCTAAAGGCGATGCCTTGTAAGACATCGGCTGTCGTGGATCGGCCGAAGTGACAATAGCGGACTCACGAATTGATCCACATGCTCCGGTAATATTTCTTTAGATATTTTCCATTAAGGGCCCTTTCGAATATTTCTCCATCCAATCCTTTTAGCACGTAAGCTCCTTTAGAGACGCACTTGTGGATCTTGAAAGGCCCCTCCCAATTTGGTGACCATTTGCCGAATTTGTTGTCTCTAGACCCGATCGGCAGTATAAGTTTCCAAACGAGTTCGCCTTCCTCAAAAGATTTAGGTACAACCTTTTTATTGTAATGTCCGGCTACTCGTTCTTTATCTTTTGTTATTTTTCTAAAGCTCTCATCCTGGACAAAACGAGATCCTCCGACTCGTCTACCATGAGATGATAATAATCGTCGGCTGTGAGTTGATCCTGTAGCTGAATGCGCCTTGAGCCAACGACACTTTCCCATGGCAGCACTGCCTCGTGTCCATAGACCAGTTTGTATGGGGGGACTTGGATTGATCCGTGGCATGCCATCCGATACGCCCATAATGATTCGGCCAATCGGGTGTGCCATTGCTTAGGATGCTCAGAGATTTTTCTTTTAATTAGCTTGATCAAGCTTTTGTTTGATGCTTCGGCCTGCCCGTTGGCTTGCACGTAATATGGCGAAGAGTTAAGTAGCTTGATCCCCATGCCGTCGGCAAACTGGACGAACTCGTCTGACACAAAGATAGACCCCTGATGGTCGTTATTGTTTGCGGAACGCCAAATCGATAGATGATGTGTTCTTTGACGAACTCGATTGTGTCCCTAGAATCCACTTTTCTGAGAGGGATTGCCTCCACCCATTTTGTGAAATAGTCTGTGGCCACCAGGATAAATTTGTGCCCTTTGCTTGAAGGTGGATTGATCTGGTCGATCATATCAATGCCCCATCCTCTGAAGGGCCACGGCTTGATGATTGGGTTCATGGCCGACGCCGGTGCTCGTTGTATCGTGCCGAACTTTTGGCAGTCCTGGCACCCTTTGTAGTATTTGAAACAATCCTCCAGCATTGTCGGCCAGAAGTACCCGGCTCGGCGGAGTAGCCATTTTATTTTGTGGGCCGATTGATGCGTGCCATAGATTCCTTCGTGTACTTCCCCGATGGCCACTGTAGCTTGATCGGCCCCCAAACACTTGAGTAGTATGCCTTCAATCGTCCGATAGTATAGATCTTCATCAAATAACACATACCATAGCGCCTTGTATCGTAGTTTCCTTGTGGTCGATTGAGAGGGGTTTTTGAGATAATTGTAGACGTCAAACCTCCAATCATCGGCTGTGATGGTGGCCACACCTACGTCTACGTCTCTCAGCATCGGCCGATAGCTTGATGCCCCTTGAGCCAAATCATTGGCCTCCGTATTCTGCTCCCTGGGGATATGCTTCAAAGTGACTAGCCGAAAACCATCCATTAACTCCCGGCATTGTCGGTAATAGACCATCAGCGCGTCGTTTTTGCACTCATATTCTCCTGATAATTGGCTGATGACGAGCAACGAATCTCCCATTATCTCGACTGCGTCAGCTTCCACCTCCTTGAGCAGAGTTAACCCTTTGAGAACGGCTTCATACTCGGCTTGGTTGTTCATAGCGTGGGGGTCAATGGCAAAAGCAAACTCGAAGCTTGCCCTCCCGGGCGAGATAAGGACTAAGCCGATGCCGCAGCCGTTGGTGCACACCGAGCCATCGAGAGTCAAAGTCCAAGGCATAATTTCCACTGGGCCGATCGAATTGTTTTTGTGTTCCACAATGAAATCGGCTGTGGCTTGTCCCTTTGCTGCCCTTGGTGCCTGATACCTTAGATCGAACTCTGTTAGCGCGAAGATCCACTTTCCAATCCTTCCTTTGAGCACTGGAGCCGACAGCATGTACTTGACTACATCGGCTTTGCAAGTTACCATGCATCATTGGACAGCAGATAGTGCCTTAACTTCGTACATGAGAAATAGAGGCATAGGCATAACTTCTCGACAGGTGAATACCTTGTCTCTGCGTCTAAGCTGCCGGCTGAGATAGAAAATGGCTTTCTCTTTGCCGTCGACCTCTTGGATTAGGACAAAGCCGATTGACTTGTCGTCGGCTGACAGGTACAACTTGAACGGTATTCCCTTTTGTGGAGGCATCAGAACTAAAGGAGAGCTTAGATAATCTTTTATGTTGTCTAATGCTTTCTGTTGCTCTACCCCCCACGTGAAGGTCTGATCGGCTTTAAGCCGAAGCAATGGTGTGAACAGCTCCATTTTTCTGAGAGATTAGCTATGAACCGCCTGATGAAGTTTATCTTTCCGATCAATGACTGGAGCTGCTTTTTATCTTTCGGGGGTTGAATTGTCTTAATAGCATTGATGCTCCTTGGTGTGACTTCCCTCTTTCATGGACGAGGAACCCCAAGAATTGCCCGGCCGACACGCCAAACACACATTTAAGCGGATTCATCTTCAAACCATACTTCCTCGTCCGTTCCAGCACTTGTCTTAGATTGGCAATGTGGCCTTCTATCTCTCTTGACTTGACAACGATGTCGTCAATGTATATCTCTACTAGTGAGCCGATCATATCATGAAAGATGTAATTCGTTGCCCTTTGATATGTTGCCCCAGCATTCTTTAAGCCGAACGTCATTATCACCCACTCGTAGAGGCCGATTGCACCAGGGCATCGAAAAGTTGTCTTGTGGATATCCTCTTCGGCCATGAATATCTGGTTATACCCTGTGTTGCCGTCCATGAAACTGATAATCCTATGACCTGAGGCAACGTCGACAAGCAGATCGGCTATTGGCATTGGATATTCTCCTTCGGGGTCGCCTTGTTCAGGTCTCTGAAGTCGATGCACACCCGAAGCTTACCATTTTTCTTCAATACCGGGACGATATTCGAGACCCATTCAGCATATCGGCAAGGCCGAATGAATCCTGCGTCGCATAGCCGAGTGATTTCGGCTTTAATTGCGTCGTACATATCGGCCTTAAACCTCCTAGGAGGCTGTTTGAACGGCCGATATCCTGCCTTGATCGGCAGCTGATGGACCACTATCGATCGACTGAGACCGGGCATCTCGAAGTACTCCCAAGCAAAACAATCTTCATATTCTTTTAATAATTCAATAAGTTGGGATCTACAATGAGGAGATAAATTTTTGCTAATGTATGTCAGCCTCGGCTTATCACCAGAGCCAATGTCGATTTCTTCTAACTCGTCGGCCGACGTGAAGCCTTGTCCTAACTTGCCATCGTCTTCGTCCGCGGTGGCTACGCCGAGAACGCTTGAGCCCTCCACCATGTCTTGTTCAAAGCAGCAGCTGCGGCTCGTCGTTTCCGATGGGCTGTATTGTTGAATTGGACACATTTAGAAAATTGGCTTGCCAGATTTTCCCAGATAAACAATCGATGCCTTCGATTTCCCAGAGTGGCAAATCGGCACTAACGACGCTGACTGACCTGTCGGCTGGAACGATCTCGATCTTGTCGCTGTCCCATTGGATCAGGCTCTAATGCAACAGTTGGCGTGGATCCAGTCCCTTCCGAGCAGCAGGCTGTAAGACCCCTTCCCGTCGATGACAAAGAACGTTGTGGGCACAGTTTTGTTGCCGATAGTCAGTTCGACGTTGAGAACGCCTTTGGTTTCGATGGGTTGCCGCCGAAGTCCTTGAGCACCATGTTGGTTTTTATCAGGTCTTCGGCCCCTTTTTCGAGTTTTCTGAAAGTTGCGTAGGCCATGAGGTTGACTGCAGCTCCCCCATCGACTAGCATTTTGGAGATCGGCTTGCCGTTAACGAATCCTTTAACGTATAACGGTTTTAGGTGCCGATTTTCGGTTCCTTCAGCTTGTCGAAGATGGCTTGGTCCGGCGAAATTGCCGCCTTTGCGGGTCATCTTCGATAGTACCCGCATCGGCTTCGGGCGCCGAAGTAGGCCGGCAACACGAAGACCATGTTAACTGATGCGGAAACTTTGCCCTTTCCTTTGGCTGCCCTTCTGGCTTGATCGGCTGGACTCTCTTCGGCTTGTTCCTCGTTGGTCACAACGGCTTTCCGCTTGGGTACCCACTGCCTCTTGATTTTGCCCATCCGACAGAGCTGCTCGTAGATCATTTGTTGCACCTCGTCTTCTCTTCCTTCACGCTTGAGCCGTTGAACTCTCCTCTTCTGGGTCTTCGTAAAGAGATCGGACGGGCACCATTGGGGGTTGGCTGATTCCTCATCGTCGGCCTCCTCGTCGTCGCGGTTGTCTTCGTCCCGGTTTTCGTCGATGAAGAAGTCCTGATGGATCGGACTGAGCCGATCATGGATAGGTCGCCGTCTTTGGTTTAGCTGGACGGCTCTGGGAATGAGCCGAACTGGACTCGCAGATGACAAGCTTCCGCGTTCGTCATCGTCGCGGCGATCGTTACATGCTAGGCAATCTTCCAATGTTGGTAGCCTCATGCCGGATTCCCAGCAGTACCTTAAAAAATCGCAATACCAATGTGGATCGGCATTGTCACGGTTTACCCTGTATCATCGGCTCTGAGTACTCGGTTCGTGCCGACGAGGTGCTTCATCGTAAATTTCTTCATGCTGAGACCGGTATTGATGACAGTGTCGGCTTCGTTCATGGGTCGGCTGTCGGCCAGCCGATCTGACGACTGGGTGTACCATATTAATCTGCGTGGTGTGGGATCCAGTCTGGTCCTCTTCTGCTTTGGCCCCGATCGATGTATTGGCTAAGCCGTGCGCCATTCTGTTCTGTCGATCAGCTCGCCCGGGGCCGGCGTGGACTGTGTTGACCGGGAAGGGATTGCCGTCTACTTTCATGGACCGATTTGAGTCGGCGAACTTTAACTTCCCGCTCGATGGCCGACTGGATTTGTTGTCCGAAGACTTTGCAGTCATTTGTGGCGTGAGATGTGGAGTTGTGCCACTTGCGTACTTCTTCTTTTTTAGCTCTTCACCGACGGGATCACATGATTTTTGGGTAGCTGAATCTGTTTTTCTTTGAGCAAGTAAATCAAAAATCTTGTCAGCCTTAGTGATATCAAAATCGTATTTTTCTTTCTTAGCCGTCTTCAGTAGCCATTGGCAAACAGTGGCCTTTTTATTCTTGGCCCATTCGGCTGCCGCCACTTCTGTTTCATCGTCGTCGGACCCGTAATCTGGATCAACGATGACCTGGGTTATGTTCTTGACGGCCTTCCTGGTGTCTTGGAAACGCTATTCGTGGGCCGTCACTTTCTGCGCCAAGTGAGCTAGGCTATCGAAGTCCTGCGCAGAGAATCGTTCCCTGATCGGCGTGATCAAACCATGGAAGGCTAAATCGGCCAGCTGAGCGTCTGATAGCACCAGGCTGTAACATCGGTTTCTCATCTCTCTGAAGCGTTGAATGTAGTCTTGGACCGATTCATTGTGTTTCTGCCTGACGCTGGTGAGGTCCGACAACTTCATTTCATGGTTGCCGGAATAAAAATAGCTGTGGAACTGTTTCTCAAGATCGGCCCAACTCTGGATTGAGTTGTAAGGCAACGAGGAGAACCAAGTGAAGGCCGATCCTGAAAGAGAAAGGGGGAATAACCGAACTCTCAAGGGGTCCGTAGCCGATGCTTCACCGCACTGCGCCAAGAATCGGCTGACGTGCTCATAGGTAGAAATGTTGTCTTGCCCTGAGAATTTCGAGAAGTCTGGGATCTTGTATCGGTTGGGTAGCGGGATCCTTTCGAAATGTTCTGGATAGGGGTACCGATACATATTCCCTGAATCTTTTGGTTTGAGGCCGAACTGATCGCGCATGACGTCTGCAATTAGATCGGCCGAGGCTCGGTTATCTTGCTGTATCGGCTCGTATGGGTCATATGGCATGGGTGCTTGCCGGTACAGTTGTGGTGGCGTCTGAGGCCTGTAATGGTGGTCCTGACGGCCCCCTTGGTACTGGTAGCGATGATCAGCGGGAGGCGGCCTCTGTTGTGGCGTTGGTGGGTCTGGGAACAACTGTCGGCCACCGGCATTATGCTGCCTGCCTAGATCAATCGGCTCTGGCTGCTGATTGTTATTGAATATGTTGTCGAGTTGACCTTGAGGCAACGGTTGTTGTCGATTTAGTATAGTGACCGCTGGTCTTATAGCCCTTTCGCCTAGACTCAGGTGGCCGATTCCTCCTGGCGGGTTTGGTTGTGCTATCAGTGGAAGCGGCCGATCCTGGGTGACTAGTGTCCTGTAACCAGGAAATTGGCCATCTATGAAATACGTGGGGCCCCGTTGCAGCTGCTCGGCTACCTTGGCGTCAACCACGTGAGAGATCATATTATTGAGGGTATTGACCAAGATGCTACTTTGGTTGACCAGTGCGTGATGAACAGCCGAGTCGATCCGATCTTGTAAAGAGTATACGGCCGAATCATCTTGCACTTAGGCCGGCTCTTCCACCTTCTGTTTGCCTTTTGCATCGCCTGATGAAGATGCCTTGGTATCGTTCAGGCTGAACTTGTACTTTTGGTGCACAGCTCAAGACCTTGTTTGGGTGAAAGATTACAGATAATTATTCTGGAGTTCTTTCACCATCTTCTTATATTCGGCTTGCTGTTCAGCCGATAGTTGTTCCATCTTTACAGGTACGACATTGTCCTACGTGATGCCAGGGATCTTGGAATCGACCATCTTGCCGGCAGAGTCTATTCGTCCGAGTCGGGCCGACAAAGACAGTCCCACTGGGCGTGCCAAGAAGCGTGTTGACGAAAAATCTCTCTCACGCGCCGGCCCGGGAGATCCGCTTGACTCCGGGCGGTCCTTCTCG
Source organism: Oryza australiensis (assembly GCA_019925245.2). Lineage (NCBI taxonomy): Eukaryota > Viridiplantae > Streptophyta > Magnoliopsida > Poales > Poaceae > Oryza > Oryza australiensis. The sequence goes on from JAIFGZ020000096.1 coordinate 223,892, forward strand.
GCCGCCTACAACGTGTGGCGTGCCGTTGATTTGTTCTCGCTAACCAACAAGAAAAACAAGATAGTGTACGTTAAGCGTTAGGTTAGATCCCCACGGGATCGGTGAGGAAATCCATGAATGTATATATGCTATTCTAGGCCGTATTTGGGGCGAGCGACTGGAATGGATCGGCTACACCGAGACAGCATCAGCCGCTTGATCCAAATATAGTGAAGAATAACAAATACACAGATTGATAACCCAGTCGATACTGGAAAGCTAACAAAGAATCGGCTAATACTCCGATGAATCTTATGAAAAGATAATATTCCTGAATCAAACGTACAATTCAGAAATCGGTCATCGGCTGCCCGAGAGGAACTGATTTCACTAAGCAACATCCGACAGGAATACGATCTTAACATAAGAGGCAATCCTAATATAAATCTAGTAACAATCATGTTAAAAGAAACACATTAGGGCAAATAAGGCCGGCTGAAACACCGGCGCTGTCTCTAAATGATATAAATCTCAGATGAACAAATCATTGATATTTCTAAATATGACTTAATAGTTCGAATCTGATGCAGCATTAAGTATAAAAAGAAACATCTGATCTATTTCAACCGATTTGTACCCCTCGAGATGGTAAATACCGCATATGAACCAACCAACCTTCAGGTCTAACCCTACTGACTGCATGTTCCTGACGGAACGAGCCAATAACAAGATAGATCTAAACATTGATCTAATTCATATGCGTTATATGATATATATAACACAGTAAAATCACTAATTCTAATGTATCATTGCGATGGAAGCATTAGAAACAGATAATCATACCACTAATGACAAACATTTACCTGGTTCTGGGGATCAAGACGATGCAGCCCAAAGCCAAACAGAGTGTTCGTCTGAAGAAAAAGTTGGCGATGCACCGGAGATTGGATTGATTGAAAATTATTTTTTACAGAGAGCCTCGGGTCCTATTTATACCCAAAATACAAATACTTGTAACAACCCTGGACTCTATCTAAACCACTGTTTAAAACACCATATTATCCCTAGCGGGACCTATGCCGTGTTACAACTAACAATCTAACAAATCTCTAGATTACAGATACAATTGCCGTTATACGACTCTATCCATAAGTGGCAATATCTTTTAATGCGCAACTAACAACCGAATCTTTCATTTATCTCCAAGTCCCTGCACTAGACACGGATCCATCTCTTCCAGACTCAGAATCGGCTTCGTCTGCTCCCATTCGATCCATCCTCAGCCGACTAACCCTGCAGCCGATCCCTTTTTAGCCGATGCGATTCCTGTCTTCAGCCGATCCGATTTCGCTTTGCCCTTACGAACTTAGAAACTCAATTACCAAATTTCAGTGTTAACAATCGCGATGTCGAATTCACAAAGGAAATTGAACTCGACCATATCGTCAATGCAAACACTTTCACTCCTATCCAAAGAGAAGAAAATTTTGAGACCACTGGTCGTGAAGGCAAGTCAAACTATTCTTGATCATTTAAGTTAAAAATAATAAATCATCATGTTTTAATAATATATTTAGTTTAGTTAGAAATACTTCATGGGATGGGTTACATAGTTATAAATTATCATTTTATATTTTATATGTTAACATTTAGTTCACACAAAACACTACGGGAAAGCCAATGTTTGCCGAGTGTATAATTTTTTGCCGAGAGCTTTATGTCGGGCACTCGGCGAAATATAAATTTGCTTGAGAGGGCTCTCGGCAAAAAAAAAACTCTCGGCAAAAATGACCCTTTGCCGAGCGTTTGCCCTCGGCGAACAAAAACACTCGGTACACGGTCTCTTTTTGCCGAGTGTCAACGTGGGACACTCGGCAAAACACTAACCGCCGTCAACTTATACCGTTTTGTACCATCTTTGCCGAGTGCCGGGCTAGGCTCTCGGCAAAAACCAACTTTGCCGAGAGCCGGGCGAGGCTCTCGCGCAAAGCCAACCTTTGCCGAGTGCCAGGTCTAGGTACTCGGCAAAAACCCACCTTGCGAAGTTTGGGATTTCGCCGAGTGTTTTTCTGTCCCTCTCGGCAAAATTGAAACTTCGCCGAGTGTTTTTCCGCTCTCGCAAACTTTTCCGTCACCGAACCTAACGTGTACTTTTTGTTGCCGAGTGTTGACGCGGCACTCGGCGAAGATTTTGCCGAGTGCCCGATGAAAACTCTCGGCAAAGAGCTCTTTGCCGATCGAAAGTTCACCGTGTGACCTATGCCGAGTGCAACTCTCGGCGAAATTTTCGCCGAGTGTTAAACAGGCTTCGCCGAGTGTCCCAGGCACTCGGCAAAAAGGGGATTTCCCGTAGTGAAATATTATTTTATGCTTTAGAAGCATTATATCATTTCATGTGTAAAAGGAGAGGACTATTATTTCATGTTTGTAGATATATTTTTCTTCTCCTTAAACAATATTGATAACTTGAAATAATAAAACAAGCATTATCACATGTGTTAATATTCCATGTATCTTAGTACATATAGAAGATCTTTCCATGCATTAGAAATACTGTATTATTTTATGTAAATAGAAGGAGATATTTATTTATTTTAATAGATATATTCTCCTTCTCCTTAGGAAATATGTTGATAATTTGAGCTAAGCATAAAATTGTTAGCATAATAAAATCAAGCATCATCATATGCATTAGAAATAAAATAAGTCTTTAATAGTTATAAGTTATTATTTCATGCATTAGAAATATCCTATCATTTTATGTATAGAAAAGGAGAAGCTTAGTATTTCACATGATTAGATATATTCTACTTCTCCTTAGACAACATTCTGATAACCAGCATTAAATATAAAATCATGAGAATAATAAAATGAGCATTATTATATGCATTAATATTTTATGCAGTGGTCATATGGAATTATATTTCATACAATAGAATGGAAAAATGATCCATTATTTTATGTGATAGGCAAATATAAGTCCTATCATCTCATGTGATATAAGGATAATTTTGGCTATATGCTGGAAAATATAATTCATATGACCTAAATGGTTTTGGCTATATGCCAGAAAATTATAAAAACTCTTATGCCAAAATAAAGACATAGTTTCGCCCATCCGATGAACCGGTTATACCGTCATGGAAATTATATATTTCTCTCTGATCTCCCTGGGGACTTAGGAGTTTTATTCATGCGACTCTATGCATGGGAGATTTGTAGTGTTGTTTTTGTTGAAGTCTCATTGGTGAACAGTTATGTAAACAACAGATAACAACGCCGATACTAACCAGATCAATACCGTCTGTTAAGATAACCCTATGTCTCCCAAGCCGGGGCAAGTGTGTGATGAACAACTATTAAATAGGGGTCGAGACACCAATTACTGGTTAGAATTGGTGCCCCTATTAAGATAGCCCTCAGGTCTTGTTCACACATCAGAAAATGTTAGAACTATGTAAATGCCATGTTACCTTTTAGTCCGGCTAACTAAGGTTAATCCTCGAGTAAAGGCGACGCCGCAGTCGATTTGTATTCAAATACGCCATACTCCCGGTTAATGGAGTTGTGTCTATGGTGAATCCAGTTTTTGGCATGAGTAACTTTTTAAAATGACATCCCTAAAAATTAATATTCATATATAAGTAATTATGAGAAGGAATAGGACCTAGGCTCATGTTAAAGTTAGGCCTAGATTATTTCCTTTTAAGACATCATGTATAATTATTTATATATAATATGGAATCATATCAAGATTTAGCTTATATCATATCATATGGTTTAAAATCATGTTAAGGCTAGATTTAAGTTACCCCTTTAAACCATCATATACATCCATTTTATACATAGTATAGAATCATGTTCAAACTTAGGTCCATGCTATTCCTTTTCAAGATATCTTACATATCTATAGGAAGGGAGATAATATAGGATTAAGTTAAATTTAAATTTATAATTTATATCTTAAATATTTACATAAAATATTTTTAAGAAAATAAGAATAAGATATATTATCATGCTAGGAATATCTTTTTAATTCATTTCTCTTGTTGATATCGCATGCATATTTAAATAGAATTATATTTAGTTTGGCTTGCCGAGTACCATTGGTACTCACCCTTGCATATGACATCTTCAGGAAATCCCGAAGTCAAAGAAGAACACGAAATCTAGGACTATACACTTGGGCTATCCCTGTGGAAGTGTCGTGTTTTTTGTACTGTACAGTTTGTATTTGTACATGAACAATTTATAAAAATATACGAAGTACTTGTATCTGTACTATTTCATACATAACCAAACTCCTGGGAGGTTATGTGATACTATGGAAGTTGACCTCTTCGGAGGAGACCCCACATACCCGACACTTCTCTGGACTACCCCGCACTATTTTTCCTACTTTCTAAGGACTAGAGAGCTAGGGCTTCGCCTGGTATGAAGCTTTGATCTTCTTGTGTTGTGTTGAGAATAAAGTGAGCTCCTCCTTTTATACCCTTCATATGACGGTTGTAATGCCAGTTTGAACCTTTGAATCATGCATAACATCCATTGGGGAGTCATCAGGAGCGTCCACGTGGAAGGTGGAGATGAGGAGGGCCAAGGCTGTTTCGGTCGACCCTTGGGCCCCACCCCTCTCCACCGCCTTTCACCAGAGGCTTCTAGGTGGGCCCCTAAGACAGTTGAGAGTGGTTTAGTTCACTTTAAGTCGGTTTAAGCTGATTTGTGGTCCCTCAATCTGTGGCATGCTGACGTGGCGAGCGTTGGTTGGTCAGAGTTGTGTTTCTTCGCCATGTTGGTGTGCTTTTGCTCCATTTCAGTGTATTAATCACCTGTATACAAATATTCACCAACACTTGTGGAACGGATTAGTAAATAACCCCACCGCTATGTATGTTAGTATGTTACTGCATTGTGTATTTTTTTCCTTGACACATGGAATTTGATTTGTGGAATGCGCAGTACCAAAACATTTGAGCAGACTCCTCCATTACCCCCTTTTGTTAGTTGCTTTATATAGGTACAGTGGAGATGAACTCCGTTGAATCTTACGTAACTCACGTGAGGGCAGGGACTGTTACTTGCTCTACAAATAAGCCCACAAGGCCACAAGGCCATCCATTTCCTTTCGTATGTATATTGATGTGGCATGTTTGCTGCATGAATATCCTTTTTTTTTCTTTTACTATTTTGCAAAAGGTCGTCCGAATGGTCGGCAATGATATATAGGAGGCCTACCAATTATAGTGGAGTATTGAGTAAGGCTGCTCTTGTTTCTTATGCTCTATTTCCAGTTTAACTCTTCTTTCTTATGCTCGTTTTCCAGTTTACCAAACATTATAGCATTTTGGTCAAAGCTCATGTAGATGCCTGTGGAATTTGTTTCTATATGAGTGGGACACTCTATATTCTATCATCGATCTTATGTTTTTTTTGTCTTTTTTATCATATTATAATTTAATATATGAGTGGGACACTATCGATGATCTTGTGTTGTTTTGTCTGTCCGACAGATTATAATGAAAGTTGTTTAAGGTTCTGGATTGAACCAATTGGGGAAAATCCTTATATTTCTGCTAGAATTTAGAGTTGTTTCATGTTCCAAACAATGTTGGATTTGTACTTTTCACATAAATGAGATTGGACTGTTGTCCAATTGATAGTTCCCCTTGACCATGATGGTGTATCAAATATATTCTGGGGCAAGGTAGGCCAACATGGCAGGAAGCCACTCCAAAGGATAAAATGATGCAATTTCGAGGCAACTAGATGTCAATTTTGAGGCATGGAGATTTGTGGTATTTGATATTACTGCTGATTGCCCTTCTGATTTATTGGTCAATGGCATATATCTTGTCCTTCTGCTCTATTAGTTTGTAGGTTGCAAAACCAATAGACTAATTAGTTGGGCTATTTTATTAGTTACTGAAATATAGAAAAGGAGCTATAGATCACATATATTTTCATTTTTTCAAGAGAGTTGTACATCATTTTATGGAGAAGAATATATCTTTTTTATGAAACAGGACTGAACTATTTTATGTTGTGTGCAACCCTCACAAAGTGAAAATTTTTGCAAAACTATTTTGGTTCCAATATGTTGGGTTTAATTCATATATTGATCATAGTGTCTTCGGGAGTTGTTTTAAAATTAAAGAAAGAATGTCGGTTAGTTTTATCGGCTACTGTGCCGATATGATTGGGAAGGTATAAAATCCTACTAAACAAAATTAGAGATAAAATTGATTTGTGTGATCAGTAAAAAACTAATTCATATTATGATTGAAGAATAACCCCCAGCCCCACCAATGTTGCTATTTAAGAAAGAGGAGAGGCAGAGGGAGCCCGCGAAGTTTTCAACTCTAATCTCGCCCAATCAAGTAGACGTTGGAATGGGTTCAAGCGGTGATCTCCAACTAGTTACGCTAGCGTTCAGAAGTTCTCTTTCCATCCAACGCCCCTGCTTCCCCTGCGGCAAGAACAGAGGCAGCAGCAGAAGCAAAGGAAGAACTTTTAAGTTGCGGAATCAAAGATCAAGGCTTCAATGGCTTCATCAGGTAAGTTAGATCAAATTTCCACATTAAACAGAAGATGATCATGTTTAGGCTAAAATTTAAGTGATTAAGTTAAATTAAACTCCAACAGGCTCTACCGGTTTCGGACTTGCAGTAACAGTTCACTCTAAAAACCAATAGTGATATTCGTGAACCGGTGGTGATATTATTTTTAGTGATGGTTTTAAGTAAGCTAAGAATGCTGCAGCTGATGGGATTGATGGTCGTGTGGTAGTGTAAATTTCATAATGTAATAGTTTGCTTCGTTTCTACTTCTCGAGTTAACATACATCTTCCTAATCTTAATAAAAAAATTATGTTTTGTATATGAAAAATAATCTAACATGCTGGAATTAATACGTGGGCTAAGGCCAATTCTTTAAAAAATCATGAAAACCCATCTCATAAGGGACATGCATGTCAACCTTTAGTATACCTTGCCTATTCTAGAAGAGTGGGATATTCTTAAAAGGTAGCCACTTTAGACATATGTGGTGGAGAGAACTACAGAAACACTCGCCTATGCAGACGCAGTTTTCTTTTGCAGTTTTGTTTTGCTGTAAAAATCGGTTTTGTTTTTAAAACATAGTTTTAGTTTTGTTTTGCTGTAAAAATCGTTTTTGTTTTTAAAAACATAGTTTTTGAAACACATCGAATAATCCACTGCACAGAGCGACGTGGCTTACCCGGTTCGATTATGCGGAGTGGAAATCATGCTGGCGCCCATGTATCTATATAAAATCAAGTCATCGCCTCCTTGTAACACACGCAAACTACTCCGTCCCACTCGTCGGCATGCACCAGCGATCGAAAGAGCATATCTCCAGGACCTTCGTCTTCGACATCCTACATTGGGAGAAGGCGATAATAAGGTTTTTGGAAGCGCTTCGTGTGACTGCTTGCTGGTCTTCCACTACGGCTCATCTTCCTCTATGCTCGAGGGTTGTGCGCCGACGACAACACCCAACACCCCGCATATTTTCAGTTGTGCAACCGAACTTCCAGAACCCTCGGTACGGATTAACGATTTTTTGCAAATTCGATTTGTTCATGTTCTATTTGTCCAGTTTACATATGTAGATTGTATAATGTGATAGTGCTAACATATATGTTTAATGTTATAATTTATTATGAAATAGATTAAATCTATTTGTGCTTATATTTCCATCATAACCTATATCTGTTTTATGAATATTTGGAATATAGGTTTTTTAGTCCTTTTGGAAGGATCCACACACTACTGGAGAAACCATCATTGGTTGAAGTGACAAAAATCACAGTAGTCCCGGTTTGAGTTGCACCCGGGACTAGAGATGATCTTTAGTTCCGGTTTAAAAATTCAACGGCTCTCTAGGAACTTTAGTCCCGATTCGCGTCACGAACCGGGACTAAAAATCACCTCTAGTCCCGGTTCAAATGTTGTCAGAGCGTGTCAGAGCGTCGGGCATCTTTAGTCCTGGTTGGTAACACCAACCGGGACTACATATGCTATATTTTGTCCCGGTTGATGTTACCAACCGGGACTAAAGATGCCTGGCGCTCTGAAAGGTTCTGACAGCCTCTGACACCATCTTTAGTCCCGGTTGGTAACACCAACCGGGATTAACGATGATCTTTAGTGCCAGTTGATAACACCAACCGGAACTAAAGATGACTTGTTTTTTATACTCCTTCTTCCTCCTCCAGCCCGAGCCTGCTACACTTGTCTTCAAAATTTTCTCTAGCTAGAGGGGAGGTGCTGCCAAAATTTTTTGTGATTTTGTTTTGGTGATAATACACAAATCTTTACTATCTACAAGGTTAGCAACTTCTTCCTCTTATGATCTATGCTTAGCACTTTGTATTTTACGGTTGTTTTCTATACATTTTCATCTTTAGATTTTTTGTAAACATGAGTAGAGAGAAAATTTGTTTGAACTAATTATTTTGTTAAGCACATTATATTGTGTTGAGAAAAAAGTTGGGGAAAATAAAGAGGAAGAAAAGTAAGCTTAGCACGTAACATTTATAGGAATTTAGTCCGTACAATTTTATCTCAAAAAATATTTATGGAAAATGATGAGAGAGAACCTTTTGGACAAAAAAGTTATAAAATAAATGACAAAGGACCTTTTAAAATAGATACAAAATAATTAATTAATTTTATATTTATCACTTTAAAATACCTTTTAAAAATAATTCTATTTTTTTAAGAACAACACATTACGTATATTGGATTAGTATATAATAATTGTCTGATTATATATATATATGTATTGTAATAATATTTAAATGATTTGAATTTCGTGGAATTTTCTTACGATTTTTGTGCATTACATGTAGATGGATCGGCAATGGATGTAGAATGCGGATCGACGGTCGAGAGAGTTTATTCAAGGCGTCCATTTTTTTTTAATGTGGCCGATGCCAACAAGCATAAGGGTTTCATACGTTGTCCATGTAAAAAGTGCAAAAACGAGAAGGAGTATTCTACATCAAGAATTATTCATGCCCACTTGTTTCAGTCGGGATTCATGCCTCACTACAATTGCTGGACATCGCATGGAGAGGTGGGGGTTGCAATGGAAGAAGATGAGGAAGACGACGATAATATTCCGGACTGTGGTCAATACGGTGGGTTTAAAGACCTCAAAAAGGTCGTGTTTGCCATGGTGAAAGACCTCAAAGTAGTATTTGGAAAGGGACCCGGCAACCAATCTATAGCAAGTGAAGGTGGTCACACGGCGATGTGGAAGAAGAAGTCAATTTTTTGGGAGTTGCCCTACTAGGAAGTCTTGGACGTCCGCCACGCAATCGACGTGATGCACCTCACCAAGAACCTTTGCGTAAACTTGCTTGGCTTTCTAGGTGTATACGGAAAATCAAAAGATACACTTGAGACACGTAATGATCTGAAACATATGGCACAATACGACGGTCTTCACCCGCAACCAAAGGATAAAGGAGCCCAATACCTAAGTCCAGCCAGCTACACTCTGAGCAGGCAGAGAAGGAAATAATGTTTGAATGCCTGGAGAGCATCAAGGTACCGTCTGGATACTCCTCAAATATAAAGGGAATAATAAGCACGAAGGATAAGAAGTTCACAAATCTAAAGTCCCATGACTGCCACGTGCTGATGACACAGCTGCTTCCCGTTATAATTCGAGGTATCCTTCCCGGTAATGTCCGGGCAACAATAACAAAGCTATGTGCTTTCTTGAACACAATTTCACAGAAGTTCATCGATCCAGACAGATTAGAAGACTTTCAAAATGATGTGGTCCAATGTCTTTTCAGCTTTGAGATGATCTTTCTGCCTTCCTTCTTCAATATCATGATGCATCTCCTATGCCACCTTGTCAAAGAGATCCGTATCCTCGGTCCGATATTCCTACACAACATGTTCCCCTTCGAGAGGTATATGGGTGTTCTAAAGAAGTACGTTCGTAACCGTTCGCGTCCGGAGGCCAGCATCGCCAATGGATATGGAACAGAGGAGGTGATTGAGTTTTGCGTCGACTTTATTGAAGACCTCCGTCCCATCGGGGTGCCTGAATCAAGCCATGAAGGTAGACTACGGGGGAAGGAAACTCTTGGAAGGAAGGCAATAATGAACATAGACAATGACTTGTACAGGAAAGCACATTGGACCGTGCTGCAACAATCTTCCTTGGTGGCTCCTTACATCGAGGAGCACTTGGCGATTGTTCGCTCGGAAAACATTGGTAAGACGGATGCCTCGATTACACGCCATCACATCGATGCATTCCCTGCTTGGCTGCGACAACGTCTCATGGGCAACGTGACCATTGACCAACAACTAGCCTTCTTGGCGAGGGGACCATCTTGCTCCATCACCACATTCCAGGCATATGAAATCAATGGGTACACATTTTACACACGGACCCAAGACTTAAAGAGCACGACTCACAACAACGTTGTCCGCATCGATGCCGTGGGATACGACGGTATGGCTAGCACATATTACGGCAGCATCGATGACATATGGGAGCTGGACTATGGACCTCTGAAGGTCCCTCTGTTTCGGTGCCAGTGGGTTAGGCTCAGTGGTGGAGGCGTAACCATTGATGCAAGTGGGATGACAACGGTCGACCTGAGCAAGGTTGGATACTCAGACGAACCTTTCGTCCTTGCCAATGATGTACGACAAGTTTTCTATGTCAAGGACATGGCTAGCAAATCAAAGAAGGGGAAAGGGTCCGACGAGCCAAAGCGCCACGTGGTTCTCCCAGGCAAACGGAAAATCGTGGGAGTCGAGGATAGAAATGACGAACATTACGATCAGTTTGACGGGCAACCTCCATTCGCGGTGGCGGTTGACCCGAGTATCCTCCTATCAAATGAGGACACCCCTTACTCACGCAACGATCATAACGAAGGAATAATTGTGCGGAGAAAGTACGTGAGGACAAATGTTACATAGCTAAATTTATGTATGGACGATGTAAATTAAATTGAATCATTGAATATTATTCATCTACATCTGAAAGATCCATTAATTATATATAAACATATGTTAATTATATATGAATATAAAATATATCAACATATGAACATTATAATTATATATGAATATAAAATACAATAGAATAGGGCATTGTAATAATTAGTCCCGGTTTATAAAAAAACCGGGACTAGAGGTGAATTTCAGTGGGCGGGAAAACATCTTTAGTCCCAGTTTGAGCCACCAACCGGGACTAAAGATGTCCACCTACCTGCGCCACGTGGCTGCCCCGCAATCTTTTGTCCCGGTTGGTGGATTCAACCGGGACAAAAGATATGATCTTTACTCCCTGTTGAAGCCACCAACCGGCAGACATCTTTACTCCCAGTTGGTGGATTTAACCGGGACTAATGTTCATATCTGTTGTCCCGGTTGGAGCCACCAACCGGGAGTAAAGTATCTTCTGTACCGGTTGTTAGCTTCAACCGGGACAAATGACGCCGTGACTATATATAGCAAGGGCCTCACTGGGGATCCAACACTTAGCCATTTTCGCACTATATATAGCAAGGGCCTCACTGGGGATCCAACACTTAGCCATCTTCATCGCCGTAGGACCTCCGCTCCGCCGTCTTCGTCGCCGTCGAAGGTTAGCGCCACCGCCCCCCAAAGATTTCCCGACATTATGCGCTAGGGTTTGGCCGCCGCCGACGCCATCGCCATCGCCGCCATCGTCGCAGCCGCCGCCGCTGCCGCCGCCGTCGCCGCCACCGTCGCCGCCGCCCCTCCCCACGCCGCCCACTCCCCTTGTGCCCCTCCCCACGGCCCCGAGCCGGCCGGCCCCTAAACCCTAAACGGCCGCGCGCCGCCTCCACTCCACGTCGCCGCCGCCGTCCTTCGCATCCTCGCGCCTCCGCCGCCGCACTCGTGAATGTTAATATATGAATTTTGAGTATATGTGTATTTTGAATATATGTGTATTTTGAATATATGAATTTTGTATGTATGGGTATTTTGAATATATGATTTTTGTATGTAAATGGACTGTTATTGGACTGTTGAGAATTTTTAATTTTGAATTTTGAATATGTATTTAAATTTGAAATTTGAATGTTTATGTGAATTGTGAATTTTGTATTTTTGAACGAACGAGAACGCTAAAATCAGCAAACGGTCGTAAACGAATGGACGGACGGACGGACAAACGGACGAACGAACGGACGAACGAACGTGGACGAACGGACGTCTCCTTTCCTCTATCTTTCATTTCCTCTCCACTTCAACTCCCATCCTCCTTATCTCCCTCACATCATTCTCCTCTCTGTCTCTCCTCTCCTCCAGATGAACATACTCACGGACGTAAATGATATAACGAACGGTCGGTCGGTCGTGTTCTAGCAAAGAGAAAAAAAAGAGAAAAAGGAAAAATATAGAACGTGATCTTCGTCACAAGTCTTTTCTATGATTGAGATAATATATGATTCTGAATCCAACTTCTTCGTTTTGTCTTTTTTTACGTAGACATACATGATTTTTCTGAATAATTGATACATGTATTAACCGAATAATTTTTTTCAGAATTCTTTGATTAAGTCCTCAACCCACAACAATCAAATGGCGGATCGTAATGAGGAACAACTTCTCCATGATGAGATCGAACGAGGAACATAGGTTGACAACGAGGAGGGGAATAAAGATACAAATCAATACCTCAACGAGGAGGGGGACGAGCAGGGGAACGATGAGGAGAATGAGGGCTCCGCCTCCGCCTCCGCTGGACAGAAGAGGGCACGCGGGCAACGCGGTCTCAACAAGCGCATAGAGGGTTGACATGTCATAACGGAGGTAGAATCTGACGGTCGCCCTATTGCCCCAAAGGACGCCACAAGGAAGTTTGTGGCGCACAGCGGATGGGTGGTGAGGGATCACGTGCCCGTAAGCGTTGCCAACTGGAGGCGATCAAGGACAGGAGGAGATGAGCAGAGCTATCTCCCAGACTCAGAGAAAGAAATGTTGTGGACTACAATGCTGCAAACGTTCACCATCCCAGACTCACAACAAGCAAGGGTCAAGGAATGGATGTTAAAGAAAATGGCAGAACTCTTCAGGAACTACAAGAAAGAGTTACACAAGAAATATATCCTGAAGGGCCAGACCCTGACTTTGACAAGTTCCCAAAGCTTAGAGATCATTGGGATGCTTTTGTTGAACACAAGACTAGGGAAGAAGCACAAGCTATCATAGAAAAGAACGAGGCCAATGCAGCTAAAAAGAAATACCATCACAAGCTTGGGTCAGGCGGCTATAAGAAAGCAATGGAGAAATAGGAGAAAATGGAAGCCGACCTTGAAGCGCGAGGTATCGTTCCAGGCACAGCCACCTGGCCGGAACGAGCAAAGCACTGGTTTTATGCTCATGGTGGCTCACTTAATCCCGTCCATGGCACAGTTATCTTTGGTGATGAAATTCAAGAAGCCCGACGGAGGTTAGAGGAAACGCTGCAGGCCACTTCCTCGGGCGCGTTCAGGCCCGACAGAGAGAAGGACGAGCTAACGCTCGCCCTCCAAAACCCAGAGCACCCGGGGCGACCACGAGGAAAAGGCGTCGTCCCCTGGAAATACGGGTTCCAAGCTGACGTCAACACATACAAGAGCCGAATGAGGTCAAAGCGAGAGCACGATGCGAGGTTCGCTGAGATGGAAATGAAGCTCTCGCAGATTGATCAGATTATGGACGAAAGGCTGACCATAAGGTTGGCAGAGGAGCGGAGCCATTGGGTTAGCCAACAGCCGGATCCAACAACAGCCGCTCAACTACAGCAGCAGCGCAGTAGCTGCGCTTCAACTAGAAGTGAACGCGATTTGGCCCCACAAGCTGAACCAGGGGTCCGCTATGCCCCGTTGATGACATCACACAACGGACCCCATGTGAGCTGCACATTCCGCTAAAGAACATAACAATAAAGGTATGTTCGTACTTTTATGTTGTACGTATATTTCCTTGAATAACTTGTCAATCAATGTTCACTACTAACTAATAAACAATCTTCTCGAACAGGTCGTGCCGGGCATGGCCATTCCAGTAGAACGAGACGGCACCTACCACTCCCGACCCATTCCACCTGCGTACTCGAAAGTTGAAATTGAACAGGTGGAACGCGGCTATGAAGATCTCGAGCTAGATATCCCCGGAGGAGACGGGGAGTTGACGCTAGGAGAAACAGCTCACGGAATATTTCTCTGGAGGAAGATCTTCATAATATTCCCCGGACGTGGGCCATCTCCTCCGTCTCCACGTGGGCCGTCTCCTCCGCCTCCACGTGGGCCGTCTCCTCCGCCTCCTTCACCGCCTCCGCCTCCTCCACCTCCTGCGTCGCCTCCACGAGCACCGACTCCTAAACGGTCGTCTCCAACTCCATCGCCTTCTCAGACTCCTCCGTCGCCACAACGAGCACCGACTCCTAAACGGACAACATCTCGAGCCACGTGGTCAAGGTCAACCAGCAGTGGACCAAGAAGCAAGAGGCCTAAACTTGACCTGCTCCCATCAGCCCCAAAGAAAACAGCGTACGACATGACTCCAGAGGAGCTGCACGAGGCCGTCCAAGCTAAAGTCAAGGCCCACTTCAGAAAGAAGTCTCCTGAGAAGCCTCCTGAAATCCCCCAGGAGACCAAGGACTTCTTCAAGAAGACGTACCTAACGCCACAGCCTAAACCGCAACCTCAACCGCAGTCCGACTATGACAGGACTATTCGGAAGGCTGTTGTCAAGGCGAAGAGAACGGACAAAGATGTACCCCAGTTCAGTGTTCCAAATGTCAGATCAGACTTAAGACAATTTATGGAATCTACTGAAATTTCAATGGATCAATTACACGGCCGTGCTCCCCTTGCGAAGGCTCCGCTGAAATACAAGTTTAAACTTGGAAAGCCTCTTGTAAAGCTGGATCAAGTGAAAAAGCTACCAACACAAATATACCGCTTTCACAAGTGGTACATGCAAGAATCCAGCAAGGGTGGAGAGATGGTAATGGGCAAATATTCACAGTACTATTTTGTCGATGGAGGTGACGACTTCTATATCCGATTCGAAGACATATTCGACCTGTACCAGCTTGATGCCCTCGACGTCTCACTTCTAGCCATGCGGGCTCTGTAAGTATCGTTCTGTTATTTCGTTTCTTACCTTCTTGTATTTAGCTGACTAAAATTTTTTTAACCGTTGTAGAATGGCGATCCAATACCGCAACATGCACGATGTAGCAAACGGATTCATGGATCCACGCAAAATCAACGGCGTATTGGTTGATCATTTTCTGATCCAACACCGAACAACATTTACAAGTCGCTGGTGATAAACCACTTCCGGTCATTTATCCTTCTGCCCTACAACACTGCGTAAGTATTTTCTTTCTTCCGTACCGATGTCAATCCCGTGTGTATACATAAATTTTCATATGTGTCATCTAAACCAATTTGTAGATTCCACTGGGTTCTGTTAGTAATTGACATGGATAACTCGCGGATCCATGTCTTTGACTCAATGGATAAACCAGAGTCCACGTATGCAAAGATATTTGAACTGCTAGATAGGTAATGCCATCTTACTTGCTATTGCATATATGCGGTTCTCGGATAATTACTAGCTAACTTTCAAGTGCACGTAGGGCATGGGAACGGCTTCGGGCTGATGTTCATGGAAATTGAAAAGATAAGCTCTCCGTGAGGATGAACTTTCCAGTGAGTAACATGCTCCAAAGTTGTTTTGAATTATTACTTTGTTCTACAGTATGAAATGTATATTAAATCTGTCGTCATTTCTTCTTTAGTATGCAAAACAGTCGCAGGGCACCAACTTATGCGGATACTACGTCTGCGACTATATTCACCGCTTTGTGACCGATGTCACAACTATCGACGATATAGATGTACGTATAATAGCCATTCATACATTATGTCTCGATTTTTTATTCACTTCATATATTTATTTCTCGTTTGATCAAATTAATGACAGCTTATGCAAGTAAGAGACAACCTCCCCCACGAGACTTTCATACAAGCCGCTCAGGAAGAATTAATGGGATTTATAAACGGGCAGATCATTGATCCCACGGGGAAGTTCTATTTTAATTTAAGTAACTTAACCACCGGATTCACAAAATAGACAATGTTTTATAACATATGAAATATATGTGGATATTGTACATATGTGTATATGTTTTGGTAATATATTACATGTATATATTTTCTTTCTTAAGTTCATTTATATGTGTGTAACTTATATATTTATAAATATATATATTATATAATATATATGTATAAATATATGTGTGTAAAATATGTATATGTGTGTAATATATAGTATGTAGCACTGTTGGAGAAAGAAGAAAATTAAAAAAAATAAAAAATTCTTTAGTCCCGGTTGATGGCAACAACCGGGACTAAAGATGGCAGAGCCACGTGGCCGGATGCATCATCTTTAGTCCCCGTTGGAGCCACCAACCGGGACTAACTATGGCGCAGCCGGTCACGTGGCTCCGTCATGGCTCCAACCGGGACTAAAGATGCATCTCTTGTCCCGGTTATTTAACCGGGACTAGAAAGGTCGCCCATTTCTAGTTCTGGATTCGTAGTCCTGACAACTGGGACTACTGAGGGAGGGTTATGAACCGAGACTAGTGTGGCTTTCTCCGGTAGTGACATCAAAGTAAAAAAATCATTTGTTTCAAGCTAGAACATTAATCTTTGTTTCATCGGGAAAAAGAAATAAAAGAGTCGATGTGTATGTTGCTGGATGTCGATCGATTTGGTTTCAGCTGGAAAAAAATCGGCGTTCCAAATCCGAGAATTATTTACCGTCCACAGCTTGAACTTACGATATAGGTGCGATTTAATATAACAACATATAAGATGTTCAAACCGATACAATAATAATTTACAGCCCACACTGGTGCAATTGGGCTAATCAGAGCGATTCGGCATCAGCATGTGATCCTGTTCTGCTCTGCACTGGCTTGACTTTCGTTAGATTTCTTCTACACGAACATTTACAGAACTAGAATTTACCTTCTTGTCCGAGCTCTGTGCCGTTGCATTGGACTCCCAAGTTTGAAGCACATAGAGTATGTTTTATGCTCTCTTCGTCTCATAATAAGATTAATCTATTTTTCAATGATTAAAAAAATAGCAAAAGACCAGCGTCCCTTAATATAAATATAAATATAAAGGATTAATCCTTTTTTCAATGATTAAAAAAGCCATAATATAAATATAAATATAAAGGATTAAATCCTTTTTCAATGATTAAAAAAGTAGCAAAAGGATCAGCGATGTTACAAAAGTTAAATAGAAGATGGAATAAATTAGTACAAAGTTGATAGGTGAGAATTAATGGATGAATAAATTTTACAGAAGTGGATAGATGAAAAATAAAAAACTACCTCGATCACATAATCTCTTTTATTTTAGGACAAATTTATTATGAGACCGAAAGGATTTATTATGGGATGGAGAGAGTATACAAGAAACATTGTTGCAAGCAAAATTATTAACAAGGGATTATATACCAATTGCACCACTCGAGAAAAAGAAAGGAATGGTCACTAGTGGATACAAGATTTTTCTCTTCATACAGGACTAATATGTACTACACAGAATCACAATAACATTCAATTCGGTCAGTTACTAACACCAATCATTACTCTCTCACCAGGCACTGAAACAAAGTCATCTGTCTATGCTTTGAATTGTTCGTGTGATCCATCACATTGCTGCACAGTCAAAATATTCAAACTTCTCCAGAAAATTAAGCGAGCAGAAGTAAAATCTCGGGCCTTTTGAGATCTGTACAGAAGAACAGTATAAGATTCAAGCTATCCATCAGAATGAAGACGGCTTCCACTGGGTTCTTGGTTTTGCGCCTGCACCGTAGGAGGTGGAAACGCATCTGACAGAGTCCTGATTATTCTCTCCAACTGGAACATTTTCTGCATCGGCATTCTATCTGATGACAGCTGACGCAACCGTTCGTTGAAATCCTCCATGTTCTTCACCACATTCATCTTACCCACATCCCTTTCAACAATGTCATAGATCAAGGAAATTGCTGAGAGGATGCCCTTACGTGTCACCGGCCCACTTGCATCTTCAGCCATGACGATATTCACCAATTGCAAAGCCTGATCACAGATTTTTCTGAAAATACGTGAAGATTTCGGCAGATGGTCAAGCAGAAGCAGGATCTCATCAGTGAACATGTGGCATTCCAGCAGCATCTCAGGTACGTCATGAAATCTGGCTGATTGCTTGCCTTCATCGTCTGTGCAGAGTGCAAGGATTGCAGTGGCAGCCTCTATTATCACTTCAGTATCCTTTATCTTGAGCATATCTAGAAGCATTTTCATTCCACCAGCATCCAGCATTCTTTTCCTGAACATGTCAAACTCTGACAGGACAGCAACTATAGAAGCTACCTTCGCCAAGGATGATGTTGGCTTACCCAGATTGCGTGCCTTCTTAACGATTTTCTTTAGATCACCTGGTAATTCATTCTGTCCAGCAAGGATCTCCCTGTTTTGCCTGTGCATGGTCAGATTAAGGATTATTGTGAGCCTCTGTTCCTCAAGATCTTGTGCCCAACTCGATTTATATTTCTTCCTAAGATTTATCAGCACTGGGATCAGGTCCGCATACTTGGCAAGGCAAGGTTTCACCCCTTTGGTGGTTTTAGAGAGTAGCTGGATCAGATTCAAAGCCTCTCGTTGCGATGCAGAATTCCCTGAAAACATTTCTAGGATGCCTTGAATTTGTTCCTCCTCTGAAGGTTCCAAGGGAATGGACGTTGTATCAGAAGTGGTAGATGGGGAAAGGTCCGAGTGATCGAGGCACCATGCAGCAATCATGTCACGCAGAAGATGGTTTGGAACAGAGAGAGAATAGGGCAAGGAGTGATCAATAAATGTGCAGGTATTTGTGCGTGGATTCTGCCGTTTTTGGTTGTTTTGGTATGTTTGATCAACAGACTGCAACCAAACAAGCAAAATATGGTTACTGAGTTAATCTAAATCATGGAGAATTTCCAGAACATAACCACCATAGCTAACTTCAGAAAAACAGCACACAGTGACTTATTGTGGCCAAAAAAAAGTTGTACCAAAGAACATATCAAACAATAGAATGCTAAATTGCCAAAATATTCATAAGATATGGTACAGAATATTATAAAAACTACATTGAACCCTATTTGATGAGTATACAGTACGGCTTTAAGAAAGAAGGGACAAAAGATACATAGCATAAATGGAAATGAAAGGAACTAGGGTAAAATTATTATTTTGTCCCGTGTTCTACCCTTCAGTATCACTATACATTCTAGTCATCATATCATAAGATGAACTTATGACCCACCATAACGTGCATAAATGAACTAGCAAACTTAAGCAGCAACTGATAATTCAAACTACTACAGAAAGCGGGAAGCGGGTGTTAATTTTAACATAACCAAGAGAAGGTTAGCTTAACCCTTTCTTTGCCAGGGACATATCCAATGAAAACCATCAAATAATTGAAAACCCGTGAAAACAGGATCTAAAAATTTTGTAAATAAATGAAAAAGTTATTAAAGATAGGTGTAGACATGAAATACATTATCATCAAATATCAAATTCAAACTCAACTTTATTATGGAGTAAAAAATAGATAAATTTTGAATGAATAGTAATAGAACACTGTTCATCTGAAATTTGTCTTTTTGGTTTCCCTCAAATTAAGTTAAGTTTGGACTTAAAATTTGAGATGATGTATTTTATGTATATATATATATCTATCTCTAGTAATTTTTACATTAATTTACAAAGCTTTTAGATATGGTTTTCACGGGTTTTCACTTACTTGTGATTTTCACCGGATATTTTCCCTTCTTTGCCGGAGTCAATATATTTGATTTGAGTACTTTGAAAGATTAAAAAATATATCTAAGATCTAAGATGATGCAAACTCAAGAGTAAATCTAATCCAAGAGGTTATAAGT
The DNA here is from genome assembly GCA_019925245.2 of Oryza australiensis. Classification (NCBI taxonomy): domain Eukaryota; kingdom Viridiplantae; phylum Streptophyta; class Magnoliopsida; order Poales; family Poaceae; genus Oryza; species Oryza australiensis. Next base: position 243,896 of record JAIFGZ020000096.1, read on the forward strand.
TTGCATTTTAGTGTTCGGCAAGTGAAGTTTAAAAACTACAAGTGCGTTGTAAATAACAATATTTAAACAAGGACACTAATTACTACCATCCAGTGTAACACTAGAAGTGCGTTGTAAATAACAATATTTAAACAAGGACACTAATTACTACCATCCAGTGTAACAAGTGTACAAGTACGACGAATCAATGTTTTCTCAATTGGTAATAGGTAATTTGCCTGGTTTCTAACAATCTTAAGTTTTCGGCAGAACATTAGCTACAACAAACAAAACTGAAAACACCCAGCAGATAATTAGAAAAAAAATCCAATTGGATAAAAGCCTCCATTATCTAAAAAAAATGGATAACAACCTAGCAAAGGGGCCATCTTGTCACTTACATATCCAGAAGCCAAGATAACAGGATCACGCATTACTTCCGCTTGAAGCGTACCATCCTGTGAACACACATAATTGTGGGATTAGTATAGGTGGGTAATCAAAAATTTTGATTTGGTGCAACTATCATACGTATGAAGAAGCAGACATGGGTCAATCGATTTGACTGAATGCAACTGTCACGCAAGATGTCATTGGACTTGCACGCATGATTGAATTCAAGCGCGTGTAAGGAAATTCAACCAGATGCTAATAATGCCCAACTAAAGGAAAGGGAATTCTTCATTGATCACAAATAACACAAGATATTTCCCATTGGTGATCACGATGCAGAATTGTGTTGGAGGCAAACCATAGTCCATAGGGAAAGAATCAAACAGCAGGCAGTTCTTGCACAACAACAAACAAAAAATAGATGCAGAAAGAAATGCAATTGATCTCTTAGGAAATTCCTCGTCCTAAAACAAACAAGAACAAAGAAATTCCTACTACCCACCAGCAGCAAAAACAATCAAGAAACAGAACAACGATACGGGCTCAACGAGGCAAAGAAGCCAAGAACATGAACAGAGTTGGAAACCTCGAAAAGAAATGCCAAGAATTCAGAGTCAGAGACCAACGGGCACTTACATGAGCAATAGCAATAGGCCATCTTGTAGCGAACTCGTAAGGCAGCTCCGGGGGCTTCACTTTATGGTAGGTGAGGTCCATGAGGCCGGTCATCGCCTGCTCCATCACCGCGGACGCCGCCTCCTCATCGTCGGCAGCAGCATCGTCTTGAAACTTCGCCAATGCCATCCGCATCATCGCGGCGTAGTCAGACCTCGTGGGGCCATCCGCAGGCTGCTGCTCCGACCTGGGTTCATCAGCGCCTACAGTTCTTGCTGGTTCCTTGCTCTTGGGCGCAGCCGCCGTGGCTTCATCAGCGCCGGCATTTCTTGCTGGGCCATCGTCCTTGGGCGCCGAGCTCGACGTGCCGGCAACATCAGCCGCCGACGCCGGCGGGAACTGGAGCGGGCTCGATGGTGTCCTCAGGGGCGAGGTGGGGGCGGACCGCCATAATCTTGGCGGCAATGGCAGCGGGTACAAGGCGGTGAAGTCCTCTAGCTCGCTGGAGGAGCGTTGCAACCGACGCCTGGCCGCCTTGGCCTTCTTTTCCAACTCCATCTCGAGGCGAAGCTGCGCTTCCTCCGGATCCATGGCCGGAGACCCTCCGAGCTCGTGGCGCGCGCCCCGAGAAGCCGGTGGTGTCCTCCTTCCCGAGGAAGAGTTGCTGCTTCTCGGCGGCGGTGGGTGGGTGGCCTCCGGCGGTGGAGGAGTTCTTGGTTTCTTGCGTTGCGTGGAGCAGGGGGTCGGTTTCTTGGAGGGAAAATGTGAAGAGGTGTTTGGATACAGAGAAGTCTGGGGCCTTTCTATTTATAGCCTTGAGTTGAGGACTTGATGACCAGAAGAAGACTCACATTATATATTGTGCTTGCTGCCTGTGCAGATATAGGATATGAAACTTCTGACGAGATTTCTGATTCGCCTTGATTGAAACAGGTATTCTGCATCGTGGTGTGTATAGCTTCATTTGATGGGGTTGTCACTTGTCAGTCTGATATATTCATGAACTGATCAACACTGATCTCAGGTAGGCACATGTTGCGACAAGACAGGCGACGATCGATGAACTCCCGTCTGAGGTCTTGACCGGAAGATGTGCATGATGGAACAATGAATCTTGCTCTCTGGGAAATTGCTCCTGATCGTTGCCATCAGATATTGCTAATAGAACAACCACTATGATCAATTTGTATGTCAGCAAGTATGAACCATGTAGCTGAGCCTGAGCGACTGACTTGCTCTGGAGCCATGCCGTTGAGCCAACCAGAATAGGGGACATCGATCACACTTCTTGATCTCTCCATTGCCTGGCTGTCATCGTGTCAAGCTGTCTGCTCTAGTGACACAAGAAAGAAGAAGGTGCCCAATTGGGGGCCATCATCTCCATGGAAACAGGGCTCTGCCTCCGTCACGCCATCGCGACAGAGCATCCTTGCCCAGCCAACAGTGCGTTCACTGTTCACCACTTCATCCTCCTGCCATGCGCTCATCCCGACAGCAGAGAGCGCGCCTCCCCCGTCTCAAGCATTTCGTCGAGCATCTGAGCTGCATCCCTTGCTCGCAAGCCCCCTCTCTTCGCGGCCGGCACCGAGCGCCCGCACCAGGGGCGGAACCAACTTGGGACATGGGGGTTCAGTTGAACCTCTTAAACTTTTTGGGGGAACAAACAAACTGTTACTTGTATTAAGGTTAAGGCTCTGAAATTAAGAGAAGCTACGGTTAACGCAAGCAAATTCCAGACAAAAGTAGGTGGGAGAGAGAGATGAATCAGAGAGAGGATGTGGATGCTCACCAGGATCCCCTCCCCTCCCTGCTCTGCTCGCCAGATGGAGATCGGCGCCCCTCCCCTGTTCAGCCGCGAGATGCCGCAAGGAGCGGAGGAGACGAGACGGGAGATTTTTCCTTTACGCTAATTGAAGCGAGAGATACTCGTACTACACCATTTATCTCAAATATTTCACTATAATAAAACGAAGGTTGGCTATGTTACAAATTATTTGTAATGACTGATGTCTACGGAAAGAATTCAACGAACTCGGTTAAGAATTATGCCGACAGCAAACTCCTCGTACCACCAGCAATCACTAGTTGTACCTCCACACACAACCACCACTGCTCTTTCTTCATGAGCCATCATCGTTTCTCCTCTTCGTCTTCGTATGCGGCAGTCATATCCTCTAGTCAACGATATGTTTTTTCTCCTTTCCTGTTGTCATGCAAGCCAAATTTTTTTACTTTTTACTTTTTTTCGATAGTTTTTGAGAATCCCAACTTTCTTTAAATCAGCTTCGACCTTAACTCCAAATTCATACATAATTTATCAAATTTGATCGTTAACAATAGGTCCCTAACAATTTTAATTCGAAAAATGGACCCCAAGCTCGACGTCATCGCTATTGACGTCGAGCTTACACATCCCGGCGCCACCACAATTGGCATCAAGCTCTTTGCGCCACGTCGGCACCGCACCGTCGTGGCGTTGACATGGCCGCTCGACGCCGTGGATCATGGCGCCGAGATCAATGGCGCAAATCTCGGAGCAAATCTTGGCACCGAGATGGCCTCATCAGCACCACGAGAGCCTCGATGTCGACATGGTACAAAGAGCTCGACGTCAATTGTGGTGGCGCCGAGATGTGTATGCTCGGACCAATAGCGACCACGTCGAGCTTGGGGTCCATTTTCCGAATTAAAACTGACAGGGATCTATTTGTGATAATCTTTCCAAAAAAGAGTCAAAAAAGTAAAAAAGTCGGTCATGCGTGCTATTGTCATGGTCGTCGTTGAGGCCGGGTGTCTCGGGCTTGCAAGGACTCAAGGATAGGGGTGAAAATGAGGTGGGTATCTCCTAACCACCTTCTCGACCTGAGATTCACGGAGGACTATCAGAGAATCTATAAATCGAACACCCGATTTTCTAAAAAAAATCGGGCGATCAAATGTTTCAGTTGACCACCGATAAAACATGTAAGTTATACATGGTGAAACAAGAAAATCAACGATTGAAACATTTAAAAATTTTGTGACACAGTGAAGATATGTTTTGGTGAAACATATCGCTATTATGTATGAAACATTAAGTTTTAATGATTTGAAACATATATTTTTCTTTCATCGGGATATAATCACGCGATATCTTGTTGTAAAGATTTAATTATAACGAATACAATGATAGATCGGATAAGTAGTTTATGAGAAAAATTATTTTATAGATTGCTAAATGCATGTATGGATGGAGTGGAGAGAGAGCAAGTATGTCATACCCCGCTTTTCTCCTTAGTCTAAAAATCACCTGAGAAAATTGGAGAAAAAGAAATCGGTCGGGAAAGATAAAAGAAAAAAACTCTGAATTTAAAATATATTTAATAATTGAAAAAAGCTTGGTGGGATTTTTCTTAAATTCGCCATGTCAAAATACATTAACAGGATTTTTATCAGAATTTTCAGAGCATCGAAAATAATTTTAAAAATTGAATTTGGCTAATTGGAATTAATTTCCTTAAGGAAAAGAGTTTTTCCCTTTTTCTTTTCTTTTCTTCCTTTTTCCTTTTTTCAGCCGTGGGCCACCGGCCCACTTTGCCCATACCTTTCCCACGCAGCGTTGCCTCTCCTCGCTGGGCCGGCCCAAGCTAGGGCCCGAGCCAAGTCACGTCCGCCCCGAAGTCTGCTTCCCCTCCTCGGCCGGGTCGGGGACTGATAGGTGGGCGCAACGATCGATTTCGAATTTTAGCCGTCGCTTCTCTCTCTCATAGACGTAATCCATCGCCTCAATCCACATTTCCGCCACGTCCGCCTCTCCCGACCCATATAAAGCACCCCGAACCCCGTTGAGCTTTTCCCTTTCGCAATTGCATCAACCGAGCTACCCCGTGCCCCGCATCGTGAAACCCCCATCTATCGTCGTTCTTCGCACTCCAACCGCTCAATTCACTCGTGCCGCCACTTGCCAAACCAATCCATCGCCTCGACCGCACTCGCCGCATCTTGTAGGCCGCTGGCCACCACTTTTCCCCAAAAATCGGCCGCCAAATCGCTCTGTCGCCGTCGTCTTCTTTGCCTCCGGTCATCGGTGACCCGCCATTCTCTCTTCCCTTTTGTTTCCCTTTCATTTTCATTCGGTTCCATGCACGTTTCGCTCTCGACCGTGTCATGCCGAGCACGTGCGCTGTCTCTGCTAGTTGTCGGTGCCACTAAGGCCCGCGCGTCGTCCGTCCCACTATCGATCGTCACCATTCCTCGTCGCCGGCCCAAGCATCGTTTCCCTTTAGTTCCCTTTGGATTAGAGCGCAATTCCGTGTCGTGCCGTGTGCGCCGTCGTCCGCCGCTCCTCCGCAGCTCGCTGGTGACCATTTCGGTCTCGTGCGCCGCCCCGCGCCGCTGTCGACCGCCACATCGTGGCTTCGTCACCGGTCGTGAGCGCCGTCCGTTTTCTTGGCCGTCGGATCCATCCGGCGGATGGATTTGAGCCGTCCGTCCCACGCCTATGCCACCGTGGCACCGCTGCCCACGTGGCCGTGCACATGGCTGCCTCATAGGCGCCACGCCAGCACCACATGGCGTGTGCGCGTCCACCCAGTGCCGGTGGACTGAGTCCACCGTGCACCGCTCCTCCTTGCATCACTGACCCACGGGCCCTGCCTGTCGGCGTCACCGCCTGCTGTTGGCTGATGTCAGCCCTAGCCGGCGCTTGCGCCTTAAATCATGTTTTCCTGTTTTTCTTTATTAGTAAATCATAGAAACTTGTAAAAATCATAGAAAATTCATCTGAACTCCGTTTGAGTCCGTTTAGGTTGGAGTGGACTAATCAAAATGTTTAGAACACACTAAAAATAGTTTAAATATCTGTTTCAGTAAACATATAACCTATTTTTGCTATGCTTTGATTGTCGATTAGATTCCGGTTCCGCCGACGCTCCCGTTTACTTTGAGGTAGTCGCAGAAGTTCAGCAAGTGCAAGACCAAGGCAAGTCAAGTACCTTTTGATCATATTGTATCTACTGTACAAATTATTCTCGCTTTGTCTATTAAATTGCATTGTTTTATAATATCATCAGGATGGGACCTATATTACCCAGCCTAGGTCATTTATCCTATTTCTTTGATTGACTGGGAACTAATATGACTAGTTGTAGGGCTAGGACATGCTTAGTACGCTTAGTTCAACTAGATCATTAATGGGAGAACTATGTTACTAGTTTATAGTCACATAAAATGATGGTCTCAGACCTGAGTTACTTTGTTAAAGGATAACGGTTAAATAAAATATGACCAAATGGTGGGCTGTGGATGCACGGTTTTGATAGATGCACCCATGGCAGGTAAGGATCGGTTCGCGGGAAACCCTGGAAGAATTATTAGTGCGTACCACAAGACAACATGGGCAACGGTTGGGCTTGTAGTGTAGCTTTTCCTGGCTAACACATCCAGGCAAGGGTGGGCGTGATGGAGTTTGGATTGACCGGGAAAGATCTATGCGGCTTTCGGATTCACCTAGGCACGAGAGGAGGCTGCCTACCTTGGACATAAAGGTAGGGGCAAAACCTGAGGTGTGGTGTCGCTTGGTCAGGGAGGGTTATGCAAATGGTCCTGACACAGACCCCTTTTTGATATGTCGTGGTGACATGTTGATGCATGGGAACGTGTTGTGGGGCTGTGTCTTGTGGGTGCAGACATACGCCTCTGATCAGAGCTAGAAACTATTCGAATAGCCGTTCCCGCAGTTATGGGCTGTCAACCAGATTCACCGTGATTAGTCCCACTGATAATAACTTGACTAATGGAACTGGTTAGAATAGTGGGATGGATTGGGCCTGACTCAATGTGGTGTAACGTTGAGCAGAATTGGTTAATTTTGCTTAATTAAACATAATCATTGTTTTACTGCTTTCAACTAATCTTTGTGAACTGCTTGCTTTATGGAAGAGTTAACCCTTAGCCTCCCCTTGAATTATCCTGCATCATACCTCCCTTTGGTTTGACTTGCTGAGTACCATGGAATGTGCTCAGTCTTGCTTCCTTTCCCCTACCTCAGAGCTAGAGCATGAAGCTGCAGAAGAGTTCGTCGATGAGTAGGCTTGTCGCTGTAGTCAAGGGATGCCTGTGGAGTGGAGTCGCCACGCCGCTTGCGTCAAGTTTAGTTTAGACAATTTATTTTCCTTTTATGCTGCATTGTAAGACTTTTATATGTTTTTAAGACGTGGAATACAATTTGTCATATGTGTACCGTGGCTGGTCTTGGACATGAATTTAAATACACATTTAGCTTTGGGTATTTCGGGAAGGAATTTCTGGGCATGACAAGTTGGTTTCAGAGCCGACCTTGACCGTAGGATAAGCCAAATGGAAAACCCTAAGAGCCCTCTGAAACTCTTTCATATGTATTTGCCCTTTTGCATTTGGAGTTGTTTCGGGAAAATTTGGGATTCTCATTTCACGGGAAAAATCTTAATTGTTCTTCGAATTGGATTTTTCCGAGTATGGTCGGTGTAGGGTTTTAAAAAAAATTTCTAAATAGGGTCTGAGTCGGATTGAATTTTATTCGACAGTCGTTTGGGAATCGTTGGGAATATGCATTAAGTCGCATCTAGGCTTTGCAAGCTGCATGCTTTTATGCTTCTTATTACTATTTTATAATTATTTCACTCATTAATTTATTGCTCAGTAGGGTCTATAGTATTTTATTTGTAATCATGCTAAAATGTTCCATGCATAAAAATATGCTTGTTACTTGGTTATTTACTTGAGTCCTTTATTGCTTTATTTTAATTTGGATCTGAGTATGCATTGTTTTCCTCTCCTTTGTCTTCTATAGATGGCAGGCCTTCTCCCGACGCACCGTAGTCAGGGTCTTGGAGACTTTGTGGCAGAGCTTAGCAAGATGACGATTCTGGTCGGGTACCCCAATGACCCGGAGTACATGCAGATCCGCCCCCTCAGTGGTGAGTTCCCGCATCGTGTCAGCTTGGAGATGCATGGCATCCCCACTTTGTTGCCCAACATGGTGGTGACTGCCTCAGGTGGCACTTTCGAGCATGCCTGCCAGGAGGCCGCGTACCTGATGTTGACCAAACTCCGAGAGTGCCACGACATCGACTTCCGCCACACCGCCTATCGCTACCACCCAGGTCGTGGTGACTTCGACTGCATTAGTTCCTTCCGTTCTGCCGCAAGGGAGAACGACACCATGTTCGAAAGCATATGTGTGGTGCTGCAGGGGTTGGACACTCTACATGCCGACCTGCACAAGGCATCCAAGGCCCTCAACGACAGGAAGCTGCTGGAGATAGTACGGCTCAAGGATGAGGTGGCTCGCCTCAAGAGGGAGAATGCTATTCTCTAGGGCCATCCACTGCCCAAAGGAGTCAGGATCCGCACCATTCCGCTAAAGATGACCACAACTCTAGTGCGCATCTGGCTTGCGCACCGGAACCCGCCGCCAGCACCAGATCCTCTTCCTGTGTTCGTGCCGCCACCGCCTCCTCCTTCACCAGCTCAGGCGCCAGGTCTGACTTTCGCTCTAGCGTCCACAACAGTGGGCAGCAACAGGGAAGGTTGGTTATCAGCGACGTCCTGCCCCTCCACCCAGCTCATCAACGTCACCAGTGGCGGTTCCGGCGCCAAGCGAGTGGCAGCCGGCTCCGGCTCGGGGTTCGCGGTGGCGGGACATACCGCACGACTCCCGCAACCGCTCGGAGGAGATTGGAGACGAGCTTGAGTCTGACTTTGACTCCATCGACCGCAGGAGCCGTTCTGAGTACTAGGACGTTACCCCTAGTTTCTCGCTTTGCTTAGTTTGCTTTGTTGGTAGTTGTGTGTTTAGATTTGTTCGTGTGTGTGTTAGTCGGCGGACCTTACCAAGTGGTTGTGGTATGGCTGCCTTTAATTAGGAGTTGAACTAATTTTCCTTTTCGCCAAGTTTAAATTCAGAACAGAATAATTTATAATAAAGTTTAGGATTCTGAGCAGTCTGTTTTTCTTCTTGTCTTTCTTTTTCCTTCTGTCCGCCCTCTTCAGATGGTGAACCAGGCCCCTCAACTGCGACAACGGTGATGGCAACAACGGCGAGAGTCAGAACAGAGGCATCAACCCCAATGGAGCCGTAGGCAACGGTCCTCCTCTGCCGCAAGAGAACTTGACGCTCGCCCAAGTTCTCGCTAACTGATGCGGATGATGGCTGCCATGATGCAGCAGATGCAATAGCAAGCATCATCAAATGCAGCAACAGATGTTATAACAACCACAACAACAGCATGCCCAACAACTACAGACGGTGGTCTACCCCCACCGCTCCAATCCAAGCTACGAATTCCTCCGCGTCCGCCTACCTACCTTCTTGAGCACGACCAACCCATGGAGGCAAATGATTGGCTCCATGCGCTCGAGAAGAAGCTCAACCTCCTGCAGTGCAACGACAAGGAGGAGGTGGTGTTCGCCACTCATCAGCTTCAATGTCCTGCTTCGGCATGGTGGGACAACCATCTGATGACTCGTCCGGCAGGGACGAAAGTTACTTGGGCAGAGTTCTGCCATAGCTTCCGGAAGGCGCAAGTCCTTGATGGAATTGTGGCACAAAAGAAGAGGGTGTTCCGAGCTCTGAATCAAGGCAACAGGACAGTGACGGAATACCTCCATGAATTCAACTGTCTCGCGCGCTACGCACCCGAGGATTTGCGCGCTGATGCCGAGAGGCAGGACAAGTTCTTGGCAGGCCTTGACGATGAGATGACCAACCAACTGATCTCGGGTGACTATGTAGACTTCGAGAAGCTGGTCAACAAGGCCATCCGCTAGGAAGACCAGAGGAACAAAATGGACCGTAAAAGAAAGGCAGCCCAGTTCCGGTCAAACCAGGGGAATAACCAGAGGCCCCGCTTCATGCCAGGGCAGTAAGGTGGACCCTCCACCATGGTTGTTCGTCAGCACCGCCCATTCCACCAGGGGAACTTCCATCCCAACCCCAACTTCAACCGTGGCAGCAGCAATAACAACGGTGGTCAGCCTCACCGGAATCCTGCTCCGTGCCCACAAATGGCACCAGCCCAGCCAGCTCAACCCAAGAAGGACTTTGGGGGCAAGCCGTTGGTTTGTTTCAACTACAACGAGCCCAGGCACTTCACCAACAAGTGTTCGAAGCCTAAGCGCAATGGTTCCAAGTTTGTGCAAGCAAGGGTCAACCATGCCACAACAGAGGAAGCTCAAGCAACACCAGACATCATACTGGGTACATTTCCTGTAAACTTAGTCTCTGCTACAGTTTTGTTCGATTCTGGTGCAACTCATTCATTCATATCCAAGATATTTGTTGGGGAACATGGGATAAGAAAAGAGAAACTGGTCACACCGATGCGGGTTGACACCCCAGGAAATAGTCTGATGTCCCTCGATGACACTAGAAATCCAAAGATCATGATTTCTAGCTAATCTTATCCTTCTCGAATCCAAAGATCTAGATGTCATTCTTGGGATGGATTGGTTGATAAGGTACAAGGGAGTGATAAACTACGTGACGCGCACCATCACTCTAACCAACCCGGAAGGAGAAGTGGTTACCTTTCAGTCTCCGATGCCCCTAGTGCAAGGAGCAAGCCTGAACCAGATTGTTGGTCAGGATGAGCTAGTGGTAGACAAGAAAGAACCCAAGAAATTGGAGGACATACATGTAGTCCGGGAGTATCCGGAGGTCTTTCCGGAAGATCTCACGACCATGCCACCAAAGAGGGAGATCGAGTTCCGGATCGACTTGATACCAGGAACCGCTCTGATCTACAAGAGACCCTATAGGATGGTTGCTAATGAGATGGCAGAGGTCAAGAAACAAGTCAATGAGAAACTACAGAAGGGACATATTCGCCCGAGCACGTCGCCTTCGGGTGCGCCGGTGATATTCGTGGAGAAGAAAGATAAAACCAAGAGGATGTGAGTGGATTACCGCACACTCAATGAGGTTACTATCAAGAATACGTACCCGTTACCTCAGATCGATGACTTGTTCGACCAACTAAAAGGAGCTAAGGTGTTCTCTAAGATAGACCTACGATCAGGTTATCACCAGTTGAGGATCAGAGAAGAGGATATCCCAAAAACGGCCTTCACCACTTGTTACGGACTGTATGAGTGCACTGTTCTGTCCTTCGGACTCACAAATGCACCAACTTTCTTCATGAACCTGATGAACAAAGTGTTCATGGATTTCTTGGATAAGTTTGTCGTGGTCTTCATAGATGACATCTTCATCTATTCCAAATCCGAGGAGGAACACGAGCAACACCTCTGTCTGGTACTTGAGAGGTTGAAGGAACACCAGTTGTACGCCAAGTTTAGTAAGTGCAACTTTTGGCTTGAGAAAGTTTAGTTTCTTGGTCACGTTATAACCGCTCAAGGAGTAGCAGTTGATTCGTCGAATGTGGAGTAAGTTACCAAGTGGACCCCACCAAAGATTGTCTCCCAAATCCAAAGTTTTCTTGGACTCGCGGGTTATTACCGCCGGTTCATCGATAATTTCTCCAGAATTGCAAGGCCAATGACACAACTGTTAAAGAAAGATAAAAAGTTCAAGTGGTCTGTTGAGTGCAACAAAAGTTTCAAGGAACTTAAAAATAAGTTGGTAACAACACCGGTTCTAACTTTGTCGGATCAAACAAAAGACTTCCAAGTTTATTGTGACACGTCTCGTCACAGGTTAGGATGTGTGTTGATGCAAGACAGAAGAGTGGTTGCATATGCTTCATGCTAGTTGTGACTGCATGAAAGTAACTACCCGACCCACGACTTAGAGTTAGCAGCAGTGGTTCACGCCCTAAAGATTTGGCAATACTACCTTATTTGTAACCGCTGTGAAGTCTATACCGACCATAGGAGTCTGAAGTACATCTTCATCCAACCAAATTTAAATCTCTATCAGCGAAGGAAGTTGGAGTTGATTAAAGACTATGATATGGGAATACACTATCACCCCGGCAAGGCTAATGTGGTAGCAGATGCCTTGAGTGAAACGAACTACTGCAACGCCGCTCAGTCAGAAGAGATGTGTAGTGAGTTGCAATGAGAATTGGAGCGTTTGAACTTGGGAATTGTCAAACACGGGTACGTGGCTGCACTTGAAGCTTAGCCTACGCTCGTGGAGAAAGTTCGTCTAGCTCAAGCTAATGACCCCGACATAGCTGAGTTGAAGAAAAATATGAGAACTGGTAAAGCCAGGGATTTCACTGAGGATGAGCACGGAACAATCTGGATGGGAGAAAGGTTGTGTACCTAAGAATAAGGAGTTAGAAGATCTAATTCTTAGGGAAGCTCACCAAACCCAGTACTCGATTCACCCTGAAAGCACCAAAATGTACCAGGATCTTAAGGAAAAATTCTGGTGGGTCAGCATGAGAAGAAAAATCACAGAATTTGTTGCCTTGTGTGATGTTTGTCAGCGAGTCAAAGTAGAGCATCAGAGACCTGCAGGATTGTTGCAACCCCTTAAGATTTCAAAGTGAAAATGGGAAGAAATCAGGATGGATTTCATCACAGGTCTACCCAGGACTTCCAGCGGTCATGGTTCTATTTGGGTAATCGTGGACCTACTCACAAAGGTTGCTCACTTCATTCCAGTGTATACCACTTACTCTGGGAAAAAGCTAGCAGAGCTTTATCTGGCAATGATCATATGTTTGCATGGAGTGCCCAAGAAGATCATGTCAGATCGAGGGAGTAAATTTACCTCGAAGTTCTGGCAAAAGTTGCAGGAAGAATTGGGAACTCGTTTAAACTTTAGATCTGCTTACCACCCTCAAACTGATGGTCAGACCGAAAGAGTCAACCAGATTTTGGAGGACATGCTAAGAGCTTGTGCACTTGATTTTGGTGGAGCTTGGGACAAGAGCCTAGCATATGCCGAGTTCTCGTACAACAAAAGTTACCAAGCAAGTCTTCAAATGGCTCTGTTTGAAGCATTGTATGGTAGAAAGTGCCGCACACCGCTCATCTGGGATCAAACAGGAGAATGCCAATTGTTTGGGACCGACGTCTTGAATGAAGCAGAAGAAAAAGTCAGGCTCATTCGGGAAAGATTGAAACTACTCAGTCTCGTCAGAAAAGCTATGTCGACAACCGTCGACCAGAGCTTAGTTTTGAAGTTGGAGATTATGTGTATCTTCGTGTCATTCCGCTTCGAGGAGTGCACCATTTCAAGACTAAAGGAAAGTTGGCACAACGCTTCATGGGACCATATCGAATTCTAGAATTCCAAGGAGAAGTCGCTTATCAGTTAGAACTTCCCTCCTCCATGGCAAGAATTCATGACGTGTTCCATGTGTCTCGGTTGAAGAAGTGCTTGAGAGTACCCGAGGAACAAGCAAGTCCTGATCACATCGAGATTCAAGAGGACTTGACTTATGTTGAGAAGTCAACTCATATCCTCGACACAAGTGAAAGAAGAACCAAAAACCGAGTCACCGGAGTTCCGCCGAGTTCAATGGAGTCATCATTCGAAGAAGAGACAACTTGGGAAAGGGAAGAGCAGCTAAAGGCCGCTCATCCGCACCTCTTCGTCGTGCCTCCAAATCTCGGGGTCGAGATTTCGTTTAAGGTGGGTAGGTTTGTCATGCCCCGCTTTTCTCCTTAGTCTAAAAATCACCTAGGAAAATTGGAGCAAAAGAAATCGGCGAAAAGATAAAAGAAGAAAACTCTAAATTTAAAATCCATTTAATAATTGGAAACGTCTTGGTCGGATTTTTCTTAAATTCCTCTTGTCAAAATACACTATCCGGATTTTTATCAAAATTTTGAGCATAAAAAACAATTTTAAAAATTGAATTAGGCTAATCGGAATTAATTGCCTTAAGGAAAAGGGCTTTTTCCCTTTTTCTCTTTTCTTTTCTTTCATTTTCCTTTTTCTCCAGTCGTGGGCCACCGACCCACTTCGCCCGTACCTTTTCCGTGCAGCGCCGCCTCTCCTCACCGGGCCGGCCCAAGCCGAGCCGTGTCCGTGCTAAAGTTCGTGTCCCCTCCTCGGCCGGGTCGGGGACTGGCAGGTGGGTCCCACCTGTAATCCCCAACCTCTAGTTTCCTCGGGGCGCTACCACCCCACGTCGCTGTCACGTTCCTCGTGCACCTCGCTCCTACCCGGCTTACCCCGCCCACTCCGCACACTGCCTGTACCCCCCACGTGTGCCTAAAAGGCCGCAACGGCCGATTTCGAATTTCGACCGTCGCCTCTCTCTCTCTCACTGACGCAATCCACCGCCTCTATCCGCATTTCCCGGCCACATCCGCCTCTTCCCGACCCCTATAAAGCAGCCCCGAACCCTCGGCGAGCTTTTCCCTTTCGCAATTGCATCAACCCCCCTTGTGCCCCCACACCATGAAACCCCCATCCGCCCACCGTTCTCCGCACTCTGGCAGCTCTGTTCACTCGCGCCGCCCGCTCGCCAAACCAATCCACCATCTACACCGCACTCGTCGTATCTCTTAGGCCGCCGGCCCTTTTCCCCAAAAATCCGCCGCCAAATCGCTCTATCGCCGTCGTCTTCTTCGCCTCTGGCAGTCGATGAGCCTCCATTGTCTCTTCCCTTTTATTTCCCTTTCATTTTCGTTCGGTTCTGTGCATGTTCCGCTCTCGGCCACATCGCGCCAAGCACGTGCGCCGTCTCCACCGGTCGTCGGTGCCGCTAGGGGCCCACGCGGAATCCGTCCCACTGTCAGTCGTCGCCATTCCTCTTCTCCAGCCCGAGCGTCATTTCCCATTAGTTCCCTTTGGATCCGAGCGCTATTCCATGTCGTGTCGTGTGCACCATCGTCCGCCGCTCCTCCGCAGCTCGCCGGTGACCATTTCGGTCCTGTGCATCGGCCCACGCTGCCGTCGGCCGCCGCGCCATGGCTTCCTCGCCAGTCGTGAGTGCCGCCCATTTTGTTGGCCGTCGGATCCATCCAGCGGATGGAGCTGAATTGATCCGAGCCGTCTGTCCCGTGCCTGTGCCGTCGTGGCACCACTGCCCACATGGCCGCACACGTGGCTGCCTCATAGGCGCCACACCAGCGCCATGTGGCGTGCGCGTGTCCACCCAGTGCCGGTGGACCGAGTCCACCATGCATCGCTCCCCCCTTGCGTCACTGATCCGCGGGCCCCGCCTGTTGGTGCCGCCGCCCGCCATTGGCTGACGTCAGCCCTAGCCGGCGGTTGCGCCATAAATCGTGTTTTCTCATTTTTCTTTATTAGTAAATCACAAAAACTTATAAAAATCATAGAAAATTCATCCAAACTCCGTTTGAGTCTGTTCTGGTTGCAGTGGACTCATAAAAATGTCTAGAACACATTAAAAAAAGTTTAATTGTTTGTTTCAGTAGACTTATAGCCTGTTTTTGCTGTGCTTTGATTGTCGATTAGATTCTGGTTCCACCGATGCTCCCGTTTAGTTTGAGGTAGTCGCAGAAGTTCAGCAAGCACAAGACAAAGGCAACTCATGTACCTTTTGATCATATTGTACCTACTTTATAAATTATTCTCGCTTTATCTATTAAATTACATTGTTTTATAATGTCATCGGGATGGGACCTATAGTACCTAGTCTACGTCATTTACCCTATTTCTTTGATTGACTGGGAACTAATATGGCTAGTTGTAGGGCTGGGACATGCTTAGTCCACTTAGTTCAACTAGATCATTAATGGAAGAACTATGTTACTAGTTTATAGTCACATGAAATGATGGTCTGAGACCTGAGTTACTTTGGTAAAGGATAACTGTTAAATAAAATATGACCAAATGGTGGGTGTGGGTGCACGGTTTTGATAGACGCACCCATGGCAGTTAAGGACCGGTTCGTGGAAAAGCCTGGAAGAATTATTAGTGCATACCATAAGACAACATGGGCAACGGCTGGACTTGTAGTGTAGCTTTTCCTGGCCGGCGCATCCAGGCAAGGGTGGGCGTGATGGAGTTTGGATGGACCTGCAAAAGGTCTATGAGACTGTCGGATTCACCTAGGCACAAGAGGGGACTGCCTACCTTGGACATAAAGGTAGGGGCGAAACCTGAGGTGTGGTGTCACTTGGTTACGGAGGGTTATGCGAATGGTCCTGCCATAGACTGTGGACCCCCGTTTTTGGAACGGGAATCTTTTCGTGTTCATAGTACCATTTCCCTGGATCGAGTAGTTTGGTACCCACGAAATACAGTACTGAATAATCAGGTGCACATGCACGAATAGTCTTACATTGAAATTATTACAATAATAGGCCCGAGGGCAATGTCCAACACATAGGACCTCATGGTCCGGATACAACCCAAAAGTAGAAATTAGTTAAGGCAGCGGAATAAAGGCAGCGGCTTGTCAATTGCCACAGGAAACGACCGGAGACTAAGACCTAATAAGCGCCATCAGCTTCTTCGCCTTCCTGGTAGTAGGCATATGGATCCTCCGATTCTTCATTCCCACCATCTGAAGGTTTGTGCGTATAGCAAGGGTGAGTACCAACCGTACTCAGCAAGCCAACACGGAATTGATGCATATGATAGGGTCATTCAAGGAATGGCTGGTGTTCTTTTGCATAAAGCCAATTTTCATAATTCTTTTCACAAACCTAACAACTAGCCAAGTCAAGTTTTAATTCCATAGTTCATTTAGTCGGCGACGGTTTTGTCTACCATCCATCGTGATTCCAAGGATGGCTTCCCGCCTCCGGTTCGTCATGATTTTTCTGGGGAGTCCACCCCTTCTCGCATCTCGAGAAGTTGATCCACCAGCGAATAAGAATCATCATGCAAACCCATCCCAGCATTTTAAAGTTTAAAGTCTAGCCAAGCAAAAGTCTTGTCACGATGCTCAATATCCACGAGCACGGCAATTCGAATAGATTGATTCATTCACACTGCAGTGGATGTACACTTTACCCGTACTCCGCGACAGCCCAACAAATGAGCCTACGTCCCAACACATGAGATGGTCACGGCAAAGCCTTTCGATAACCTCACTTTGGCAGTACCCGCTCCATGAACTTAAGCCCTCATGCACTCTAGCCGTCATTTTCTAGCAGTGAGAAGAGTTCTGGCGCACCCGGGGTAAAGGAAGATTTCACTCATCAAGTTATAATAAATTTCAATTTACCATCATTCGTTTCAAATCTCATCCCATCCATACAAACCACTATGCAAGGGTACCGCCTCCGCTCGGCTATCTACTCCGCTAGGTCTATACCCATTCGAGAAGTATGGTTGTATTGGCTCGTTTCCCAGCTATCTTATGGCTCGGTCCTTAATTGACCAGGGTCGGCACTTGCCTTTTCCGGAATCCACCCAAATCATCCAGCCAACCCAGTCTAAAACATTTGTTTAGTACTTTCAATTTTCAACAAAATTCATTTCATCATTCTCATGGCAATGTGGCGCTCATGTCTCCACATGCCGTATCTCAACCACCTTCCCTAAGGTAGTTGCCCAAACACAAAGCTTTTCATAAAGTCATGAGTATGCATGAATCTAAGTATAGCATGGCTAAGCAGTTTACCGAAGTTATTCTCCGGTTGTTTGTATCACATCGTGGGTTACAAGGAATAATTCTAAAGGTATTCAATAACAAGGTATGGCATAACAAGTATAGGTAATTTTCTATGTATAGCATGCATGTTTAAAGTTTAAAATAACATCATTTCGCAATTGGGATCAATATGTTCAAAGAATATGATGACTTGCCTTGCTCGCACGCTTGTTGAGTGGGGTCTTCAACGGAGTCGATGCCTGCTTCCTCACGTGCTAGCCGTACGAGCGAAGGATCAATTGAATTCAATTAGAATTCAATAAATACCGAAAGATCGAAAAGAACCATAAAAGCCACGAAAACGACTCCAAATGTTTAGCCTAAAATTCTACTCGAGTTTGGACGAGGATTGCCAGGGAA
This sequence comes from Oryza australiensis, assembly GCA_019925245.2. Taxonomy (NCBI): domain Eukaryota; kingdom Viridiplantae; phylum Streptophyta; class Magnoliopsida; order Poales; family Poaceae; genus Oryza; species Oryza australiensis. The sequence goes on from JAIFGZ020000096.1 coordinate 261,757, forward strand.
AAATCCGAGTTTGAACTCGAGCCGATGCCCTAGGGTTTTTGCAAAACGACGATACCAATTCGTTTGAGAAAATAGATTTGGAAATATCCGCGGAGGAATTTGTGCTCGAGGTTTTTAAGATTTGAGCACAAAAGAGAAGCATATTTAAATGGCGAGGAAGGATTTAAACGAAATCCGAATTTAGAAATGACGCGAAACGAAATTTCGGAAAAACCCGATTTTGATTTTCAAATTTTCCACCGAGAAAACATACAAAAAGATAATTTATTTTTTCCCAAAATTTTACTCAAGTCTTCTACAAATATTTTTCCAAATTTTCCATAATTTTTCCTAATTTTTCCCTATTTTTATTTTTTCTGTTTTTCTGTTTTTCTTTCTTTTTCTTTTTGTTTTTTCTTTTTCTTTTCTTTGCGCACTGTTCATCGCCCACAAGGTGCTCGACCGGTGCTCGGGGAAAACAGGGGCGACGGCCGGCGCTAGCGCGAGGGAAAAAGGGCGGCGACGCTGGGCTTCACCGGCGACGGAAGCTCTTGGGAAGCACGGCGAGGCTCGGGCGGCTTCGGGCGCACGGCGGCGACGGCGATGGCTCTCGGTTTTCGCGGCGACGGTGATGCACGGCGGTTGCATTGGCGTCGGCGCTCGGAGGGAAAGGGACCGGAGAGAGAGGGGGCTAGGGGCGGCGAGGTGGGGGAGGAAGTGGGGTTTTGCCCCCTTTTATAGCGCGGCCGAGGGGAAACGGGGAGAAAGGGCTGCGCGCGGCGCCACGCTGCGGCGCGAGAGGCCGGGCGGGCGGGGGCCGGCGGCGCGGCGCGAGCGTGGGCGGGGTCCGCGCGGGCGCGCGCGAGGGCGTGGCGCGCGAGGCGCGAGGGGAGCCGAGCATGGGCGAGCACGGCGCGGCGCGTGTCGCGCGTGCGGGCGGGCGCGGTACGGCTGAGTACGGCGTCGAACACACAGCGCATTATGAACGGTGCGGTTTCATAATTTCCCAGATTTTTAATTCCAAATTTCCAATTTCTATTTTCTTCCACTCTAAAAATTCCAAATAAATTCTATTATTCCCGAATAATTTTTAATATTATATTTTAACCTTTTCCCCACTTTTTATTTTTCCAAATATATTTTTCATATTTATTTAATTCCCTTTTTTCCTAATTTCATAATTCCCTATTTTTAAATTCCAAAAATTTCCTAGATTTCTTGTAAATCCCCTAAATATTTTTATTGTCTATTTTATACCCTAATTAATCTTCCATAATCACCAATTAGTATTTTATTTCTCAAATACATATTTTCATAAATCCGCATCCCTTTTCCGATTTTATTCTAAAACTTCTAATCCTGAATTGCGAAGTTTTCTTCCCAACAAAATCCAAGCCATTCACGAACTCCGAGAGGAATTTTTCACAACTAAACTTATGCAACTGAGTTGGCAATTAAGAAGCAACAAATACGAGATAAAGGCAACAAGCAAAAGTTTTTTTAAGTTCCGATTTTTACGTTCCGATTTTAATTTCTTCGATTTTCAGGATGTTACAGACCTACCCCCCTAACAATAAATCTCGTCCTCGAGATTTCTTACCGGTTGTTGAGTAGGTGTGGGTATTCAATCTTCAGAAAATCCTCGCTTTCCCAGGTGGCCTCTTCTTCAGTGTGATTGCTCCATTGTACTTTGTACATGCACCATGACTTGGTTCGTGTCCTCTTTTCTGCCTCGTCTAGTATCTTTATCGGATGTTCCGGGTATGTGAGATCACTGTTGATATGGATGGTTTCCAAAGGAGCTTGCTCTTCCGGCACTCGCAGGCATCTCTTCAACTGTGACACATGGCACACCGGGTGGACATCGGAGATATTCTTGGGTAACTCTAGCTGGTAGGCCACTTCACCTCTTCTAGCGCTTATCAGGAATAGGCCCACGTATCTTGGCGTAAGTTTCCCTTTGACCTTGAACCTTTGAGTCCCTCGTAGTGGTGAGACCTTTAGATACACATAGTCGCCTATATTGAACTCTAAGTCCCTCCGACGAGTATCCGCGTAGCTTTTCTGTCGAGATTGGGCAGCTTGTAATCGGTCCCGGATCAGACGGACCTTTTCCTCGGCCCCTTTGATTATGTCAGGCCCAAACACGGCTCGTTCACCGGTTTCTGACCACATCAATGGGGTTCGGCATCGGCGACCAAATAGGGCTTCGTTTGGTGACATCTTCAGACTGGCTTGGTAGCTGTTGTTGTAGGAGAACTCAGCGTACGGTAAACATTTCTCCCAATCCTTGGTGAAATCCAACACACAGGCTCTCAACATATCCTCAAGCACTTGATTTGTCCTTTCGGTCTGCCCGTCGGTCTGTGGGTGGTAAGCGGTACTGAAGGCAAGGTGACTTCCGAGTGCCTCATGAACTTTGCTCCAGAAATGGGACGTGAATTGGGTACCGCGATCCGATATAATTCTTTTTGGTACACCGTGAAGACACACAATCCTACTCATGTATAGCTCTGCTAGCTTGGCGCTATTGTAGTTAGTCTTTACGGGAATAAATCTGGCGGTCTTGGTGAGCCGATCTAGTATTACCCAAATGGAGTCATATCCTGCTGCCGTTTTGGGTAGTCCAACGATGAAATCCATGCCTATCTCATCCCATTTCCACTCGGGAATCTTGAGTGGCTGCAGCAGCTGCCTGGTCGTTGATGCTCGCTTTTACCCTTTGGCATACATCGCATACAGCCACGTATTCGGCTACGTCTCTTTTCATATTGGGCCACCGTATTCTTCCTTCAAATCCTGGTACATCTTCGTGCTTCCCGGATGTAACGAATATGCTGATTCGTGTGCTTCTTTTAAGATCAACCCTCTCAAACCACCTTGTTCAGGCACGCAGATTCTTTTCTTATACCACAGGGTTCCCTTGTCGTCTACCGAAAATTCCTTAGCGCGCTCAGCGGTCATGCGCTCTTTGATCGCTTGAATTTCTTCATTATCCTTTTGAGCTTCTTCTATTTGATTCCTCGAAGGGGTTGGATTTCTAGTGAGTTCACTTCTCCGTGAGGAATCGGGTGCGGGTTAAGTCGAGCCATCTCTTCTTGGAGCTCACTGGCCATACCTTCCAGTCTCATATGGTTGCATTGGGCTTTGCGGCTTAACGCATCGGCCACCACATTCGTCTTGCCGGGGTGGTAATGGATTCCTAGATCGTAGTCCTTGATCAATTTCAACCACCGTCTCTGACATAGATTGAGATTGGACTGAGTAAAGAAGTATTTTAGGCTCTTGTGATCAGTATATACATCACAGTGGTTCCCGATCAGATAGTGTCTCTAGATTTTTAGTGCATGAACAACTGCCGCTAATTCCAAGTCGTGCGTGGGGTAGTTTTCCTCGTGGGGTTGTAACTGTCTCGAGGCATATGCTATGACCTTTCCATCCTGCATTAATACGCCTCCTAGTCCTTGTCGAGACGCATCACAGTACATTACGAAATCCTTCCGATTGTCAGGTAGAGTTAAGATTGGGGCAGTGGTTAACTTTTCTTTTAGTTGGTCAAAGGCTTCCTGACACTTCTCGTTCCATACGAATTTCTTCTCCTTCTTCAGAAGTTGAGTCATGGGTCGGGCTATTGTGGAAAACCCTTCGATGAACCTTCGGTAATATCCGACCAATCCCAAGAAACTCCGAACCTCCGTTACTGACTTGGGTGCCTTCCATTCTGTAACAGCTTCGACCTTGGCAGGGTCCACTGCTACTCCTTCGGCTGAGACTACATGGCCAAGAAAAGCGACTTCCTTAAGCCAGAACTCGCATTTACTAAATTTCACATATAGATGGTGCTCTCGCAGCTTCTCCAGTACCAGTCGTAGGTGCTCTGCATGTTCCTCATCGTCTTTGGAGTAGATAAGTATATCGTCGATAAACACCACCACGAATTTATCCAGATACTCCATGAATACTTTGTTCATCAGATTCATGAAATACGCCGGGGCATTGGTCAATCCAAAAGACATTACGGTGAACTCATACAAGCCATAATGCGTAGAGAATGCTATTTTGGGAATATCTTCGGCTCTAATCTTTAACTGGTGGTATCCCGACCGAAGATCAATCTTTGAGAACACTTGCGCGCCCTTAAGTTGATCAAATAGGTCATCGATTCGAGGTAGTAGGTACTTGTTCTTGATGGTCACTTCATTCAACGATGGTAATCTACACACATTCTCATACTTCCATCCTTGTTTTTGACGAAGAGTACTGGGGCTCCCCAGGGAGAAGAACTGGGGCGTACAAATCCTTTTTCCTGTAGTTCTCTGATTTGCTTCTTTCGTTCTTCTAGTTCGTTAGCCGGCATTCGGTAAGGTCTCTTAGATATGGGGGCAGTACCAGGCATTAGGTCGATGATAAATTCTATGTCACGATCAGGGGGCGTTCCGGGCAATTCCTCAGGGAATACGTCCGGGTATTCTTGCACTACTGGCATCCCGCTCAAAGGTAGCATGGTGAATACTCCCGCAGGTTGCCATGACGGTTGGCTTCCATCCGGACGGGGTGGCTCCCTTGGGACGCTGAGGCGCTCCCTGAAGTGGGCGGGCCATAGCAAGCCTCCTCTTGCGGTTGTTTTCCACCATCTTCGGTCATGTTCCAACCGTACCACCTTGTTGATAAGGTTTTGGAAGCGACGTGATCTTGGCCGATCATTGGCCCTCTCACTCATCGCTCAATCCTTCGATAAATTTATCGATTTTCTCCTCTTCGTTTGCCAAGTCACCGGTGGCATATCGAGCGAGTAGTGTGAACTTGTTCAGGTATTCCTGCACGGTTGTGTTGCCTTGACGCAACCTTCGGAATTCGTTCTTCTTCATTCTCATGACAGCGGCTAGTACGAAATTTTCACGAAAGGCGGCTGTGAACTCTTCCCAGGTTGGTTCTTTGGCGTCTTCTACCCGTGTCTCCTTGTAGGTGTCCCACCAATCACTTGCGGGGCCTTCCAATTGATTGGTGGCAAAAATGACTCTATCGGTTTCTCGTACCCTCACGAGGGTCAGCTTCTTCTCTATTACTCTTAACCAGTCTTCAGCATCCATTGGTTCGTCGGCCGTGGAAAACGTAGGCGGCTTAGCTCGCATAAATTCTCCCAAGCTTGATCCTCCGTGATTCCCTTGGTTGTTGGCGATAGCTTGAAGCAACTGGGTTTGCAAAGCCATAACCTCTGCCAGGGTGGAGGGATTAGGCTCTGGTGGGTTCTCGTCGGATGTTGGAGCTCTGCGACGATGCGCCATCTGAAGAAGGTAGATGAGTTAAGAGATTGGACCCACTAAGGTCATGGTTTCTAGGTGATTTCTCTTCAAGTTGTTCTTAAATGATCTTTGAACAGAGCAAGCATGGTGGAATAAACTCATTAACAACATATCATAAAACATGGGTCCATAGCGATTACATAAAAGGGGGTAAAATGGACTGCACATACACAGTCCTACATGACATAATGCGAAAGCTACATCGTACTACTGCCATTGGCTACTAGGGAAGGGTGTGATCCTTGCTGCCGAAACCATCCAAAGCAAGATCAAGTGGAGGCGGTCCTCTCGCCTAATCATCCAACCACCCGCAGGAACCAGGTGCAGGAAGGGAGTGATCCCTATCTGAAGCAAATCGGAACTCCCAAGGCTCAGAAGTAGTGGCCTCGAAGTCATGCTTGATCTTCCTGTTTGGTGGTCGGGTACTCTTCCGAGCAGTCTTGCGGGTGAGGAGACCTCCGGTGTGAGTCAGGCGACGAGTAGGAGCTGCCTCCTCTGCTTGATCAGTATCACTGGACTCCCACTTGATTTCCATAAGCTCTATCTCAAACTCGGAGTCGGTACTGATCTGGATGGGGTTCTCTTCTCCCGAACCAAGCTCAGATGGTACAGCCATGGAGTTTGAGGTAGGTTCCATTGAGGTAGTAGCAGTGGGGTCTATCAGGTATGGGGCCGACTCTGTGCTCAACATAAATGCATGCTCCATCATGGCTTGAAAAGTGTTCAGACATGCTGGAGTCATGAGGTAGTAGTGGTCGGGCACCGGGGCAGGAGGTGTTGGTACAACTTCGGCGGAAGTACCTGCAGCAGGGACAGGGTGGGAGCGAAGTTGTTCTTCCAGCTGGTTAACCTGTTGTTTGCTCTTCCTGAGCTGTTCTTCCAGCTCCACCAGGGCTTCTCCACGGGCCATGTAACGGTCAGAGAGTTGCTCGTACTGGGCACCGTTGGCCTGTAGCTGAGTCTGTAGTAAGTTGATCTGATCCCCACAGCTCTGGTGTTCCTCGACCAGATCATTGAGGCGTCGCTGCTGGTCATCGATCTCGAGCAAGGCTTCTTCATAGCAGTCATCCGCTGTTTCTGCCCAGCGGGATAGACGGGTGACCATAGGATTGTAGCAGCAGGGGGTGGCTTCCACGATGCAGACCGGATTGCCTTCCTCACGGTAGGGGTGGTGCACAACTCAGTCACGGTGAGCTCAGCACGATGAATAGCGTTGAGGCGGAGGAACGCTTCACGGGCCGCGTCTTGAATAGCTGCTTCTACTAGATCTCGGTGGTAACGAGTGTGGAAGCAAAAAGGTGTCTCACTACCTATGCGGGCCTCAACTGAAACTGCCGCTTCCCATACCGGATATCCTTCGGTGCCATGCCTCCTGATCTGGTAAGTGGGTGCCTCTGGGTACCTTAGACACCACAGCAACGACTGGAGTTGCGCCACGAATCCTTCATCCCGTGGAATGGTGATTTCCCAAATTCCGACATGATCCGACATTTGCTTTTGAAAGCAACTTAAGGTCAGAGAGAGAGATAATATCAAAACCATTTGGGCAAAGAAAGGGAGATAAAGGTATAGGAAAAAGTATGTTTGTCTTTTCAAAAATAATAGTTTGTGAAATGATCCTACGTAGGGATACTTCCCTTTAGCCAACTAGTCAGGGGTAGGGCGCCAGTTGGTCTTATCCTATAGTCGCATGGCTCTGATACCAGCTCTGTGGACCCCCGTTTTTGGAACGGGAATCTTTTCGTGTTCATAGTACCATTTCCCTGGATCGAGTAGTTTGGTACCCACGAAATACAGTACTGAATAATCAGGTGCACATGCACGAATAGTCTTACATTGAAATTATTACAATAATAGGCCCGAGGGCAATGTCCAACACATAGGACCTCATGGTCCGGATACAACCCAAAAGTAGAAATTAGTTAAGGCAGCGGAATAAAGGCAGCGACTTGTCAATTGCCACAGGAAACGACCGGAGACTAAGACCTAATAAGCGCCATCAGCTTCTTCGCCTTCCTGGTAGTAGGCATATGGATCCTCCGATTCTTCATTCCCACCATCTGAAGGTTTGTGCGTATAGCAAGGGTGAGTACCAACCGTACTCAGCAAGCCAACACGGAATTGATGCATATGATAGGGTCATTCAAGGAATGGCTGGTGTTCTTTTGCATAAAGCCAATTTTCATAATTCTTTTCACAAACCTAACAACTAGCCAAGTCAAGTTTTAATTCCATAGTTCATTTAGTCAGCGACGGTTCTGTCTACCATCCATCGTGATTCCAAGGATGGCTTCCCGCCTCCGGTTCGTCATGATTTTTCTAGGGAGTCCACCCCTTCTCGCATCTCGAGAAGTTGATCCACCAGCGAATAAGAATCATCATGCAAACCCATCCCAGCATTTTAAAGTTTAAAGTCTAGCGAAGCAAAAGTCTTGTCACGGTTGTACTGGCTCATTTCCCGGCTATCTCATGGCTCGGTCCTTAATTGACCAGGGTTGGCACTTGCCTTTTTCGGAATCCACCCAAATCATCCAACCGCCCCAATCTAAAACATTTGTTTAGTACTTTCAATTTTCAACAAAACTCATTTCATCATTCTCATGGCAATGTGGCGCTCATGTCTCCACATGCCGTATCTCAACCATCTTCCCTAAGGTAGTTGCCCAAACACAAAGCTTTTCATAAAGTCATGAGTATGCATGAATCTAAGTATAGCATGGCTAAGTAGTTTACCAAAGTTATTCTCTGGTTGTTTGTATCACATCGTGGGTTACAAGGAATAACTCTAAAGGTATTCAATAACAAGGTATGGCATAACAAGTATAGGTAATTTTCTATGTATAGCATGCATGTTTAAAGTTTAAAATAACATCATTTCGCAATTGGGATCAATATGTTCAAAGAATGTGATGACTTGCCTTGCTCGCACGCTTGTTGAGTGGGGTCTTCAATGGAGTCGATGCCTGCTTCCACAAGTGCTAGCCGTACGTGCGAAGGATCAATTGAATTCAATTAGAACTCAATAAATACCGAAAGATCGAAAAGAACCATAAAAGCCAGGAAAACGACTCCAAATGTTTAGCCTAAAATTCTACTCGAGTTTGGACAAGGATTGCCAGGGAAAAATCCGAGTTTGAACTTGAGCCGATGCCCTAGGGTTTTCGCCAAACGACGATCGCAATTTGTTTGAGAAAATAGATTTGGAAATATCCACGGAGGAATTTGTGCTCGAGGTTTTGAAGATTTGACCACAAAAGAGAAGCATATTTAAATGGCGAGGAAGGATTTAAACGAAATCTGAATTTAGAAACGACGCGAAACGAAATTTCGGAAAAACCCAATTTTGATTTTCAAATTTTCCACCAAGAAAACATACAAGAAAATAATTTATTTTTGCCCAAAATTTTACTCAAGTCTTCTAAAAATATTTTTTTCCAAATTTTCCATAATTTTTCCTAATTTTTCCCTATTTTTCTTTTTCTCTTTTTCTTTCTTTTTATTTTTCTTTTTTTCATTTTCTTTTTCTCTGCCACTCTTCATCGCCCACAAGGTGCTCAACCAGGTGCTCGGGAAAACAAGGGTGGCGGGTGGCGCTAGTGCGAGGGAAAAAAGGCGGCGGCGCGGGGCTTACCGGCGACGACGGCTCTTGGGAAGCACGGCGAGGCTCGAGCGGCTTCGGTGCACGGCGGCGACGGCGATGGCTCTCGATTTTCACGCGACGACGGCGGCGCACGGCGGTTTGCGGTGGCGTCGGCGCTCGGGAGGGGAAAGGGACCGAAGAGAGAGGGCTAGGGGCGGCGAGGTGGGGAGGAAGTGGGGTCGGCGCGACGGCGGGGAAACGGGAGAGAAAGGGGGCGGCGCGACGGCTGCCACGCGGCCGCGAGAGGCGGGCGCGCGCGAGGCGGGCGGGCGCGCGGCGCGGCGCGGACCAGTCGGCGTGCGCGGGCGTGCGAGGGCGCGGGCCGAGTGCGGCGGCGGGCGCGTGGCGGCGTAGGCGCAAGCGCGGGCGGGGTCCGCGCGAGGCGCGGGCGCGGACGGGGTCTGCGCGGCGCAGCGCGCGAGGGCGCATGGCGTGCGCGGCGTGGCGCGTGGCGCTTGCGCGGCGCGTGGCGTGCGCGAGGTGGGGCCGGACGGGCGCGCGCAGGGCGGGGCGGGTGCGGGCGCGCGGCGCGGCGCGTGTCGTGCGTGCGGCGGGCGCGGGCGGCCGATACGGCGTCGAACACACTGCGCATTATGAACAGTGCGTTTCATAATTTCCCGATTTTTAATTCCAAATTTCCAATTTCTATTTTCTTCCACTCTAAAAATTCCAAATAAATTCTATTATTCCCAGAATAATTTTTAATATTATAGTTCCAACCTTTTCCCTACTTTTTATTTTTCCAAATATAATTTTCATATTTATTTAATTCCCTTTTTCCTAATTTCATAATTCCCTATTTTTAAATTCCAAAAATTTCCTAGATTTCTTGTAAATCCCTAAATATTTTTATTGTCTATTTTATACCCTAATTAATCTTCCATAATCACCATTTAATATTTCATTTCTCAAATACATATTTTCATAAATCTGCATCCCTTTTCGATTTTATTTTAAAATTTCTAATCCTGAATTACGAAATTTTCTTCCCAACAAAATCCAAGCCATTCACGAACTCCGAGAGGAATTGTTGATGTGGACCCCCTTTTTGGGACGGGAATCTTTCGTGTTCTTAGTACCATTTCCTGGATCGAGTAGGTCGTACCCACGAATACGATCTTGGATAATCAGGTGCACATGCACGAATAGTCTTACATCGACATTATTACATCAATAGGCCCGAAGGCAATGTTCAACACACAGGACCTCATGGTCCGGATACAACACCAAAGCAGAAATTAGATACGCGGCGGAATAGAGCGGCGGCATGTCATTTGCCACGAGCAACGACCAGGAGCTAAGACCTAGTAAGCGCCATCGGTTCCTTCACCCTCCTGGTAGTAAGCATAAGGATCCTCCGGCTCTTCATTCCCATCAGCTGAAGGTTCGTGCGTATAGCAAGGGTGAGTACCAACCGTACTCAGCAAGCCAACACGGAATTGATGCATATGATAGGGTTATTCAAGGAATGGCTGGAGTTATTTTGCATAAAGCCAATTTTCACAATTCTTTTCACAAGCCTATCAACTAGCCAAATCAAGTTTTAGTTCCACGTTCATTAATCCGGCGACGGTTCGTCTACCATCCATCGTGATTCCAAGGATGGCTTCCCATCTCCGATTCGTCATGATTTTCTGGGGAATCCACCCCTTCTCGCATCTCGAGAAGTTGATCCACCAGCGAATGAAATCATCATGCACACCCTTCCCAGCAGTTTTAAGTTTAAAGTCTAGCCAAGCGAAAGTCTTGTCACGATGCTCAATATCCGCGAGCACGGCTATTCGAATAGATTGATTCACTCACACTGCAGTGGATGTACACTTTACCCGTACTCCGCGACAACCCAACAAATGAGCCTACGTCTCAACACATGAGACGGTCACGGTAAAGCCTTTCGATAACCTCGCTTTGGCAGTACCCGCTCCATGAACTTAAGCCCTCATGCACTCTAGCCGTCCTTTTCTAGCAGTGAGAGGAGTTCTGGCGCACCCGGGGTAAGGGAAAACTTCCTCAATGTTTAAGTTCAATTAATATTGATTTAATTCCACCATTCACAGCAAAGGCCGCAGCCTCATTCTCATCCCATAAACCACATCATAGAGAACCATCTATGCAAGGATACTGCCTCCACTCGGCTATCTAGTCAGCTTGGTCTATACCCATTCGAGAAGTACGGTTGTACTGGCTCGTTTCCCGACTATCTCATGGCTCGGTCCTTAATTGACCAGGGTCGGCACTTGCCTTTTCCGGAATCCACCCAAATCATCCGGCCGCCCCAGTCTAAATCATTTGTATATCATTTTCAATTCTCATCATTCTCATGGCCATGTGGCGCTCATGTCTCCACAGGCCGTATTTCAACTACCTTCCCTAAGGTAGTTGCCCGAGCACAAAGCTTATTTGTAAAATCATGAGTATGCAGGGGTCTAGTATAAGCAAGGCTAAGCATTTTTACCGAAGTTAGCCTCCGGTCATATCACATCGAAGTTTACAAAGAATAATTCTAATGGTGATCAATATCAAAGCAGGGTTTATCAAGCATAGGTACATATCTGTGTAAGCATGCAATTTGCAATTAAAAATCAACATCATTTCGCAAAGTAGGATCAATATGTTCAAAGAGTGTGATGACTTGCCTTGTTCGCACGCTTCTTGAGTGGGGTCTTCTGCGGAGTTAGTGTTCGCCTCCTCGGTCGCTAAACATACGAGCGAAAAGGAAAAATTGAATCCAATTAAAATCCAATAAGAACGAACGAAAAAGCATGAAAAATCATAAGGAACTCTCCAAAATATCTTCCCCTACGATCCTACTTGGGTTACGGAGGATTTTTAGGGCAAAATCGACCGTAGCGACGAGTTACGACTTTTTAGGGTTTTTGTAAAAAGGATCGGTAAAACGACGAAGCGGAAGTCTTGCGAATGTAGTTCAAGAGATTCGTTGATGCATTTTTGTTGAGTTCAATGGTTAAGTATAGTTTTAAAAGTAAAAAGAACAAATAAGTCTTCGGGAAGAGTTTTCGCAAGATCTACCGAAAATTGTATATAGTAGCTCATTTCATTTTGAAGAAAATGCCCGTGGAAACTATAAAATTTTGGCGTAAGTATTTCCAAAATATCTCCAAAATATTCCGCAAATCTTTCTAAAATTTTTCCCATTTTTTCTAAATTTCCTTCTTTTTCTTCTTATTCTTCTTTTCCTTTTTCTTCCCTAGCCCGCACTTTGTGCACCCTCTTTTACTTCGACATGTGGGCCGGCGGGAGGAGAAGGAAAAAAGAAAAAAAATACATAAATTCGACAAAATTTGGCGCGGCTGGGGTTCGAACCCGCGACCTAACCCTCAGCCCAGCTCACTCTCTCCACTGGGCCAGCGCCCACTTCTCATCTACCTCTCCCTCTCTTTCTTTTTCTTCCCTCTTGCTCTGTTTCTCTCCCGGCCGACCGGTAGGGAGGGCAGGCTCGCCGGCGCGAGGAGGCGGAGCTCGGGAATGGGGTGGCTTTGCACCATCTTGGGACCACGGGGTCCCATTTCTCCACTCGGTCGGGACCGGGAGCGGCGGAGATGGTGGCGACGGCGAGGTGGTTCGGCGGCGGTGGCGCTCGTCGGCAACGGACCCCGGCGATGATTTAGCCAAGGCAATGGGTCTTCGAGCATCTGTGAGTCCTAGGGATGCTAGAGGGGGTGTTGGTTCGGTCGGGGAGGCGCCGAGGTGTCTTGGCGACGGCGGGGTGGCGGCGGCGAAATAGGGGTCGGGGGCTCGTCGCGGCGATTTTCGACGACCATCGGCTCGGGGACCTAGGGAAACAATACTTAGACCACGGGGATAACGGTAGTACCTTTAATTCGGGAAGAGATCAATCAAGGGTGACGAATTTCGGAGTTTTGCCCTGGGCGGCCGAGTTAGGGTTCTTTCGGCCGAGCTCCGATTCTTCCCAAAATTCAAGCAATGCAATGGCTATCTTTTGGGGAAAAACGGGGAAAAGCATGAGGGAGTTGTGGCGAGGATTTGCGGTGTTGGGGGCTCGGCTCGGGGTGGCCTCTTATAGGCGGTTGATGGAGGGAAAAGAGCGATGCGACGGCAACCATGGCGCGGCGTCAGCAGTATGGCGCGGTCGCGGGGAGGTCGTGGGCGACGTGCGGCAACTGCAGCCGACGCACGCGCGTACGGCGAGCGCGGCGAGGGCGGTGCGCGCGGACTGTGTAGGCGCGATGCTAACGCGGGCAGCATGGCGCGCGGGTACGGCGTCGACTTTGGGGGCAATGGCATGGCGCGACTGTACCGGCGATCCCTGTGTGTGACCGGAGCCGATGACGTTGGGAACGTGCACGCGCGAGGTCTCTGGTACGGCGGATGACGCGTGGCAGCTGCGAACGGGGTGATGGAACCGGTCGAACACCTGCTGATCAATGAATAGTGCGATTTTCCATTTTCCCCGAATTAAAATCCTATTTTCCCATTTCCATTTCCTTTCTTCCTAAAAATCCCAAATAAATTTTGGTATTCTCAGAACAATCTCTAAAACTATATTTTCCACTTTTCCCTACTTTTTAAAATATATTTTTCATATTTATTTTGTTTCTTCTTTTAAATTCAAGAAAATAGGGTTTTGATTAAAGATAAATTTCTAATTTCATTTTTCCTTTTCAAAAATATTTTTATCATCCAATTCCAATTATTCATTATCTTTCCCCTATCAATTAGGGTTTAAACCAAAGTATATCCTTTTTGTAATTCACCAAATTATATATGTATATGCTCTTTTCAAGGTACACACATATATATTTTGAAATCGTTTTCACCGGCTGGGATTTCAAAGCTTAGGGTTTTGTTCCATTTTACCTCAAAGTAATTCTAGAAGAAAATCTTATTCCGTTGATCTGGCAATCCAGATCGAAAAACACGATAAGAAGCAATGATTCCCAAAAGGTTTTTGTGAGTTCCGATTTTTACGTTCCGAATTCCATTTCTTCGATTTTCAGGATGTTACAGTTCACAACTAAACTTATGCAACTGAGTTGGCAATTAAGAAGCAACAAATACGAGAGAAAGGCAACAAGCAAAAGTTTTTGTAAGTTCCGATTTTTACGTTCCGATTTTAATTTCTTCGATTTTCAGGATGTTACACAGACCCATTTTTGATATGTTGTGGTGGCATGTCGATGTACGGGAACGTGTTGTGGGGCTGTGTCTTGTGGGTTCATACATACGCCTCTGATCAGAGCTAGAAACTATTTGAATAGCCGTTCCCGCGGTTATGGGCTATCAACCAGATTCACCGTGATTAGTCCCACTGATAATAACTTGACTAATGAAACTGGTTAGAATAGTGGGATGGATTGGGCCTGACTCAACGTGGTGCAACGTTGAGCTAAGTTGGTTAATTTTTCTAAATTAAACATAATCACAGTTTTACTGCTTTCAACTAATCTTTGTGAACTGCTTGCTTTATGCAAAAGTTAACCCTTAGCCTCCCCTTGAATTATCCTGCATCATACCTCCCTTTGGTATGACTTGCTGAGTACCATGGAATGTACTCAGTCTTGCTTCCTTTCCCCCATCTCAGAGTTGGAGGATGAGGCTGCAGATGAGTTCGTCGATGAGTAGGCTTGTCGCTGCAGTCAAGGGATGCCTGTGAAATGGAGTCGTCGTGCCGCTAGCGTCAAGTTTAGTTTAGCTAGTTTATTTTCCTTTTCCGCTATATTGTAAGACTTTTATATGTTTTTAAGACATGGATCTGTATATACAAATTGTCAGGAATTTCAAGAAGGAATTTCTGGGTGTGACAAAGTAGTACCACACGAAAGAGAGTAGGGCCATATAGTTGCCTGAATTTTTTGAAGCATTATCACTATCTCATATAAAACATGTAGTTTAACTATTTGAAACATATGTTTTACTTTCGTCAGAATATGATGTTGTAAAGATTTATTATAATAAATAACATGGTGATATTGGATCGCAGAACGGATAAATAGTTTAGGAGAACAATTATTTAAATTGAGGAGAAATGGAGAAAGAAGCTTGCTTGCTACAGCCATCATACTATGCATACAGCAGGAAGGGACAAAGTTTTCTCTTTTGGTCATACGCCTGAGCATAAGTATTCTCATAGAAATATGGGAGAAAAAATGGGATACATTATACTATCCGAGTTCGAGTTAAAATCCGAATCCTTTAGAAAATATTTGTTAGGATAGAGAAGACATGTATCTACTTGTTTGTCCCATATTATAAAATATGTATGAAAATCTATTATAAATCCACCTACAAATATAATAAAAGATTGGTTAATCACTATTTTATGAGCTCACATCTAATATTATATATTTCTCTTGATGTATCTCTTTTAATACCATAATTGCCTTATTATATTTAATATCTATGAATTAGAGATACAAATATCCTGAATTCGATTCAGAGGACATAATATGGAATAAGATATGGGATGAATGATATGTTATCCGGCACTACCCGTACCCGGCTTCGAGATTAAAGGAAAATATGGGTTAGAATATGAGAATGCCTTAATCCAACCGTACCCGCCCATTTTCACCTCTACTTGGGGATGTAGGAGCCAACCCGGCAGAGAGCAGAGACGCTAGATCTAGGCTCCTCCTCGTTGGATCTGGCAGTTTCCCAACTATTGGAGGAAGAAGAAAAAGGAGACAAAGTTAGTGTGCCGAGGAGTGGCAGAGTCTCTGGACTTGGAGGTGAAGCGGCGGTGGAGTCACTGCATGGATAGAATGGGGTGGTTTAAGTTGAAAAAAATGTAAAACTAAAGTCTGTTGTTAAATGAAAATAATAGTTAAAGTATGATATAATATAAAAATATTTAAGAATACATAGTACAAACTATTTTATTTTTCTTTCTATAGCTGTTGATGAGAAATTTCTCTCACGCGCTGGCCTGGGAGATCTACTTAGCTCCAGTGCAGGTCCTTCTCGACTACCTGTGCTGTACAAGGCGTGCCAGTTGGTTTGATCTGTTAACCAACAAGAAAAATACAGATATATACATTAAGTGTTAAGTTAGATCCTACTGGATCGGCTGCAAGAGTCGATTTACATATATATGCTACCCCGAAGTGTATTTAAACTAAGTGACTAGAATAGATCGGCTACGCCGAGACAGTATTAACCACTTAATCCAAATATACAATGGGATAACAAATATATGCTTTGACAGTCTAGCCGATATCGTAAGTCCAACTGTGAATCGGCTAGTACTCTGATAAGTCTTATGAAAAGATATTGATCTGAGCTAAATGCGCTAAACCTAGATCAGTCGGCTATCGGATGTAGCTGACAAACTGATTCTGGCTTAGGGCATTTAACTAGAGCAAGATCTTAATATAAGAGGCAGTTTAATAAATCTGATAGCAAATGTATCAAAAGGATATTAAAACAGATAAGGCCGGCTAAAACCCCGACGCTGTCTCTAAACATATACATCTGGCCGAATAGATCATAAAAGCTCTAGAAACGACTTAATAGATCAATATTGATGCAGCATTAAGTATAAAGAGAACAACCAGATCTACTGTAGCTGATGTAAATACCTCGAGACGGTGGATATCGCATATAATCTAGACCAACCTTTAGATCTAGCTCTATCGGCTACTGATTCTTGACAGAAACAAGCTGATGTCAAGACAGATCTAAACATTGTTCTAGATTATATGTGATATATGATATTGGAATAGCTTGGAATAGCTCAGTGCTTAGAACTGACAATAGCCGACATGCCCAAAAACGAATCCGTTCTATCGGCTGCTTACTATTTCTGGTCCGACACACTCAATGCTTTCTTATTTAGACAAGGGCTGACGACCCCCACTCTGATGGATGTGGTAATGATAACTAGCTTGGACATTACTTTCACAGTCAGCCCAAGTAATCTTCAGTGCAAATGCCAACATAACTTCAAGACAAAAAGCATCGACGGCTGGAGTGGCTTTATCTCTATGAACATGAAGGATGGGCCGATCTCTGACAGAGAACATACCACCTTCCTCCTTATGTGGTTAGAGAAATTTGTATTCTGTGGATCTAGCTGCGGCCCAACTAGCAACTGGTAGCACATAGCCGAAGCCCTTGTAGAGAAAAAGAACATCCCCTTAAGCAAGTACCTATTGGGTTATCTATACCAGGTCTTGGGCTCGGCTTTGGCTCAGCTGGCCACCAAGCAATCTGTCGGCACTGGGGATCCATGGTGGCTGCTACAGCTCTGGCTCAACTTACATTTGTACAAGATAGCCGAACTGCCTGCCCCCCTTCAAACTGAGTTCCCATTGATAGAGCCGAGAATCGTGGATGATGAAGAGAAAACCACTCGGCGGCCAACATCCTACGGTGAAGCTGCCTCAACCTACCCGGGCTCAAAATTGACAGCCGAAGACTTCACAGAATGGTTTGATCGGCTGTACAGCGGTTTTCCAAACGCCTCCAAAGTCTAGTTCGCATATGAAGACTTCATCGAACTTGAGCAGCCAGACAATCTTCGGCTAGATGAACTCAACTCAGAAGAATACACGGCGCCAAGGGAAATTTTTGTCACTGCTACCACCCCCTGCATCCTTCCCGTCAGCATTCACCAAGGCCGCAACGTCACAAAAACTTATGAGTTTTATCACCCCATGGTGGCGGTGAGGCAGTTTGGAATGGGCCAGCTGCCCATCGGCTTATGGTTTGCCGGTAAGATCCAGCCGAGGGGAAGAATCAAATACAACGTTTCAACTCCCAACTCCTCATCTCGGTAGCATAAACAGAATCAATCTAGCGATAACCAGATCGCCGATCTTCAACCAGTGGTGGGGCGAGTGGAAACAACACTTGTTCCATCAATCAGCTACAATGTTTCTGACCATCATCGATCCTGACAGAGTTCCATCGGTAAGCACATCTCCTAGCTCTTGCTTATTCACCGGTCATTACTTATACCATCGGCTAACCATAATTTTCTTCTGTTGCAGACAATCGACGATTCCCCTCCCCCAGTTAGCCGAAGCGGGGTGGTGATCAACTACGTGCCCGACATCCTGCCGAACGGGTGTGGGCTGGCGCCATCCCCAATCGGCTTCAACGCGCCGAAGGTAGGCACGTTACTTCATGGCCAAACCCGTGAGCCGCTTCGTCAGACAAAGAGCGCCCAGCCATCGGCTGCTGCTACTCCGGCCGCCGAAGCAAGAAAAAGGGCAGCCAAGAAAGCGAAGAGAGTCCCGGCCGACAATGACTTGTCCCTAGTTGATCCAGTCAGGGACGCCTTCTTGGCTCAAGAAGTGGAGGACGAAGAAGTTGCAGAAGCTATTGATGAAGCCGCAGTCGATTCCAGCTCGGAAAAATCTATCGCAACTCCATCGGCCGACGAGAGCAGTGTCCAAAAAACTCCAAGCCCTCCGAGGCGTCCTGCTTGGCCGATAATGGTAAATAACTTCACTCCTTTCCCCTCTTTAAACCACTCACTTGTTTCACTCACGCCTTCTCTGCATCTCTGAATCGGCAGAGGACTAAATGCGTTACCATGAAGAAATCGGCTCCCCTGCGATCAGTAAGTCCCCATCTTCTCACTTCGTGTATTATTCAGCCAATTCCCAACTAACTCTCTCTACAGCCACCATGCGCGCCAACACCTTGTAGCCGATCGCATCACAGCCGATTCGATCTCTGTTCTTCCGATCCGATTTCGTTTATATCTCAGCAGAGACTTAGGGATTTGGTTACCAAATTTAGCTGTTAACAGTAGCATAACTAAAGATGAGTTGTCCATTAGCCTATAGCATTTAGTCTCGTGCTATACTACGGCCCTGTTTGTTTCAGCTTCTGGTTAGCTTTCCAGCTTCTTCTTTTCAGAAGCTAGAAAGCTAAAACAAATAGCCATCTTTTCGAGCTGGCTTTTAGAAAGCTGGAAAGCTAGTTTCTAAGGAAATGAATGAAAAGCTGGAAAGCTAGCTGAAATGAGCTTTTGCTGGCTTTTGGTGTGCTGAGAAGATAAAAATTTATTACAAAAGCTAATAGTAAGCATCAGTCAGTAAGCTATCTTTTCAGAAACCTAGCTTTCCAGAAAAGCTGAAAAGCAGAAGCTCAAACAAACACATCCTAAGCCTACTATAATTTTATCGTATTTGCACATTATGGTTGGGTTGGTCTACTTAGCTATTACTACTAATCTGACGCATAACGATACGTTAACATGGACTAGTTAATTATGGTTAGATAGATCCAGCTAAAAAAGCTAAACATAATAATATCAATTTTGCTTAACAGTAAAGCATTTGATTCTGGTCTCCTTTTTTCACTGCATGACATATGATGACCATCTATTATCAATATGTATATACGTGTAGTGGTATTTCTCCTACTTCTTTCATATTGTTTTTTATTTATATATATCTCTTATCAATATATATATATAAGTATAGTGGTATTTCTCCTAATTCTTTCATATTGTTATATATATGTGTTAATTTGGATTAATATTTTTTCTCATAATTAAATAGATAATAAATTGTTTTTCCTTATTATCCTATAAAATGAGTATAGTGTATTGTATAATTTAAAAATTATATCATAAGTGTATGTAATTTAAGACATAAGATATGGACTTATAGTATAAGATTTGGTTTTTTCTAAAAGTGTCGCACCATAGTAGATAGGTAGTAGAACAACCATAAAAAATAATCTAGTCAAATTATTTTTTATTTCAGTCAAAACAATACATTTCTGACATGTTAAACATGTCAGGAGAACTTCCTAAGACAAGGTATGAAAAGGGGAGGTTAGTCACTCGCCCACACGAGAAAAAGTTGCTCATTATCCATGATATGATTTATACTCCCATTAATCGATAATATACTAATATTATTAAATTTTTTTCGTAGTAATGCGATGTGAAACTAAAACCTTAACCTTACGTTCTTCCGTCGTTCCATGTTTTTTTATCATTCTTCTTTATTTTCAATAATAATATTGCTAGAGCCAACACTATTACTTACACATAAATACTAGCGATAGCAGTTAGCTCATGTGTGTGTGCTCTGTAATATATATGTTTTTATATGAGTAAATAATTATTATTATCTTTGTTATTGATATTGTATTTATATAAGGTACTCGACTAGTTTTTAAAAACTGGAAAGATATTTTGCTAAATATAATCTGCTATAAAGATTAATAATATTGAACGGTACATAGTCATATATATAATGGATAAATTAGAGATCGACACTTGTTATGAATTCGATGATCATAGTTCATTATATATATTATTGAAGTGAGTTGTGACTTTCATTATTTACTTTACATGCCCATGCATTACAATGAAATATGATTTAGTTTATTTTTAATTTGGTTCTTTATGATGTGTTGGGTTTTTACATTTTTAGAGAGGCTTTTTAGGTATAGTTTTTCTAAGAGGGAGGAATCATTTTTTAAGGAAGAAGGAGAATAAATGACTGGTTGGATTTTTTTTTATTTTAAAGGTTTTTTATGGCGAAGAGGTAATTTTTTCGAAAGATGTAGGGATTGTGCTTTTAAAATAATTAATATAAATATATATATCTTATAAGGCTTAGATTTAACAATGATAGTGTGAGTAATAATATTTTATTTAATTTATAAAAAATAAATAAATAATTACATATAAAGTTTAGTATATACACATATATAATATAGATAACAATAAGATAAGATATGTAATAAGATAAGATATGTAGTTAAGTTTTATTACATATAAAAAATAATATAATAACTAAAAATATATTCGATAAACATATTATATTTTTTATAATATTGTATAATAATAAGATAATTTATTATTTTATAAATATATTAGTTTATCAAAACCTATTTATAAAATCCTACGTTGGTTCGCACCAGACTTGCTCACCTACAAGCGCCACCTCCGGAGACGACGCCTCCCACCACCTTGCCGACGGCGGCCGGGTGGATGCTCCTCCGTCTACATCGTCGCGCCCACGCGACGCAGGCCGTGCCGCCGTGGCGAGAGCGCAGACATGGGTACAAGGCAGAGGGTGTAGGAATGGTGGCATCCTGTGGACTGAGGAAAGAGTGCTCGGCCGCCGATTGAGGAAAGAGTAGGTTCCAACACACCTGGAGACTTCAATCCATCTAGGCCCATGCAAGCCCAATAAATCTAGGCCGGAAGTTCCAGGCTTACTACAGGACTGCCATGCCATTGCAGACTGCAAACTTGCAAAGCCGCCGGGCAATTTTTTTCTTCTCAGAAAAAGGAAAGTTAAATGGCATTGATGCTTGGAGATTTATTTAAATGGCCCGTATAAGACATTGTAAAGTTTCGTATTTGATATAGCACGAGAAATTTACAAGATTACAACCCAGTTGTAGTCAGGAAAAAACAAAAACAGATACACCGCCATCGCAAGCTAGTAGCTCCTAGCACATTTCATGAGAAGAAATCGTTAACATCCAAATTTGATACCTAGATATGAAATAGAAAAACATGGTCATATTTGTAAAGAGCTGGTTCCACCACGAAGGCTGGTCTGACTGCCGCCCTAGGGCCGGTCAGACCGCAGGTGTGTGGCCAGTCTGACTGGCTGAGTCCGACTCCGACTAATTGGTTTCTTTGCATGGGAAGGTCATTATCGAAATCTAATTGGTTTCTACCCTGAATAGGATGTGGAGGAGACCCTATGGGAGTTAAAGACCAACCCATTTATAAAGGATAAGGCCGGTTCAATTGAGGTACCAATATACTTCCAACACAATTAGTTAATTGAATTATTTTTTCAATATGATCTACTTTTTGTCTAGTTCTAGCCTAGTTTTCATCCATCTTGATGGGTTTACGCTAAAACCCATCCGTACTCGTCACAAGAGTGTGAATTCCCTTTGTAGGTTTGTCTCGAAAACCTTCCGTTTTCCCATGAGATTGGTGTTTATCCCTATCCCACCTAAATCGGCTCTGCTAGCCGGGTTAGTTTTTACAACCCATCTTGATTTGATTTACTTTAGACTGAGGTGGTTAGCGACTCCCTAACACCGTAAAACATTAGGTGTCACTACTGGAGAAACGATTTTTCTGAACAAGGCCCCCAATAGGTTCCAGACGAGCCATAAGAGGCCGCGCCTAAAAAAACCGGTCCTGGGGGACCGGCTATTGGACCGCATGGGATAATGCATTATCCCGTGCGGTCCACTTAAGCGATCGCACGGGCTATTATCCCATACGGTCGCTTAAGTGGACCGCATGGGATAATACGATTATCCCGTGCGGTCCACATAACCGCCCACACGGGATAATGGTGCATTATCCCGTGCAGCCCACTTAAGGACCCACACGGGATAATGCATTTTTCCGTGCGGACCATTAAGTAAAACGCATGCGATGATGCCGCCATAAATTTCCCGCTCAACACGACAGTTGTGCATTATACCATGGTGTTTCTCTCTCCAAAAAAGGGCAATTATAGGGGGGAAGGTTTTCAACTTGAATTTTTCAATTGGAATCAATACAAAAGGTACCATACTTGATCTCCTCTTTCATTTGCTTCCATTTTTAAAAAATTTTATTGGTTGAATGCGAAGATATTTGAACTTTTTTAACTCGGTTTCTCTCTTTAATAATAGGCATTTTATTTTTGTGGGAGGCTTTAGACTTTAAATCTTCAATTGAAATCAATATAAAATATAAAAGGTAACGTGCTTGATCATCTCCTTCATTTGCTTCCGTTTTTGTAAAATTTCATCGGTTGAATGTGAAGATATTTAAACTTGTTTGAATTGTTATATATTTTGAGCTAT
The DNA here is from genome assembly GCA_019925245.2 of Oryza australiensis. NCBI lineage: Eukaryota > Viridiplantae > Streptophyta > Magnoliopsida > Poales > Poaceae > Oryza > Oryza australiensis. Next base: position 284,461 of record JAIFGZ020000096.1, read on the forward strand.
TTTTGTAATTTGTAGGTCAAATATTTTGTTTTTTATTGAACCATTTTTTTGGTAACTACTTTTGTCTCATTATTATTATTTGTTGTGCATGAGGTTTTAGTTATAAAGTAGGATTTAAGTTTAATTTGTTTATTTAGAAAACATCGGCAATATAATATTAATTTATCTGTTACTTTTTTAGATGGATCGGATATGGATGTATGAAACACGAAGAACTCATCCGATGTTCATGAGAGAAGCATTAATATTTATTGATAAGGCTAAGGCACACGCCTTGAGGGAGAATAGGAATGATATTTTTTGTCCTTGCGTGGATTGCAAGAATCAGAAGATGTTGAAAGATCCGAATGTAATTCTCGGACACATAATTCAGCATGAATTTGTGAAGAAATACACCGTTTGGATTTGTCACGAGGAAGTCGCCCCTCCGAAAGACAATCCGATATTTGGTTCGATGAGGCAGAGAATTTCATAATTGAGGACATGTCCCGTGAAATGACGGGTGATTTTGGCGGCTCGGTTTTGACGAGGCGACGTTGATATTGATCTTGATCTTGAGGATATGTTGTGGCACACCTGAACCGAAGTCCTAACAGAGAAAGCAAGAGATTTAAACAATTGGGAGGCGTTGCAGAAAGCAGCGAAAGATCATTTGTACGATCAAGCAAAGGGATGTGATATGGATTATACAGTGTTGTGGTCGGTGCTAGAACTTCTTAGATTGAAGGCCAGGCATGGATGGTCTGATACTAGTTTCAATGACTTGATGAGTCTCCTGAGAGCTATGCTTCCTAAGCCTAACTTGTTGCGAGCTAACACCTATCAATCCAAGAAACTGATATGTCCATTATCACTTGCTGTGGAAAAGATCCACGCATGTATTAATCACTGTGCATTTTATCGCAAGGAATACGCTGACATGGACAAGTGTCCAACTTGTGGGACGAGTAGGTACAAAAAGGATACAGTGTCTCCGATAGTGACGTTGTCGAACCAAATGCATTGGTCGAGTCAGGGAAAAAGATTCTGGCCATGGTGATGTGGTACTTGCCAGTGAAAGATCGAATGAAGCGATTGTTCTCGAACCCCACCGACGCCGAGTTGATGAGAGGGCATCAAGAGGGTCGAAAGACGGATGGTATGATTCGACATTCCGCCGATGCTCAACAATGGAAAAACTTTGATTCGAAGCACCCAAAATTTGCAAATGATCCGAGAAATATCAGGTTTGCGTTGAGCACGGATGGAATGAATCCGTTCAGTGACCTAAGCAGCTCGCACAACACTTGGCCAGTTCTGCTCACCATGTATAACCTTCCGACATGGTTATGTCAGAAGCAAAAGTACATTTTGTTGACTAACCTTATACAAGGGCCAAAACAGCCTGGCATCGACCTAGATGTGTTTCTTGAACCTTTGATGGAGAATATGCAAGAAATGTGGGAAGAGGGTCCACGATTATTTGATGCATACCGCCAGGAGTATTTTACTCTGCGTGCTATCATATTCATTACTATAAACGATCTACCAGTCAATTTTTCCCTATCCGAACATATTAAAGGAAAAACCGATGTCTGATATGTCTGGACAACACATCGTACATATACCTGACCTCATCAAAAAAGTTAGTTTATATGTGTCATCATCGTTTCTCACCACAGAAGCATAGGTATCGTGCGATGGCTACCTTTTTTGACAAAACTGTCGAGGAAGGTACTGCCCCTGAAGCAAAGGATGGTTCCACGGTGTTCAAGCTGACAAAGAACATATATGTCGTGTTCGGCAAGGGAAAGAGAGCTTCAGGCAAGAGGAAGAAAGAAGTGGTAGAAAACACACTGCCCTCAAGAAACATTCAATCTTTTTCAAGTACCTGACATACTGGAAAGACCTGGAGATTCGTCATGCCATCGATGTCATGCACCTTGAGAAAAACGTGTTAGACAACACCATCGGGACTTTACTTGACATCCCTAGTAAAACAAAGGATGGGTTGAAGTCACGTAACGACCTGGTCAATTTGGGCATAAGGAAAGATCTCCACCCGATAGAGCTAACGAATGGTAAGATTGAGATTCCACCGGCATGCTACTCAATGACACTAGAAGAGAAAAAAGCTTTCTGTAAATGTCTTCGTGGACTGAAAATGCCGACTGGATTCTCATCGAATATTAGGAAACTAGTATCAATGAAAGATTTGTCAATTTCTGGATACAACGCTCACAACTGTCATAAGATGCTTACGGTATTTCTCCCTATCGCTATAAGGGTGGTGAAACCAGTGCACACCAAGGTAGTTAATAAAGTTGTGCTATTTGTTTAATCGAGTATCACAGAAAGTTTTTGATCCAGAAGAATTAGGACCCCTTCAGAAATTTGCAGTCGAGACAGCTTGCCAGCTAGAGATGTTTTTTCCTCCATCGTACTTCAACATGATGGAACATCTCATTGTTCACATTGTCCCTCAAATTATTGAACTTGGTCCTCTATACCTACATCAAATGTGGGCGTACGAGCGATACATGGCTGTTCTGAAAGGGTATGTCCGTAATCATGCTCATCCGGAGGGCTCGATGATAGAGGGTTACACAACTGAGGAGGTTGTCGAGTGTTGCCTAGATTATATGAAAGATGTCAACCCCATTGGGATACCGATGCCTTGACATGATGGCATATTATCTGGGAAGGGTACTGTGGGAAGAAAATGCTTCTACGACAATGATTACAAAGCGGTATCAGATGCACACAGCAGTGTTCTTCAACAACTCACCATCGTTGCGCCCTACATTGAGCAACACACTTCCGAGATCAGAGCATGCAATCCTGGGCGATCCGATGATTGGGTTTCGAAAGAACAGAAGCGCACTTTCCCCAAATGGCTTAAGGATCAAAATCTACCGTCTGGTGAATCACTCGAGGAAAAAACGGTAGAAAGACTTGCAGCTGGCCCAACAAGCCTTGTGACCTCATGGCAAGGGTATGACATCGACGGATACTCTTTTTACACCAACAACAAAGACAAGAAAAGCTCAGTGTAGAATAGTGGGGTTCGTGTCGAAGCGTTGGACGCAACAGGGCAGAAGAAATCATACTACGGGATCATACAACAAATATGGGAACTTGACAATGGTTTAAACATTCAGATTCCTGTTCTTAGATGCCAATGGGTGAAAGACAGCATGGTAGATAAATTTGAATTTACGTGTGCTGAACGGAGTAAAATTGGACACAAAGATGATCCATGGGTCCTTGCTGAGCGTGTTGCACAAGTTTTCTATGTGAAGGATCCATCCGATGAAAAGATGGACATTATTGTATCGGGCAAGCAACACATCATTGGTATTGACAACATTGAAGACGCGTCTGACTATAATCAATACGACGCCATTTCGTTATTCACAGATCTTCCTACGCGGATGAAACGCATTGAGAGTGTCCTCGACGAATCAAAGTTTGCATCCGTGCGGAAGGATGTTAATCCAAAAATTGTAAAACGCTAGTTTGTTTTTTGCGTATAGTATGTTTTGCGAGTGAATGTATCAAACTTATGGTGTTACGAGCGAATGTGCAGTTCTATGTGATGAATTGATATTTCTATATGATGAATTGATATTTCTATATGTGATGAATTAATATTTGATGAATTCACAGATACGTTTTGGCCCTGGCACTCGGCAAAATTTTGAAAAATTTCTTAGATGTAACTCCTAATTATAAAATTTGGTAATTTTTTGATTGGTTTTGCTATATTTCTTTGATTTATTTTATTTTCATGAATTTTTTTGGCCAAATCTCACATTTGAACTGCAAGTGATTAAAAAAATAGAATAAAATTAGTGGAAAAATTATATTCATATTATTTAGACCCGCTTGAGTCATTATCCGTAAATGAGAATAAATTTTGAAATTTTCTTCATGAAACATGATTAGGAACCTATTGATCGAATGATTTTAAAATTGTATAAATAGCAAATGAAGTCAGAAAATCATGAAAATTGCCTGGATGTCATGATATTATACGTAGAGGCTGTGGTAAAAAGTTGAGAAGGTTTCGAATATTTTGTCAGATACGACGCACACAAAACCGAAGATTCTACAGAAAAGATTAGAAGTGTTGAGAAGGATTGGTTAGATTTTGAGACAAAGTGATGGCCGAATTATCGTTTGAATTAAAAAAATTTTCCATAGGCAATAATTAGCATAGATTGATTTATGGAAAAATTTGTTAATTCTTTGAATCAGTTTGATAATTGTTTCATTAATATCCAATTTGATACAAATTATTGAGAGGGGAGTCGATTATCGTGTGCGAGCGGCTTAACTGCCCACACGGGAAAATATCTTCCCGTGCGGGCCACTTAAAAGGCCCGCACGGAAAAACATTTTCCAGTGCGGGCGGTTTAAGCGGCCAGCACGGGAAAATCATTTTCCCATGCGGGCCGCTTAAACCGCCCGCACGGGAAGATCGTTTTCCCGTGCGGGCGTTAAGCCGCCCGCACGCGAAAATCGGCGCCTATATAATGGCGGGCTCCCGAAAATTCCAAGTCCCCGTGAATTTCAGATCTACGCCGCCAGCGCCAAAATTTTTGCCGAGCAACCGCCGACCGCCACCGCGCCCTTTCCCGCCCTCGCCGCGCGCCTCACCGCCCATCCCCGTGCCGCACTTCCCCGCGCCGTTGCTAGCCACGCCGCCGCGCTCTCTCTCTCTCCGTCGCCGCCTAGCCGCGTCGCCTCCATCCTCTCTCTCCGTCGCCGCCGCTAGCCGCATCGTCGCCCATCCCTCTCTCTCTCTCTCTTCCGTCGCCGCCGCAGGCTCACGACCGTCGCGACGCCTCCGCCGACTCTGTCGTCCCCGTTGACTTCGTCGGCCCGATCCCCGCGCGACCGCCGCCGCCCACCGCCACCGCCCGCCGGTCTCAACTCGTCAGCCTCAACCAGCGCCCCTTCACCGCCGCCCTCAAGACCGTCGCCGCCGCCCTTCACCGGCTCACCATCGCCGCTGCCTTCAAGACCGCTGCCCCTTCACCACCGCCGGCCCCATCCCCGCGCGACCTCCGCCGGCCACCGGTTAGTACTCCCCTCCCTCGGATTATTGATTTCATCACTTGATCAAATTAAGCTTCTTATTAAAATTAGTTTATACTATTGTATATCTTTGGACAATAAGACAAATATCCATGTATATATTGCACGTACATGTAATTTATGTATGTACGTCAAGGAAGCAAGCTAGTATATACACGTACAAATGTATTCATGGCTCAAGCTGTTGTCCTGGCCCTCGAACGAACAGAGAGTGGCTGGCAAGGCAAGGCAAGGCCATTGCAAAGCTAGCAGCAGCTAGCATGCATATGTTTTTTTTTCGTGCATGCACAGCTGATCTCAGCCGGCCACCTATCCAACTTCACTGTGGCGACATCACTCGCATTGACTCATGCACAGTGCAAGGATCTCACACATAGCAGTGCACATTAAAAAGACAGGCCAAATTTATCCTCTGTTCCTGTGAGAAGATGATTATGCTAAGTTGATTATATGGATGTGGATGAATGGATTATGGATGTGATTGTACTGTGATGGATGTTTTTGGGATAGTAGTAGAGTATAGAAAAATATGATGATTTTTTGGATGGAAATGTAAATTGGACTGTTATTTTTTTATGAATTTTGTTGATGAATTTTTTCATGTGAAATAGTTGCTTCAAAAAAATTTTATGTGAATTAGTTGATGTGAACGGGCGGACGGACAAACGAACGAACGAGTGTTCGTTCGTTCGTTCGTGGACGAACAACCGACCGAACGACCGAATGAACGAATGGACGAACGAACGAACGAGTGTTCGTTCGGTTGGTCGGTAGGTCGGTCATTCGCTTCGTTCGTCGGTCGGTCGGTCATTCGTTCGGTCGTTCGTTCGGTCGTTTGTTTTATGATGAATTTTAGATTTTATGTTAGATTTTAAATTTTCAAACACATATACCCACCGTATCCTCGGTATATTCTAATCTCCCTCTCTCCTCTCCCTCTCCTCGGTCTCTCATCTCTTATCTCTTTCCCTCCCCCAATCTCACCTCTTCTCACGGACAAAATAGACAAACATATGTATTTTCATCTCTCATCTTAAATACATTTTTTTCAATATTTTTCTCTTTAGTTTTTTTTGCTATATTTTTTATGCATGTCCTTAATATTAGATAATATAACAAGTTGTGTGTTCACAAATTTCACATGTTGTGCGTTATGAACAACCGTAGATCAAATGTCGAACGAGAAAGCTCCCTCCGAGGCACGCAACATTGAATCAACGGAGAAGTCTTCGAGCGAAGGCACATGGCATGAACCAAGCGATCCGTTCATCGAAGTTATGCAAGCACCAGCACCACCAGTTGAAGAAGACCCTGACTACATCCCTATCGAGCAAGCAGTAAGTCCAACCATATTGTTATGATCCCTATCGTAGGGTCTCGTTTAACGTTATCTGTTGTACGTACAGATGGAAGCAAGGCGCCGCTCAAAAAGAAAGGCTGCCAAGTCTTTCGTCCGATCTGCCGAAGTCGAGACGGACACAACAACGTCCGGTCTGGTAGAAACCGACTCGTTCGCGAGCACTGGAGGACGTCAAAAAAGAAGACGTGGTCAGAGAAGTAAGAACCAACCCCCCAAGGAGACATATTATATCACCTCTCTGAACCAGGATGGGAAGCCATTAGAGCCCAAGGTAGCAATGACAAAGTTCAGCAACGCTTGCGGGGTACTGGCCAGAACCCACGGCCCTTTAAATGTAGATTCCTGGGAGCAGGTGGATGACAACTTGAAGAGCTTCATATGGAACGAGCTGCAGAAGTGGCTTGTATATCCGCCTGGTTCAGAGGCTCTGGGAAAAGAATTTGCATTAAAAACAATTGGGGGAGGTGGAGGCAGTGGAAATCGGACTTGAACACTCACTACGTGCAAAAGAACAAGTCCCCATTCGAAGACTACGGTGGTATTACGCCCGCCGAATGGGATAGGTTCGTGGCGAAGATGACAAGCCCTAAAGCCTTAGCACGAAGGAAGAAGATGTCCGACCTCGCGAAAAGGAACAAGTATCCGCACCGGTTGGGCTCTAGCGGCTACGATGGCCATGTAGAGAAGTGGCGAGCAACCGAAGAACAGTTTGCCACCCAAGGAAAGCCCCTGCTTGTAGATGCACTAAAAGAAAGAAGCAAAAACTGGGTGTGGGCACGCAGCACGGGACAGGTCACCGACGAGGGAGAGATCCTTTTCGAGGATCTGGATATAGAGCGTGTGACCATAAGTCTAAAAGACATTGCTGAAAAGGAGAAGACTGAGGAATTTATTGTTAAAAGGGAACACGATCAGTTGACAGCTGCATTGGGCAACCCCGAATATTCTGGACGAGTAAGGGGTGTATCGTCAAAGACAAGTTGGAAAGAAGGGTTTCCTGGGGAAGCTGCAAGTTACAAGAAAAGGGACAGGTACAAACATAAACTTGAAGAGAAGATAGCAAAATAAGTTGAAGAGCATTTCTACTCTCTTGTTGCACAGAATCACCAAGCCTTCCCTAACTTCTTTCAGCAATCCGAAGAACCCACAGTACAAATGCCCAGCAGCGTCGAGTTAGTTGACACCACACCCTATCCAGTAGATACCATAACTGGCCCGACGCCGTGCAGCCTCCTCGTGCCGATAGGAAGGGCCGGGAAGAGAAAGGAGGTAGGTACAGGACTTGCTATACCAGGGCGATAATTTCACAACACTCCAATCCCTGAGGATTATGCAAGGGTGCAGGTAGCCAAGGTGCATGCTGAGCATAACAGCTTAGAGCTAGACATTCCAGCACCTGAAGGGATAGAATTGCTTGGAGATGCGGTAAATCAGTTCATTCTATGGCATCAACGAGATATCCTGCTGGTTGGTACATCGTCAGCATCCCCAGTAGAGCCGGTTCCTCAGATTGCTGCTGCGCCTGCACCGCCTTCTCCACCAGAGCCTGCTTCCCCACCTCGCTCCCCACCTCGGCCTGCTTCCCCACCTCGGCCTGCATCCCCACCTCGCTCCCCTCCTAAGGATAAAGGTCCTGATTTGCCAATGTTGTCAGCCCCCGAAGTCGTCGCAGAACATATTCATCAATCTCCTCCGACACCACAGTCAGCATTGGCGGTACCTCAAAGCCCCTACTAAAAACAACAAGCCTTCCAAGTCCGAGCAAGCTTCAATCTCGTCAGCTTATCCCAAAGATGATTCGATCAAGCTATGACAAGGAATTAATGGCCAAAAACGAGAGAAACTTAGTGTTCCTGGCTTTCAGGGGGAGGGGGCCGACTAACAAGCCGCAGGATCAACCGTCAAAGTTATCGGAGTCAGAACAATCGGTGAAGAACCAAGCGGAGGACCTGCAAAATTGGACTTCGGACGAAGTGCCAACAAAGTACGAGTACGGCAAGCCGTTCTTGCCGTGGCACGTCATGGAAGACAAGCCCTGGGAAATCAGGCTAATGCACGACTGGTACCTAAAGGCGTCCAGATTGGGGCTCAGCATACTTACCGTGAAGGTCCCGGATAATGCTTTCACCTGTGACCCAAATGGGATACTGGTCATCGATTTCAATGACCTTCACACATTATTCAAGATGGAAAATGGATATAAATCTTGTTGCTGCGTTTTGCCTGTAAGTATCAGCCTAACTTAATGTCATTAATAAATTCATTTGCAAACTAACTTGTGAATAATTAATTACTCGCTGCATTACTTAGGATGCAATACACAGACGCGAAAAAGACCAATTATCCAGCTGCATACATTAACCCAACAAGGATATGCTGGACGGAACACGAGGTTCATGTTCGTGAATATTCCGATGAGCTCAAAGGCAAAACAAAGAAACAAAAAGCCGCGATCATCAAACAAATGCACAAGGACAAGATGATCGTGATATCATTCTACTTCGGCAAGGCTATGTTGGAGCACAGAGACAAAAATGTCCTCATGGTCCCTTATGCATGGCGGTACATAATATTCATCCGTAAAACCGATATTTTACTACGATATCACCTACAATTAACATATTTCTTCTTTCGCAGCGATCACTACATACTATTTCTGGTATATCCACGGGACCACGTGGCCGTAGTGCTTGATCCGGCACACTATAGCCAGGAAACATTCAAAGAGTTCCTCGTCATTTTAAATTTGTAAGTACTATCATGCACCATTTAATATGTTTTGTCTGTTTTTACTATCGAATAAACAATTGATCAGTGAAACATGCAATTATTTTGTCTATAGAGCACATCATCATTATGTAAGAAATGGTGGACCGATGAATGATCCACAAAAGAAGAAGCTTCTTGTGAGGACAAATTTTCCGGTAATTATATGCTCGCTATATGCCGACATTTTATACTGTGTTTAATTTCAAATTACTGACGCACATAATAAATTTTATTCAACACAATATTATAAGCAACCACCAGGCACTAACCTTTGCGGCTACTACGTGTGCGAGATGCTCAGAATCTACGGGAGATACTCTACTAAGTTAGAACAAGTAAGTCCAGAGAAAATATATCTTTCTACACGTTATCGATCTTGTATAATTTTCCTAATCGTATGTATGTGTACTATTCTTCCTTAAACAGATCACGGAAGTTCCAGTTGTAGCGAACCGGTTCGACAATTGAACCATGCTTAACTTGGTTGCAGATCTTTGCCGCTTCATCCGTCGCAATGTCTGCAACCATTTGGGCAATTTCTACGATCCGGAGAGCGAGCTGGCGACGGACGATAAATTCAAACGACTTAGGGAGTGGGAAAAAGAGCACCGCCATTAATGAATGATTCGTAAATTGTTGCTAGACTTCTGTAATTTGCGCGAGATGAAACTTGATATGTATATAAACATGCATGCATGATCTGTGTATGTACATTTATATCTTTTATGAGGAAATAATATAATTAAATATATTTTTCTTTCTCGTGTGAAAAAATATATATACATGCATCTTATCGATCGACCCATGCATTTAATATTACTGAGAGAGAGAGGAGAGGAGAGAGAAAGGACAGAGAGGAGAGGAGAGGATTAGAGAGAGAGATGAGATGAGAGGAGAGAGAGACCATCTGTAACATTCTGAAAATCGAAGAACCAAAATCGGAACGTAAAAATCGGAATTTTCAAAAACCTTTGCTTGTTGCTTTTTCTCGGGTTTGTTGCTTCTTATTTGCCAGCTCGTTGCATAAATTTTTACGTGATCAATTCCCCTTAGTGTTTTGGATAATTTGGGGTTGTCAAAATGGAGGTGCGAAAGCCGCATCGTGGTTTTTTTAAAAAGGGAAATCGGGAAAGCACGGATTTGTGAAAACGCGTTTTGGGAAACATAAAATAAAATTTTTGGTTGAGAAAATATAAATTAAGACACAAAATATATAATAAAATTCTCGGAGTCGTACTCGAAATCCGGAAAGTTTTGGGAAAAATAACGGGAGAATATTGAATTTTGAAAAGGGAATTTTAAATAAATAAATATGAAAGATATTGTGGGAAAATAAAAGTGGAGAAAAGTCGAAAATATTGTGTTAAAAATTATTTTTGATTTTTTTAAATTATTTTGGAATTTTTAGAAGAAAGAAAAATAGAAATGGAAAATCGGGAAAAACCGGAAATGGCACTATTCATTGGGCGACAAGTGTTCGACGCCGTACATGTCGTACCGCCCGCCGCGCCCGGCCCCTACCCCGCACGCGCCACGCGCCGCACGGGCATGCGCGCCGCGTCCGCGCGCGCCACGCGCCGCGCGTGCGCCCGACCGCGCCGGACCCCGCGCGCCGCGCGCCGCGCCCACCCGTGCACGCCGCCCGCACGGCCCGCACCGCCGCGCGCGCGCGCGCCACCACGCGCCGTGCCGCCCCACGCCGTGCACGCCCGCGTGCGCGGACCCCGCCCGCGCCGCGCGCCGCCGCCGCCGCGTCGCGCCCGCCTGCCGGCCGACCCGCACGTCGCCGCGTTGCGCCCGCCGTACCGGCCCTACCCCGTGCGCCGCCGCGTGTCTCCACCCCGCGCCACGCCGAGCCGGCCCCTCCTCCTTCCACCCCGTGCCCACGCCAGCGCGCTCGGCCGCGCCTATAAAAGGCGGTGCCCCCCTTTGTGCCGCACACCGCCGTTTCTCCTCTCCCGCGCGCCGCTAACCACCGGAGCCGTCGCTGCCGTGCGCAAACTCCCTCCGTGCCCCATCGCTCCTCCCGAGCCCGCCGTCGCCGTAAGCCCCTTGCGCGCCCGTTTTGTCGCCGCCGCCGCCTGCTTTCGCCGGTCACACGGTCGAGCGTTGGCGGCCGATGAACGCGCCGTGAAAAAAAAAAAAAGAAAAAAAGAAAAAGAAAAATAGGGAAAAAATTGGAAAAAATTTTGGAAAATTCGGAAAATATTTTGGGATGACTTGAGTAAAATTTTGGGCAAAAATAAATTATTTTCTCGCATGTTTTCTCGGTGCAAAGTTTGAAAAATCAAAATCGGACGTTTTCGAATTTCATTTCGCGTCGTTTTTAATCCGGACTCCGTTTAATTCTTTCTCGCCATTTAAATAGGCTTCTCTTTTGTGCTCAAACCCTCAAACCTCGAGCACGAATTTCCTCCGCTGATATTTTCAAACCTAAATTCCCAAATTATTACGATCGCCGTCTTTGCGAAAACCCTAGGAAATCGACTCGATTTCAAAACTTGGATTTCTCCTACAGCGACCTTTGTCCTGACTCAAGTAGAATTTTAGACAAAACATTTGGAGTCGTTTTCGTGGCCTTTATGGTTCTTTTCGATCTCTCGGTATTTTATTGAATTCTAATTGAATTCAATTGATCTTTCGCACGTACGGGTAGCACCTGAAGAAACCGGCATCGACCCCGCTGAAGATACCACCCCTCAAGTGTGCGAGCAAGGCAAGTCATCATACTCTTTGAACATATTGATCCTACTTTGTGAAATGATGTTGATTTCAAATTTCAAATTGCATGCCTTACACAAACAGTACCTATGCTTGATATACCCTGCTTTGATATTGATCACCATTAGAATTTATTCTTTGTAACCTTCGATGTGATATGACCGGAGGATAACTTCGGTACAAATGCTTAGTCCTGCTTACACTAGATCCCTGCATACTCATGATTTTGCAAGAAAGCTTTGTGCTCGGGCAACTACCTTAGGAAGCTAGTTGAAATACGGCTGTGGAGACATGAGCGCCACATGGCCATGAGAATGTTGAACTAGGCTTGATGAAAATTGAAAATGCTTTACAAATGTTTTAGACTGGGGCGGCTGGATGATTTGGGTGGATTCCTAAAAGGCAAGTGCCGACCCCGGTTAATTAAGGACCGAGCCATGAGATAGCCGGAAACGAGCCAGACAACCGTACTTCTCGAATGGGTATAGACCTAGCCGACTAGATAGCCGAGCGGAGGCGTATCCTTGCATAGATGGTTCTCTATGATGTGGTTATGTGATGGGAATGAGGCTGCGGCCTTTGTTGGTGGAATTAAATCGATATTAACCAAACTTAAAGATTGAGGAAGTTTTCCCTTACCCCGGGTGCGCTAACTCCTCTCACTGCTAGAAAAGGATGGCTAGAGTGCATGAGGGCTTAAGTTCATGGAGCGGGTCGCCAAAGCGAGGTTATCGAAAGGCTTTGCCGTGACCGTCGATGTGTTGAGGCGTAGGCTCAATTTTTGGGCTGTTGCGGAGTACGGGTAAAGTGTATATCCACCGCAGTGTGAGTGAATCAATCTATCCGAATAGCCGTGCTCGCGGATATTGAGCATCGTGACAAGACTTTCGCTTGGCTAGACTTTAAACTTCAAACTGTTGGGATGGGTTTGCATGATGATTTCATTCGCTGGTGGATCAACTTCTCGAGATGCGAGAAGGGGTGGGTTCTCCAGAAAATCATGACGAAACGGAGGCGGGAAGCCATCCTTGGAATCACGATGGATGGTAGACAAAACCGTCACCGGATTAATGAACTGTGAAATTAAAACTTGATTTGGCTAGTTGATAGGCTTGTGAAAAGAATTGTGAAAATTGGCTTTATGCAAAAGAACCCCAGCCATATTCTTTGAATAACCCGATCATATGCATCAATTCTGTGTTGGCTTGCTGAGTACGGTTGGTACTCACCCTTGCTATACGCACAAACCTTCAGCTGATGGAAATGAAGAGCCGGAGGATCCATACGCGTATTACCAGGAGGGTGAAGGAACTGACGACGCATACTAGATCTTAGCTCCGGTCGTTGCTCGTGGCAAATGACAAGCCGCCTCTATTCCGCGCCGTATCTAAATTTTGTTTTTGTGTTGTATTCGGACCATGAGGTCCTGTGGGTTGAACATTGCCTTCGGGCCTATTAATGTAATAATGTTGATGTAAGAATATTCGTGCATGTGCACCTGATTATCCAGTACTGTATTCGTGGGTACCAACTACTCGATCCAGGGAAATGGTACTATGAACACGAAAGATTCCCGTCTCAAAAACGGGGGTCCACAGAGCTGATATCAGAGCCATGCGACCGTAGGCTAAGACCAAATGGCGCCCTACCCCTGACTAGTTGGCTAAAGGGAAATGACCCTACATAGGATCATTTTTAAACTATTATTTCCGAAAATACAAATATACCTTTCTACATCTGTATTTCCTTTTATTTACCAAATGATTATAATAGCTCTCTCCCTCTAACCCTAAGTTGCCTTCAAGAGCAGATGTCGAACCATGACGGAGCCTGGGAGGTCACTATCCCACGAGACGAGGGGTTTGTGGCACAGCTTTAGTCCCTGCTGTGGTGTTTGAGATACCCGGAACCACCCACCTATCACACCAAAAGGCATGGCTCCGAAGGATATCCAGCATGGGAGGCAGCCGTTTCCATAGAAGCCCGCATGGGAAGTGAAACATCTTCCTGCTTTCACACCCGCTATTACCGGGATTTAGCGGAAGCAGCCATCCAAGATGCGGCCCACGAAGCATTTCTTCGCCTTAATGCGATACATCGTGCCGAACTCACGGTGACAGAGTTCGTGCATCATCCCTATCGCGAAGAAGGCAACCCAGTTTGCACCGTGGAGGCCACCCCCTGCTGCTACAACCCGATGGTCACACGTCTATCACGCTGGGCAGAGACGGCAGATGACTGCTACGAAGAGGCCTTGCTTGAGATCAACGACCAGCAGTCACGCCTCAATGATCTGGTCGAGAGCCACCAAGGCTATGGGGATCGAGATAAACATGCCGAGACTCATGCAAGCCAATGGTGCCCAATACGAGCAACTCTCGGACCGCTACATGGCCCGTGGGGAAGCCCGATAGAGCTGGAGGAGCAGCTCAGAAGAGCAAGCAGCAAGTCAACCAACGGGAGGAGCATGCGCACCCGCCCCGTCCACGCGCGCAGTACCTCCACCGAGATTGTACCAACACCTCCCGCTCCCGTGCCCGACCACTATTACCTTATGACTCCAGCATGCTTGGATACCTTTCAAGCCATGATGGAGCAAGCTTTTATGTTGAGCACAGAGCCTGCGCCGTACCTGATAGACCCCACTGCTGCCACGTCCATGGGACCCACCTCGAGCTCCGTAGCAGTGCCATCCGAGCCTGGATCGGGAGAGGAGAACCCCATCCAGATCCACACCGACTCGGAGTCTGAGGCGGAACCTATGGAGGTCAAATGGGAGTCCAGCGACACCGATCCAATGGAGGAGGAAGCTCCCACTCGTCGCCTGACTCACACTGGAGGCCCCCTCACCCGCCAGACCGCTCGCAAGAGTACGCGGCCACCGAGCAGGAAGATTCGGCATGACTCCGAGGCCACCACCTCCGAGCCATGGGGACTCCGGTTTGCTTCAGCAGCGGACCACCCACTTCCCGCACCTGGCTCTTGCGGATGGTTGGACGACTAGGCGGGAGGACCACCCCAGCTTGATCTCGTTCTGGACGGCTCGGTAGCGCGGACCACACTCTATTTCCCTTAATTAGTTAATGCAGTTAGACGACGTAGTTGTTGTTGTTATCATGGCATGAAGGACTGTGCATGTACAGTCCGTGTACCCCGTTGATGTAATATGATGAACCTAAGCATCGCTTTGTGGTATTTTAATTCTTGAGCTTACTATTATTTTACCATGCTTGTTGATTGAAGATCATTTAAAAACAACTTGAAGAAAAATCCCTAGGAACCATGACCTTAACAGTCCGATCTCTTAATTCATCTATCTTCTTCAGATGGCACATCGCCATAGAGCAAAAGCAACCAACGAGAACCCGCCGGAACCCAACCCTCCACTCGGCGGAGGTTATGGCTTTGCTGCACCCGGCTACTCCAAGCGATTGCCAACAACCAAGGAAGTCGAGGAGGATCAAGTCTAGGAGAGTTCATGCGGGCTAAGCCACCAACCTTCTCCACGGCCGAAGAACCCATGGATGCTGAGGACTGGTTGAGGGTGATCGAGAAAAAGCTAACCCTTGTCCGAGTTCGAGAAGCTGATAGAGTTGTCTTTGCCACTAACCAGCTAGAAGGTCCCGCAAGTGACTGGTGGGACACCTACAAGGAAACGCGAGCTGAAGATGCCGGAGAACCGACATGGGAAGAATTCACGGCTGCGTTCCGTGAGAATTTCGTGCCAGCTGTAGTTATGAGGATGAAGAAAAATGAGTTCCGCAGGCTGCGTCAAGGAAACACCTCGGTACAAGAGTACCTGAACAAGTTTACCCAGCTTGCCCGTTACACTACAAGTGACCTGACAGACGAGGAAGAGAAGATGGATAAATTCATCGAGGGATTAAATGACGAGCTGAGAGGACCGATGATCGGACAGGATCACACTAGTTTCCAAAGCCTCATCAACAAGGTCGTTCGACTTGAACACGACCAAAAGATGGTAGAAAATAACCGCAAAAGGAGGCTCGCTATGGCTCGCCAATTTCAGGGAGCGCCACAACGCCCCAAGGGAGCCACCCCGTCGGGATGGAAGCCAAACGTTCCGGCCGCCGGTCGTTCCCCCGCTCCCGACCATGTCAGCAGGCCAGCCACACCTCAGTTCCGTACACCGACGCCAACCCTAGCCGCTCCTGGAAGAAGGAATGTGAGCTGCTTCAATTGTGGAGAATTCGGGCACTACTCCAACAGCTGCCCCAAACCACGCAACACTCCTGTGCGCACCGGCGCCAATGCAACGCCCGTCCGAGGAACCCCCACCCCTGCTGCAGGACGCGGTCTGTTCAGGACCCCGCTACCCAACGAGGCTGCCACCGGGTTTCGACGTGGCCAGGTGAACCATGTGCGGGCTGAAGAAGCTCAGGAGGACCAGAGCGTATTGATGGGTATGTTCTCTATCAACTCTACACCAGTTAAAGTTTTATTCGATTCGGGAGCCTCGCATTCATTCATATCTTCCCAAGTAAGCAAACAACACCACCTACGCCAAGTAGCACTTAAGAGGCCTATGTTGGTACACTCACCTGGGGGAGACATAACCGTACCCCATGCTTGCATCAATGTGCCCATACGGATTAGGGACGTGGTGTTTCTTTCAAACCTTATGGTGTTATCACCCCAAACCATTGATGTCATACTCGGGATGGATTGGTTGACCAAGAATAATGGAATTATAGACTGCAGTCGAAGGAAAGTCACGGTATCCGCCCCATGGGGATCACCGATGAGCATAACTATGGATCAGAATCCGATGCTATGCGAACAAGCTGCCGGAATATTCACCATACTACCTCTAGGCGGAATGCCCGTAGTACAAGAATACCCGGACGTATTTCCCGAGGAGTTGCCCGGAATGCCCCCGGATCGCGACATAGAGTTTATTATCGACCTAATGCCTAGTACTGCCCCCATATCCAAGAGGCCTTATCGAATGCCGGCCAACGAGTTAGAGGAGCTCAAGAAGCAAATAAGGGAGCTACAAGAGAAGGGATTTGTACGCCCAGCTTCTTCTCCCTGGGGAGCCCCAGTACTTTTCGTCAAGAAGAAGGATGGGAGTATGAGGATGTGTGTGGACTACCGATCGTTGCACGAAGTGACTATCAAAAACAAGTACCCACTACCTCGAATCGATGACCTATTCGATCAACTTAAGGGTGCGCAAGTGTTCTCAAAGATTGATCTTCGGTCAGGATATCATCAGTTGAAGATTAGAGGTGGGGATATTCCTAAGACGGCGTTCTCTACACGTTACGGCTTATACGAGTTCACAGTAATGTCCTTTGGATTAACCAATGCCCCGGCATATTTTATGAATCTGATGAACAAGGTATTCATGGAATACCTGGATAAATTCGTAGTGGTATTCATCGACGATATACTTATCTACTCCAAGAACGATGAGGAACATGCGGAGCATCTAAGGCGGGTACTGGAAAAACTACGAGAGCACCAGCTGTATGCAAAGTTCAGCAAATGCGAGTTCTGGCTCAAGGAAGTCGCTTTCCTTGGCCATGTGGTTTCAGCCGGAGGAGTAGCAGTAGACCCCGCCAAGGTCGAAGCTGTCATGGAATGGAAGGCACCCAAGTCAGTGACGGAAGTTCGGAGTTTCTTGGGCTTGGCCGAGTATTATCGACGGTTCATCGAAGGGTTTTCCACCGTAGCCCGACCCATGACTCAACTTCTGAAGAAGGAAAAGAAGTTCGAGTGGAACGAGAAGTGTCAAAAAGCTTTCGACCAACTAAAAGAAAAGTTAACCACCGCCCCAATCTTAACCTTACCTGACAACCGGAAGGATTTCGTGATGTACTGTGATGCATCTCGGCAAGGACTAGGAGGCGTGTTAATGCAGGATGGGAAGGTCGTAGCGTATGCCTCGCGACAGTTACGACCCCACGAGGAGAATTACCCCACACACGACCTGGAATTAGCCGCGGTTGTTCACGCATTGAAGATCTGGAGACACTATCTGATCGGGAACCACTGTGATGTGTATACCGATCACAAGAGCTTAAAATATTTCTTTACTCGCCTGATCTCAACCTACGACGAGGCGATGGTTGGAGTTGATCAAGGATTACGATCTAGGAATCCATTACCATCCCGGCAAGGCAAATGTAGTGGCCGATGCGCCGAGCCGCAAAGCCCAATGCAACCACATGGGATTGGGAGGTATGGCCAATGAGCTCCAAGAAGAAATGGCTCGACTTAATCTGCACCTGATTCCTCACGGAGAAGTGAACTCACTGGAAATCCAACCCCTTCTGAGGACTCAAATAGAAGAAGCCCAAAAAGGGAATGAGGAAACCCAGGAAATCAAGGAACGCATGGCCGCTGGACGCGCTAAGGAGTTTTCGTAGACGACAAGGGAATCCCGTGGTACAAGAAAAGAATCGCGTGCTCGAACGAGGTGGTTTGAGAGGATTGATCTTAAAAGAAGCCCACGAATCGGCATATTCGTTACATCCGGAAGCACGAAAATGTACCAGGATTTGAAGGAAGAATACCGGTGGCCCAATATGAAGAGGGATGTAGCCGAATACGTAGCCGTGTGCGATGTGTGCCAAAGGGTGAAAGCTGAGCATCAACGACCAGCAGGCTTGCTGCAGCCGCTCAAGATTCCCGAATGGAAATGGGACGAGATAGGCATGGATTTCATAGTGGGACTACCCAAAACTGCGATGGTTACGATTCCATTTGGGTAATAGTAGATCGGCTCACCAAGACCGCGATTTATTCTGTGAAAACTAACTACAACAAGTGCCAAGCTAGCGGAACTATACATGAGTAGGATTGTGTGTCTCCATGGGGTACCGAAGAGGATTATATCGGATCGTGGTACCCAATTCACATCTCATTTTTGGAGCAAAGTCCACGAGGCACTCGGAAGTCACCTCACCTTCAGTACCGCTTATCACCCACGGTGCATCGACGGCACGAAAGGACGAATCAAGTACTAGAAGATATGCCGAGAGCCCGTGCGTTGGACTTCACCAAGGATTGGGAGAAATGTTTGCCGTACGCCGAGTTCTCCTACAACAATAGCTATCAAGCCGGTCCGAAGATGTCGCCAAACGAAGCTCTATTTGGTCGCCGATGCCGAACCCCATTAATGTGGTCGAAACCGGTGAACGAACCGTGTTCGGGCCTGACATAATCAAAGAGGCCGAGGAAAAAGTTCGTCTGATCCGGGACCGATTACAAGCTGCTCAATCACGACAAAAGAGCTACGCGGACACCCGCCGAAGAGAATTAGAGTTTAAAGAAGGTGACTACGTATATTTGAAGGTCTCACCACTACGGGGAACTCAGAGGTTCAAGGTCAAAGGGAAACTCGCACCAAGATACGTGGGCCCATTCTTGATAAACGCTAGGAGAGGGGAAGTGGCCTACCAGTTGGAGTTGCCCGAGAACCTCTCCGATGTCCACCCAGTATTCCACGTATCGCAGCTGAAGAAATGTTTACGGGTATCGGAAGAGCAAGCTTCGTTAGAAACCATCCATGTCCACAGTGATCTTACCTACCCGGAACATCCAATCAAGATACCGGACGAGGCGTAAAAGAAGACACGGACCAAGTCATGGCGCATGTACAAAGTACAATGGAGCAATCACACGAAGAAGAGGCTACTGGGAGAGCGAAGAGTTCCGAGGACGAATACCCACACCTACTCAAGGGTAAGAAATCTCGGGAACGAGATTTATTGTTAGGGGTAGGTTTGTAACATTCGAAAATCGAAGAACCGAAATCGGAACGTAAAATCGGAATTTTCAAAACCTTCGCTTGTTGCTTTTTCTCGGGATTGTTGCTTCTTATTTGCCGCTCGTTGCATAAATTTTACGTGATCAATTCCCTTTCGGTGTTTTGGATAATTTGGGGTTGTCAAAATGGAGGTGCGAAAGCCGCATCGTGGTTTTTTCAAAAAAAGGGAAATCGGGAAAGCACGGATTTGTGAAAACGCGTTTTGGAAAACATAAAATAAAATTTTTGGTTGGGAAAAGATAAATTAAGACAAAACATATATAATAAAATTCTCGGAGTCGTACTCAAATCCGGGAAAGTTTTGAGAAAAATAACGGGAGAATATTGAATTTTGAAAAGGGAATTTTAAATAAATAAATATGAAAGATATTGTGGGAAAATAAAAGTGGAGAAAAGTTGAAAATATTGTGTTAAAAATTATTTTTGAATTTTTTTGAAATTATTTGGGAATTTTTAGAAGAAAGAAAAATAGAAATGGAAAATAGAAATGGAAAATCGGGAAAAAACCGGAAATGGCACTGTTCATTGCGCGACAAGTGTTCGACACCGTACATGTCGTACCGCCCGCCGCGCGCGCGCCACGCACCGCGCCGCGCGCGCCGCGCCCGCCCTACCCCCGCGCGCCACGCGCGCACCAGGGCGGCGCCGCACCGCGCGCCACGCGTCGCGCGTGCGCCCGACCGCGCCGACCCCCGCGCGCCGCGCCCGCCCGCGCACGCCGCCCGTACGGCCCCGCACCCGCGCGCCGCGTGCTCTCCGCCACGCGCCGTGCCGCGCCCGGACCCCCACGCCGTGCGCGCGCCCGCGTGCGCGGACCCGCCGCGCCGCGCGCTCGCCGCCGCGTCGCGCCCGCCGTACCGGGCCGACCCCGCACGTCGCCACGTTGCGCCCGCCGTACCCGGCCCTCCCCCGTGCGCCGCCGCGTGTCTCCCCCCCGCGCCGCGCCGAGCCGGCCCCTCCTCCTTCCACCCCGTGCTCGCGCGCGCGCGCCTGGCCGCGCCTATAAAGGCGGTGCCCCGCCCTTGTGCCGCACACCGCCGTTTCCTCCTCTCCCGGCGCGCCGCCGCCGCCTAACCACCGGAGCCGTCGCCGCCGTGCGCAAACTCCCCTCCGTGCCCCACTGCTCCTCCCTGAGCCCGCCGTCGCCGGTAAGCCCCCTTGCGCTGCCCGTTTTGTCGCGCGCGCCGCGCCTCTGTTTCGGCCGGTCACCGGCGAGCAGTTGGCGTGATGAACAAGGCGCCTGAAAAAAAAAAAAAAAAAAGAAAAAGAAAAATAGGGAAAAATTGGAAAAAATTTTGGAAAATTCGGAAAATATTTTGGGATGACTTGAGTAAAATTTTGGGCAAAAATAAATTATTTTCTCGCATGTTTTCTCAAGTGCAAAGTTTGAAAAATCGAAATCGGACGTTTTGAATTTCATTTCGCGTCGTTTTTAATCCGGACTCCGTTTAATTCTTTCTCGCCATTTAAATAGGTTTCTCTTTTGTGCTCAAACCCTCAAACCTCGAGCACGAATTTCCTCCGCTGATATTTTCAAACCTAAATTCCCAAATTATTACGATCGCCGTCTTTGCGGAAACCCTAGGAAATCGACTCGATTTCAAAACTTGGATTTCTCCTACAGCAACCTTTGTCCTGACTCAAGTAGAATTTTAGGCAAAACATTTGGAGTCGTTTTCATGGCCTTTATGGTTCTTTTCGATCTCTCGGTATTTTATTGAATTCTAATTGAATTCAATTGATCTTTCGCACGTACGGGTAGCACCTGAAGAAACCGGCATCGACCCCGAAGATACCACCCCTCAAGTGTGCGAGCAAGGCAAGTCATCATACTCTTTGAACATATTGATCCTACTTTGTGAAATGATGTTGATTTCAAATTTCAAATTGCATGCCTTACACAAACAGTACCTATGCTTGATATACCCTGCTTTGATATTGATCACCATTAGAATTTATTCTTTGTAACCTTCGATGTGATATGACCGGAGGATAACTTCGGTACAAATGCTTAGTCCTGCTTACACTAGATCCCTGCATACTCATGATTTTGCAAGAAAGCTTTGTGCTCGGGCAACTACCTTAGGGAAGGTAGTTGAAATACGGCTGTGGAGACATGAGCGCCACATGGCCATGAGAATGTTGAACTAAGCTTGATGAAAATTGAAAATGCTTTACAAATGTTTTAGATCTGGGCGCTGGATGATTTGGGTGGATTCGGAAAAGGCAAGTGCCGACCCGGTTAATTAAGGACCGAGCCATGAGATAGCCGGAAACGAGCCGCACAACCGTACTTCTCGAATGGGTATAGACCTAGCCGACTAGATAGCCGAGCGGAGGCGTATCCTTACATAGATGGTTCTCTATGATGTGGTTATGTGATGGGAATGAGGCTGCGGCCTTTGTTGGTGGAATTAAATCGATATTAACCAAACTTAAAGATTGAGGAAGTTTTCCCTTACCCCGGGTGCGCTGTAACTCCTCGACCGCTAGAAAAGGATAGCTAGAGTGCATGAGGGCTTAAGTTCATGGAGCGGTATGCGCCAAAGCGAGGTTATCGAAAGGCTTTGCCGTGACCGTCTCATGTGTTGAGGCGTAGGCTCATTTGTTGGGCTGTCGCGGAGTATGGGTAAAGTGTATATCCACCGCAAGTGTGAGTGAATCAATCTATTCGAATAGCCGTGCTCGCGGATATTGAGCATCGTGACAAGACTTTCGCTTGGCTAGACTTTAAACTTCAAACTGTTGGGATGGGTTTGCATGATGATTTCATTTTGGTGGATCAACTTCTCGAGATGCGAGAAGGGGTGGGTTCCCAAAATCATGACGAAACGGAGGCGGGAAGCCATCCTTGGAATCACGATGGATGGTAGACGAACCGTCACCGGATTAATGAACTGTGAAATTAAAACTTGATTTGGCTAGTTGATAGGCTTGTGAAAAGAATTGTGAAAATTGGCTTTATGCAAAAGAACCCCAGCCATATTCTTTGAATAACCCGATCATATGCATCAATTCTGTGTTGGCTTGCTGAGTACGGTTGGTACTCACCCTTGCTATACGCACAAACCTTCAGCTGATGGAAATGAAGAGCCGGAGGATCCATACGCGTATTACCAGGAGGGTGAAGGAACTGACGGCGCATACTAGATCTTAGCTCCGGTCGTTGCCTGTGGCAAATGACAAGCCGCTGCCTCTATTCCGCTGCCGTATCTAAATTCTGTTTTTGTGTTGTATTCGGACCATGAGGTCCTGTGGGTTGAACATTGCCTTCGGGCCTATTAATGTAATAATGTTGATGTAAGAATATTCGTGCATGTGCACCTGATTATCCAGTACTGTATTCGTGGGTACCAACTACTCGATCCAGGGAAATGGTACTATGAACACGAAAGATTCCCGTCTCAAAAACGGGGGTCCACACCATCTTCCCGTGTGGTTGACTTAACGGACCGCACGGGAAGATCCATTATCCCGTGCGGTCGTGTAAAGTGGCCCGCACGGGATAATCGATCTTCCCATGCGGGCCACTTAAGCTGACCGCACGGGATAATAGATCTTCCCGTGCGGTTGGGCCGCCCCCACGTGAAAATGGTCTTTTCCCAGACCTTTTTGCGCATGCGGGCACGCCTTCCGCACAGGAAGATGCCTTTTGGCCAGCATGAAAAAATAGTTTCTCCAGTAGTGTGTCAACATTGTGATTGGCGGCATAACCAAAAAAACTACCAACACGATTTTTGGCGACTCCACTCGGGAACTACTACATCGACATCATGACCAAGCATGGCGAGATTGATCCAATCAACATCATGCCTGTCACCATGGAGGATTTGTCCGAGGAGCAACGCCAAGAACTGGAGAAGCAATGGGAGCTGGAGGAGGCAGTCCTGGTGAGCTACATGGAGACCCATCAAGGGATTTTGCAATAGACCAGTCCTCTACCCCAAATCGTCTCCAATGTGGTAAATCTCGTTGATGTAGCCCTTCCTATTTAGAATCTTGTAGCGAGTACCATAGATGAAACTATTAATGCTACTTTCAATAATAAACTTGAGGCACGATGAGTTCCTTTTTATATAAGAGGGTTGAGACTATTATGAATTCCAAATTGGGTCCTCTCATGACTGATTTGCCGCCACTACTCCAAGTACTAGTAAAGCCCCTGTACATCACATATATAGCAAAACCGATGGGGCGAGTGGTCACACAATGCAACATGTCGGGAGCAAGGCAAACCCTAGCTCCAAGACTGGTCTGACCGGCTCTCTCTCCATCGGTCATCGGTGAGACCAGCCATCAGGCCGATCCAATGCCGTAGTTCACCACCGGTTTGACCAACCACTAGGTCGGTCTGATCTGACCGTCGGTCAGGCCGAGCCTTGGTCCAGTCAGGCCGGTGCAAGAAATTGATCCCATTAATAATAATTCTGTTTTGCACCATTATCAAGCCTCTCTTCCACATGTATCCCCTATTACTAATGCTATACCACCTGTTCCTCCACCTGTTCACAATGTTTACAATGATCCTAATCATGTCTATGGTGGGTATCCACAAGATGTTTGATATGGTGAATATAATTATATTTGCGCCGCCACCTCCACTTAGGCCACAAAATCCACAACCAAGACCTGAGAATATAGAAGAGCGTGTGAGAAATATCATTAGAGAAGCATTTGGAATTGAGCCAAGGAATCGGGCTAGGGTTTACTTAGTTTACTTAGTTTCCCTGAGTTTACTTAGTGTAATGGTGAAGATGGTAGGACCACATCAGAAGACATAGACCAATTCTTAACACAATGTGGTGAAGTTAGTAACACAAATGCTTTTAAAGATGTTTTCTTTATCTTTGTTCGATACTGCTTTTACATGGTTTACTTCTTTTCTGGCATATTCTATTTATAATTGGGATCAATTAGAATATAAATTCCATGATTACTTTTATACTGGTGAAACTGAGCTTAGGTTATCTGATTTGACATCGGTTAGTCAAAAGTATAATAAATCTGTTACTGATTAAATCAAGAGATTTAGTGATGCTAGAAACTGATGTTTTTGTTTGAATATAACTAAAAGAGGTTTGGCCGACCTTTCTTATAATGGTTTACTTTCTCCTATTAAACAAAGATCAGATGGCCAACAATTTCTTGATGTTAGTTAAATCATGCAAAAAGCTCTGGCTCAAGAAAGCCGAGTTAAGGAAACTAAGAGGTTTGTTAGGTCCAATGATAAGAAACCAAATGTTAGTATCGTTGATTGCTCTGATGATAATGATTCTAAGGAAGAAGATGGTGATCGTGATATTTATGTAGCTGAGTGGTTCATGGACTAATAAAAATAAATTTTTCGTTTCCTCTAATTTAAATGCCTACTCCTTGCAAGGATCGGCAAAGTAAAGTTAAGTATAATTTTGATGTGGCCAAGTGTGATGAAGTATTTGATTATCTTTGATGTGGCAAGAGAATCAAATTAGATTACCTAAAGGCCATTTCATACCACCTTATTGTAAATGACATGATTCTTATTCTCACGCTACTAATGATTGTAATGTATTTTGTTGACATGTTCAATTGGCCATAGAAGAAGGACGATTGAAATTTACCGAGGGTTCCAAGATGAAACTTGACTATGATCCTTTCCCGGTGAATACCTTTGACTTTGATAACAAGAAGGTGTTGATTCAGTCTGAGCAAGCCGAGTCTATAAAGGGGAAGGGGGTAGTGATTGGAGAGCCTCGCCCTAAGATTATTGTTCCAAGAGGCCCGGAGGTTAGTATTTGGAAAGAGAATAGGAGTGATACTTCGAGCTCTAGAACACCACAAAAGCCGAAGATGTCTTTTGAGATGCTTTAGAACAAGTATGAGAGAGGGAAGGCCAGACAACGCCCTAACAAAGGAAAGAGACCAAGATCGCCTCCTACAGAGAGATTTGGTCAACCACAAATGCAATTGGAGCCACATTTTCCATACAATCCTCAAGTTATGCCATGAGTGCCTTGTCCAATGTTGCCGCCAGGTTGTCCTTTTCCTTACTTCATGACATGTGAAGCACCACCACCAATTTACGAGTTTATGCCACCAATACAATTTCATCAAGGTTGGGTGGAGCCACAAAGTTCAGCATGTGAGCGGTTGTCTTCATCAAGCAAAAGCCAATTTCAATCAATAAATCAGTTTGAGGAGGAAAGAGGAGGGGAGAAGCGTGTCAAGGTGGAGACAAGGACTTAGGGGTGATTACCATCAAAGTGGGGTTCCATGAGGTGCCAATACCTACTGGAGATGAAGACAAGATGGTCCAAGGCGAAAATACCAAAGTTGAAGCCGACACAGCGCACAGCGCTGGTCTGACCGGCGGCTACAAGCTAGCCTGACCATGCCCCAGAGCCGGTCTGACCAACGCCGCCCAGGAGCCAAGCCAACACGAAGGGCCGGTCTAACCGAGTCCATCCAGGGAGCAGTTTGGGAGCTTCATCCTCGTTAGGCAAAATTGTAAAGAGTCATTATATTCCTCCTAGAACAGAGCTGAATTTAAGGTGTGCCTATGAATTTGATGGCTACTTAAAAACAAGGTTGCAATGTCTTCGTGCTCAAGAGTTAAAAGAAACGAAAGCCGAAGAGTTGAGAGAAAAAAGGTTCAATGAGTTGTGGTTATCACCAAGGCAAGAGTGGAGGCCTAAGCCGATAGAGGTTGAAAAGCCGGTAGTTGATCAAGATGATGGTGATGAGGACCTTGAAGGAGATGAGTCACCGGTTATTAGCAATGATTCGCCGTCAAGGGAGAACATGGATATTAATATTGTGGTTATATTGCCTATGGAGTTTCGTGCCATGGATGAGGTCGGAATTGTCCAACTTTTACTAGGACCAAGAGATGCAGTTTTTGAGAAGCTCGATGAGTCTAACCATCATATGAGGCCACTCTATCTCAAAGGGCGCATTGATGGGAAGCCAATCTCTAGGATGTTTTTAGATGGAGGTGCCGCCATGAATTTGATGCTAAACTCACCATTCAAGAAGTTGGGGTGTGGAGATGACAAGTTGAAGAAGACTAACATGACACTTAACGGCTTCAAGGGTGAACCAATGGAGGCAAGAGGGAACTTTTCTATGGAGCTTATCGTGGGGAACAAAATGTTGCCAACCGCTTTCTTCATTCTCTATGTGCAAGGTAACTATAGTGTTATTTTGGGCCGTTGTTGGATTCATGCCAATTGTTGTGTTTCATCCACCTTGCACCAATGTTTGATTCAATGGGATGGTGATGAGATTGAAATTGTTCAAGCATATACATCAGTCGAGGTTGCAATGGCCGATGCGTCAATTGAGTGGCAACATAGAAATATTCAATGTTTATCGGGATTAGATCTTTCTAACTATGATTTTATTAGTGTCTCTAAAGATGGATTTTTACCCATCTCTGTAAAGTCAGCTAATTTAGCATGGCTAGGCAATGTAACATGTACATGAGTAAAGATGCTAATTTAGAGTAGTTGCAAAAGAGGGTGCAAGAATATCGGTCTGCAAAGAACGATATTGGAGAGTCTATAGAAAACTTTGATGAAGTAACAAGTTGGGTCAAGGTTTTACATCGGCTGATCCATTAGAAGTAGATATAGGTGATGGATCTATTCCTTGTAGTGTTTGAGTAGGACTCCGCTTCTCTTTCCTTATCAAGAACACCTTCGAGGCTTGGTTTCGTATAAGTCTTGGTATATGGCATGCCTCACCGAGCCTAACACAAAGTATTACGTATGAATTGTCCATAACACTGACACTATAGACAACCACCTCGTTGCTTTAATCATAACATATACGATAATATCAAGGAGGAGATAGATCGATTGTTGAAGGCGAGGTTTATTAGGACATGTAGGTATGCATAGTAGGTGTTTGTTGATATTTGATACGATCACAGATAAATCCACAAATGCACGGATACCGCTCTAGCATTTCACCATGGTATTCCCAAGGGTATCGTATTTATATTTCTATAGGAAAGGCGTGAGTGCAAATATATAGTTTATACATCATTAATCAACCTATAATTAACTCACCATAGTCTAACACAGGGGTTAGGATAAATATGACAATAGGGTAGTGTGACACATAGGATATTCATCTCTATATTAATGTATAATGGAAAAGGACATCAGAGAACTACGATATGAATGTACTTCTATATTACTAATGTCTAGTATACACATAACACATACATGCTTACGTGGTTTTGCCAGCGTGGTTTTGGCATTTACGCCCTCTTATGTAATACCCAGATGTGGAGGAATACAAAGGACGGACAGGACTGTCACCACCTGCCGCCTACCTCACTTTCCATGGGGGCATACCCGCATCCAATGGCATCTATCTAACCTAAGCACCATGCTTATGCTAGTAAATAATATTACTAATTCCCTAGGGACTCCCACCCTACGGATGGACAAGTAAGAACTAGTGCAACCCAATAAGGTCATTGGACCATTATCATAGCATAGATCGACTAGACTAATCAAGTGAAGCATATATATGAAGTATATTCTAATCATAAAGCATATAATTACTAAAGAAATATATGAATTATGAACATAAGAATATAAATAAGATAATTCTATTAATTCAACTAGAGACATATCGAAATCTCCGAGAAGACTGTAGGACCAAAGATACTATAAACCTATTTCCACTAATATTATAAGAATACAATATAGAGTAGAGAGAATAGCTCCTTGAGGTGTGTGTTGTGAAGTGAGGGATTGATCTCCTTTTATAGCTGCTTATGACGGTCATTTATGACGATAACTGCCACAACTGTCATTGGGAGGCCATCTGGAGCGTCCATGGGGAGGGAGCAAATGGACGATGCTCGACCTGGTTTGGCCGAACCAGAGTAACTGCCATTCCCTCACTGACATTGGTGAGGGGATGATAGGTGGGCCCCTCGGTCGGTGCATGAGTGTTTAGCCCCACTTTAAGTCGGTTTGGTCTGGCTTGTGGGCTCATCAATCCGTGTGCTCACACGTGATTCGCCGGAGGTGTGTTTCTTTGTATGCCGGCTCATTCTCCTTCACTTGGTGTTTATTCTCAGCATACATGTTAGTTCTCCAAGTAGAGTGAAACTACATTATTTCTTATTGATATACGTAAAATGCTAGTTCTCTCTTTATTTATTATGATAGTTGGCGGTCAAAATCGGTACTTAACAATCGTCAACACCAATATTGTCACGACCTGAAGTTTCGCACTTCTAGCCTTGAATTATTTAATAAATTATCCAAAGAAATTTTCTAAAATTAACATAGAGAAAAATCTTAATTAATAAATACATTTAATAAGTGGGATCAGCTTGGTGGAATTTTTATTGAGTTTCCTATGCTAAAATATATTAAGAGGATTTCTAGTGGAATTTTCAGAGCAAAGGAAATAATTCTAATAATTAAAATACGATTATCAGAATTAAATAAATCCAAAATCCTTTCTTTTTCTCTTTCTTTTTTTTTTTTTTCCTTTTGGGCCGTCCTCGACCCATCTCCCGCGTCATCCCTGCTCAAGCCCACGCCTCCCTCCCGCCGTTGGGCATGCGAAGGCCGCGGCCCCGCAAGGCCGCCCGTGTTGCTCCTCCTCGAGGAGTGGGCCCCACCTGTCAGCTTTGTCCCCAACCTTCGGCCGAGAAGGCGGGGCTGACGTCAGCAACGCCGCCCCCTTCCCCACGCCTTCCGTGCCCATTTCGTGCTGCCCAAATGCCGAGGCCCACTCCCCCACCACTGTGCGCCTCCCGCTCACGAATCCCCCTCGAATTCGAGTTCGAATCTGTCGTTCTCTCTCTCCCCCACCCCATGTAGCTGGTAGTATCGCCCACATCCCGGCCACGTCCAAGCTCCCCGCGCCCATAAAAAGGATCCCCATCCTCGCCTCCTCCTTTTCCCGCACTCGCCGCCCTCTGTCGTGCTCTCTCTCACTCCCGTGCCGTGCAACCCTAGTGTCGCCCCTTCCACCGCCTCCGGCCACCGCTAGTCGCCGCTCGGATCACCGCCTAGCCGGGCCACCGCCACCACCGCACTCGCCAAGTCTGTTCACCCCTAGGCCGCCACATCGTGTCGCCGGTTTCCTGCCGAAGTGTCACCCCCCTCGCTCGCCGGTGAGCTTGGCATTCCTCTCTCTCTTCGTCCGGTTTTGCCACTCGTCGTGTATCATCATTCCCTCTCTAAACTCCCTCATTCTCTTTCTGAGGTCAAACCAAAGCCCGTCCGCCACCTTCTTTGTCATCGTTTCGCCGCCCGACATTGCCTCGAAGCCGTCGCCCCTTCTCTCACCGTAGCCATCTTTGTGATATTTCCACTGGTGCAAATCCTCGGTGAGCCGCCCCTCTTCCCCATCTCACTCCGCAGCCTCATCCTGCGCTTTCCATCACGCAGGATGGTCGCTGTCTCCCAGTCGGGATGGCCGGCCAAGTCACCGCCGCCTCCCCACCGTTCGATCTGCCTCGGGCATATCGTGACCACCCATCTGCCCGCCCACGAGGCTGACGCGTTGGGGCCATGTGTGCGTCACGGGGCACACCCATCCCTCGGCCTGGTGGACCAACCGATGGACTTAGTCCACCGTGCACCACCCCCTTGCATCACTGCCAGGTGGGGCCCACTTGCCCGGCGCCGGCTCTCCTTAGCATGACGTCATTCCTCGGGCGTTAATGCGCAATAAATAATTAAGGACTTCTCTGCTTATAACTAAAACATAGTGAATCTTCTAAAATTCATAGAAAATTTATCCAAGCTCTGTTTAAGTCCATTCAAATTATAATAAATTCATAAAAAAGCCTAGCATCCATTAAAAATGGTTTTGCTTCCTATTTCAGTAGACTTATAGAATGTTTTGCTTGTGTGCTTTGTTTGTCGCGTAGATTCTGGCAATTCCGATGCTCCGGTTTATTTTGAAGTTGTTGCAGAGGTCCCAGCAGCACCAGAGCAAGACAAGTCATGCATTTCTCATTGATCATATTGTACATACTTGCAAATGTCTCGCTTTCTATTAAATTTGCATTATTTTATAGTGTCATATGGGATTGTTCCTATTGTACTCAGCTATAGCTTGTTTACCATATATCATTGATAGCTTGGGAATTAACATGACTATATGTTGGGTTAGGAAATGCTTAGCCTTGCTGAGATCAACTAGCTCACTATAGGGAATATCACTACTACCCTATATCTTTGATTAATAAGGATAATTACGGACATGTACCACCATATTATTAATTCAACTAAAATATGCCTAATGGTGGGCTGTGGGCGTATGGTTTTGATAGACGCGCCCATGGCAGTTAAGATTGGATCACAGGTAGCCCTGGAAGAATTATCGTGCGTACCACGAGCCACCGTGGGCAACGATTGGGCTTGTAGTGTAGCTTTTCCCTTTCTGACATACCCATGCAAGGGTGCGCGTGATGGAGTTTGGATGGGCCCTGTGACGGTCTATGCGTCTTTCGAATTCACCTAGGCATAAGGGGAGGCTGCCTACCTTGGTTTTAAAGGTAGAGGCAAAACCTGAAGTGTGGTGCGCTTGGTTAGGGATGTTTTGCGAAGAGTCATGTCACAGTTTCTTTCCGGTACGTCGTGGTGGCATATCGACGCAGGGAAACATGTTGTGGTCCTATGTATTGTGGGTACAGTTATACACCTTTGATCAGAGTAAAACTATTCGAATAGTCGTGCCTGTGGTTATGTGCGATCAATCAGATTCACCGTGATTAGTCTCATCATTAATAACTTGACTTAATGGAACTAGCATAGTTTAGGTGATTGTTCGGCCTGTCGCAACATAGTGTACCATTGGATAGTGATGTTTAACATTGCTTAATTAAATTCAATAGTTTTACTGCTTTCAACTACTCCTCTTTAATGTATGCTTTATGCAAAAGACCCCTAGCCTTCTTTGGAATTACTTTCATCATACCTCCTCTTGGTATGACTTGCTGAGTACAGTGTGTACTACTCAGTCTTCTTTTATCTTCCCCGCCCGAGAGCTAGAGTACTACTCGAATGGAGGTTACTCGGAGGAGTAGGCTTCATCGCTACCGTTGAGGATGCCCATGGAGTGGAGTGTTGACGGTCGTTAAGTTCCAAATCCAACCGTCACAGACCTCAAAAATAAAAGGGAATTAGCATCCTTTACCTGCATATAGGTTTAGAATTAATAAAGTTCCACATGTCCATGGAGATTATAAGAATGTTGGAACATTTATCAATAAATGAAGTGAAGACGTGCTCGCGTGGCGAAGACACACAACTCCAACCAATCGATGATCGCCACATCAGCTTCCTGCGGATCGGAGAGCCCATAAGTCATGTAAAACCGCCTTAAAGTGGGGCCAAACACCCGAGAACCGCCTCAAGGGCCCACATGGAAGTGACTGGAGAAGGTCGGTTGAGATGGGAGCCTGCCAGGGTTCGGCCGAACCCTGGCAGCCACCCCTCATCTCCATCGACCACGTGGCATCTCCTCAACCTCTCACAATGGCAGTTAGGGGGTTATGGCGGTTGCAAACTGACTCCAAACTGCCATATGAAGGCTATATAAGGAGGGCACCTCACTTCAATCAATACACACCACAAGAAGTAGTTCCTACATTTCTATCTTAGTCTCTAGGCTAGTGGAGTTCAGAAATAGTTTAGAGTTTTACTTGGTTCCCGAGTTGTCTTCGGAAGTCGGGTATGTCTTTTGTATCTTTCTTCCTTTGTACAACTTTGAGCTTATCAATATATTCATCTTTTAGTTTATCTGAGTGTGGTTCATATTCTACTTGCTTAGGCATGTGTCCCATTTATAGTTTATATAATAATTATGACATGGTTAGACGAGTAATTCTATTGCCATAGACACGGTCCAATGTGCAATTAGGATGTAGGTGTGCCTTTACCTTAGTCATTGATGCCCTAGGAGGTAAAAGTATCTATGACGATGTAAGCGTGGTGCTTAGATTGTTATATAGACATTAGTAATGGTCATATCCCACGGGTTGTGGTGACAGCCCTGTCCATCCATTCTAATCCTCCACGTTCGAGTATGGCGTAGGGCGGACAGTAAGAAATCACGTAATGGTGGCAGGTCGTGCCACTGGGAGGCAGTACCCCCGTAGTCCTTGGAGCATAGAACTAGATAACTAACCATGATTATAATTAGTTGTATAACCGGGAGTAACATGGTTGGAGGGACAAGTCCTTATAAGTTGGTTCCACCCTTACTAAACTAGCAAGGTGGTACTAAAGATGCACACACAGCTCTCATGGGCCACATAGGCCTAATTCCAATTGGGCCAGGATGTTACATACACTCCCCCTCAAAGGACCCAACATCCCTGTTGGTCCAACGTACCCATGTAGCCACACATGCATATAGGCAAATGTCTAGGAACACGTCCCCTCTTAGCTCACGTCCGTATGTCTAGTGTCAGCGTCATATGCCATGGCATGTGCCTCATATAGAGCCCACATGCGTCATACACCATATGCCCGCACACTGACCTGTACACGCAACCCCGAGGGTTGCCTCTGATACCATTTGTCACGCCTGGAAAGTAAGGTACACATTACTTGTGAGTGCATATTTCCTTGTCCCGGGAGGTAAGGTACACATTACAAAGGTTGTAATTAACAAAGTAAACACGCAGAAACATAGATAGAGTACTTTATAACACGGGCGACCAAAGGCCCAACACTAAAAGATAAACAAATAAAAGATGGCAGCTACAACGGGCCACCACAGGCGCTTCGACGGCAGGCACAAGCTAGACACCAAAGCCTTCAATTTCAAAACACTCCTCTGCTGGAAGGAAAAAAAGGAGCAAGGATGAGTACAACCACCGTACTCAGCAAGCCATGCCAGGAAAATGCAAATGTTATGCAAGGGAGTATAAAGAATTCATATATAAGGCTTTTTTTCATAAAACAAGCATTTCAAACATTTAAATGTTTAAAGGTCTTTGAATAAACACGAACCTATCTCTAGTCAATTATTATCAAGCTGCACAGCGACAACCTTGCCATAACCTAGGCCAACAAGTGCTAACTCCAGTTATTTCAGTTTTAAACATAGTTAAATTCTAACTAGCATTTCAAAGCATTTAAGTATTTAAAGACATTTAAATAAAACAGGAGCCTATGTCTAATCCAATTATCATCAAGTCACGCACCAACGTGATCTTGCCTTAACCTAGGCGAACAAGTGCTTTAAACAGAGTTAAATTCGAACTTGGGTACATTGCTCGGCTTGCCCATAACCAAGGGCGTGACTATTCGAATAGATTAAACTCTGATCAGAGGTATACACCTTTACCCACTAGACATGTCTTCTTCACGTGTTGCCACGTGCCGTATGCCACCACGGCATACAGACGAAATCCATGACATAACTCATCGCTTAGTACTGCCCTAAACAAAGAAGACCAACATAGACTTCCCCCTCCAAGCGTCCTGGGTTGAGCAGACAATCTATGCCCCCAGGCGTACTGCCAGAGACGTCAACCCCACCAAGGGCTTCATCCATCCCTATCCATGTCTTTTTTGTTTATGATCGTACTAGACGACATGTTAAGCCTTACCCATTAGACAAGTGGTAGTACGAAATATGCTTTGCAAAAGAGGCCTGAAGACGGTCCTTATGACGGTCGAGGTGCGACCACCAAAAACATGTTTGGGAAATTTTGAAGAGGACATTTATTGCCATAGCTAAATAGCCAAAATATCCATTATTTACAAGTTATTCCTTAGTATAATTATTGAAAACATCTAATTGTTTCTATTTATGCAAGACTAAGCATATACCTAAAATTTACTAGTAAGTACCACATATAAAAAAGTGCTCACTGGTTTTATTTTTCCTAGCGTTACCAAGGTTAATAATAATACAAAATAATAATGCTAAATCGGTAAGGCTAAATAAAACAGTGATAAGCGTGGGAATTTAATAAAGCATAATGTAATAATTTAAATAAACATAATTTTGTAATCTGGGACAACAATATGATCAAAATGACACGACTTGCCTTGCTCTCTACCAAAATCTACAAGGTTGACCTCGACGTAGAGCTGCTCTTCCGGATCTGCAATGGGCGACATGACAAACACAAAGGAAAAATACCAAAAGATAAATAAAAACCATATAAGATGCAAAAAAACATTTAACAGGGTTCTACACTGTTCGGGGAAAAATTAGCAATTTGAACGGGTCAATTCGAGTTCAAACGGTCAAGACATGGCCATTTGAATATTAGGTGTTGTTTAAATGGCATTTTGCAAATTTGTGAATTATTTTAACAATTTGTGTTACTGCATCAACGGAGAGAGAGGGGTGTGGACCGGGTGCACCAAAGGTGCGCCCACGGACCGCCCCTAGGTCTACCGCAAGCCGGTGCACGGAGACGGCTCGTGGTCAAGGGCGACACCCGAGCCGGACGGCTCGTCAATGATGGTCGACGGTGGTGGCATGGTTCGATGGGGTGCGCAAGGGGGAAAACGGAGAGAGGAGGAGGCAAGGATTCTCACCGAGTGGACGCGGCGGCGAGAGGTCAACAAAGAGCTTTGGGTCATTGGCGTCGTCGGTGTTCCCATGGTACTCGAGATCGACGGAGGGGTGGACGATGGAGAGGGGGGAGCTGAGGGACTTCCTTTTATAGGCCGGAGGGGAGGGAGAGGGTCGTCGGGGAGGGAGATCGACGCCGGCCATGGTGGAGCT
This sequence comes from Oryza australiensis, assembly GCA_019925245.2. Classification (NCBI taxonomy): domain Eukaryota; kingdom Viridiplantae; phylum Streptophyta; class Magnoliopsida; order Poales; family Poaceae; genus Oryza; species Oryza australiensis. The sequence continues at coordinate 319,911 of JAIFGZ020000096.1, forward strand.
CGCCATTGAAGAACGAAATCAAAATCCACCACAAATTAAAGCGGGAATGGGTGGGAAACATGGGAGAAATGAAGAGTAAGAGCTAGGGATTCATTCCCCTCAATCAATTTGATGGAACGGCGATCGGTGGAGGTGAATAGGAGGCGGCATGGAGCTAGGGCTTGCACGAGAGAGAGAACAGGCGGCTTGGCTGGAGGTTGAAGACGCACTATAGCGATAGGGAGGCAAAGCAAACTTTTGTTTCCTTAACAAATCTGGGCTAAAAGGAGGCAGGGACGCAAATCAGACGTCAGACAGAGGCCGACCAGGCTAAACTGAACATAGGGAGGGGAAACAGACTTCCAGGATTTGGCCCAAAACCTGGGGAGAGGAATTAAATAAATTTTCCATTTAAATTAATCGTTAAACGATCTTTGAATTTTCATAAATACTTCCAATGCTCAAATAATTCCAAGAAAAATCCTGAAAATATATGGACACTCAAAGTATTTAATAAAAATATAACTAGATCATTTAACAATGAATTTATTTTTTAAATAATTACTCAAATGCTCTTTGTATCATTAAAATTAATAATTGAGCTCGAAAAATCCGAGAAAATTCCAAAGATTATAATTAATCATTGAGAATTTAATAAAAATTAAATCCATCCATGTTCGAATTAAGAAATTTTTGTTCTCATGTTTACTTTACCGCAAATTAATAAAAAATATTTGAGATACTTTTGATGCTCAATTTGATGTTCAAATTTTCATAGATATTATTTAAACACTTTCTTTAATTATTAAATAATTTTCCTTATCCCATGAGTCAAGGTACACATTGCAAAGTTGGTAAATAACAGAGTAAACAAGCGGAAGCATTGATAGAGTACTTTATTACATGGGCGACCAAAGGCCCAACACTAAAAGATAAACAAATAAAAGATGGAAGCTACAATGGGCCACCACAGGCTCTTCGACGACAGGCACAAGCTAGACACCAAACCCTTCAACTTCAAAACACTCCTCTGCTGGAAGGGGAAAAATGAGCAAGGCTGAGTACAACCACTGTACTCCGCAAGCCATGTTAGGAAAATACAAATATAATGCAAGGGAGTACAAAGAATTCATTTACAAGGCTATTTACAGAAAACTAGCATTTCAAAGCATTTAAGTATTTAAAGGCATTTAAATAAAAACACGGGCCTATGTCTAATCAAATTATCATCAAGCCGCGCACCGACGTGATCTTGCCTTAACCTAGGCCAACAAGTGCTAACTCTAATTATTTTAGTTTTCAACAGAGTTAAATTCTAACTTGGGTACATTGCTCGGCTTGCCCATAACCGAGGACACGGCTATTCGAATAGATTAAACTCTGATCGGAGGTGTACATCTTTACCCACCAGAACATGTCTTCCTCACGTGTTGCGAGTGCCACATGCCACCATGGCGTACAGATGAAAGCCATGACATAACTCATCACTTAGTACTACCCTAAACAAAGAAGACCGACATAGAGTTCCCCCGCCAAGTGCCCTCGGTCGAGCAGACAGTCTATGCCTCCAGGCGTACTGCTAGAGACGTCAACCCCACCAAGGGCTTCATCCAACCCTATCCGTGTCTACTTTGTTTATGATCGTACTAGACGACGTGTTAAGCCTTTACCCACAACAAGTGGTAGTACGAAATATGCTTTGCAACAGAGGGTTGAAGACCGGTCTTTATGATGGCCGAGGTGTAACTAGCAAAACCAAGCACCTCGAGCCCAGCCAAAAAACATGTTTGGGAAATTTGGAAGGAGACATTTATTGCCATAGCTAAACAGCCTCCATTATTTACAAGTTATTCCTTAGTCTGATTATTGAAAACATCTAATTGTTTCTATTTATGCAAGACTAAGCATATTCTAAATTTTAATAGTAAGTACCACATATAAAAAGTGCTCACTAGTTTTATTTTTCCTTTGGTTACCAAGGTTAATAATAGTACAAATAATAAGGCTCTAACAAGGCGAATCGGTAAGGCTAAATAAAACAATGATAAGCACGTGAATTTAATAAAGTGAAATACAATAATTTAAATAAACATAATTTTGTAATCTGGGACAGCAGCAATATGATCAAAATGGCATGACTTGCCTTGCTCGCTACCAAAATCTTCAAGGTCGACCTCGAGGTAGAGCGACTCTTCTGGATCTGCAACAGCGACATGACGAACACAAATAAAAAAGGCCAAAAGATAAATAAAAACCATATAGGATGCAAAAACAAAACATATAAATAGGTTCTTCGCTGTTTAGGGAAAAATTAGCAATTTGAACGGGTCAATTCTGAGTTCAAACGGTCAAGATATGGCCATTTAAATTTTAGGTGTTGTTCAAATGGCATTTTACGAATTTGTGAATTATTTTAAAAATTGGTGTTAACGCATCAGTGGAGACAGAGAGGGGTGTGGACTGGGTGCACCAAAAGGTGGGCCCCATAGACCAGCCCCTAGGTTTACCACGAGCCAGGTGCACGGAGACAGCTCACGGTGCATGGGTATGGCTGGGCAAGGGCGATACCCGAGCCCGGCAGCTCACCGGCAATAGTCGATGGCGGTGGCGTGGTTCAATGGGCTGTGCAAGGAGGAAAACGGAGAGAGGAGGAGGCAAGAATTCTAACCGAGCGAACGCGGCAGCGAGACGTCGATAGAGAGCTTTGGGTTATTGGCGTCATCGGCGTTCCCGTGGTACTCGAGCTCGACGGAGGGGTGGATGATGGAGAGGAGGAGGGAGCTGAGGGCCTCCCTTTTATAGGCCGGAGGGGAGGGAGATCGACGCCAGCCTTGGTGGAGCTCGCCATTGAAAAATGAAATCAAAATCCACCACAAATAAAAGCGAGATTGGGTGGGGAAACATGGGGGAAATGAAGAGTAAGAGGTGGGGATTAATTCCCCTCAATCAATTTGATGGAATGGCGGGGGTGGAGGCAAATCGGAGGCCGCATGGCACTACAGCTCGCACGAGAGAGAGAAAAGGCGGCTTGGCTGGAGGTTGAAGTTGCACTGTAGTGATAGGGACTCAAAGCAGACTTTCGTCCTCGCTTCGTGTAAAAGGGTTAGCCTAGGAGTGACATGGTTGGAGGGACAAGGCCTTATAAGTTGATTCCACCCTTGCTAAACTAAAAAGGTGGTACTAAACATGCACACACAGCTCTCATGGCTCACATAGGCATAATCCTAAGTGGGCCAGGATGTTACGTACACCCCTCCATCAAAGGACCCGATGTCCCCGTCGGTCCAACTTACCCATGTAGCCACACAGGCATATAGGCAAATGTTCAGGAACATGTCCCCTCTTTGCGCACATCCGTATGTCCAGTGCCAGCGCCATATGCCATGCCATGTGCCTCATACAGAGCCCACATGCGTCATGCGTCATATGACCGCACACTAACCCGTACGTGCAACCGTGAGGGTCGGCTCTCATACCATTTGTAACAACCTACCCTCCATAATAGCACAACCTAGCCCATCAGACGAGCGAGCCCACTTATACCTACCACTCCACTTACACTTTTGTCCTCGCTTCGTGTAAAAGGGTTAACCCGGGAGTGACATGGTTGGAGGGACAAAGCCTTATAAGTTGGTTCCACCCTTACTAAACTAGGAAGGTGGTACTAAACATGCGCACACAGCTCTCATGGGTCACATAGGCCTAATCCTAATTGGACCAGGATGTTACATAGACCGTGCACCTCGTCCCACTCCAACAGCAGCACCAGGTGTTTCAACCAACAACGATGGCAATGGATAAGTCCTTCTCTGCTTCAACTGCCATGAACCGGGGCATTTCTCCAACAAATACCAGAAGTCGAAGCGTCAGAAAGGTCAAGCCCCTGTCTACAACAATGGTGGCAGCAACAACATGATTAGGGGACATGTGAATCATGTCACTGCAGAGGAAGTGCAGGCAGCTCCTGAAGTTATCAAGGGTATGTTTTTGGTTAATTCTGTTTGTGCATTAGTTTTATTTGATTCTGGAGCTACACACTCATTCATATCAGGAAAATTTGTGGGGCAACAAAACTTGAGGGTAGAAAGTCTTAGCAATGCTATGATAATTACTACCCCCATTGGTCAAATGCCAGCTCGGCAATTTAATCTATCAGTGTCCATAGAAATCCAAGGGATTCCTTTTCTGGAATCTAATGATCTGGATGTTTTCCTCGGAAATGAACTGTCTTACACGCCATCATGTGGTATTGGATTGTGCCCATAGAACCATCACGTTGCACAATGGTCCTGATCAGCCAGATATCACCTATGCTCATCCCACCCTAACTTGTCCGCAAGTAATGCATCAGGTCCGTCTTGAAGAAATCCCAATAGTCAGGGATTATGCGAATGTGTTCCCTGAAGACTTACACGGAATGCCCTCCTCCAAAAGAGAGATCAAGTTTCGGAATTATCTAGTACCCAGTACCACACCTATCTCCAAAAGACCGTATCGGATGGGCGCCAATGAATTGGCCGGAGTGAACAAGCAAGTGGAAGAATTTATGGACAAAGGGTATATTCATCCCAACACATCCCCATGGGGAGCATCAGTAATCTTTGTTGAGAAGAAAGACAAGACCAAGCGGATGTGCGTCGATTATCGTGGACTCAATGAAGTCACTATCAAGAACAGATACCCATTACCTTAGATCGATGATTTGTTTGACCAATTGAAGGGAGCCGCTATATTCTCCAAGATTGATCTCCGATCCAGATATCACCAGCTACGAAACCGCGAAGAAGATATCCCCAACACAGTCTTCACCACCAGATATGGTCTATATGAATGTATAGTAAAGTCATTTGGGTTGACCAATGCACCTGCTTTTTATGAACCTGATGAACAAAGTATTCATGGAATATCTAGATAAGTCTGTGGTTGTCTTCATCGATGACATTTTGATTTATTCTAATACTAAAGAAGAGCATGAACAACATTTGGGCCTAACCCTGGAGAAACTCAGGGTGCATCAACTGTATGCCAAATTCAGTAAATGTGAATTTTGATTGTTAGAAATAAAAATTTTTAGGCCATGTCGTATGTACTCAAGAAGTGCCAGTAGACCCCACCACAGTTGAATCAGTCACCAAGTGGAATCAACCCAACACAGTCACTCAAATTCGCAGCTTCCTTGGACTAGCATGGTATTATCGCTGATTCATTAAAAACTTCTAAAAGATAGCTAGACCAATGACTCAGTTGTTGAAGAAGGAAGAAAAGTTCGTATGGACCCCACAGTGCGAGAAGGCATTTCAATTCCTCAAAAACAAATGGGTGTCCTCTCCGGTGTTGGTTCTACCAGATATTAACAAAGATTTCCAAGTGTATCGTGATGTGTCCCGTCATGGGTTGGGTTGTGTTTTAATGCAAAAAGGACATGTGGTGGCTTATGCATCCCGACAGTTATGTCCACATGAAAACAACTACCCCACTCATGATCACGAGTTGACAGCCGTAGTGCATGCTCTAAAAATTTGGCGTCATTATCTCGTTGGAAATCGTTGTGAGCTATACACTGATCATAAGAGCTTGAAGTATATTTCACCCAGCCGGATCTAAACCTATGCCAAATAAGATGGTTGGAATTAATCAAGGATTACGATGTGGGAATTCACTATCACCCCGGAAAAGCCAACATTGTGGTTGATGCTTTGAGTAGAAAAAGCCACTACAACACAGCTCATCTCGATCAATGTTCTTCTGTTCTTTGCAAGGAGATAGAATTGTTGAATATTGGCATCGTCAATCGAGGTTTTCTGGCAAACCTAGAAGTTGGCCTTTGCTTCTTGATCAAATTCGTGAAGCCCAGAAAGATGACACTGATATTAAAGAACTCAGGAAAAATATGAGGAGAGGAAAAGAAACTGGTTTTGTTGAAGATGAATACGAGGAGCAATCTGGAATGGAGATCATACCTGTGTCCCAAACATTCCAGAAATAAAGAAGCTCATGCTACAAGAAGCACATGAAAGCCAGTACTCCATCCATCCGGGCAGTATGAACATGTATTTAGACTTGAAAATCAAGTATTGGTGGGTCAGCATGAAGCGCGAGATAGCTGAATTTGTGGCCTTGTGTGATGTATGTCAACGAATCATAGCAGAACACCAGAGACCAGCATGATTGCTTCAACCGCTCCAGATTCTGAAATGGAAATGGGAGGAAATTGGAATGGATTTTATTACCGGTCTTCCCCAAACTCAAGGTGGTTATGACTCAATTTGGGTAGTCGTTGATAGACTGACAAAAGTGGCACATTTCATTCCAGTCAAAACTACTTACTCAGGCATCAAATTGGCAGAACTACATTTTGCTCACATTGTTTGTCTTCATGGTGTTCCGAAGAAGATCTTGTCTGACCGAGTTAGTCAATTTACTTGATAGAAGTTGCAAGAGGAATTGGGAACACATTTGAATTTTAGCACTTCTTATCACTTGCAAACGGAAGGCCAGACAGAATGAATCAATCAGATTCTTGAAAACATGCTTTGGGCTTGTGTCCTTTATTTTAGGAAAACTTGGGATAAGAGTCTCCCTTATGCAGAATTTTCATACAACAATAGCTATCAGTCCAGTCTACAAATGGCTCCCTACGAAGCTTTGTATGGCCGAAAGTGTAGAACGCCGCTCCTTTGGGATCAGATAGGGGAACGATAGGTTTTTGGGACAGATGTTCTAAGAGAAGCTGAGGAAAAAGTTAAGATCATCCAGAAGAACTTGAAAGTGGCCCATTGTAGCAGTCGTATTTTTTTTGTTTATCTTCAGTGTTGGGCCTTTGGTCGCCCATGTAATAAAGTACTCTATCTACGCTTCCGCTTGTTTACTCTATTAATGACCAACTTTGTAATGTGTATCTTACCCCATAGGACAAGGAAATATGCACTCAAAAACCGAATATAGTGTTCTATTTTCCAGACGTGACAACGCGCCCTAAAAATCACTTATATATAAATCGTTGTGAAAAAGGAATTTCTAAAAGTTATTTAATAATTAAATAAAGTGTTTGAATAAAATCTATGAAAATTTGAACATCAGATTGAGCATCAAAAGTATCTGAATTAAATTTCATTAATTTGCAGGTAAAATAAATATGAGAACTAAAATTTCTTAATTGGAACATGGGTGGATTTAATTTTTATTAAATTCTCCATGATTAATTATACTATGTGGAATTTTCATTGATTTTCTAGAGCTCAATATTAATTTTAATGATACAAAGAGCAATTTAGTAATTATTTTAAAAAATAAATTAATCATTAAATTATCTGGTTATATTTTTATTAAATACTTTGAGTGTCCATCTATTTTCAGGATTTTTCTTGAAATTATTTGAGCATTGAAAGTATTTATGAAAATTAAAAGATTATTTCAATGATTAATTTAAATGGAAAATTAATTTAATTCATCTCTCTAGGTTTTGGGCCAAATCCTAAAAGTCTATTTTCCTCCCTCTTTTCAGTTCAGCCTAGTCTGCCTTTGTCTGAAGTCTGTTTTGTGTCCCTGCTTCTTTTCAGCCCACATCTGTTAAGAAAGAAAAGTCTGCTTTCCTCCATGTCGCTACAGTGTTGTCTTCAACATCCAGCCAACTGTCCCTCCCTCACCTGTGAGCCCTAACGCCATTGTCGCCTCTGATTTGCCTCCACCGATCGCCATTCCATCAAATTGATAGAGGGGAATTAATCCCCACCTCATACTCATCAATTCCCCCATGATTCCCACCCTATCTCGCATTATTTCGTGGTGAATTTTGATTATGTTCTTCAAGGTGAGCTCCACCATGGCCGGCCGGCGGGCTCCCCGGACGTTCCCCTCCTCCTCCCGATGTCCCTTTCCCTTTCCTCCAGCCTATAAAAGGGAGGCCCTCAGCTCCCTCCTCTCACCCCTCACGCTGCCCTCCTCTCCCTCGGCCACCTCTTCTCCAAGCTCGACAAGCCTCGGAGCTCTGTCCTCGACGTTTTTCTTCCTTGTTGCAAAGCTCATCACCATCGTCTCCTCACAGTTCCCGCTGCTCCAGTGAACCTTGTCGCCATCCTCACTGCCATCTCTCTCCCTCCTCACTACCATCTCTCTCCCTCAGTGTCTCTCTCTCTCTACAGCAGCAGTGGTTTTTTTATTTGCAAAAATAATTCAGTAAATTGCAATTTTCCATTTAAACAACACGTAAAATTCAAGTGGCCATATCTTTATCGTTTGAACTCAGAATTGACCCGTTCAATTTGCTAATTTTTTCCCTAAACAGCGAAGAACCTATTTATATGTTTTGTTTTTTCACCTTATATGGTTTTTATTTATCTTTTGGCCTTTTTCCTTTGTGTTCGTTGTGTCGCCCTTGCAGATCAAGAAGAGCTGCTCTACCTCGAGGTCGACCTTGAAGATTTTGCTAGGTAGAAAGGCAAATCGTGTCATTTTGATCATATTGTTGTCCCAAATTACAAAATTATGTTTATTTAAATTATTGCATTTAACTTTATTAAATTCCCACGCTTATCACTATTTTATTTAGCCTTACCGATTCTACTTGCTATAGCCTTATTATTTGTATTATTATTATTATTATTAACTTTGGTAACCCTAGGACAAATAAAACTAGTGAACACTTTCTATATGTGGTACTGTGTAACACCCTAAAAATCGAAGACTGAAAATCGAAACCTAAAAATTAGGAACTTGCAAACCTTTTGACTTGATTGCATCTTGTTGGATTTAACAAAAATCCTACCATGCCATTTTCACTTATTAAATGTATTTTAAACTTAATTGTTTGCTCAAGGTTAATTCAAAATTAAAATTCTTTTTGGGGAATTATTTAAATGATTTTTAGGGGCACAACTACAAGGTGTGACAAACCTAACCCCCTTAAACGGAATCTCGACCACGAGATTCGGAGGTGCAGGAGAAAAGGTGTGGGTGAGCGGCCTTCAACTCATCTTCTCTTTTCCAGATAGCTTCTTCTTCTCAGTGATGAGTCCATTGAACTCTGCAGAATCTGATAACCTTGTTTCGAGTCCTTCTCTCACTTTCAAGGATACGGGCTGGTTTCTCCACGTAGGTCAAGTCCTCTTGAATCTCAATTTGGTCCAAACTCGCCTGCTCTTCTGGTACTCTCAAACATTTCTTTAACTGAGAAACATGGAATATGTCATGAATACCAGCCATGTTGGATGGAAGCTCGAGCTGGTAAGCGACTTTCCCTCGACGTTCCCGAATTCTATACGGTCAAACATGGTGCCAACTTGCCTTTGGTTTGGAAGCGGTGCACTTCCCGAAGCGGTGTGACCCGAAGATACACATAATCTCCTGCTTCAAAAGTGAGGTCTCTTCGATGGTTGTCTGCGTAGCTCTTCGCCAAGACTACGCAATCCTCAACCTTTCCCTAATTGTTCAGACTTTTGCTTCAGCTTCACTTATCACTTATGTTCCAAACAACCAACGCTCACCAGTCTGATCCCAGAAAAGTGGTGTATGACACTTTCGTCCGTACAATACTTCAAACGATGCCATTTGCAGACTGGCTTGGTAATTGTTGTTGTAGGAGAATTCCGCATAAGGTAAACTCTTCTCCCATGCTCCTCCAAACTCAAGTGCACATGCACTCAACATATCCTCCAAAATTTGGTTTACTCTCTCGGTTTGACCATCAGTCTGCGGGTGATAGGTTGTACTAAAGTTCAACCGAGTACCAAGCTATTCTTGCATCTTTCGCCAGAACTTGGAAGTAAACTGACTTCCTCGGTCAGACACGATCTTCTTAGGCACCCCATATAAGCACATGATCCTAGCAAGGTAAAGTTCTGCTAACTTCTTTCCCAAATAAGTGGTATGCACCAGGATGAAATGAGCCACCTTCGTGAGTCGATCCACGATGACCCAAATTGAATCATGTCCTGACGACGTTCGAGGTAAACCTGTGATGAAATCAATTTCAATCTCTTCCCATTTCCATTCCCGGATTTGGAGGGGGTTGTAACAGTCCTGCGGGTCGTTGATGTTCTTCCTTGACTCACTGACAAACATCACAGAGCGCAACAAATTCGGCAATTTCTCTCCTCATACTGACCCACCAAAACTTCTCCTTGAGATCTTGATACATCTTTGTACTCCCCGGATGGATTGAATATTGGGTCTGATGGGCTTCCGTAAGGATCAATTTCTTCAATTCTTTGTCTTCCGGTACACACAATCTTTTCCCCATCCAGATTGTTCCATGCTCGTCTTCAGTGAAGTCGCGAGCTTTTTTGACTCTCATATTCTTCTTGAGTTCAGCTATCTCTAGATCTGACGCCTGAGCAGCCCGAATTTGGTCTATGAGAGTGGGTTGAGCTTCAAGAGCGGCCACAAACCCAAATTCCACAATTCGTAGGTTTAGGCGCTCAAATTCTTGATGCAACAGGTTACACATTCCCACCGTGTTAATGGTGTTGCAGTAACTTTTCTGGCTCAAAGCATCTGCTACCACATTGGCCTTGTCGGGGTGATAGTGCATTCCCAAATCATAATCTTTGATCAGTTCCAACCATCTTCGTTGATGAAGGTTTAAATCCGGTTGGGTGAAAATATACTTTAAACTTTTATGATCCGTGTATACTTCAAAACGGTTGCCGATCAGGTAGTGTCGCCAGATTTTCAAGGCATGGACCACTGCGGCTAATTCCAGATCATGGGTTGGGTAGTTGTTCTCATGTGGATGCAACTGATGAGAGGTGTATGCAACCACCTTGCCATCTTGCATCAACACACATCCTAGCCCTTGGCGAGACGCATCATGATACACTTGGAAATCCTTAGTTGGATCCGATAATATTAAGACTGGTGCAGACACCAACTTATTCTTAAGCTCTTCAAAGCTCTTGTTACATTCTGCGGACCACTTGAATTTCTCATCCTTCTTAAGAAATTGCATCATTGGTTTGGCAATTCTAGAGAAATTCTCAATGAACCTGCGGTAATAACCCACGAGTCCAAGAAAACTTTGAACCTAAGTGACTGTCTTCGGTGGGGTCCACTTGGAAACAGATTCCACATTCGACGGATCCACGGCTACCCCTTGGGCATTCACGATGTGGCCGAGGAACTACACTTCCTTTAATCAGAAGGCACACTTGCTAAACTTGGCGTAGAGTTGATAATGTCTCAACTTCTCAAGCACTAACCGAAGATGATGCTCGTGTTCCTCCTCGGTCTTGGAGTAGATCAGAATGTCATCAATGAAGACCATGAAATTTTTTTCCAAGAACTCCATAAACACCTTGTTCATCAGGTTCATGAAAAGGCCGGTGCAAGTGTAAGTCCAAAAGACATGACCGTACACTCGTACAAACCATATCGAGTGATGAAGGCAGTCTTGGGAATGTCCTCCTCCTGGATCCTCAATTGATGATAGCCTGATCGCGGGTCTATCTTGGAGAATATCTTTGCCTCCTTGAGTTGGTCAAACAAGTCATCAATCCACGGTAGAGGGTACTTGTTCTTGATAGTAACTTCATTGAGTGCGCGATAATCGACGCACATTCTCTTGGTCTTGTCCTTTTTCTCTACAAAGATCACCGGAGCACTCCAGGGTGACATGCTCGGGCGGATATAACCTTTCTGCAACTGTTCATCAACTTGCTTCTTGACTTCCGCCAACTCGTTGGCTTCCATTCTATATGGTCGCTTATGGATTGGGGCAGTTCCTGGTACTAGGTCGATCCAAAATTTGATTTCTCTTTTTGGTGGCATCTTGGTTAGATCTTTCAGAAAGACTTCAAGATATTCTCTAACTATGGGGATGTCTTCCAATTTCATAGGGGTCTTTGCTGCTACTTCAGACGATTCGTCGGTAGAAGTCTGATTGAAACTTGTTACAGTCTTTGATGGCATGGGAGAACGAAAAGTGATCTCCTCTCCTTTTCCATTGGTTAAAGTGATCGTGCGACTCGCACAATCAATCATTCCCTTATGTCTTGTCAACCAATCCATCCCAAGGATGACATCTAGGCCTTTTGATTAAGAAGGATAAGATTGACTAGAAATTGGGATCCTTGGATTTCAATTGCCACCGAGGGACAGTAGTGAGCGGTGTCCAAATGATTTCCAGGGGTTTGAACCCGCATAGGTATCTTAAGTTCCACTACGATAACCCATGTGCCCCAACAAACTGTTTGAAAATAAATGAATGTGTAGCACCAGAATCAAATAGTACTGTAGAGGGAATGAGATTCACAGGAAACGTACCCAGTATAACCTCGAGCGTAGCCTGCGCCTCTTCTGCAGATGCATGATTTACACATGCCTGGATGAATCTGGGTCCGGTGTGCTTCGGCTTTGGACATTTATCTGCAAAATGCCCAGGCTCACCACAGTTGAAACAAACTCCTGGCTTTCCTTTGAAATCCTTCCTTGGGGTGGTGGCTTGGACTGCTGCTGGGGTGGCGTGGTTGTAGGACGCGGAGTTGGATTGTGTTGCTGCTGTCCACCGTCACTGCCACTGCCACTATTGCCAGCTTGAAAGTTTCCTGGGTGGTAAGGCCGGTGCTGGCGGACAATCATGGTGGTAGGTCCACCTTGACCTCCGGGTATGAAGCGCGGCCTCTGCTGATTGCCCTGCTGCGGTGGAGGTTTGTATTATACTGCGTTTCTTTTTCCAAGCATCTTGTTGCGCTGGTCTTCCTGCCGAATGGCCTTGTCAACCAGCTTCTAAAAGTTAGCATATTCTCTCGAGATCAGCTTGTCTATCAGTTCATCATCAAGACCGGCCAGGAACTTCTCCTGCCTTTCTGCATCGGTGCGCATGTCCTCTGGGGCGTAACGTGCAAGATGGTTAAACTCATGCAGGTATTCAGTAACTGACCTATTGCCCTGCTCAAGAGATCGGAACTCCCGCTTCTTCTGCGTGACTATTCCAGCAGGAATATGTGCTGTCCTGAAACTGCGACAGAATTCTTCCTTGGTGACTACCGCTTTTGCTTGACGAGTGACCAAATAATTATCCCACCAAGCAGAGGCAGGACCTTGCAGTTGATGTGTGGCGAAGGACACTTTCTCCTGGTCAATGCATTGCAGGAGATCCAGCTTCTTCTCAATGGCATGAAGCCAGTCATTGACCTTCATAGGATTGGTGGTGCTGGAGAAGGTTGGCGGACGGACACGAAGGAATTTCAGCAACTTGGACTAGGGTGGTTGAGGAGCAAACTGATGGTTTTGATGCTGTTGTTGCTGCTATATCTGCATTTGTTGCAACATTTGCTACATCATAGCAGCCATCATCTGAGTTTGTGAGGCTAGCACCTGAGCGATAATGGGGTTCTTAGGTGGTGGTGGAGGAGCTTTGCCATTGACATCATGGTTGTTGTTGTTGTTCCCTGACTGCCCATTGTTGTTGTTAGCTCCACTGGTCCTGGTGTTCACCATTTGGAGAGGCCGACCGAACAAAGAGAGAGAAGAAGGAAAACAGACTGACTTAGAAATTAAACTTTATTATTTGAATTAACTGCATTGTTCTGATCTTAATTAAAACAAGTAAAACTCACGCAACATCCTTAATTGAACAGCCATACCACACTTGGTATAGACTACCAGCTACCCCACACACAGCAAACCTAACACACAGCAACTACCAAGAACACAAACTAAGCAAAACGATAAAACTAAAGGCAATGGCTCTAGCGATCTGAATGGCTTCTGCGATTGGTGGAGTCAAAACTACTCTCCTAGGCGTCTTCTTCTTCCTCGGAACGACTTCGAGAATCTTCCATATCCACGTCTTCACTTGGTTCCTCGGAGCTAGAGCTGCTGCTAGAGCTGGAAGGTGTGATCCACCCGCCTCTGCCATCTCCACCCTGGTACGCTGAAGCCGGGACAAAAGTGACCAGGTCCTGTAGCGAGAGAAACTATAGCTGGTGGAGGAGCAGCTGATGGAGGAATCCTGGGTGCCAGCTGAATTCTCACAGGTGCGATGGTGGTCTTCCGAGGCGTAGTGTGGATCCTAACGCCACCTGGTGCTGGGAGTCCTTTCAACTCAGCGGCCTCCTTCTTGAGACGAACCACCTCATCCTGCAAACTCATGATCCTCAGCATCTTCTTGTCATTCAAAGCCTTGGCTGCCTTGTGCAGGTTGGAGTGCATCTGGTCCAGTCCCTTGATCACTGTGCACATGCGACCAAAAGTAGAGTCGTTCTCATCTGCCGTAGACTTGAAAGTGCTGACGTCGAAGGAACTGCCACAACGGGGATGGTAACGATAAGAGGAGGTGCGAAGGTCATCGTCGTGCATCTCCCTCATCCTAGGCAATATTAGATTCACGGCTTCCTGACATGCATGCTCAACTATGCCTCCTGAAGCTGTGACCACCATATTGGGGAGACTGGTGCCCACAAAGCCGTGAACCTCCAAATGGACACGGTGAGGTAGCTCACCACTGAGAGGTGCGGGGGTAGTGTACTCCGGAGCATCAGTGTATCCAACTGCCAAGGCCATGCGAGCCAGCTCTGCCATGAAACCCAACAAACCTTGACCACGGTGCGTAGCGGGATAACCTGCCATCTATGGAACACAAAGGATTGGAATCAATGCATGCTCAAAACCAAAAAGACCTCTAACCCATTTTTCAAAAATTCTAAAACCCTAGACTGACTTTACTTTTTAAAATCACCCCTTTTTAAGAACAAGGCCAAGTTTTTTTCAAAATTTATGCAAATGAAAGGATTTTTAGAAGGCTCTTAGGGTTTTTCCAGTTAGCTTTTCCTACAGTCAAAGGCTGGCTCTGATACCGACTTGTCACGCCCAGAAATTCAAACCAGAATTTTCAAAGCTAATTTGTGCATTCAATTCTCGTCCAGGAATCAGTCGAGGTACACAAATCGACAATTATTGATATTATAGGATCCACATCTTAGAAATAGTATAAAAGATTACAAAAATACCGCGGAAAAGAAAAGACTGACTAAACTGAAACTCGACTCTTGCGACGGAACTCCAACACACCACAGGAAACCTTGACATCGAATGCAAGCCTAATCCTCATCAAAACCTTCCTCTGCTTCAACCTCTGGCTCTGGTGGGGAAAATTGAGCAAGACTGAGTACTACCCACTGTACTCAACAAGTCATACCAGAAGAGAAGGTATGATGCAGGATAATTCACAAGGAAGGATAGGGTTTCATTTGCATAAACAACATTTCAGAAATAATAATAGTTGAAAGCAGTAAAACAATAGTATATAATTAAGCAATATTAAATAATCACTGTCCAACGTTAAACCCACGTTGCAACAGGCCCAACCATTCATCTATACTAGTCAAGTTCCATTAGTCTGATAATTATTTAAATAAGACTAATCACGGTGAATCTGGTTGATCGCCCATAACCATGGGCACGGCTATTCAAATAGTTTTACTATGATCAGAGGTGTACAACTGTACCCATAAGACATAGCCCCATGACACATTTTCGCGTGCCGGTGTACTACCATGATACCCCGGAAAGGGATTGTGACAGGACCCTTCACATAACCCCCTCTAACCAATCATATCACACCAAGGTTTCGCCCCCACTCCCATCAGGGTAATAGGCAGCCCTCCTCCCCCCTCCCCCGCGTGCCGCGGTGAATCTGGTAGCCGATCAACCCTTTTAACCGGGGTCAACCCAACTCCACGCCCACCCTCACTAGGGTACGTCAGCTAGAGACAGCTACACTACAGATCCAACTATTACCCATGTTGACTTGTGGTATGCATGGTAATTCTTCTAGGGTTTCCGGAGAACTGTCATTAACTGCCATGGGTGCCACTATTCAAAACCATTGCACCCACAGCCACCATTATCATATTTTAATATTATTAACATAGTATCACATACTTGACATCATCTGTATAATAATCTCCACTGTAGTATTTAGATAATGTGATCCCCTTAAATGAACTAAGATCTAAGTCAGGCTTAGCATGTCCTAAACCAATATCTAATCATATTGAACCCAAGTTATCAATTGTATATGGTAATCAAATCCTATGGCTAAGTATAGTAGGTACAATAGTCCCATGAAATGACATTCTAAAACATATGCAGTATTTGAGGAAAATGAGATATTTAAATAAAATAGGTACAATATGATCAATGTAAAGTATGACTTGCCTTGCTTTGAAGATTGGGGAACTTCGGCGACTACTTTGAAGTAAACGGGATCACAGGAATTACCGGAATCTACATGACAAATAAAGCACTCAACAAAACATGCTAAAAGTCTACTAAAAAGCACAAGAAGCTATTTTTAATGGATTCTTGACATTTTTCTAGATTTAATGAGATTTGAATGGACTAAAACGGAGCTCGGATTAAAATGATATGATTTTTAGAAGATTATCTCTATTTTTTCTAAAACAGAAAAGTTCTTAAATTATTTATTACGCAATTAAACCCCGAGCTGACGCAAGCGGCTGGTGCACTGGTATGGCTGATGTCAGCATGATGCAAGCACTGACGCGACGCTGACGCAAGCGAGGGCTGATGCAAGCGCTGACGCAAGCGACGCACGGGTACCGGTCCATGGTAGATTGGATCTACGGGAGCGGCGACGGCGGTGCACCACGTGGCAGCACACGTGGCTCCGACCTGGCGCATCACAACGATGGAGCGACGCGTGGGAGCGGACGGCCCTGATCTACCGCTTCGGTAGATCGATGGCTCTAGTCGCTAGGGTTCTCACGCGGCGGCGGCCAAGCTCGGACATCGGCCATGGCCGCGCGGCGCCGGCGGCTGCCGGCGATGCGGCGGCAACGGCGGACGGAGCGGCGCAAGGCTCGGGATGTGGCGCACCGACGCTAGGGCTTGCGGGTTTGCGTGCGACGGCACGGGATCTATGCGCTAAGCTCGAGACCAAACGAAAAGAGAGAGAAACAGGGGTCCTCACTGGCGATGGAGAAGAACACGGCGGTGGGCGGCGACGAAAATTGGGCGTCGGTGATTTAGGGCACGAATCGGCTTGCGGAAAACGGAAACACGGGGCAGACGAACTCGGTTTCTTTAATAGGGGGAAAGGAGACCGGATTAGGCACGGATCGGCTGAAAATTCCTCGCCGTTGGTTCAGATTTAGAGATAGAGACCGATGCGGGTACGGCTAGGGTTTACGGGATTCGCACATGAATCCGAGCAACGCGTGAGTGGGGAGGGACGGCACGAGCTCGGGCGGGTGCGGTGCGGCACGTGCGGCTCGAGTTGCGGCGGGTGCGGCGCGGGATGGTTCGGGATGGGCGGCGCGAGATGGCGCGGCAGCGCGCGAGGCACGGATGCGGGGAAGGGGACGGCCTTACAGGTGGTCCCCACCTATCGGCGGCCCGGGCACCCAAAGGACGGGAGATGGACTTCTGTAGGCGTGGAGGCGATTCGTGGGTTGCGGCCCACGGGCGAAGAGGAGGAGCGCACGGCGTGACTGGGAGGAACTGTGCCATCGACCCGATTAGGATTTGGGCGGGAAAAAGGATGACCAAAAAAAGAAAAAATAGGAAAATGTGTTCCCGGGATTTAATTAATTCTGACAATTTTTTTAATTGGTTAAAAAGTATTTCCTATGCTCTAAAAATTCCACTAAAAATCCAGTTAATGCATTTTGACATGTAGAATTTAAGAAAAATCCTACCATTCCATTTCCACTTTTTAAATGTATTTTAAAATTAATTGTTTGCTCAAGGTTAATTCAAAATTAAAATTCTTTTTGGGGATTATTTAAACGATTTTTAGGGGCACAACTACTGGGTGTGACAGCGGCCTTGGACCGTCCTAGCGAGGAGAGGGAGGGCGCGCGGCACGGAGTGGGCGGGACGGCCCATGGCCTGGGGAGGGAAAAATCAAGAGAATTTTCCGAAGGAATTTAATTAGATAATCCTATTTAATTTTTAAAATTATTTTCCTTGCTCTGAAAATTCCACTAAAAATCATGTTAATGTATTTTGACATGGGAAATTTATGAAAAATTTCCCCAAGCCCATTCCATTTATTAAATGGATTTATTTAATAGGGTTCCACTCGAGTTAATTCCCAAAAATTTCTTTGCGTAATTTCTCATATGAATTTTATAACTAAAGGGAGAATTTTGGGGTGTGGTAGTGAGTTTCCTCACCGCGTTAGTCTAGAGGTTCATGGCATCCCCACCTACTTGCCCAATATGATGGTCATAGCTTCAGAAGGCACGTTTGAGCATGTATGTCAGGAGGCCGCCTACAGGATGATGGCCAGGATCTGTGAGAGGTATGGCAATTTCGCGGTAACTGTCGAAAACCGTGCAAATTTCACCATCAAACTTTTGAATCCGAATAGGTGACGATTTCGTGGTTTGGTCATGATTACCGCACGGTTTGGCACGGTAACCACGATATGAGCTGTAGTTATCATGTTACGTTTGGCATGAAAAGATCAATGCTAAAAAAAATATAAAAGTCTAAATGTGTGGAGAAATTCAGGATAATTAGAATAATATATAGGATACTTGCAAACCTAACTTGTGGATATAATATACAAAAATTCACCATGACCTTTTCTATATTATGGACTTCGAAGCAATTCAATAATTCATAACATAATAATTCAACAACAACAATTCAACAACCCCACATTTCAAAGCACAATGATGTCCACATGTAGCTGAAACAATAGAGTTTATAATATAATGTCCACGACTATAGATATCATAGTTCATATGACAAGCGAGACGAATAGAGAAGTTATGGTTTGAAACAAAGGAATAAAACAAGTATATACTGACATAGAGCATAGCTAGGTGTTCCACTAATTATATGCCATGTTGTACTCCTCTGTGGACATGAGCATCAAGCCATGTGAGTGTAGCAACCCCACCTTGTATTCCTGCCAACTTTGACCTGTCCATGAGGTTGTTGATTGCCACTGACCGTACAATTGAGCATATCACTAGGCTCTTGCCACTCATACACCCCTGTAGGAGGAGGATAATCAGAAGCTTGGGGATGGTTGTACTTGTACGTTGGATATCCACTTTCAATGCTAGAGGCACTGAATGAGCTGTAGCTATCCTGTGGTGTGTCAAGCTGTTGTTGTTGTTGTCGGCCTCTCGAAGTAACGATAGTTTGTTGAGAGCTTGGAGCACCATGATTCTGGTCCTGAGTAGCATGAGTGAAATCAGCTTCACCTACAAATCAAATAGTAGGAAGAAAATTAGTCAGTCGTGAATTGCATGGTGAAAGTTGAAAAGTAAACTACATCATACCAGTGAATTGAATCAGGCTGTGGTGATCTGACTGTGTTGTGTGACCCCTAGAAGGCACATCAGTGGTCCCATGGCCTCCTTGACCACCGTCGTCTTGTATCGGTTCTTGAGCTACAATCATCGTACTCTTGGTAGTCCTGGCTTCCTTGAGTCTCATCATCTCTATCAACACTCCTCGACCATGTTGTTGGACCTTTTTTGGATGGAGGTTGTTTTGGCTATTGTCGAGTCTTTCTTTTTCTAATATGAATGTCACCTATAGTCATATTATCCCACTTAGAAATAGTAGAAGCTCACGTGGTCTTACGCAGGTCAGTTAAGTCCACTAGGTTGGCTACAAGTGGACTAGGCACGAGAGCGTCACTCTCTATTGAGTCTTCATCTAGTTCAAGGCAAGCATTGGACCGAGCATTGTCCATCCAGTCTCTAATCTGATTATTAGTGTCGTAGAATGATAGGTCCGCTAGTCTTTGAAGGGGATCATCATCCTCCTTTCTAACTTGTCATTTGCTTGCTGAATTCGAAGGCGAAGGTTGTAGTTGACATAAACTAGCTTGTTGAGCTTCTTGTGTGTAAGTTTATTACGGATCTTGGTATGTATGAATGTGAATGTGCTCCAATTCCATGCACATTCACTTAAAGAGCAACACTGACCAACCAAATACAACGCAAGCTTCTTCAAATTCGGCGTATCTGAAGCAAACATAAACCACCATTGTGCTGCAAATGATGAGTTTCATGACATTTTATAATTCTAAAATCTAAATGTGTCGAAAGCATTAGGAGTTTTGATGGTTGGATTATGAGAAACATACCAGGGGAAGTTTTCCCATCAATCACCATCTTTCTTGCAAGCGGCCTCCCAAATTTGCCACTCTTATGCTGATAAAACTTAACCACAAGCAAAGCGACAGCAGTCATATTGTTGTCCATCACCCACTCGAAGACCTGATGCAGGTCTTGCAAGATGGTCGCACTTGCAGTGTACACGTAGTGCGTTCGAGGGTTCAATGCTGCAGCTACAAAAACAAGGCACAAATTAGGTAAAGTGTCATTTACTATGAATTGAATCTACTGTTAAGAACATAAGTTCTAGCTATTTACTGGCATTGATGAGTGCATCGTTTGTCAGGTGGCATTGATGAGTGTATCATTTGTCAGTTCGTGCATCCTTCTGTCAATAATATCCATGTAAGATGCATATTTGTCCCTTTCACGAAACAAGGCATAAATTAGTTAAAGCCACTAAAGTCGTCACCTTCAGTACGAAGTTAGCATCCTAGCTGTGGCCCATCGCATCAATGGACTTGTGAAAAAACATTATTCCATTGCAATTTATCATATGTGCCACCTTGATCCTCCACACCCCTCATAAATTTTCCCTCTTGTCGTTAGGCTTGCATAGCTGCTTCCATTTGTTCCTCCTCGTCGGCATCACCTGTTAGGTCATAATAGTTGACCCTTGCCACTTCAACCGTTCTTGACCTATCAATCTTACGCTTGACACCTGAATCCTTTATCCTCTCCAACTCATGCTTGAAGAATTCACTGACATCTAGAGACACTGAATTGCAATATGTTGTCTCCTTCCCTTTTTCCAGCCAAGTGAATTTTAAGTCGAGTTGCCCCACCGCTGCTCTTTTTTTGATGACAATACTTACAACGAAATCATGGTGGTATGTTCTCCCTATGCCCGCACACAACTTCCCTACTATTTGCCATCTCCACCCTAAATCATATGGAAAGAATACGGCATTATGAAAGAAATCACCAAGTCGACATAGCTACCCTTACGTAACATAATAACAAATAACAAATATCATTTTCCACATCACTAGTTCACTACAAAACCATATTTGATCTATTTCACCGCACTTCATATGTCAGCAAACAACAATCTTTCCCAATAGAAATACTCTACAACTTAGAAAACTATGACTTGCACAACATTCAAAATTTGCATAACATTCAATATTTGCACAAAGCTATAACACGGTTCAATCGCGGTAGGAACCACGGTTACCGCGCGGTAAAATGTGGTAATCTCTGGAATAAATAGCACCAAGGTCAACCGCTAGACGGCGGTAATCAAATGAAACCATGTAGTTATTAGTGAAAATCGTGCGATTATCACGTATACGGAGAGGGTTACCTCCACATCGTGCTTCTTGGCGATAACTGCCACCTCCAACGTGGTTACCGCCGCTTACCGTACGGTTACCACGGCTGCCGGTGCATAAGCGGCGGATCTGGAGCGATGGATCTGGCGCTGTCGCCGCCTCCCACCAGCGCGCTCGCCTCTCCCTTAGTCTCTCACCCCGTGCCGACAGAGAGAGAACGAAAAGAGATACCTTGGAGATATTTTCTCCTCATTTGGGTCTTAATGGGCTAGATGAACAGTGTAAATCAAGGCCCATTACTTTATTTTTCATTTTCTAAACTACTCTCAGTTTTGCCCTCAAAAGTGTTTTATCTTACTTTTTTCAAAAAAATCACCGTCTGCTACTAAAATTTAAGAACTACATCCATGATTTTTTTTTTATTTTTTCGATTTTTTTGGAAATTTTGAATTCGCCCAAAATTCATCAAACCTAGTGTCGATAACCATTACCGTGTCGCTGTGGTAACAGAAACCCTGGGAGCTTCCACACGTAAGCTGAAAAGAACAGCATAGAATAACAAGAAGTTATTTTGCATTGACTGACTTTTACCAATTACATAAGAATACCCTCGTCAAAAAAAATCCAATTCTTAGCTATGAACCTAGATAAACACATGTCCAGTTCATAGCTAGATTATGTTTTTTAAACGTACACCCTCCGTTTTTTAAAAAAATAAAGAGTAAATGTCACTTAAGCTTAGGTTCTAAGTTGTACAGAATCACAGGATATTGTGATTTAAGTTGTACAAACAATCACAGGAGTTTAACACGTGACACTTAATCAATTAAGTAAAGTTTTCAAACTCACACTGTTGATAATTTTGACTTTTACCTTTTAAGTTTTTAAAATTTTGATATAAGAGTACGTAAAATTAATTAATGGTGAGGTTTTATAATATTTACTCAAAAATACAAAATCTACTTCTAGGGATTCGTCGTTTTTTTTCGGGCGAAGAGTACATATTACACTGAGGTTTGGGTCACAATTTCACATGACTGCAAAGGGCAGATCATAACTGTTCTAAACTTCTAGTGGTAGCAATAAAGTAACAGAGACAACATAAAACAAATCATCCCAACTCATCAACAACGCCTCCCAATTGCCCAAAAAAATAAGTCCGCCATTTTACATGCTCCATCAGGCCCCTCTAAACATACACCTTACAGGCACTGGCAGCAACACAACACAACATACAACTTGTATAAGTCCTGCTGATTGGGGCAGGCACTGGGCAGGAAGCTGCGGTTTGGTATATGGCAAGCCAACATTGGGAAAATTCTAGTAATTTTCCACCATGGCATGGTGTACAACAAATTACTACCTTCTTAGGTGAAAGAATCCAAAAATAAATCAATATAAATGGCTCCAGAACGCCTCGTCAAATGTTGCATTTGTCGTACCCGTAGAACCATGAGCTGGCATCACTGCTTTTAGAGACCTCGACCGACTGGAAGGGCTTGAACTCCTCTCGCCATTGCTCATCGCCGAAACTCCCACCCGTGTCGTATCTAGCGGGGCCGGTTTCACTAGGCTCAGGTGACTGTACAACATTGCTGGGCAGTTTGGATTCAGTGAGCCGCTGGTTTAGCACAAGAACTTCTTGGTCATGATTCCTCTTTAAGTTGTTGATTTCTTCAAAGGCCTTGTTCATCTCCTGCTCTGCCAACTCAGCCCGCTTCTGCAGCAAAGGAAGAGATTGTTCTTTGTTTTGAAATAGTGACATCAATTCAATCATCATTGTTCTAATTTTTCAGGTTACTTAAATTTTAGTTGCTATTGCACAAGTTTAAGTAACGAGAATCAGATAAAAAAACAATGCAAATCACAAAAGGCAAAATAATTGGTACTCCATATTACATTATTTCCAAATGGGAATTAAGATGCATGAAATGGATATTAGCCTGACACATGGGTGCAATTGGCTCAGACAAGATTTGAAAAGAATTTCATTTGGACACCAAAGTGAAGGAATGGAACCATAGAAAAGCAGAACAATGGAAGAATTAGGTGTTCGGTTTTAACTGGGAGCTCAATGCAAACAACATCAGATTGGCTTTGTCCTGTAGTATTCAAGAGCAGAGCATATAAAAAAGATGTTAAGACTCAGGATCACCTCCTTGAGGAATTTAGCATGTAAATAGCTTTATAAATTATAGAATCGAACTTAATGTACTGCAATAACTACATACCAAGCATCTCTACATATGCAAAGCAGAAAATGTATATGAATGCAAGTATGCAACTATGTATGCAAAGCAGAAAATGTTACCTGCGCAAGTGATGCAGCTTCCTCAGCATCATTTAACCGTACAAGAAGCTCACCAGCAGCCTGCACAGCTTCAGCAGTATCACTTAGCTGTTGCTGGAGGCCTTTATTTTCATCCATCCAAAACCGTCGCTCCTTCTCTCGCTCAGCTCTTAAAATTGATACTTGTCTAGCAAGAGCATTAATGAACCTAGATTCAGCCCCACGCACACCAGCTTTTGCTGCTTCCTTTTTCACATCTTCAATCCCATCGTTGATTGTGCGACACATTGAGAGCAAGGATGCATGTTTTTCCTGTAATTCACAATACTGTTCTAGAATTCTAGCATGCCCCTGCATTGCCATTTCCAATGCCCCCTTTAATTCCTCTGAGCATTGCTTTTCTGATTCCACTTCAAGCTGCAATTGTTCAGACAGAGATCTACTCTTCTCAAGCTCAACTCTAAGCTCTTCTATAAGTGTAATCCATCTACTCTCACCAGCATCAACAATGCTGTGGCCATCATCACCAGCTTCTTCCAAAGCCGAAATGGTTGGACGATCTGAGATGGTACTAATTGCCTGGACAAGTTCAACTGGAGGTCTACACAATGCTGTTGATGATGATAGCATGTAATGCAACTGATTTTTCAGGTGTTGGATCTCCTCCAGTAAAACTTCCTTCTCATCCTTGAAGTTTCTGTACCTCTCAAGTTCTTCTTGGATTCTTTCAAGCTCGATTTTAGCACTCAAAACATCAGGATGGTTCTCATACTTCTGATGGAGAATCTGTTTTTTTATACAAAAGGACATGTTCAAGAATATAGCTTCCTCAATTTAAAAGAACCAAGTAAATATTTGGCAACATAGGAAAATAAAGGGAAAAGCAGAAGACCTTGTTTTCATCTTGGAGAGAGAGATTCTCTGCATGCATAAGTTCTTCAGTTGGTAAAATCCCATCCACAAGTGTTTCAAGCCTTGCAATTTTTTCTTCTCGTATTTGTGCAATTGCAGCACTGCATTCGCGTTCGTGCTTATATTGTTGCACCTGCAAAAAAAACACTTCAGTTGGATGAATAAAAGATCCTTAAATCTGATAGGTGGCAAGGCACCAACCAAACGTTTTAGCTGTTGAATTTCAGCAGCTTGCTTTGCACACTGTTCATCACGTAACATCTCTCGCCTGATGGCTCCAGCGAGGACCTTCTCCACAGCCTATAGGAATAAAACAAACCTTTGCATAAGTTGTCATGATGATATTGCAGATAAATGGTGCACACATCTGCACAGTAAGTTAGTAACCTACTTTAAAGACTTGTTCCTGTTGCTTTAGATCATTAGAGGGTATTGATCTATCAACTGTTACTAATTGTAGATCTATGCAATCATAGATTTCTCTGTTTCTATCTGCAGTTGCTTCAGGCTGACTGCTAGGAATTAGAGCCATAATGTTTTGTCTTGGTTCAGATTCTTCGGGGTCGGTTTGAATAGCCACATCAACTTTGCAAACTGGAACAGAAAGATGACCATCCATAAGTCTAGTGTTAAAACCTAACGATGATCTCCTCCAAGCAACACTATTCCGATGGCTTTCAATGACTTGAAGGCCCTTCTGAATGCTTGCTGCCAAGTTTGACTTGCATCTACTTTTTTCAACATCCACATGAGGAAATGAAGACTTGTCTTCTAAATTACAAGGTTTCTCAACATCATTGTCATCAATCTCCATCTCCTCATCACTATCATCTTTGTTGGTTGGGAATGCTGTAGGACGACTCAAGCTCATTTTAGAAAGAAAGCTATTTTGAGCATTCCACCCAGTGGAAGGGCTGCCATTGCTTCCTGGCAAGCTCCCATTTGATCTCACGTGGTGAAGCTCCTCCTGCAATAACGATAGAGGCAATTAATTGAAAATCCTGATTACCAAAAAGAAATTTAAATAATACCTTCAGCTGCCTGATTTGCTCACGAAGAACATTGACGTCATCCTCTCTTTGCTCATTGACAACAGCATTGTTTTTTATATCTTTTGCACGGTGAGCGAATCTTAGAGTGCTTAGTGTTTCACTCTTACAGCTGCAGAAGAAAAAACAAATTATTAGCACATGAAGAAGCAAGAATGGCAAAAGAAAATAGCATGTCATAGTCTCAAACATTACTTTTGTGATGGTGAAACCGCACAAATCATTGCGAGCTTAGCATTACCACCAAGTGATTCTTGCAAAAGAAAGGTTAATTTTGAATCTCGATAAGGAATATGATGCCTTTGTTTTCCAGACTGGGATACTTCTGCCAGTATATTAATCAGGTTTCTGCAGCAACAATAAGTGGTAGCAGAAAAATAATTAGTGAATATTACTTCCCTCCGGCCATAAATTTTGATGTTTAGGAAAAGATTTGGTCAACATTTTGAAATTTCGATCCTCAATGACTTTTGAAATTTTGATCATCAATGACTTTTGAAAAATGGTATATGCAGATTTGCCTTGAAAAATACTATCATAAATCATGAACTTATTAGAATTTATAAACTTATTTAATATAAAACTAATGGTCAAATATTCAAAAAGTTTAACCAAATCCTATCCTAAGCATCAAATATTTCTGACCAGCGTAATTAATTTTAAACTGCAGATGACTGAATGTCTGTGTTTTGTTAGTTCTAAAGAACATACTGTAACTATAACTAGGCAATTTTGCAATCATATACAATGCAAGACATAAAGGGTCATCTAAGGAGCCCACGTCTAGTCCATGTCAAATCAGCATTAAAAGATCATAAAGAAACCCCTGAGTATTTGTCTCAAGTTTAGTAGTTTGTCCTGTCTTTGATACATTTTTGTTTCCAAATGCATTGTATTTATGATGGCAACAGGGAATACTTGTATAAAATCAGTACAAAACAACCAAAAATCCTTTAGATGCAATGGAAAGGGCAATAGTAATTAGGCTTTCAACACATTCTTCATTCTTAAACAAATCATACCCCAATTGTGAAAGTGAACGATTTATGTTCCCTGCTTCTTTTAAGCGATCACCAGCTGCATTTGTTAATTTTTGCCGTTCTGATCCAGCAAGATCAACCAAGTTGATCCTGCTTGTTCTTGTAAAGTTTGATCCGTCCTCCATATCCTGTCAACAGTAACAAAGTTGAAGAACTATAAGATCATGACGAACCATAAGTTATTGGAAGCATATGAATTGAAATTAGCATCAGAGTTATTTAGGTTACTTTGATATATACATGATACCTCGTTGCGTTTACAGACAGCATAACATGCAAAGACATGAGCAGA
The DNA here is from genome assembly GCA_019925245.2 of Oryza australiensis. Lineage (NCBI taxonomy): Eukaryota > Viridiplantae > Streptophyta > Magnoliopsida > Poales > Poaceae > Oryza > Oryza australiensis. Next base: position 346,852 of record JAIFGZ020000096.1, read on the forward strand.
AGATAAATCAAAAGGTAATGCCACCAATTTTTTTTCAGGGAATGCCCACCATATGCGAAAAAGCTAAGTGTGAATATATGCCCAGCATTACAGAAAAACATATGAAGATGTAACAGACTACTTAAGACTCTCCAGGGATGTCCTCAATTAGCCATCATCAATCATCAATGCAACTTTGAACTATCAGGCATCAAGGAAATACCCTCATGGTAATGCATCCACAAAATTACAACCACAAGTACCTATCCTACAATTCAGTTAAAGTTTGCCTTCTGTAGGGAAAAGGAAAAGATCGTGGCAAGGGCAATAAAGCTACTCCAAAGATAAAATGTCAGTTCAGAAAAAGAAAGCAACCTATTGTGTAAACACCAACAACGCTCCTATAAAATACACTTAGCTTACTAATGTAATAAAAAATATGCAATCATATGCTCAAAAGGTTGGTTGTAGGTCAGGGATGAGGGATAAAATTTAGTGTGTCATTCTTATGAATCAGATAATACCTTGGATTCTGACTTAATGAAACAAGTAAAAACACAGTGTGATCGTGAGCTTTCTGCATTTGCAGTAGTAGCCTCAGTTCTTCGGTTTGCCAAACCCTGCACCATCATTAATAAATAAAATGAAATTATCCATGAAAGAGATGCAAATTGGCAGGCCATAGGGAAGAACCAGTAGTAAAGACACTCGCATGGAAAATTATCAAAACGTGTTAAAACAGATAATATGCATCATTTCTTATCTTTTCCTTATCTAAAATTTATCTTTAGGATCAATTTTCCTTAGCTACTAGTGGAACAAATAATCTTAAAACAACATAGGCTATGAAGTAGTGTATTATTCTTATATGGTTAGAACATCTACATCAATAAAGTCACTTCTGAGTAGTAAATACAACTTTGTTAGAAATTGGTGTAAGCATTTATCATTGCAACTACATGAAAGAGCATACAAGCATTGATGATAAGGTTTTAGATGCCAAGACAAACAGTTTTACCTTTTCTAGCAACTGAGTAACATCCTTTATCGTGAACACGAATTCCTTTGTCAATGACTCAACATAAACAGAAGCAGTACAAACATCTTCTCTAATCTGAAAATGTACAAGACGTATCAGAACAAGCCTAGGAATTTAATTAAATTCTGAAACTTCGTTTCACCTGAAGATTTCTTTGCACAGGGTCCAACAAATCAGTAATTTGTTCATTGTAGATCTGCATATATTAAAAAATAATTCAGGATTTCTATCACAAGAAAGAATCATAATTGTTGTAATTTTAGAGACTTAAATAGCACTTGCCTCAAGGAAAGAGCAGCAGCAATGGTATACTAGTTGTTTATCGGAGTGTTTAGCCTGCTCCTGCGAATGAACAGTACATATGGACCTTCAATTTGCAGTCAGAAAAAAAAAGAGCTATAAAGCAAACCATAGCGTACCTCTTTAATGCGTGAAAACAGTAATTCAAAAACACGAGGAGTCAACCCCCTCTCTTTGCTGGCTGTATCATCGGACAAGGCAGACAGTGGCCCCCACATCGTGTAAGTCTTCCCACTACCAGTCTTACAAAGTAGAAATGAGAGTGTATTAGTCAACTTTCTTTACAGAAATCAGAGTGGAGCAGAAGAATGAAATGCGGCTCAAGCCTCAGTTACCTGTCCATAAGCAAAAATTGAACTATTGAAGCCAGCCAAACAATTTTCCACTAGCGGTCGACCTACAAGCTGGAAGATATTCTCCTACACATGCAACCCACGATCAAACCAAGGTAGATATGCCACAAGCACATTCTACTACAAATACTGCTAACAGTAAAAGCCAGGTAATTGTGCCACATGCACCGCACCTTACAAAAATTGAAATGAGTAAAAAAACTCAAGCTAGACCTCCCATGAACTTTCGAAAGGACAAAATGGGAGAAAAAAATCATATAGAATGCCTGCATCCACTAATACTATCCCTTAAATCATACAAAGTACAATGAAATTGAACGTTCTACCGCACATTAAAGGTAAACCCAGTACGCCTCATAAGCAATCAAATAAGCACAAATGCAGTAAGCGCACAACTGTAAACGTGTAAATCTGAACATACTAGCATTGGAACTAAAATCGTATACCCTCCTACCTGCGTGGAGGCCTCATCAGCGACCGAATCAAAGGTGAACCCCTGCCCGTGTATCTCGACGGAGCCGGGGCCGGTCTTCCGCACGCACACCTCCTTCCCAGCCCCCTCATCCTCCTCCTCCGCGCGGCTCGGCGGACGCACCCTCACCACAACCTGTCACGAAAAAACCACAGGCATCAAACCAGATCCAGCCAGGGTCCCTTTCCGCTCCACCAATCCGAAACCCTAGCCTACCTGGACGCCGGAATCGCCGCCGCTGGGCGTGCCCTCGGGCGCGGGGGCCGCAGAGACGTCGAGGAGCTTGCGCTTGAGCGGGGGCCGCGGCGGGAGGCTGCGGTTTTTGGCGGCGAGGGGCTGCAGCTTGCCCGACGGGGAGCGATACGGGGAGTGGTCGTACGGGGCGGGGGAGGGGGACGGGTCGACGTTCTCGTTGGGGAAGCGGCGATGGCGGCCGTGCGACGAGGGCGTCTGGGCCTCTCCGCCCGCGGCGGCGTGCGGCGGCGGGGAGGCCGCCGCGCGGGAGAGCTTGGACGAGAAGAGGGACCTCATCGCTGGATGGATTGGCTTCGAGCGCAGGGGGAAGAGAGTGGGAGGAGTGCCTGGAGTGGTGAGGAAGGGGGAATTTGAATTCTTCTCGGAAGCGTGCCGTTGTGGTCGTGTGTGCGGCGTACATCCACCTCACATCAAGAATAACAGTGAACTACTCCCATCAAAACAATTAAAATAGTGAAGTACTTTAAAAAAACAAATTTAATAATTTTGACTAATAATTATACTTACAATATTAATATGTTTTATATTGCTAGAGTTATACTAATATTATATTCGTTTATAACATTATATAAAATAAATTAATTATCAAATATATCATTGAAAAAGGAGAGCGAAAAGAAAGGAGGATTGAGAGCGAAAAGAAAGGAGGAAAAGAAGTAAAAGAAAAAAGCGAGACCCGCAGGAACTTACATTTGTATATGTCCTAAACTCTTAGAAAGAACAGATAGGAGTATTAAATTTCAACTCGTTACTCAGGAAATCTGTTAAAAATAGAGCTCGGAGAAACCCTGATTTTAGATCCTGTAATCAGTGGCGGAGCGTTATGGCTCCTTCAGCTTCATGCAAATTACGCTATATTGAATATATGTTTATTTTTATAGATAATGATTAGCCATCTTTAACATATTAATTTATGTAGATAATGATAGTCTATAAAGTTCCGTCACTGCCTCTAATATTATTCACGTACTTATACATGAGAAATGAGAAACGAGTTTTGTAACTTGATTAGTATAAAATTTGTAACTTTCTTTCACATAGCATCTGAATAATTTTCATTTAAAATCTATTTACTGTACAGTGGAAGCATGTAGAAATATAACTTTTTTGTTATTTACTGCATATGTGATGATAATTTCAATTGTTTAAATTTGTCGACAGTTTGTAAGCTTTAGGTTGTAATAATAGAAAGCCCGTGTGCTACGGCAAGGAAAGAAGTTTCAGTTTTATGGACTGTTTCGTATGAGATCCGTGAAACTCTTTTTTTGGGGGTGTAAATATCCCTATTCGATCTGGATTTCCTTTTGGCTTAAGTGAAGGCGAGAAACAAACCCGCAAAGGTGTGAATTCTTTCCTCCACTAAATTTATAAGAATATAAAATTAATTTTTAGGACAAATTTATTAAAATAATGTATATCCTTGCTTGGTTATTTGGATTTTAAGATATTTTAAGCTTTGTCAAAGTATATATCTTTTAATTATTTGTTTGCATTATTAGATATTACAGTGTTAACATGTGCATGTGCATGTTACTAGTTCCCTCTCATTTGTTTATAAATTCATTTTTTAGTCATTATTGTAGTTTATAAAATTAAGATATATATTAAAAATAGATAAAAGGAAAAAAATTATATTGAAATTTGATAATGTAGATGTATTTTAGTTTTTTAATTTTATATTAATATATGTGAAATGAATAAAAATTTATTTTGAAACGAAGAAAAAGTATACTCAACATCTCATCAAGATCAGCACTAAAATCAATATATACTGCTCCTGCCAATGAATAATCTGGAGGACACACCGGACCAGATGGCGTGAAAAAACCACGTCCAACTTCCTCTCATTAAAGAAACTAGGAAGGAGATCCAGTCAACACTGTACTGGCCCTGCAGCCCACCACTGCTCATGGCCCGTATTCCCTCCGTATGAAAGAAACAACTTTTACAAACAAACCATTCATCATCAGAAGTTATTTTTTTTAAGACAGATGATGTAGGCCGTAGCGCCTCTAGCCATTGTGTTTGTTGGGCTTCCAGTTAGGATCAAGCAGAAACCTGAAAAAGACCATATCATGAATGAATTATGATGTACTGTAGGATTATAATTGATTCATCGTCAGAAATATATATATATATATATATATATATTGGTGAACATTTCAGACGTGTTTACCCTTAATAAATGCTGCTAGTTTCTAACATAAAAGAAATGCTAAGTTATAAGATATTTAAATATAAACAAAACAGAAAATTGGCACATTTTATGTCCATTAGAGCATTGCCAACAGCCATCCAAAATTCAATCCCCTAAAATATTATTTTGAGATCTCTAAAAAGAATTTAAGACATGAATATATCAGTATCTCCAAGAGATACTCAAAATTCAACTCTCCAAACCAATAAAGTGGGCCAGCTAGAAAACTACCAACAGAATTTGTCGTTCCTCTCCTCCCCCCTCACACGCGTTGTGCCCTTCCTCCGTGGCGTGCGACGTACTCCTTCCTTTCGACGCAGCACCTCCCGCCATTCATTTCATTATTTTTCCTTCAGGACGTTCAATCTCCTTGACATCGTAACTAACAGTGAAAGCATTCAACAATGCTTCCATTGGTTTCAGCTGTCATATGAGTATTTGGCCCAAAATCATATTTCACTTGATTATTAGCACGGAGAAATCTCTATGAATCCACATGTTTGAATTTATGATTAGCAAGATCTCATGTATTTTACATGGAAAAATATTGATTCTGCAATTATCATAGCGGATGTTACCCAGTAAAAAATTTTAGCCTTTTTTATGTCAATGGTGTCAACAACATAGAGTTGATCATGGCCTAAATGCGAAGTAGACAAAACATGAGACTAAGAGCTGAACTACTTGATATGAATTTCAGCAGCAAAAAAAAGAGCAGTTTTGCAAGCAGCAAGATATTTCAGCAGCTGCAACAGTAGTTTTCAGCACCAGCAAGCAGCAGTTTTCAGCAGGGAAAAACTGCAATTTTCAGCACCAAAAAGCAGAATTCTTCAGCAATAACAAGCAGCAGTTTTCATCAGCCAGCAGCAGCAGATTTCAGCACCAGCACCAAGCAGTTTCCAACAACAGCAATCAAAAGATTTGAGCAGCAGCGACAATCAGTTTTCAGCAAAATCATCCAAGGTCAAATACATACATACATACATACATACATACATACATACATACATACATACATACATACATACATATACATATACACATAGACATGTATATATATTGAAGATAACAACTATCCCATTAATGGACGGAAATAAATCTTTGAATGTCACTAAACCCTACCTAGAGCAAGTTTAAGCAATACTGCAACTTTGAAAGAGCAAAGTTTCGACGGACGAAATCCTCTGATCGCTCAGGGATCAATTTGTGCAGAAATCAACTCCGGGCGAGTCTTGCACGATGAAGGCCATTGATTGGGCATCTCCGGCGGATGCCGGCTGGTCGCATCGGGCCTTGTTGTCTGCCTGAGACAAGGGCCGGTCTTAGAGAGTTCGATGATCCAGTGCAAAATTATAAATATGGGTCTTAATACTACAGATAAAAATAGTAATATATATAATATTGTTCATAAATATTTAAAGTGTATCTAAAAGATATATATGAAAAACTTTGTAAATATTTTCTTACAATTTTCTTAAGGTATTTTTAGACATGAAATCACTGATAATAGTATTAATATTAATCTCATATAGCAATTTCCTTTTATGAAAACATCTAGCAATTTCTTCTCGTTTAGCCATTTAATTTAGACTCGACAAAATAAGAATGGAACGGAATAAAAGCCGACTCACTCTGCAAGACTACATGTACACAAAACGAATTAAGAAGCGAGAATGAATCATAAGAGATTGAGGGATGATGGTGGTAATAAATCGGAGCTTTGCAAGCAGATAGGGCTTGATCACTTGATCGCTAGCAATCGACAAGGGGAGGAGGAGCTCGATCGTGGTGATTCAACCGACGCAAAGTTGTGACGGTCTGTCCGGTGCCATGGTGGATGCGGTCATGCGATGCGGTGAAATTGGAAACGTCATGTGCACCCGTAATACGCGGGGCCCTGATTTCTTGGGGGCCCAGAGCGGCTGCCCCTCTCGCCCCCCTCAGGACCGGTCCTGCCTGGGACAGAGTGGTGCCAATCTGACACGAGGAAGGCAATGTTGTGAGACGCGACGGGGCGGAGGGCCGATTAGCAGTGGTGGTGCTTGGGGAGATGGGGCCGGCGTGATGGCGTCGCCGGAGCACGCGTCGTCGCTGGAAAAATTGCCGATGCGGGGTAGCTTGGGGGAGCAATGGCTTCTTTCCGAACAGCTACGAGGAAGGTAAGGCCGACGGCAGAACGGATCGACTTGCCGGCAGACGAGGGCGCAAAGAAGAGCCTAGCGGAATTATTTTTGCCCAACATGCATGAAGTGCCAGCGAAAGAAGTATTGGCCGCCGCGTCTCTTCCCCCTACACGTTGAGAGCGATATACACGGGGTTGGAAGTGCTAAACTTTTTGGAGTGATTTACGTCTACTGTTAGAACGATCTTTTTATGCAAAACCCCTTAATTTTGGTATTGAGAAATATAAGGGAGTTGTTGGTCATGCTCTTAGCTGCATGGAATAATCGGGTAAGAAGTAGGGGGAGCGGCGGATTCAGGGCCCGGCCAGCATGGGCAGCTGCCCGGGCTCCCGGTCGCCGTGGTGGACTCCAATGTTGTTCTTCTGTTAGCCAATGACATTCACTTCCGGTCAACAAGCGGCGTCAGGTGTCATGTTGCGGCGTCAGGTGTCATGCTTCTATACAGTAATACAATCTGTAGTTAGTATGGTGTCATACACGACTATTTGACCACCAAAGCAGCCTTTTAATTGGGAACGACAGGTAGAAAAAAGGCAAAACAAGCAGAAAATATTGTTAGAATTTTAGGCCTATTTTGATATATTTTAATTTCAAAATTAATCAGGTAATTAAACAATATTTTCATGACTATAGTGAGTGAAACAAAAATATGTGCACATGTTTATTTTTAACACAAATTTAAGCATAAACAATATGCAACAATATAAGTTTTAGAGTGTACCCAATATATACACTTGCACTGCCGGAGACATTAAGAGCAATGGCAGTTGGAACATCGTTACTATTTAGATAAGACATGTTGCATTTCCTGTCGATATAGCCGTACTAATCATTACTGTCACAATAACGCACGTACAACAGCGAACGATCACCAGGATATAGATGATGTAGATGTTTGTTATAAGTTGTCGTTCCTCGCTTACCTATTAATCTCCTCGGCCACAGTCACTTGTCAATTCACCCGAGCTAAAAAATTTTGGGTCCGTCATTGAGTAGGAGTGATAATACGTTCAACTTTTTAGTTTATAAAATTTAAAAGGCTGAATCTAGGCTTAATTTCTATATATTTTTACCCTAAACATATTTGTGGACGAAGGTAAGATTATAAAAGAAACTATAGGTCTTTACCCGATACCACCTCTAATTAGGAATAGTTTTGTTCACCGATATCCTCCTAATTTTGGCTGTGTTAGCAGCTGGGGCCGACGGGGAGACGGCCCCGCGTGCTTCTGTCGGCTGCTGCTGCCCGCGAGCGCGCGACGAGTGTCCTAGCCCCTTCCCCGTCGTCGAATCCGATCTGGCCAGTGATCCTGCGACAGAGAAGCGGCACAGGTGTCCAGCGCTGGTGTGGTTGGCGATTTGGTACAAAGGCCAGATGGGCCTACGATATCTTTGACGATTACCTTCGCTTTTAATTCATTTCGGCTCCCGTTTGTTGGATCAGCCGTATGCTAATTAAATCGAGACCTTTCCGTTCATAAACGCGATAGCTGTCAACCCATGGTTAGCTCGGCTGGCATATGCATGGACAATTTAAGCTTGATACGCTTCTGGAATTGTGGTCAGCGGGTTAACAACTCTTGACCATGCATGTATGCATCACAGCCCGATTTGGCACATGGAAACAGTAATGAGATATTCTTCGTCCAAGTATATAGAGTGAATTCTAATTTGAGTTATCTTTTATTATCAGATTTTCAGTTTAAATATTGTACACTGCTAATTCATTCTGCATCACTCCAACTCTCTTCTCTAATCATATCTTCTCTTTTAGTAAAGGTGTATCCTGCACATATGCATATAGGTGATAGAGTTCATTGGCCCCTAGGAGCGGGTATTACTCGAGGTTATTGATATGTAATAAATATTAGAGTAAAAAAATATCGGAAATATAGGTAGTCTAGTAAAACTACAATGATAAAAAGATGGTCTAATCTATAATTCACTCAAGTAGTACTAAAAGAAAATTCTTTATCTGTGCTCCAAAGTTGATCGGTTCTCTTATTCGTCATTACAAAATTGATCTTCTCTTATGCCCTTGGTTCTCAAATTTATCATTTATATGCCCTTTATAAATCCTCTATCGACATATACATAGATGAAAAGATGATTTTGCTCGTGTGTATCATTTTTACCAACAAAATTTGTTGGTTAATTATGAATAAATTATAGATTATATTTTCATGATGAAAGATAATATGCATATAAAATAAATAAAGCAAAAAATAATTTTAAGGTAAGACTTTTATACGTGTATTCTTAGCTATTCAAAATTAAACAAAACTAAAGACAAGGCTAAAATAATTGAAAAAAAAATTCAAAATCAACTCTAAAACGAAATTCTAAAATTTGAATTCTCGTTGTGGCTTATTAGCTGACGAGAAACTAATGGCAACTAATTTCATGCTATATATTAAAATCAAATTCAATGGGTTTTTCATAACACTTTATTACTCAAAATAACATTTAGGTTCATGAGAAATATTCAATAATCGTGGTCTATAATAAGATAGTATAATCCCTCCCAAAAGAAAAACAAAAACTACTGTCATGCATAAAACAAGTTGAGGCAAAACTGTCTTTTTACCCACCTACTTGATGACAAACGAAAAAAAATAACAGATGGATCCATGGAGGACAAAATTCAAGAATGAAAGGCAAATGAGATAATCGATCAACTTTGGAGGCCAAATAGAAAATTCTCTAGTATTTATGTCTCGCTAGTCGTTGTTTGGCTAAACCTAACAAAATAATTTCAAAAGTGCATTGTATATGTAAGAGCATCTCTAACATGTATATATCTATTAATTTTAATAATATATAATTTTATATAAAAATTAGTCTCCAACAAATCTTGTATATGTTTTTTTATTTTTCTAACACTTCATTTCGAGTTTCTCCATCACTTCTTATAACCAAGCACACACCGAGTCGTTATTTTTTAATATATTAAAATATATTAACATAAATAAAAAATCAACTTTTATATAGACTTTTTAAACAAAAATTACACATAATTTTTATACAACAGCCTTTAAAAATGCTCTAACAGGTGGGTAGAGGCATATGCATGCAATACCAGCTTGCAGGCATTTAGATGTGCTTTTTTTTATTGGGCGCAACACATAGATGGTATTATCGATTTTTTTCTTAAGGGAACACATTTTTCACAATCAATATAGTCTTCAAACTATACCAGATCAATTCGTTCGATATTAGACGATGTGCTCTTTGAGTGGAATAATATAAATTGTAGAGGGAAAAATCGTTTGCAGAATAATAAACGTGGAGACATGAGTGTGGTGGAGTTGACTGAGACGGCAAGGCTCGTGTGTAGTCTTCGCTGCAGCTGTCTTTCCTTGCCACCAAAAGATCTTGCGCTGATCCAACTGTGGCTTTGCTTTTTTTTTTTTGGGACTTGGACTTCCAACCGTGATTTGATTGGCTTGCCAAGTGTCCGGAGTATTTTCCAGAGGAATTTAGCATACGCTAATTTTATAAGGTTTTGTAAGAATGCAACTTTATTTTGTTTTGCACATAAATCACAGAAAATTCCTAGGTTTCAAGGAGGCCTTAATTAATTTGAACAAATGATAACTTCAAATAAATTTCATAGGATCTAACAAATATGCATGTATTTGAGTAATTCTAACTAATTTAGATCCTCACATTAAAAGTTATTTTAAGGCTTCCGATTTACATCGATATTTAAAATCATTCCTATAAACATATGCGTACAGTTTCACATATTACCGGTTTACATGGTTTATGTACACCGGTTTATGTACATAAACAATATCTATATTTTTTTAATATTATTTTTATTTGCAACGAGGGGTCTCACACTCTTGCCTACAATTTGGATCTTTGCCATTATAATTTACTGCTAACCTAAACCATCGAGCAGTGATATCTAACTATTCTAAGTTATCTTGTCAAGTCATGGTTGCATGCCCGATCACAGACCCCCCCTAGGTCTGCTTCCTTCACCCGTGTCCTATCCCCTTTCTCGCTCACACTCACCCACCCTTAAAAGTAAAAGTAAAAAGAGATAACCGATAGGTGTTTACCCAAACTTGCAGCATAAATGCAGGCACAGCACGCGTCTGCACATTGGATCCGATCAAGCTAATCTCTCGGGTTAATTAACTGGTGTGTTTGGCTAGACCAGGCGGATGATTAATTCTTCCCTCCTCCACCACAGTTAGCTGGCTGTTGAATTGTCGGCTCAGGAGACTCCATCGACAGTCAGAACAGTGTTTAGCGGATCGATCTACTCTGTCGCTTTCTCCATTGGCATGTGTCTCACTCTCCGTGGAAAAGATGCAGTGCTCAACCGCCTAACCAATGAAACCCTTTTGATGCTTCACGCCCATACTTAATAAGAAAAAGATAGTACTACAGAACCTTTTTCCAAGGGATAAGGTTCTCATAATGTCGAGCATTGTTTGGTGCTTACCCGATAGGCATATCATCTTTGAATTTAGACATTGTTCAAGACGTTTGTTTATCAGATCGAGCCGCGATTGATTTATACATAGTGATAAAGAAGAATTGCTTATATACAAAGAATTATTATGACCAACTTTACATATATATTCTAGGCTTGTGCCTACGCACACTCTTTGGCTGGGTTATTTCCAACAACTTCGAACCGTTTTCTGTTTATACGCTTTTATACCAAAATTTTTTATATAAGTTTTTTAAAAAACAAATAAATTTATTTTTAAAATTTATAATAGTTAATATTTAACTGATCATGCACTAAAGAATCCGTCCCGTTTCACTTGTTAGAATAAGCTCAACAGCCATATAGCTCTTTCAATCAAGCCCTTGGTAATGAGTCAATTCACCACACCCTAACTTTGGCATGTCCGAGGAATAGAAAGAGTATGATAGCATAAAACTAAAAAAAATGTTTCAAGAATTAAAATTACTAGATTTTAGGCACCTGAAAATTTATAAATTTTCAGTCACCTAAAATTGTACACTGCTAAGTGTTACCCTAAGTTGCAATGCTATGCAATATGTAATTGTACTATTCATTTTAACTCCAATAATGTTGTTATAGATGGTTTTACTTTATCTTTTTAGTCTAAGTTTGTGTTTTTCTTCATGTAACTTTGTATTGTTTATGAGTTATAAGCTTGTTTCATCTAATTTTGTAGTTAGATTATAATTGTATAATTATATGTTAGATTTCAAACTATTGGGGAGTGATAGTTGATAAGTATGGATTAGAAAAAGCGTCTGGATTATTTGGAAATTTCAGGTGCTTAAAAATATGAACCGACTCCTATGAAGTTCATGTGAATATGTTTTTGAGAACTCCTATGCATCAAACGAACCCCAAGTGTCTAATGTTTAGTAATAGTATTTTCAACAAACGGTTAGCTGACTTTCGGTGGAACATGGACTGACCAATTAGGAAGGGAATTGATTATGAATTTTCCTGATTCATGGGAGGTCTAACTTGATTCCAAAGGAGGCCTAACTAAAACTTTATATTATTGACTTTTTTTATAACTTTGTAACTATCTAGAACTACCAAATTGATTTGGTTGTTTTCTCGCTAGCTATTTCACTAAAAAACTAAAGTGACTTAACAATATCTCTTGAAGACTGCCCATAAGCTTCAATGGGGAATATTCTGAAATTGTAGTATTGTACAGTGTCAGGATATCTATTATGATTTTATATCTTGTAAAGCGATAATGTGTTTAAGTTGTTTCTCAAAAAAGCAGACCTTGTTTGAGGAAATTAAAATTCTAATAAAGTAGTCGGCTTCTAAAAATTATTTGGAGAAGCTTTATTTCATAGCTTCTGACTTCAACTATGAACATTTATTGCATTGCCATTTTGAAAGCACAATCTTTGCCTATCGGTATAGGTGGCCAAATGGACGGCCCGGCCCGGCCCGGCACGGCACACACGGGTGCGGCACGACCCGTTAGGCACGAGTCATGAAACGGGCCGTGCCGTGCCAGTCCGTGTGCCATGCCTCCGGCCCAAGCACGGCCCATGAAAGGTCGGGCCGTGCTTGCGGTGCCGGCACGGCACGCTCATGGCCCACGGGCCAAGGCCGAGCCCACGGCCCGACAGAGGCACGCCGACTGTTGCACGGTGTGATTTAAAAAAATAGTGATTGCATGTAATAATAAGTGAAAAATAAAATAAAAAATAAAAGTTAAAAAAAGTAATGACTTACTCAGGTTGAAAATATGAAAAATGGTATTTTTTGTTGTGATTCATCATGTTGAAATAATTGAAAGATAAATCCACACTTGCGAAAATATTACAAAAGAATATGTTAAAATAGTAATGACCTTTATTGATGTTTATATCATTATAGGATACAATGATACATGTTGCCTCGTTAAAAACTTTGTCATATAAAAACTCATAGGGAAAACTGAGAAAATCATGACAAAGAAAAGAATACAGCTCAAATGTCAGATCTACTTCTAACAAAATTCTATTGAGGTTGGTCTAGATCCAAGTAGAGTTGCTCGAATTGGGCGGCCAATTCTTGGTTGTCCGATGTATTGGGCATATTGTCTAGCAAGCTCTCGATCTTTAACGCTTAGTAGCATTTCGACGTGGTCGCTGCTCAGAGTCATCCTCCGGTCTTCGATGATTCGGCCGCATAGACTTAAGGCCGATTCGGAGGACACCGTCGACACGGGCACCGTCAACACATCCCGTGCTAGTTTTGAAAGCACAGGATATGCTATCTTGTGGTCATTCCACCACCCGAGAACATTGAAGTCTTGTGCTTCGTGGTGGATAGCGTCGCTGTCCAATAACCCAACAACTCTTCGGCCACACAATGCGAAGAGGTGTCTCCACTTGTAGCCAACGAACTGCCACCACCTTGGCTTGAAGATGACTCACCCTAAATTCTACCCTACTATATCTTCTTCTTACCTGTAGTGGGGATAGAAGGGGGTCTCTGCTGGCGAACTCCCTGAAACTTTACTTCATATCTTCCAAAAACCTCATATAATTTATCCCTAACCTTAGTATAAAGAGAACTGTAATCTACACCTACAGTATCTCCAAGAAGTAATAAAATAGCAGACAATCCCCTTAATTTACACCTAGGATCTAAAACAAAAGCAAAAGCATACAACATAGGTATATTTTTCTAATATTTTAAATATTTTTATTTTATGTGAAAGACAAGTTCAGTTAGAACATCATCATTTTCATATTCTTTAAACAAAGAAGCAATTTTAAGAATGTTGTGCAAAATTATATTAACAGTTGGATAATAAATTTGTGAAAGAGTAAGAGTACAATCATAAAAAATTTCTAGAAATTGGTAAAATTTTTGGACAATTGCCCAAACATTCTCATTCAGTACTGGCGACCCGACACTGTTTCTTGAGCCACCACGTGACTGAACAAAATCAGTAAGTAAATCACTATAAGGTAAAACAACTTTTAACATTAAATATGTTGCATTCCACCGATGCTCTGCATCGGTGGCAAACTTACGAGCTCTCTTACCGGCCGCATTACAAAACCTCTTCCATGCAGCAATCTGCGGGTTAGAAGCAGTTAACCATGCGATTGCTTGACGAACAGCGTCGATATGGTCACCTACCCTCTTCATGCCAGACTTAACAATCAAATTAATTATATGGCATGCACAACGCTGATGGAGTAGAAAAAACTGAGCATAAACAGAAAATAAAGGTTGCAATATTTTCATAGCCCTAGAATTAGCAGATGCATTATCTAGGGTGATAACAAATATTTTATCAGCAAGATTAAATTCATTAATTACTTCCCTAATTTTTTTAACTATGTTTTCTCCTGTATGTGAGACATCTATTAACCTAAGCCCTAAAACTCTCTTTTGCAATTACCAATCATCATCAACAAAATGAACAACTACGCTAAGATAATCCTTTCTAGCTCTACTACTTCATATATCTGAAGTAATACTAAGAGAGAAAATACATGTACTAAACAGTTTCTTAAGTGCAATTGAATCCTTCTGATAAACATTTTCTAAATCTCTAGTTGTTGTTTGCCTACTCACAGCTTTAAACCTAGGGTTATGAGATTGCTGAATGTATTGTTCAAAAGCAGGATACTCCCCAAAGTTCAGGGGTAAATCTTGCCTGGCGATTAACCGAACAAGAGATTTCCAAGCAACCATGGGATCGTACTCCCAACTATGTACCGTACCGTCCGGGTTTAGCATTAGTTGCTGCTGCCGGAGTTGTATTCCTTGCTTCTTGGCGCACGACTCCACATGGCTCTTGAGGGTGACCTGTACCACTAGAAGAACGAGCAGATAAAATTTGCCTACATATTCTACAACGAGCTTTCGATACCTCCCTTCGTTGGGGCATGTTTCCTTTATCTCGTCGAAGTGTTGCCACACACCGGAGGTTCTCGATCTTTTCGAGCCGGCGTGTGTCGAAACATTTTCGCTCGCAGATCCAAAAAATCCTTCCGAAGTCGTCGCCGTCGTCTGAACCGGTACCTCTTCCACATTTGGTGGAGTTGGAGCCAATCCGGAGGCATCGTCAAACCCCGACATGTAGTTGGGGTCGAAATCACCCAAAGTAAACGACGACGACTGATATGGATAGTTCGGATCCATTCTAAAAATTTAAACCGACATAAACAAATTTTAGAATATTTATTGAATTCACAAACATAATACAAATAATACACAAATTTGAACATTACTTACATCTTTCCAACCACGAGCTCTTCAAACCTCTGCGATCAAACTATTGAACTACGGAACTAATTTTGATTTTCGACAAAATTTGAGCAAATTTTGTTAAAATCAAAAAATGCACACTTGAGAGGAAAGAGAGCACTTTAGAGCACTTGAGAGTACAAGATAAGAAGTGTGGGGTGAGGAGAAATGGCTGGCGTTCATGCCCTATTTATAGGGTGAAATTTGAGATTTTTGGAATTTTTTCAAAATTTTTATGAATTTTTAACCCCAACGGCTATTTTCAAATTTGAATTAGGGGTATGTGGCGCCTTCCCATTGGCCGGAAGGGGAGCCGTACATAGCTCCCCGGCGCCGTCGATCCCGCCCGCCACGTGTCGCTCGCCCATTCGACCACCCTGCACTGCGTCGTGTGCCGTGTCGTGGTGCTACAGTAGTCGTGTCGTGCCATGCCAGCCCACGGGCTCGGCCAACAGCCCAAGCACGACACGACTACTCGTGTCGTGTCGGTCCGGCGCGTTAGCCTCCCGTGTCGTGCTGCTACAGGAACCAGGTCCGTTTCGGCCTGGTCCATCTGGCCACCTATACTTATTGGAGAATAGAAAGGGGCGCGCATGGTGAGAGCAACTGCACGAGCCACGTCACCTGTATTTTATTGGCATCATATACATGCTATTAGATGGTTGATATTGTTTTAACAGAATCCTTATAGAAGAAAGCTGAATGAACGGCAAAACCCAGCGTCGTACGCCCAGCGTCGTATCGCCCTGGTGCTGCGCATGTTGGTGACCTTGTCCATATATAGAAGTAATGGTCAAAAGTTGCATGTTGGAGACCTTGTCCATGTCTGAAATGTCATGCTTGAACAGAGGATAACCAACGGATATACTGTTTGGAAGGTATAACCAGTTCCTTGATTTTTATTTTTTAGCTTTACTTGCAGGTGCATGCTTTAATGGAGCATGAAACTGCTGAAGAAGCTGATCTTCTTGACTTTTCTAGCCCTTTTTTTAAAAAAAGATTTGTGCTTTGGTAGTTGCCATCGACACATTTAAAGGACTCTGTTTTGTTGTGTAGGTTTCTGAATTCAGTAACGGAAGAAGCTGAAGAGATGGGATCAGAGTTTACACACTGCTTGGTTGTCTGGTCCTTTAATGGACCCTGCCCAATTAAACATGTTTCCTTAACCATGGACTGATGGTGAGAATACATTTGCAATTAACAATTGTCCTCTATGCTCCACTTGTGTTTCCTGACTAGATCTTAGTCATTGCATTTATATTTCGTTAAACGACAATACTGGGTGGTTCTTTCATTCTTGATTTAGTTACTTTTTGGCTGATGGGTAAACATTAAGTGTCAGTTTGTTTTGGTGATCACTTTGTTTTGATTTATGCTTGTCATGGTGGTTTGTATCGACAGGATTAGTGCTTACATCGTTTCGATACTTTAATCTAACTTATGCATCTACCTGCCATATATCTTAATTAATATAAACCAACAACTCTGTTTACTTGATCGGCTAAGCCTTTTTTAGGGTGTTGTCGGTAATGATTAAACAATTTTGTTGATTTAGATTAGCTATGATATCCACTATCCTAAAAACCAGTCAAAGTCTTGATTGTTTAGACTTTATATTTTTTCATACTTAGTGCTACATCAGTCGTGCTTAGAACTATAAAACTAATCTATCTTGGATTACCAATAAGGGTAGTATTGGGGTTTCAGTTAATCTTACTTGGTTATATCTATCATCTTATTTTTTATTAATCCTTTAGATCTACTAAGTTTGTTATTAGCCTCGCCTGCGTGGGTTAGTCCGATCTGTTGAGGTTATAACTTGTTTAATAAATTTAATCAAGGCTGATAATATTATATAAGGCTATATCGAAGTTTTAATCGATATGTTATCTAATCATCCAAACTCTTTCATCGACTATGATATAAGTTCATATAATTATTAATTTTTTTTAATCTTGATTATAATTAATATTGTCTCGCTTAAGTCCAATCTATCGTAATTGCTTGTATCTAAGAGAAAGACTAAATTAGTAATTACATATTATTTGAATCTACAACCGATCTAATCTTCAATATCTGTTCATTGGCTAATCTTCAATATCTATTCATTGGCTAGTTATTTAGATCCTATCATTGTATAAAAATTGACTTTAATAATATCAATTTTATGTTGCATCGATTGGGTTCGACATATATGATTGATTTTGTTAAGAAAAAATTGTTTATGTTTATATTTGATTTAAATCTAGTTCAAGTATCTTCTATCTTACAGCCGATTTAACTCGACCGCATCAGCTAGGTCATCACGATACGTCATCAGTCGATCGGCTATCATCTTCTAATATTTACCATATCTTGTTGGTTGTATGGTCAAACCAACTAGCACGTTCGTGTTCTTTTCATCAGTGTTTCTGGACCTGCACTGGAGCTGAGCAGAACTCTCGGATCGTCATGTTTTCACATCGACAACTAGCCAATTTAGATGTTGCTTCTAATGAGAAATTTAATAACCTTATGTAAGAGAAGCTAGCCAATGCAGATGTTACTTCTAATCAGAAATTTGATGACCTTAAGTAATAAAAGCTAGCCAATGCAAATGTTGCTTCTAATCAGAAATTTGATGACCTTGAGTAAGAGAAGCTGTGAAGCTTCTAGAAGAAGGAAATGGTAAAGAGGAGGAACCATCAGACCAGGGTGATGAAGGTAATATTGATCATTGATCCCCATTACCTTCCAAAAAATATCATGAAATTCTGAATACTGAATTTGAATTTTGTGTGATTTATAATTTCATAATTGATTGGTTGTTATTTTCTGCAATTGAATTCATTTTTGTGAAGTTGTTTCCTCTGCTGCACCTACTAGACTTATAGTAGTTTCAGATAAATAGCTGTTATTGCAACTAAGCAAGAATGGGCTAAAACTCGAGAAAGTGAGACGCTTTATCTGATCCTACGCATTCCAAAATACATGGCAGACCCAACAGAGAGTTAGTAATAGTGCTCTTATCATTAGTGCCAAGTTTAAACTCATGAGAAAAAATCTGAAACATTGGGTTAAAAATGTTACCAATCTTACTAAGCTTATATCAAATTGTAACCTTACCATTGGATTTCTGGATAAGCTTGAGGAAAGCAAAATTTTGCTTCAAGAAGATTTTGTCTCCGAAATATCATCAAAAATCACCTGCAAAACCTTCTTCATTTTCAACAAATCTACTAGAAACAAAGATTCACTCAGAGATTTGTTCAGTTCAGTGATGAGAACACTAAATATTTTCATGCCATGGCTACTGAGAGATACAGAAGAAATGCTATTGTCCAGATTCAAGGTCCTCATGGTCTTTTAATCACTGATCATAGGGAAAAGAGTGCTCTTTTTTGGAATGAATTTAAGGAAAGGTTTGGTGTCACTGTCAGCCCCACTATGGTTTTTGATCTGGATGAGCATTTTGATCATGATATAGATTTATCTAACCTGATCAACCCATTCAGCAAAGAGGAGATTGATGATATCATTGTTAACCTGCCATGTGACAAAGCTCCTAGGACTGATGGGTTCAATGGTTTTTTGTCAAAAAAAACTTTGGCATACTCTCAGGGATGACTTCTATACACTTTGTCAGGATTTCTATAATCATTCAACATACATATGAAAAGTATAAATGCTTCCTATATCACACTTGTGCCAAAGAAAGATAATCTTGAGTTTATTAATGACTTTAGACATATTTCACTACTCAACACCTCTTTCAAGTTGCTCACCAAGATTCTCAACAATAGGCTTCAGAAGAAAATCATGAAGCTGGTTCATGAAAACCAGTATGGCTTCATTAAATCAAAGTCTATTCAGGACTACCTGGGATATGCCTTTGAGTATCTGTATCGATGGAAAAATTCAAGAAGGGAGATTGTGATGCTCAAACTTGATTTTGAGAAAGCTTATGGTGTTATTGAGCACTCTACCATCCTGAAAATAATGGAAGCCATGGGTTTTCCCCCAAAGTGGGTTTGCTAGGTGCATGATATATTATCTTCAGCTAAGTCCTCTGTATTGCTCAATGATGTTTTTGGAAAGGAGTTCAACTACAAAAGAGGAGTGAGGCAGGATGATTCTCTCTCTCCTATCTTGTTTGTACTGGGTGCTGATATGTTATAGAGTGTTATCAACAAGGCTTATAGGGATGGTGCCCTTATCCCACCTTTTCCCCAAAACCAAAATCTTCCCTACCCAATTGTCCAATATGTTGATGACACATTGATTGTTATGCAAGGTCAGGACGATCAACTTCTTCTGAAAAACATCCTTCAATCTTTTGAAGCATCAACTGGGCTCAAAGTCAATTTTCTCAAGTCATGCCTGGTGCCTATCAATATATGCATCGAGAGAGCTCTAGAGCTTGCTAATGTCTTTGCTTGCTCCCTGGATCCTTTCCTTTCACTTACTTAGGTCTTTCATTGGGAACTACCAAGCTTGTCAAGGATTTTGCTCCACTAATTTGCAGAATTGAAAGACGTCTCTCTGCTAGCTCTCAGTTCCTGACATATGTTGGTCGACTGCAGCTAGTTAACTCTGTCATCTCCACTCTCCCTACATATTTTATGTGCTCCCTCAAGTTGTTTGTCTTTGTGATTGATGAAATTGACAAACTAAGCAAAAAATGTTTTTGGTGTGGAAATGATTTTGACAGGAAAGGCTATAATTTGGCCGCATGGGATCTGGTTATGAAACCAAAAAATAAAGGTGGCCTTGGGGTAATAAATTTGACAGTTCAAAATGAAGCTCTTCTCTTAAAGCAGCTGGACAAATTCTACAAGAAAAAAGATATATACAGTGGGTGCAGTTAGTTTGGAATACTTACTATAATGATGTGGCTCCTCATCTGGACAGGGAGAAGGGATCTTCCTAGTGGAAAGATCTTATGAGACTCAATATCATGTACAGAGGCATTGCATATTGCATCCCTATAGTTGGTGATACTGTCAATCTTTTCTCTAAGAACAAAAGTATCTCCCTTGCTTTAGCTTGGGGCCAAGATAATATGATTGATCTCTTTAGGATTCCCATGAAAAGAGATGCTTTCAATGAGTTTCAAATTCTTCAGGGGGATCTGCAAATGTTACAGTCCAGTGCTTCAGATGTTGATGTATGGACCTTCATTTGGGGTTCTAGTGTTTATAGCTCGAGGAGATATTACCAACATCAGTTTGCATGTCTCGAGCCTCCTAGGTCTCTCAAGTGGATCTGGAAATCTAAATGTGTGCCTAAGATAAAATTCTTTGGTTGGCTTCTACTTGTGGATAGACTGAACACAAGGCATGTCCTCAGACGGCGTAATAAATTTCTTGAAGAAGGGTATAATTGTGTCATGTATGACATTGAGGATGAGGAAACAATCGTGCATTTGTTCTTTCATTGTGAATCGGCGAGGGCTAGATGGGAAGTACTTAGAATCAAATGGGCAAGGGTGCCAAATTATTTTCAGAAATTGACTATTGCTAGAAGATCCTGGCTCACCCTGTTCTTTATGGAAGTTTTTTTGATTGCAACCTGGTGCATATGGAAGGAGCGAAATGCTCTGATTTTTGAAGGAAGGCCCCCAAACTTGGCACGATGGAAGTTTGCTTTTGCTGATGAGATCATTCTTAACTTGCATAGAGTCAAGCCTGATATGCATGAAGATATAAGAGCTTGGTTGTCCAGCGTTGTTTAGCACAGTTCAATTTTGTTCGTTTTGTTTCTTTCTTTATGTGTTCTTTCTTCTTCCTTTTTCTAGGTAAGTGTGTGCAGTAGTGTGGGTGACTTTTCTCAGTTCCTTGCTGATCTTGTAATCTGTTGAACCTTGCTGGGGGGTTTTGCCCCACTGTTTTAATTCAAAAAAGAGTTACACATTTTGGTACTTTATCTATTTTCTTTTTTCCTTGTGGATATGCAAGGCTTTGTATATTAGCTAATAAGACTAGCTAATTGAACTAGATTGTCAATGCAGTAGTTGATTCATATTCTTGTGACCCGATGGATTTGAGGCTTGTGTACTGCCGACAAAGTAGGTGGTCGTGTAATCTTGCTATGATATTGCGATTCTGTTTCATGTCATCAGCTGATTTATAGGGAATGACTATGTGACCTTGCACAACTTTAATCACAATATGTACACAGCCTAGAGCATAGTGAACATATTGTGATTATAGTTCTTTTCCCTTCAGTATATCTCTTGCACCAATTTTTTTATTCAAAGATGTTTGATTGGGCACCCTACCGATCATGCTTCTCAACCATAGAGATCATGAGTATGATCAACAACTCTTACACCTGGCAACTTTTACAGAAATGGAAATCTTGCAAGTCATCATCTTAGTAATAGAATTCCGAGACTTTTATATTTCCCTTTTTGCATATGAAAGCAAAGGGAAAAGCAGTGAAATTCATTGCTATTTTTAGGTGGTCACTAACTTATGTAAGGCTGTGTTCTTCCCCATGCTTTCCTAACTCACCTTCTTTGTTTTTCGCGTGCACGCTTTTTAAACTATTAAACGATGCATTTTTCGTAAAAGTTTTTTATACGAGAGTTGTTTTAAAATATCATATTAATCATTTCTTAAAAAAGCTAATACCTAATTAATTATGCGCTAATGAGTCATTTCGTTTTACCTGCGAGAGGATTAGTTCCCAACCACAAGTGCCGAACACACCCTAAGTTTATTTGTGAAACTATTTTTGAAATTTATGTAAGTTTATTTGTGAAATTTGAAATTCATTGCTAATATCGTAAAAATGTGCTTAGTAATATGTGACCACCCTATGGCAACAAAGCACAATCTAAAGTTCATCTATAATCTGTCATACAAGTGTTGCTATCAATGTATATACTGAATACCTACTTTATTATTCTTGTATTTATAAACATACTTCTATATGTCAAGTATTGTTCCCGCTAGTCTTCTATATGATCAATGTGCTCTTAATTCTGTAGTATTATGTATACTAGTAATATGCCCATGCTAACGCTACGATGTCACGATATTTACTTAATAAACTATTGAAACTTTATTTCATATAATTGGAAATAACTTCTGTGCAATTTGTCCATTTGAGCTTTAATTCAATTCATATTATCAAATATATTGAAGGCAAAGTATGATAATATGATATTGCCCCAAAATAATAATTAAAGACCATCGACAATCTGAATTCACATCAATTAACAATCTCAATCTTATACTAACTATAGATACGAGTGGAAGCCATCATGAAAAGGGCTAAGAGTGAAATAAAAATGCATGTTCTGATTTCGTGAAAATACTTTTCTTGTGTTTTACAAAAATAAAACATCGAGGAAATAATGTGAATGTGAATAATGTAGCTGATAACATCAATATCAACCTTTTTCCAAAATACCAAACACGATATAACTGGTTATAACTTATAGCCAGTTTACTTGATGCCAGCCACACATCAAGACGACCAGTTGATGGTGTCCATTTGTGCTATGAATTATGTGAGAAATCCATCTCAAATAATCAAATACATTAGGCTAACCAGTTGGTGATGCATTCATTAGGTACAGTTCACTATAAAAAGTGGTAACTCACTAAATGAATGCTTGTGCCTCTTTTGATGAATGCTTGTAATCGTTTTTCTCCATCCTGATGCTAGAAAAACAGTGGTTCGACTGGCTTACTAAGATGTAATCAGTGGAGGAAAAAAAGAAAAGAGATGAGAGCAAAATGGAAAGAGAAAGTGGCAAGGAGCACAGGTGCCACGACGGACTGAGGTTAAACGGGCGTGCGCGCGCGGGCAGGGGAAGCAACGGGTCCCACCTCCACATGGGTCCAGCGTGGGGCCCACCCAAACAGTGCTAATTTTAAGTGAAGTGGGGTGAGGAGGTTGCAAATTACTAATTGCAGGATGGTGTGATGAAACTAATATATTTTATATTAGTATAGATGAAAACTAGGACTTTGTAAGTTCATTCCTTTGCAATATTATTTCCATGCACAAACCATGCAATCTGTATGATGCGTAGATATAATTTTTCTAATTAGTTTATATCATATTATAAAAGAGTGGATAAAAAAATTATGTATATGACGCGTCAATGACGTGTCCCAGCCTCATCTTCATCGGGGTCCTTTTCTTGGCACCAATGGCACAATAATCTACTTCCTTCATTTCATAATGTAAGGCAGGCACACATTTCAATATTTAACTTTAAAAACATTTGAGTAATAATTAACATAATATAAATTGAATTTTATTTGTCAAAAATAATATCATTGGATTGATATTTCAATATATTTTCATATGGTTATAATTTTTTGGTACAAACTTTATATTATATGAGAAATTGTAAGTTAAAGATTAGTTTTAAAAATCGTGTCGAATTTAACCATACATGGAACAAGAACAGAGGGAGTATTTTTTTCTGCTAAAAAGGACAGAGAGCGGTAATTTTACGCAAAAACCACTTAAGTTATAGTGATTAACATTACAAACCTCAAATTGTGAGGGAGGCCAAGCCCCTGCTCACCTCCCATCGTCTCCACAATGGGTGACCATCATCCAATCCAATGACATCTTACATATTCTCTAAGGTCAGTCTCAATGAGGTTTCATGGAGAGTTTCATGCACATTTAATAGGATGTCATGTCAGCTTTTTGCATGAAACTGGAAGGAGAGAGAAGGTAATCGTTTCATCCCGACGAAACGTATCAGCGTTGTTTCCAAGTTGTTGGAAACGGTACGACACCCGCACTGAGGGACTTGCGTCCGTTTCATCACGCAAGTAAGATGGATCGCGGGAGGGAGGAAGCAGGCTGGGCGCGGCTCCTCCGCCGCCGGCCGGGTGCAGATCCGCCGGGCGTGGCTCCTCCACCGCCGCTCCTCCACCGGGCGGGCACGGCTCCTCCACCGTCAGGCGGACGACCATGCGCACTCCTTCGCCGGGCGCTGCTCTTCCGTCGCCGCTCCTCCGCCGGACGGGCACGACTCCTCCACTGTCGCTCCTTTGCCGGGCGGGCGCGGCTCCTCCGTCGCCGCTCCTCCGGGCGGGCGGCCAGGCGCTGCTCCTCCGACGGGCGCTGCTCCTCTGGTGCTGGCCGGGCTCATGTTGTGGCGCTGCTTCACCTGCTTTCGAGAGGAATAGAGAGGAAAGAGAAAGATCGGGGGACCCACTATGGACTAAAATAATCTATGAAATTATGCCATGAAACTATGCATTGAGACAAATATCTATTTCGGTGCCACGGTTTCATGTCTTGAAACCGAGAGATGAAACTTACCATTGAGACTGGCCTAATACGACCTCCTTCTTGCCTTCGGAGACCTATTCACATTTTTCCTTGAAAACCAACCTAAGTACTAGCGTACTAGTGTGAGACAAGTCGATGAGAAGTTGGCAGGGTCAAGCCAGGACAAGAGTGCGGGTTACGCATAGATGGCTCAATATCAAGAACATCTCTACACAACAAATGGATATTTATAAATAAATAATAAATATACATCTATACTGTGAAAGACTGTACTACAGTCTTCCTAAAAAACAAATGAATATAGTATATATTAGCTATATCATTATGTCACGTTACTATTGTCCTATATCGAGCAATGTTAAAGGTGTATTTGAGAGGAGAGGAAAATAGTGTGTTTGAGAGGAGAGGAAAATAAGAAGATAACTAAAACGAGATGAACCATTCACATAAAATTAATTAAATATTAATTATTTTAAATTTAAAAAATAAATTAACATAATTTTTTTAAAAATTTTTGATATAATTTATTTTAGAACGTATCGTTTAGCAATTTATCAAGCTTAACCTAAAAACCTTTTTCCCGTTGCGCTTCAAACAAAGTTCATTGGTTTGTGTATCAATGTGTTTGCTTGGTATTATGGTGGATAGTGAATTATGGCCATGTTTAGTTGCAATTTTTGGGTGTAAACTTTACACAAGAGGGGGTGTTTAGTTGTATGTGTACTCTTTTTGGACTATTGTAATAAAGACATATTTGCCTATAATAAATGCATGATTTAGTTCATTTATTGTGATGGATGCAAATGCATACATAAGGGCATGCTGCCATTTTTCTCCTCTGTACTAACCTTCACCTACAAACAACAAAGTATAATAAATCAGAAAACAAGCAGATACATTGTTCATAGTTTATTACAATTCGTACAAATTTTGCAAGTTGTACCATACGTCCTCAAAAATTCTGAAAATGTCATTGTCGATTTAACAACCCAATGTCAACAAGTCACAAAATGCATTCATCAGCAAAGAATCATCCCTATCAGGCGCTTGACTACCTCGTGGTTGATTGGCGGAGGCTTCCGAAGGCACATATTTCGGATCACGATCACACAAATCAAAGTCTTTATCAACTAGTCCACTCATTCTAATGAAGTTATGTAGCGCAAAACATGCAACGATTATTTGTGTTTGCTTATGAGGTGGATAACTTGGCATCTTGTCCAAAATTTGCCACTTCATCTTCAACACTCCAAACGACCTTTCAATGACATTTCTAAGAGATGAATGAGCATAGTTAAATATCTCCTTTTTACCTTGTGGCTCCAGGCTATCTCGGTACTCCGAAAGATGGTACTTGGTTCCCTTGTATGGCGCAAGGTAACCTGGACGGTTTGGATAGCCGGAGTCCATCAGATAAATTTTTCTACAAACATCAAAGTAATGTAAGTTTCAAAACATAGAATTAGAAGGCCCAAAATTAATAATACTGTAGAGTGTACCTGTCAGTGGATGTGGAAAGACATGGTTGTACGTTGTCATGACATCATTGAAAATCTCATGTCATGCACATGTCCAGGCCATCCAGCAAGTACGAAGGTGAATCTCATGTCAAAGTCACAAGCAACCATCACATTCTGCGTCGTCATTCCCTTGCGACACATCTGTTGAACCATCAAATTATTTGGCACCATACAAGGTATGTGAGTGCCATCTATTGCTCCTATACAGTTGTTGAAGAAGGGATAGAACCTACGGTTTCCCAGTCTAGAATGAGTTGATGTGAATTGTGGGTCTAGCGGCTTAATGATGTCTGCAGCTAGCTTAACAACACATTCCAACACTTTCTCAAATTTAGAGTGAACTGTGCCTAATGATCTCTCAAATCTATCCTCAGCTTGCCTAATAGACTGTGGAGCTCCAACCATCCAAAGGAACATTGCTAGAGCTTCAGTTGAACTACTCTTGGAACTTGATTTAAGTCCATATGATTCTACCAACAGATCATGAAGTCGATAGAAGATAGTTGGGTTCATTCTAAACATGTTGTAGCATGCATTTCTATTTGTCAGCTTCCTCTCAACCCAATCCAAACCACTCATGGTTACTTGCCTATAATCAGCCCTATTGTAATACTTGTCAACATGCAAAACATACTCATACATACTGTATATGTATCCACTATCATCCTCATCAAAGAAGAAATTCATGAATTTCTCCTCGTATTCATCATCAAAAAGATCATCTTGGCATTTGACAGCTGATTCACTATTCTCCTGTCCAGAAAACAAGGCAATAAATCAGTCGATATGCAAGGAAACAAGTAAATGGTTCATGCAATATATACCTCAATTACAAATGGCAACAAATGAAACATGTTAACCAAACTTCGGGATCATAAGCATATTTCATATTTTGAATAGTTCAAATAAGAAACATAGTTCAAACCACATAGAGCAATTACGACATAGTTCGAACCGCATAGTTCAAATGACACAACTAATACAATTAAGTTCACATCATAGACACAATAGACATATTATTAAATGAACTAGTTGTCAACCCCAACATAGTGCTTAATTATGGTCATCCTTCCTTCGACTTTGGTTCCAATGAAGAAGTCCATGACTGGTTCCTGTCGGATGATCTTGAGCACACCTAGCCACAATATAGGCGTCTCCTCCGTGGCACCACACTCTCTAGCCAACTCTTGGACATAGTTGATCTTCCCTTCCTTGGCCTTTTCTTTGTCCAGTATGGCTTGCTGCCTCTTCTCCCAAAGTTCATGCATAATCAGATTCTTGTTAAGTTGAATCCTGTTGAATTCCCTTATGTTGTTGTCCATAGCCCTTACTGCTGGGCTCTTCGACCTCTTGCTGGGACTAGATGTTGTGGTGCTAGTGCTACTTGTCCTTTTGGTGCCTTTACTGGAGTGGTTTGCAGACCTTTGTCATCTTCTTCATGTTCACTATCCACCTCAACATGGATAGTATGCTCGGTACAAATGAGGTGGAGCCATCAACTGCTACACCAATGAACATCCTATCCATGTCATCCAAATAAGAAGGCCAACCTTTTTTCAGTTTCTCCCATTCAGGTTTGCCCTGAAAAAAATTGTACGTACATTATGCAAGGCAAGAATAATCTAAAACAA
This sequence comes from Oryza australiensis, assembly GCA_019925245.2. Classification (NCBI taxonomy): domain Eukaryota; kingdom Viridiplantae; phylum Streptophyta; class Magnoliopsida; order Poales; family Poaceae; genus Oryza; species Oryza australiensis. Next base: position 374,758 of record JAIFGZ020000096.1, read on the forward strand.
CAAAGGACCAAGCAAAAAAATTACCTGAGTATTCTGTTTCCACCAATCATCAGTAGCATCAACAGTTCCATCCTCTTTTCGGCCTAATCCAGTGTCACCTCGCAATTTATTGCAAAATGCCCAAAGTCCCTTAAATTGCCTAATCCTGTTCCCAAACTATTCTTTATCATGAACCAAATGGCCAAATAATACCTTTCTACTACCTCCTTCCACCCCTGCTTGTTCATGGTACCCCTCATACAATTTCTTTTTCAATTTGGTCACACCAAATTTCACAAAAACTGCTAGGGTTATCATCTGACCACTGTGCCCTGTCATTCCTAGCCTAAAATAGAATTGATATTACTGTAAGAATTAACACGAGCAAATATGGTTGATCGGGCAAATAAGTGATGTTTAACACGTGTGCACACACTAGCTAGTGATGTCTGACATACAAATATACACCAGCAGGGCATAAAAAAGTATATGTATGTACTATAAAAAAGTATATGTATGTACTCATTGCAAATTCTCATGGTTGCCACTGCAAATAAGCCAATAAACTATATGCTCCAAAAGGATTTATTCTGTTAGGATCTCCAGCTTAGGCCAGAGGACAAAAGGCCAAATGCAAAAATCTAGCTGATAACAGCTGATAACAAAAGGCCAAGTACTTGTACATAACAGTTGCAACACATTAACCCTCATTTGCCAACATATTTCTCACAGTAAAAACACCAATGCAAAAATGCAAAAATCACACACACAGGCAACTCACATAGATCAAGTGACCCACAACACAGGCAACTCAGAGGCAACTCACATAAATCACACAACACACAACACAGGTCAAATGCAAAAATCCAGCTTGGCACATATCAAAGTTTACACAACACAGGCAACTCACATAGACCCACAAACTGTGCATCACAATCACTGATCACAAACCATTCTTGTACTAGAGCTAAACTACAATATCACTGATCATCACTAGATCTAGTTTAGTTAGTAAGCAGCAATTTAATAGTAACTTGCAGATTAACTTCATATGGATCAAATTAACTTGCAGATATTAATTAGTAAGCAACATGATCTTCCTTTCTTTGTCATGCCCTATTGCATATGTAGCTGTGACTAGTTGTGACTGTAGGGTTAACATGAGTTTACACCGAAAGGCCAGCTAATTAATGGGAAGAGCTGATCTTGATGCCTATCAACACAGAGCCACTTGGGTGCTTTTTTATAATTAGAAGATTTAACACATTTTATCCATATATCAGTGTCATTCTAAATTTAAACTGCATTATATCAGATGTTTGTTCACTAATTGTAATGCTAGAGCTTGAACAATATTCCATTTTATCCTTATCTCACTGTCATCCTAAATTTAAACTGCAATATATCAAATGTCCTATACTCATTGTAATGCTGGAGCTTCAACAATATTCCATTTCCATAACACAAGTAATCAATACTACATTTCCGTAACACAAATATATGATAGTTTATTTGCTTCAAAAGATCATACACCAAAAAATAACACAATTAATCAGTACTCCTAAAAAAACGAACTTCTTAAACAAGTGGTTGTCTGATACATCATATTGGCTATCCAAAAGAAAATGTGGAACTCATCAAAGATATCATACATATTGCATCATATATATTGCATCCACACAATCAAATAAGAAATACAACCATTTACCGAAAGCTCGCATTGAAAGGGTGTGAAATTTTACTGGAACTTGAGCGTTGGTGACGTTGTCATCGTTTACAGTACCAACGGGGAAGTTGTCTGAAGCCGGAGGTCGACGTGCAGCACGACCCCTCAATCCTGCCGATGCACTAGATGCAGATCCATGCCTCAATTGACCTCCGGCTTGGCCTCGAGCCAGTTGAGGGTCTCCTCGAACGGCGTTGCGAGCCCCGCGCAATCCGAGTGTACGACTCTCGCTCCGGTGAGGGACACGAACATGGGAGGATGAATGCTGGTGCCGCTGCCTCCATCTTGACGTCCAGAGCGAAGGATGCCCTTGTATGTCCCCATTCCAGGCCACCCTTCACCGCCATTGAGGTCGGGCGCCTCCATCCTCGACCTAGGAGCGTCGGGAACTCGGCTAGCAGCGTCGGGGAGGTACTCGTATCCGCCGGCGGTGGAATAGGTACTTGGCTGCGATAGGAAATCCCTCGTGTGCTCCCCGTTGCCGTAGCCGTCCTCGTTGAGGTAGCAGGAGTCGTGCCCGTACTGGTCCTCTTGGCTGTAGGCGGACATCCTCCACACGGCGACGGATCTGGAGCAGTGAAGGGGGACTCCACGTGGCGGGGATCTGGAGCAAGGCTGGCGGCGGATTTTGAGCAGGGAATGGGGACTCCAAGCGGCGGATTAGGGATGGGGATAGTTGCCGACGAACTCTCGATTGGGATGGCCGACGACGGAATACTGTGAACTCGGGATGGGATGGCGGCCAGCAGATGAGGGATGGAGATGGCAGCCGACGACACTTGAGAGGGAGTAGCGATGGCTGCCAGCGGGAAAGGCTTGCGGTGGGGCGGCGATGCTTTGGTATGGCCCTGGCGGCGACAGTGAGAAGAGGAAGGAGAAGGATACCCCGAATAAAAGGATAAGGAGAATGGAAAATAGGGGCTCGGGAGTCCAGCGCAAAGCCCAAGAGAAAATTATAACTTTTTTGCCAAAACCCTCCCAAAACCAAAATTTTATAAATATATTTTACACCCACTGTTTAGTTCCAAAATCCCAAAAGTTACCAAAATCCCAAATATTTACACTACTTTACATCAACTAAACAGGCCATATGATAATGCCATTTTGTTGAAAGTGCTTTTACCGTACAAGATTTTGTCAAAATGTTTAAAACGTTGACTGATCTTAAGAAAATATTTTGCCACAAATTGCTTTGAATTTCTAAAGGCTACATTTGCCTCGAACAATGAGGTTAAAAAAGAGAATTCAATATAAGACCAAGTTCCTTTAATAATTTAATGACAACTTTTTCATTTTTAACTGCTAAATGATATTTGCTATATAAAATATTTTATACAAAAGTTTTTTAAAAACCAAATAAATTATTTTTTAAATTTATAATAGTTAATATTCTACTAATGGTCTTTTTAATTTTACATGCGACGAAAAAGATAGTCTGTATTCTCGAAACTCGAAAGCATCCAAACCTACAAAACTACAAAACTGCGAAAACAGAAAAGAATATTTTACTTGGCGCGTCCTAGTACTAGAAAAATAACTGAAAAAATCTCCCTTTTCCCCCTCAGGACTGTGTCCTCGAGGCCGTATATGTATATATACTATACACACCCCCCCCGCCTGCGCTCTCCGTCCCGCTCCCGCAGCAGCTTCCGTTTTCCATTCCCGATTCCCAACAGGGCGGCAATTACTGCTCCCCATCCTCTCTCTCTCTTCCCCCACCCTCTCGAAGGCTCTCAAAGCAATCCCTCCCGCTTTCCCCCGATCTGCCGCTGCCCGGGCGATCTGGCCTGGCCGGCCGAGCGGCGGCTCAGCTAGGGAGGAGGCTCCCCGCCCCCGCGGAGATGCTCTCGCTGCAGCAGGGCGGCTGCGGCGGCGGCGACCCGCGGCCGCAGCAGCCGGGCGCGGCGGCCGTGCTGCTCGGGGGCGCGGACTGGCTAGGGTTCGGCCGGGCTGCGGAGCTCGACGAGTCCGTGGCCTCGTCGCCCGCCTCGTTCCTGCTGCCGCCCGCGCCGCCGGTCGACGCCAGAGCCCAGGCCCAGCCCGAGCCCAAGCCCAAGCAGCTCGGGGGTAAGGGGATTCTTTTTGTTTTTTTGAAATTTGTTACTATTCCTTTTACCTACTAGTAGCTTATTATGCTCTTGGATGTTTTCTACTAAGATCTTTCCCTTTTCTTTTTTATTCCTGTGGGTGGAGTTGGACTGCGAATAGTACCTATATTTGATTAGATTCGGGAGAGGGGTCTACTCCTTTTTGGGAAAAGAAAGATCCCGGTGGAGTTGGGGGATTCGTTACTTCCGTGCTCTCGTAATTAGTGGAAGCATATGTAGTTTTGGTTTATTTAGATTTAACAATCGCAACTTGGAGACTACTATCTAGTTTCCGGCTGAAACAAGTGGACAAAATGGGTTATAGGATATTTTATTAGCCATCTTATTTCTGGTTGTTTATTCTAGGCGAGAAATGGTACACCTTTTTGTGTTTTAGCCATTCGGTAAACCTGCTATTCTCGATGTTGTTTCGACCTGTTAGGAAATGGATGTGGATGTGATCTTTTTCTGATTCTGGAGATGGGTGAGCACTTGAGCAGTTGAGTTACTAATATGGTGCTGTGTCTCGATCTGTATGGATGACTTGCCTAATCAAGACAAGCATAAGTGCCTCAGAATCTGATCATTACTCTTTGGATTGCTAAGCTGCTAAGTCTGTTTAAATACTCCCTCCGTTCTCAAATAACTGAAACTGTTGATTATGTCTGTTTCACTTTGACGACAGATTACTTTTAGGTTATTATATTATGATGAATGAAAAATGTATGATTATATTTATGATGCTACACACTTTGATAATGTAATATGTTATCAAGTATTTATAAATTTTCCACAAAAAAGACAAGCAGCCAAAGATTAAATTCGAACAGTGTCAATTTGGTGTTGATTACTGGGTGGTACGATTGATTAAATTGATACATGTGCTTAAGCAGTGATCTCTGAATACTTAATATAATGGTTCATTATTTTTTGCAGTATGCACATATTTCAAGGTTCATACTTTGTAAAATTTTACAGATAATTTTGTCCTCACATTACCATGCATACATACAGATCGAAGTGGTTCTACTTTTTTTTTTGTGTTGAAGGACTTGTAAATATTTATGCTCTCGTTGTTTTCATTTCATTGAACGAGAAATGATCAAAGTTCAGTTTACAAGACTCTGCGAAGATAAAACACATCTTACAGAATAAGTGGAGTGTTATGTTGGCAAAATCCATCTTATTTGTTGACAACTCTGGTTTATGAGTTTATGAGTTTGACATAAGCAAAGAAGCCAAGAAGTGTCATCTTCTTTGCTAACTCTGGTTTAATTAGTCAACTGCTAGCAGCTAGTGTGGGTGCTAACTTGGTATATTGGGACCCCTAGTATATTTGATACTCACTCGGTCACTCCGTTCCAAAATATAACCATTTTTGGCTATGAATCTGGACAATTGCTTGTCTAGATTCGTAGCCACAAATGCTTATATTTTGGAACGGAGAGAGTAGTTACAAAGATGATGTATGTTTGACATTGTCGAGCTGCAAATAGTTTGATCAAGGGTGTGGCATGCAGAGACATGTCACTTAAAGAACATGCAAAAGTTATTCAAGTGCATTATCATACTCATTTTCTGAAAGAGAATTCTTATATGCAATTCCATGTTCCTGAGTTTCCTTATATGACATGGAAAACTTGCTATTCCTTTATGTGCCACTGATGAAATTGTCTTGCTTTATGCCACCCATGAGATAGCCACCATTAGAACGAGGAATGCTTTCAGTTTCTGTTTGAAATGAACAAACTACCCCATCTCCTTATACTCCATCTTCTCCTATATGGCTTTACCCCGTCTCCACTGGATGCAGCGCTGTGACTCCGTCTCCTGGTAACTGTGGCATCCCCACTGCCATCATCTGTAATGTTAAAAAGCTATACCTTGACTTACTTCCTTGATGCATATTTGAACAAAGTCCATTCTAACTGGTTTAGATTGGTAAAGAGTAAAGACTAAAAATTATCATTTGAAGTTGCATGTGAAGATATATACAGGTGTAAATAGCATCTCAATCAATGCCTGTTAGATCTGGGATTATCTTCTTACAAATGTGTTTCATATGTCATGGCCCAATCCCTAAAATTTCCTTTTGGCCCACAATATGGTTGCTCCCTTTTGCTAGATGAATCAGCTTTCATCACCTGTTTACAATCTTATGTTATTCAAAGCCTAAAATTTTTACTGTAGAAAATATATGACATGAAAAATCTTTTCTTCAAATGAGACATAATTGTCCAATAAAAACTCTAAAGGAATTTCATTTTCACTAGCTTCATTTGTATTGATATCACATGCTAGATCTAATTGTTTTTCATTGATTTATTTCAGCTGTTGATGTAGAACGACATTTGGCACTTGCACATCAAAATTACCGGTCTGGCAAATATAGAGAGGCATTAGAGCATGGTAACATTGTTTATGAGAAGAATCCACAGCGGACTGATAACCTGCTTCTTCTTGGAGCTATTTACTATCAGGTGAATATTGATTGACCTGAATACTTGATTGTCATCTGACACATATGTTTTTGCCTCGCACAGATTTTCTGACAAGCTTGGGATTCCTTGCATTTTGCAGATACGTAATTATGATATGTGTATTGCAAAGAACGAGGAGGCTCTTGCAATTGATCCAAACTTTGCAGAGTGCTATGGTAACATGGCCAATGCATGGAAGGTTGTTTGGTGATATAAATCATGAAAAAAATCTTATTTGCTAATGAGTATATTGTTTTGAAAGTTTATACTTATCATTCTAAAATAGATGCGATATATTTTGCTATGCAGGAGAAGGGTGATGTTGATCTTGCAATCCGTTACTATCTAACTGCTATTCAGGTTTGCTTGTGCTGTGCATTGCATTTCCTTGTTTTGTTTTTTTTACTTATTTCTTTTTTCATCTAAGTTATTATTGAAATTTTGTTCATTGAATTTGGTTCAAGTGTATTGTGTAAATTGCTTTTGGTTCCTTCAACGCTTGTCATAGTGTTGTCAAATGGGCATGGTCTTACAATGTCACACATTAAAATTGATAGAATTGAGTTGGCGCCTTCTGTCGATATGATCTCAATGTCCATTGTATTGTTTAGAACTTACATTTTTGAAATCAAGCTTTACCAATTTTGGTTTGAAACAACTTGTATTATTTCAAACTTTTATCAATTTTGTTTTGAACAACAACTAACTCTCTGTTTTTCTGCTTATATAATTTTAGGATTGAGGTTTCCATACCTTTATTTTTGGTAAATGTTGCCATTTTCTTGGGAGATCTTACATATTCTTTTGAAACATCTAGGACTATGGTCTTATCCTTGGTTCCGTTGGAAATAAGGACTTGATAAGCATGTTTTATTTGCTCCATTTGATTTGTCTTGTTTATCTTTTCTTGTCTTGATATGTATCTGAACTTTGCACTCGGGTTGAATATTTTAGCTGCGACCAAACTTCTGCGATGCTTGGTCAAATCTTGCTAGTGCATATACACGGAAGGGAAGATTGAATGAGGCAGCTCAATGCTGTAGACAAGCACTTGCAATCAACCCTCGATTGGTATGTATTTCTGTAATTGCTGGTAGGACTTCTTTCCTCTTATTGGTAGGACTTTTTCTTCTTTAAACTGATGCCAATGTGTCACTGATTTAGGTTGATGCGCACAGCAATCTTGGTAATCTGATGAAGGCCCAAGGTTTTATTCAGGAGGTGAGATTTAGTCCTGGATACTTATAGCTATCCTTTTCCTCTTTACTTTTTTTAAAATATTTTGAGTTTACACTATCCCCCATTATTTGTATCATTGTATGCAATGATATGCTCTTTTCCATTCTGCTTTTTTGACCCCATATGTACATCCCATGCTTATCTTATCAATTAATATTGTATGTTCTTCTACCTTTTTATGTTGATTGGCCAATTGCATATGTTTTATACCGTCACAAGGACCATGCTGTATATTCTACTTAGGCTTTTTATTTGTATGATTGATAACTTCTAGCAAGAATCTTGCCCTTATGCATGCATGCTTACATATGTTGTGATTTGACATATTAACTCATTGTACTTGAAGGCATACAATTGTTACATTGAAGCACTACGCATAGATCCGCAGTTTGCGATCGCATGGTCGAATCTTGCTGGCCTGTTCATGGAGGCAGGGGATTTGGATAAAGCTTTACTATATTATAAGGTAAATGCCACAACTGTATATGTTGGAGTTATCACACTTCTTTTTGCAGCATTCAAGCTTGATGTCACCATTTTACTTAGATCCTAAATTGTTTTTTTTGTTTAAATAGCTACACTTTTTTTTTCTGACATGCAATACTCCATTCGTTCCATAACTGGAATTGCTCTGTGCATTTGGCCATTTATGCTGGTGTTTTTTCACATGCTTAGAATGATACGGTCATCTAAAATTTGCCACGTCTACTAACTTGAGTTAATCTCTTATTTTGTTGCTTTATGTAAGATGTACTTTTGGTGCAATTTGTCAGATTGTGGAATTAAAATTTTTTTATTGTTTTTGTGTTATTCTGTTTTCTTGTCAGCTCTTGAAGTCTTGAACACATGAGTTGAATATTTGAGGAAGCTCATCTTCTCTCTAATTTCGCACCTGTCCATTGTCCATGCATAGCCTTCTTTCCTGCTACTGGTTGAGCACCATAACTAGCACAATCTCCTAGTCAAAGCACTTTAAACTCATCATCTCACCCAAAGGAGAAAAACCCTTCTGCTAATTTTGCCTCCTTTTCACCCCACTTCTGTTAGCATGGTCACATCTAGTGAAGCACCTAGATTGCTCTGGCCTTGTGAATGCCACATTGATTGCCGGCTGCCCTGCTATAGTCATCATGCATGGCCACTGCTCTCATGTGTCTTTGAACTCAGCCCACTCCCTCTTCTTGTATCTTGAGAGAATAGGTGGAATCTATGTTGGCTGGGGTTCTCTAATGAGTTGCCATGGATAACGATGACAGGAATGGCGAGGACAGCCAAATGTGTGGGTTTGTCTAGCATGTGCATTTTGTGGCCTCTTAGGGTGTGTTCTTATCTACACTTTCCCAACTTCTACTCCCTCGTTTTCCGCGTGCACGCTTCCCAATTGCTAAATGGTGCATTTTTTTGCAGAAGTTTTCTATAGGAAGGCTGCTTTAAAATCATATTAATTCATTTTTCAAGTTTTTTTAGCTAATTCTAAATTAATCATGCGTTAATGAGCTGCTTCGTTTTGCGTGTTGGATGGGGAGTGTTCCCAACATGCACCTTTGAACACAGCCTTAATGAACTACTTATTGCACACAATTTAATGAACTACTTATTGCACATAATTGATCCAATTATGCATGTCCCAAATAAACTACTGACACAATTTTGATTATCTGCCATACTGTTTACTCATATCTGATAAAATATAACAGAAGTCTTGTACAGACTACAGAGTATTATAAACTGAAAAGTAATCGTGGCCTGTGTCTTTTTGATGAAGTATTTCTCATGATATGGTGCTAGGCTATTGTGGTTTTGAAGTTTGTACAAAGCCTTCTTTGTTTTATGTCATCTGTCAAGATGGTGGTAAACGATAAGTGTTTGATTTCCCTGATGCCATGCTTTACCTTGGATTTTCAGGAAGCTGTTAAACTTAAGCCATCTTTTGCTGATGCATATCTTAATCAAGGGAATGTTTATAAGGTAAAGTTTATGTTGTGAGTTATGAACTTATGATACAAAGCATATTGCCAGATAGCCAGCTTGGGAGGATTTAGAGCAAAAGTGGATCTTTTTTATATGTATATATATATATATTTCCTTTTACAGGCCATGGGAATGTCTCAAGAAGCCATTATATCATATCAGCGTGCAGTGCAGGCACGTCCTGACTATGCAATGGCTTACGGTGAGATTCATAATTCTTATTTTAGTTGTTCACTGAACTATCTTTGATCTTTTCTGTGTGCTATGGTTTTCTTTTTAAAACAATTCTAGACCTTTAAGTTCTTCAAACGACATGTAAGTACTGATTAAATATTACCCCTTCGAGTCCATTTATTTAGATATTCATCATGGGTGAGATACGAACAAGCTTACAAGAGAATGGTCCTTTCTTTACCTTCAAAGTAGAGCCTTAGTATACCTCGTAATACAAAGGTAGGGGGGACATTTTCATGCAGGTAATCTTGCTACCATTTACTATGAGCAAGGCCAGCTTGATGTGGCAATTCGTTGTTACAATCAAGCTATAGTCTGCGATCCACAGTTTGTTGAAGCATACAATAACATGGTAAGCCACTGGACCACGTCCTGTTAATAATTGTTTGTAAATAATAAATAGTTGAATGATAACCTTTTTTTTTCTCTATAGGGCAATGCCCTTAAAGACGCTGGAAGAGTTGAAGAAGCAATTAACTGCTACAGAGTATGATTTCTTGCCTTCTATTGTACTTGTTGCTTTCATGCCAGTTTGTGACTTACTTCTCTTTATGCAGTCATGCCTTGCCCTGCAAGCAAACCATCCACAAGCTCTTACTAACCTAGGAAATATTTATATGGAGTGGTAAGAATCTTCATGTCCTTGTATCTGATAATAAGATTTAAGGACTTCTCTCTAACTGCAAAATGATGCTAGTAAGCTCACCGATACCAAAATGTCCTGCAGGAACCTGATAAGTGCGGCTGCTTCATTTTACAAAGCAGCAATATCTGTGACATCTGGGTTCTCTTCTCCTCTTAACAACTTGGCTGTGATATACAAGCAACAGGTTCCAGCTTATTTCCTTTTCACCATTGCACTTGTTAATGACAGACAAAATTCATGTAGAATTGAGTGGTTAATATTTTTCAAGAAACAAATTGAATAACTTCTTGAACAACAATTCGCACCCATAAGTCAATCCTAAATGTTCACTTTGTATATGCACCAGGGAAACTATGCTGATGCTATCACATGTTATACTGAAGTACTTCGGGTAGATCCTTCGGCAGCTGATGCACTAGTTAATAGAGGGAACACATTCAAGGAGATCGGTAGAGTTAATGAAGCAATTCAGGATTACATTCAGGCTGCAACTATTAGGCCAACCATGGCAGAAGCCCATGCCAACTTAGCCTCAGCTTATAAAGACAGGTGCACACCGTAGAAACTTAGCCTCTAGTTTCCTCATTTTATTTGTGTATTCTATAGTATACAAACATACACTGTTGATACCTTTTCTGCAGTGGACATGTTGAAACGGCTATAGTTAGCTACAAACAGGCTCTTCGTTTGCGTCCTGATTTTCCTGAAGCAACCTGCAACCTTTTGCATACTTTACAGGTAATCACCTCCATGCTCTGTTGGTGTAATCATCATAATTGGAAGTTTTCCTGTTAAGCATATATGGTAAACAAAATAAACTGAGGATGTAAATTTGTATGAAGGCAAAGCTGGCCAGAACATATATATGTGAATATTGACTGTAATCCCACCACCCAAACACACCCACACAAAAAAGGAACATTTGTAGAGTAATAACTACTCGCTCCGTTTCATATTGTAAGGTGTTTTAGTTTTGTCCTAAGTCAAAATTCTTAACTTTGACCAAATTTATGGAAAATATTAATATCTACAATACCAAATGAATACACAATCGAGACATATTTCATGGTGGATTTTAATGAAACTGATTTGATGTTGTAGATATTGGTGCATTTTTCTATAAACTTGGTCAAAGTTAAAGAAGTTTGACTTAGGAAGAAACTAAAACGCCTTATGATATGGAACGAAGGGCGTACAAGATAAATTAGCAGTAATTTTTATTTTACCTTCTTGATGTCCAAAATATCACTTACCTGTGACCAGAGGGATTGTATAGGAACATTTATCACTTATCTTAAACCTAGTAATGTTGTTTCACAATAAACGAACAGTAAGGCACTTGGTACTTTATCCTAACAGGCCTAGTTTTTCATTGCGCTAAGTTTGGAACATGGTCTAGTGTGCAACTTAGTATAAGCTTGTTGATTGTCATTCAACAGTTATGAGTTCAGGTAGCCTGTCCTTAGACTATCTGCAAACCTTTCATAAGATAATCTTAAGTTTTTATCTGCAATTTCTGCACATCATTTTCTCTGCTGTTACTTCGGTTGTAGTATTTATGTTGTTTCAGGCCAGACTTCCAATCTTCCATAGCTGTTTGTAACCTTTTCTTTTGTTTTGTACAGTGTGTGTGTGATTGGGAAAACAGGAATGCTATGTTTCGTGATGTTGAAGAAATTATCAGAAAGCAAATAAAGGTGAGCTTTTTACAAAAATCAATCATTTTCAATTATTAAACTGAGTTAGTTTGACCTTTTCCTGCAACTTATATATTTCATGTGTTTATCTGTAGATGTCAGTACTTCCAAGTGTGCAACCTTTCCATGCCATCGCATATCCTATTGATCCCATGCTTGCACTAGAGATAAGGTATGGACCTATGTCATGCTGTTCTTTACATCGTTAATAAAATATTCTCTTGTTAATTGTTCTCATTAATTATTGACTTTTACTTGCCAGCCGTAAATATGCTGCTCATTGTTCCTTGATTGCCTCCCGTTTTGGATTGCCACCCTTTGTGCATCCACCTCCTGTTCCTGTCAAAGCAGAGGGCAAACACTGTCGACTAAGGGTTGGGTATGTATTCGGATTCTTGCATGTCTTGCTTCTGTAGGATTCCTGAATAGCGTAATAATTTAGTCCCTTGTTAATATTTCAGATATGTGAGTAGTGATTTTGGGAATCATCCCCTCTCCCATCTCATGGGTTCCGTATTTGGAATGCATGACCGTGACAATGTTGAGGTTGTTTCACCTCTCTCTCTCTAGCATATTGTTGATATGGTTGCAACCTTATGTGCAACTCATGTTTAGCTGCAACAGGTCTTTTGCTATGCGCTGAGTCAAAATGATGGTACTGAATGGAGGCAGCGTATTCAGTCTGAGGCCGAGCATTTTGTGGATGTGTCTGCCATGACCTCTGATATGATTGTCAGAATCATTAATCAAGACAAAATACAAATATTAATAAACCTTAATGGTTATACAAAGGTAATACACAATGCCTTTTTATTAATATATATCTGTTCCCGTTGCACGCCCTTTGATTCTTGTTGGGTATTCCTTCATCATATCTTTTGTGAATATTTAACTGAGTATTATGGTTGAAAATTACACATCACATAGGATTTAACGGCTTGCTATATAATTATTTGTAAAGTTGGGACTTGGGCCATTAAATATAAGCACCATTCATCCTTAGAAAGCAGTATGGATTAGTTTGGTTTGTTGCGTGAAGGCCAACTAACATCAATTTTACCGGGTTCTTTTGCATTGCTATTCACTACTTAAATCTATGCTTATGATTCAAACAGGGTGCCAGGAATGAAATTTTTGCACTGCAACCAGCCCCCATCCAGGTCTCGTACATGGGGTTTCCAGGCACAACAGGGGCTGCATATATAGACTACCTAGTTACAGATGAGGTATGATAGGAGTGACGCCAAATTATTCAGTGATTTTAGATTGAATGTGGTTTCTTACAAGTTAAATGATCCTGCAGTTTGTGTCGCCAACTTGCTATTCGCACATATATTCTGAGAAGCTCGTCCATCTGCCTCATTGTTATTTTGTCAATGACTATAAGCAGGTTCTTGTGCCATGCTATGTTATCTTTTGCCCTTCTCATTCATATCATCTTTGATTCTGACTCAAATATCTGTTTGCCAGAAAAATCGTGATTGTCTTGATCCTTTCTGCCCACATAAAAGATCAGATTATGGGTTACCTGAGGATAAGTTCATCTTTGCATGCTTTAATCAGCTTTACAAGATGGATCCAGAAATATTTGATACATGGTAACTGTTCACTGTGTACATCTTCATTTCTGTTTCTGTTCTCTGTATATTCCTGTAGAAGCTCTGATGTACCAGAAGAATTTTTTATTGCGCTATGGGTCATCTGACTAATCTTTATCCCTTATTCCTAATTATGAAGGTGCAATATTCTCAAACGTGTTCCGAACAGCGCGTTATGGCTTTTAAGGTTCCCAGCAGCAGGTGAAACTAGAGTAAGAGCATGTAAGTATGCTGGAAGTCCTATTTTTTCACTTTTGAACTGTTAATTCCACCTGAAAAAGGAAAAGGGTAGAGTTTTGGTTTATAACGCTGAATGCTATGGAAAAATGACTTCGCAGATGCTGCTGCGAGAGGAGTAAGACCAGACCAGATCATCTTCACAGATGTTGCTATGAAAAATGAGCATATTAGACGCAGCTCATTGGCAGACCTTTTCCTGGATACGTATGCATTTTCTACCGGCAATAGTTTCATTTTTCTTTCAATACATAAGCAAAATATTCAATGCTCTTATTTTTTACTCTTGTGTGATTTATTTTGAGTTATAGCCCTCTCTGCAATGCACACACAACTGGGACAGACATATTGTGGGCTGGCTTACCAATGATAACCCTTCCCCTAGAGAAAATGGCAACCAGAGTAGCTGGTTCCCTCTGCCTAGCCACCGGGCTAGGGGAACAGATGATTGTCAGCAGGTAAGTACAGATTAAAAAACCCATCTAATTAAATTGCAGTTAACTATGTCATACTAATCCTATTTTTTCTCTTTTGGTTATATCAGTATGAAAGAGTATGAAGATAGGGCAGTAGACCTTGCACTAAATCCTGCAAAGCTTCAAGCTCTGACTAATAAGTTGAAGGAAGTCCGAATGACTTGCCCATTATTTGATACAGCTAGATGGGTAAGTTGTTGCCTTAGTATCTGTCGCGTAAACATTTCTTATCTAGACGAAGGTTCCGAATCTTTGATTGGTTCTACAAATAAACCGTTTCAGGTACGCAACCTTGAACGCGCATACTACAAGATGTGGAACCTGTACTGCTCCGGTCATCACCGAGAGCCGTTCAAGGTAAGAGAAGATGATAACGAATTCCCATACGACCGCTGACATGCTTACATCATACCGGCTGTGTAAATAAGGCGAGAGTTGTAGCATATGTAGCAAAATGTGACCGCTCCAGGCGCTTGTTTGATGCAGCCTGTCGTGCTGTGCACATCCGCCCCTCTTCAGAGGCGAATTATCTGTGTACACTACCACAAAGGATTCTAGGGGTAGTCTGTATTGTTGTAATTATTTATTATACTACTAGTTAGTCAAGTCATTGTTGGTCCTGGGGTGGTCTGCCTTGTACTACTATTTACTGTCTTGAGGTGTTGCCACGATGTCAAAGATAAACAGTGCATTGTTACTAATGTTGTAATACAAATTACATTATGATATCTCTCATTTGTACTTGGTGTTCATGTTGTTCTTTTGTCTTACCGCGTCGGACAAGCATGGCAGCGTTCATGCGACTGGTTTTCCAATCGTTACTGTTTAAGAAAGCATTGACAGCTGGTGATAGATCAGCAGTAAAGCGCACGAGAATCCTCGCAAAACCTAGGCAGGCAGGTGACCTGTCACAAGTACAGCTAAAGGAGGGCTGCTAGGAACGGTATACTTTATGATAACAATGCGAGACCGAGACTTGCGTTCATTTCATCCGCACATGCGCGACTCTTTTGACGCCACGAGCGGCAGTGCTAGACTGCCACGCGCAGTTTACCTGGGCCGTACTTCTTCGTGCAGCCACAAGCAGCTGGAGTTGGAATAAGTCCACTTTGACTCCTTGAAAGTGACATGAATCCATGGCGTGTTCGGCTGGTGATATAAGCCGGCTGATAAGACAAGCCAGCTGATTTTCTGTGAGAGAAAAATACTGTTCGAACGGCTGATAAGCCGGCTGATTGCACCAGCCGAACGAGACCCTAATTCGTGACCCGTAGATGTTAAAACGGTGCATTCCGACTCACAGGGCTGTTTTGCACGCTGTTTTTGCTGACGTGTCACATTGACCACGGTCAACAAAACGCGGCCGTCTCGCCTTGTTTATTCTCCTCCCCGCATTCCCCATATAGGTGCCAAACGGCGGCACGGCCCGACCCGACACGGGTACAGGTGAGGCAGGACCCGTTTAGACACGACTCGTTAGGTACGGTTACTGTGACGGGTCGTGCCGTGCCAGCCCACGTGCCTCACCCTCGGCCCAAGCACGACCCACGTCTGGCTGGGCCATGTCCGTGCCAGCACGAGCCCGATTACGGCCCATGAGCTGAGGTTGGTCTATTTGGTCCCTAGCCAACTAACACGAAATTATCATTTTGCCTAGGCAGTTTTATAACTGTACTACTTGCATTAAGGTTAAAATGGTAAAATCACATACAATGGATTCCCTTCGGCTTCTTCTGTTCTCCTCCTCATCCGAACGCCGGCGCCGCCACCCACACGCGTCACGACGTCCGGACGCCGACGCCATGACCGACGCCGACCGCGCACTCGTCGCCCATGACGCCGACACGCCGTCAGCCGTCCGCCCCTCCACACCATCGGCCGTCGCCCGTCATTCCTCCGCCGTCGGCGTCGGCCACGCGCCCGCGATTCCTCCACGCCGCGCCGGCCGTTGGCCGCCCGTCCCGGTTGCCCCGCGCCCGCGCTTCCTCCACTCCTGAGTCCTCCTCCGCGTCGGCCACCGCTCATGATGCCGTCGGCCATCCGCCCGTCCCCGGTTGCCCGCGCTCCGCTGCCCCTCGTGCCGTGTCGGCTCGACCGACCGTGCCGTGCCCGAGTTGGCACGCACAGTAGCCGTGCCGGTCCACGGGCTCGGTCGGCAGCCCAAGCACAGCACGACCACTCGTGCCCGTGCCGGCCTGGCCTGTTTCGCTTACGTGCCGTGCCGTGCCGTGCCGTGTCTGCTACAGGAATCGCCGTGCCATGCCTGCTGCAGAAATCACCGTGCCTGTGCCGGCTCACTTCGGTCCGGCCCATTTGGCCATCTATAATTCCCCATCCCCACCGGCATAGTGCAAGGCTTGCGACGGCAACGACGGCCGATTTGGTGTAAGCTGTGATTGCGAGGGTCGACGAATGGCGAGCTCGCGAACGAGGGCTCATTGGCTTCTTCTAGGCGCACATCTGCATCGCCCATCCCGTATCGGGTTGGCCCTTTGGACTATCAGGCGCCGATGGTGTGCAAGTGCGGCAGCAAGGCGACGAGGTGGATCTCGTGGAGTCCGGAGAACCCCGGCCGACGGTACTTCAAATGTGCCAATGCGAGGGTGAGTTTTTTGTCATGCGGCTAGCTAGGTTGTTTAATATTTCTTCGGGTTGGGTTCTAGGGTTTCTTGTTACAGAGTGGTGGGTGCTATTTCTTTGCTTGGTTTGATGGTCCGAGGAGCAGCTTCATGAAAGATCTGCTCAACGATTTACACGATGCAGTGTGGAAGCTGAGGGAGAAGGAAGAACTTGTGGTTGCTGTTCAAGATGGCAGATCAAAGGCATCTGAGGTGGAATTAGCTAGGCAGGAGGTGGCTACATCGAGGAGGGTTGTTGGTGAGAAGGAAGCTCCGATAGCCGTGTTGAAGGATAGGCATTGTAGGTTAGAATTGGAGACATTTGTGCTTTTGTTGGCATTGGTTGTTGTTGTTCTTGCCATTTTCTTTTTGGGTGGGGGGAATTAAAGTGTCATCATGTATTGTTGTGGGATGGAACTGACTAGCATGTATTGTTGTCTGTTCTATGAATTAATCAGGAAGCATGTCAGATGGGGTGGTTCAAATTTGGCATTTTTGCACTTTAGCATTATTTCGACAAGCCAAACTTTCAGCAGAACAATTTACACAATAATTCACACCAAATTGGCAGTTAGTAATCGCAGAATGATCAGGGCAACAATGCACACAATTCACAATTGCAGATAGGCCAAATAAGGTTTGGCATTTCATCAAATTTGAAGCATAAGGTCAATTTTGGTCTAGCATTGCAGCACACAGAAGCCTTAAAAGTCTGGCAACCTAAATAGCATGTCATGAATGGCATTACATCACAGATAATAAGTAGCCTAATTGTATTGCAGGATTGCTTCAAAGCTTATCAGATTCCAAGGTGGCTGAAGGAGTAGTGGTCCAGGAGTTTTGGCCTTCTTGGATGGACCAGCACCACCAGTCTTCTTCAACTTCTTTGCCGGTTCTTGAGCTGAGACCGACACAAAAGCCTTCCCAGAAGTGACTTGAATTGAAGCACTTGTAGATCCCTGGGATTGTGGCACAACTGCTTGGAGGTTGACTGTTGCTGAACCACCTGCCTGTGTTGCCACCTTTGCCTTTGCATTAACCCTCACAATTTGGGAGGAATCACCCTGACACATGTATACAATTAGTTTACAAATGAATACAAGTACAATTAGTTTTCAATTGGAAATGAATTTAACTAACTGACAGTACTAACCTTCTGCTTAACTGAAAATGTTGTCTTTGTCAGGCTAACAGCACTTGTGGTAGCACTCCTTGGTGTCTTTCTCTTCCTGCTCTGCACACAGCTATGAGGTGTGTTTGAGAGCACCAAATTGTTAACTGGTTGTGGGCCTATGTTGCTACTACCTCCTGCTCCTGCATGATGCTTAGCATGATGCTTATCACAAGATGTAATGTTGTGACCCACTTGCTTGCACTTTTTGCATTTGATGATTGTGCCCATCTTGGATGCCCTAGTTGGTTTTGCAGGTTCATTTACCTCTTTTCTTCTTTCTGTCTTGGGTCTGCTAGGCATCTTGATGTAGCTAGGAGCTTTGAGAGGCTCTCTGTCATCTTCAGGCCAGCTGCTCATGCCGTCAACTGGCTCTAGGCAATGCTCATATATCTTCTTGAATGCAGCTACTGAATAGCAGTCAGCAATGTATGTATCTAGAGAATTGGTCTTGAAATATATACATGATATTGCATGAGGGCAAGGTAGCCCTGACAGCTGTCAGTATCTACAACAGCACTCCTTTTTATCCAATTGCGCTGCAAACCTATTGGTGTGATGCTTGACCTCATATTTGTCAGCTCCATTTGAGATAGCATGGCAAAAGGCTGACTCAACAATGTACACATTAAGTGTTTTTTAGGATGCCAGGGCAAATAATAGTACTCCATCTGTTTGAGGTCTTAATCTGATCACTGATCCTAACTATTATTTTTCTCCTAATTTTCTCTAGCATTGTGATAATAAGGGAAAACCTAACCTCTAGGATCCACTTGTTAAATGATTCACATAGATTGTTGTCTAAGAATCACAGTTAGATCTTATCATGAATCAAGCACGACTCCAATGCTGGGGATGGGTGTTAAGGATTGCTTGTGCACCTGCTTGTGTAAGTTGAGCCAGCTTTGCCCTTGCCAGGTTGAAAAGCATCCTGCAAGGGGCTTTTGCACACTTCCAAATTTTCTTCTGGTAGTGCTTGTCATTAAAGTGCCTCTTTGTCACACCCCTCTTCTTTTCTCCTTACTTTTCTCCTTAGTTTAAAGTTCACGTGTGAAAATTGTGCAAAAGAAATTCTTGGGAAAAATAAAACAAGTAAAATTCTAATAATTAAATCCATTTAATAATTAGAAAATGCTTGGTGAGATTTTTCTTAAATTCTCCATGTTAAAATACACTAACAAGATTTTTATGGAAATTTTCGAGCAAAAATAATTTTAAAATTAAATTAGGATTATCGGAATTAAATTTCTTAAGGAAAATCCCTTTTTCCTTTTTCTTTTTTCCTTCCTTGTTTCCTTTTCTTTTGGGCCGTGGGCCACCGGCCCATCTCCCTTTCTCCTTCCCGCGCACGGGCCTCCCTCTCTACTGGGCCGGCCTGAGGCCGAGGCCCAGCCACGGCGCGCGAAGTCCATTTCCCTCCTCTCCCGATCGGGGACTCGACAGTGGGGCCCACCCGTCATCCCCAACCTCCCGACCACAACTCCCGACCGCCCGCACCGTGCCCCGCTGCGCCCGAGTCGCCCGCACCACACCCGACCCGTCCCGTCCCGTGCCACCCCGCACCGCCCCACGTCTCGCACGTCGCCCACCTTCTCGCCCGCGTGTGTGAAATGGCCGAAACGGTCGGATCCGCTATTCCCGGCCGCCCGCCATTCCCGTCGCCACGTCACCGCCGCCATATCCATGCTTCCCGACCATGTCTGTGCCCCTAGGCCTATAAAAACCACTCTCGTGCGTCGGTCGTCATTTTCCCCACATTCAATCGCGCCTCTCGAGCTCGTCGTTGCTCCCGCATCGACAAGCCCTAAGCCGCTTTTTTGCCTCTGGCCACCAAATTTGTCGCCTCCGCTGCTCGCCGAACCACTACTAGCTTCGGTGCCTTTAGGAGAGCCCCGCCCATCGCTTTTCCCTAATTTTTGTCACCATTTTCCCGTCGCCCACTATTGTCCTCTTCATCTCCAGCCAAGCCCGGTGAGCTCTCTCTCTCCCCTCTCTTTTTCCCCTCTCTTCGGCCCGTTCCTGAGTGCGTCCACCCTTGCCGCCGCATTGCGCCTGCGTGTGCGTGCGTGCCGCTCCCGTCGCCCGTCGGTGGCCTTTTGGCCCCAACGCTGCCCAACGTCGCTGCCGGCTGCTCCCGTCGCCCCTCCTCCCGAGCCGTCGGATTAACCCGGCGGGTGAATCCGAGCCGACCAAGTGGCGGTGCCACCTCAGCACTGGCTGCCCACGTGGCCGCCATGTAGGTGCCGCACAAGCGTCACATGGTGCGCTCCTGCCCAGGCTAGTGGACTTAGTCCACCATGTGCCCTCTCTCCCGCGTGCCGCTGACCAGCGGGCCCCACCTATCGGCGCCGGCTGGCCGGTCTGCTAACGTCAACCCTAGCCCTGCTGGTGCAATAAATCGTTTAATTTTCCTTTTTTATTTATTAGTAATCTAATGAAACTTCTAAAATTCATAATAAATTCATCTGAACTCCGTTTGAGTCCGTTCAAGTTGCAGTGGACTCATAAAAATTCCTAGAATCCATTAACAATAGTTTTATTGATTGTCGATTAGATTTCGGTGTTGCCGACGCTCCTGTTTACTTTGAGGTAGTCGCAGAAGTTCCTCAAGACCCAAATCAAGGCAAGTCATGTATTTCAATTGATCATATTGTTTCTACATTGCAAATTTATCTCACTTTATCTATTAAATTGCATTGGTTTTAATGTAACGTGGGATGGGACCTATAGTACTCACCTTAGGTTGTCAACCCTATGTGATTGATTAACTGGGATTCAATATGATTAGATGTTAGATTAGGGAACGCTTAGCCCTGCTTAGTACAACTAGCTCACTTTGGGAAAACATTATTATCAGATTATGATGACATAATGATGATGCTCATGGACTTATGATACCATGGTAACCATGATAAATAAAATATGACTAAATGGTGGGCTGTGGATGCACGGTTTTTATAGACGCATCCATGACAATTAAGGACCGGTTCACAGGAAACCCTGAAAGAACTAAACGTGTGTACCACAAGCCAACGTGGGCAATGACTGAGCTTGTAGTGTAGCTTTTTCTTGTCCGACGCACCCATGCCGGTGAGGGTGATGGAGTTTGGATGGACCGGAAAAGGTCTATGTGGCTTCCGAATTCACCTAGGCACAAGAGAGGCTGCCTACCTTAGATTTAAAGGTAGGTGCAAAACCTGAAAATGTGGTGTCGCTTGGTCAGGGAGGGTTATGCAAATGGTCATGTCACAGACCCCTTTTCTATATGTCGTGGTGGCCTGTTGACGCACGAAAACGTGTTGTGTGGGCTGTGTCTTGTGGGTACATGTGTACACCTCTGATAAGAGTAGAACTATTCGAATAGTCATGCCCACGGTTATGGATGGTCGACCAGATTCATCATGATTAGTCCCATTTATTAATAATTTGACTTAATGGAACTGGCTAGTATATGTGGATGAATTGAGTCTGTCTCAACGTGGTTAGCGTTGGACAAAGATGATTAGTTCTACTTAATTAATCACAACCTTTTTACTGCTTTCAACTTTGTTTTTGCAAAATGCTTGCTTTGTGCAAAATAACCCCTAGCCTCCCTTTGGAATTATCCTTGCATCATACCTCCTTTTGGTATGACTTGCTGAGTACAGTGGGTAGTACTCAGTCTTTCTTCCTTTTTCCCACCTCATAGCTGGAGGATGGAGCAGAAGAAGGATTCAAGGATGAGTAGGCTTGTCGCTACCGTCAAGGATGCTTGTGAAGTGGAGTTGCCACGCTACGAGCGCCAAGATGGAGTTTAGCTCATTTTCTTTTCCCGTTGAAGGAAAGGGCCCCTTTCGACCTGGGAAATTCAGCACTATTGTAAGACTTTTATATGTTTTTAAGATGTGAATTATGTATATACAATTTGTCCTTTGTGTACCTTGGCTGGTCCTGGACAGGGATTTTAATACACATTCACCTTCGGAAATTCCAGGCAGGATTTTCTAGGTGTGACACTCTTCCAGCTAGCATAGATGTGCCTGGCACAATTCCTATGTTTTGTCTTTAGTGCCCACTTCTCCACAGATACCCTACAAAAAAGCAAAATGGTTAGATGGACTGTGCTAAGTAGAAATGATGACTTCTAAATGGGTTAGGTGGACTATGGTTACCTTTTGCTGGTCTGATATGAACATCCATCCTTCACCATCACCCACTTGCAGGTCACTGTTCAATAGGTCCATGAACCAGTCCCACTCTTAGTTATTCTCTTTATAGACAACTATCCAGGCATTTGGATACATCTGATTGTTTGCATCCCTACCAATAGAACATAACAGCTCTCCATTAGTTGCACCCTTGAAAAAGCATCCATCAAACCCTATTACCTTCCTGCATCCAGCCTTGAATCCTCTCTTAAGAGCATCTAAACATATGTAGATCCTCTTGAAAACAGGTGGCTCCAGGCCTACCTCCCTATTGACAACAACAGTGCTTCCAAGATTGCTTCTGATCAGCTCCAACTGATAGTTGTATAGTTTCTGATATTGCCCCTTGGTATCATCCATAGCTTTCTGCATAACCAGGGCTTTGGCTCTCTTCAGCTTGGAGATGGAGGCATAAGCAAACATCTCCTCTTGAACAATTGCTTTCATGTGAGAAAGGTTCCATGAGGGTTTGCTAGGATAAACTTCTCATATTTCTCTGCTATCCTTCTTGAGGTCACCAGCTTGTTATCCCTTCTAGGGAGGCATGCATGCAAATTTTCTAGGGTTGCTATCTACCAGCTATCAGACCTTATTGTCTTGGACAACAGACAAACCCAAGGGTAGCTTGGCCAGTCACATTTAGCCCTAACCCTCTTAGGGTCACTTTTAATGAAGTTGATTACCTTCCTCTCACTTAGGGCATAAGCAGTCACTGCTTTCCTGAACAACTACTTGGAGCTAAATTTCATTCCTAATTCAAACACAGGCACACCAACTTCTTTTTGTACTTGGGAAACTTGCTACTTCTTGTGGTGACCTCTCCATCATTTCCAAGCTCATCTATGGACTGCTCAGAATCACTGTATTCATAAGGCGTTTCATTGCCACATTCCTCAGGACCAACTTGCATAGCTGGGTTGCTATGTGACCCCTCAAACCCAAAATCATCTAGCCTAGATATTAACTCAAATTTAATCTTCTTCTTGATTTCTTTATACTGCTTATGTATGTTGTCAGCCTCTTCTTCATCATCTGATGCTGAGTCATCTCTAGGAATGTAGTCACTATCAGTATCAGTGTGATAGTCTGCCTTAGAACAAATTGGCTCAATATCTTGGGTGTACACCACTACTCTCCTATCAGCTTGTTCACCTGCTTTAGCCTGCACACCTCCTTCAACCTGCATAGCTTCTACAGCTTGCCCAGTAGCATCCTCTACCTCATGTCCTTCAGAATCAACTTCAGCGCCCTCATCTACCTCAACCTCATAGTCATTGTCCTCATCATTCTCATATGACAAATCAACTATAATTGGCTCCTCAGCATACACCTCAGACACCCCACCTTCAACTATGCAGTCTAACATGTACTTGCATACTGTGTCATACATAAGAGCTCTCAAGCCGGAATTGAGGTCTTTACCTGGTAACAACCAATGCAACATTGTTCCTTTCAAAACCTTGGTATGGTCCTGCAAATGCTCTACAATTTCAGGAACCAAAACCTTGTCTCGCTCTAAGTACGACATTGCCTCACTGACACCGCAATAGCTCTTCTGCCCCCATGCACCACAAACTCCCCATTGTAATGAAATCTCACTGGAAGGGTGTCTAAGGGGTCCATGATGTCGGCACAAACTCACAAACCCTACATGCAATTTGCAAGAAGAAAACATTATGACCCATAGTATTCAAATCACCTAACCCCATATTCGAGGTAGCAAAAGCTCCAATACACAATATAATAGAACTAAAATAACCGGATCTATTGGTTTCCTCAATAAAAAAGGCTTAACCTTCACGAATCCAAAAATTAAAGTACACATCGACCACATTTGAAATCCGCACCCAAATCATGGAAAAAAACCCTACATCCATATGGGAAGACGACGGTTGGGTGAGGAGGAACTGATCTAAGCTGAAGTGCAGTGCAGATCCAGCTTCGGTGGCTCGAAATGACGATCGCGTGGTTCTGCATCGCTGCGTCGCCCCGCCATCCTCTGTGTTGCCCTGCTCGTCTCCTCCTCACAATGAGAGCTTGGTCTAGGGTTTTGGTCCACGAAGAGAGCGGGATTGGGAGGGACCGAGAGGGGCGCAGGGATATGCCTACCCAATATGACTCACCAAAACAGGTCCCACTTGCCACCGTAATGCAAAAGCTGACTCAGCTCTATTGACCGTGGTCAATGTGACACGTCAGCGAAAACCTCTTGCAAAACAGCCCTGGGAGTCGGAATGCACCGGTTTTAACAGTTAAGAAGTCAAGATATCTGGTTTTGCCGTTGTGGGTCATGAATGCGATTCGGGTCACTTTTGAGGGAGTCAAAGTGGACATATTCCGCTGGAGGACACCAATCAGTTTGGTTGGACCTACTGAACAAGTAACTTTTGTGGGCTAAATTGGCTGTCTAGTTGGACAGTACATGGAGTAGGGTGCTTGGATTTCCTGTGTTTGAGTCAGTTTTTATTCTCCTTTTTTTTCTTCCTCTTAAATTTTCATTGAGATATTAGATATTTGTCCTCCAAAATAAAGATATTTGTTATTATGGGGAGAACAGGGGATAGAATGCACGGCAAAAATTAATGGTGTGATCAGGTTATGTGCTATCAGTCGTAACTCCCACCGTTGGAATGTGTTGCTCGCTTGCATCTTGGCACAAGTGTGATCGAGCGCACCGCTTGTTAGCTGTCTAGATGGACCATCACTGTTACCTAGCAGTTATTATCACGGATACCTATGAACATCACACTTGTTGATATCTTGCAGATATCATTGTCAGAATCGGTAGATATCATCGTCGGTACCGTCGTCGACACCAGACAATATCATCACCCATAGATAACACTAAAGGTATCATAACCGGTACCTATAGAGTATTATCACCTATACTTGCATGTACCATTATTGATACCTGGCATGTATTGTCACTCATTGGTACCTAGCACGTATTATCATGGGTATCTGTAAGTATCATGACTCATTTGGTATCTAGCATGTATTATCGTCGGGACTTAGGAGGTGTCATCGTCGATA
Source organism: Oryza australiensis (assembly GCA_019925245.2). Taxonomy (NCBI): domain Eukaryota; kingdom Viridiplantae; phylum Streptophyta; class Magnoliopsida; order Poales; family Poaceae; genus Oryza; species Oryza australiensis. Next base: position 400,137 of record JAIFGZ020000096.1, read on the forward strand.
CATATATGTTTCATCGTCGGTACGTAAAAAATATCATCAATGATACATAAGGTATCATATGGTAATCTCGTGTATCAAATCATGTCTAGTGTTATACCGATGCTTATAGTTAAGAGCCTGATGAAGCATGTACAACCCATGATCATGAGGCTGGTGAATAGCCCAACTCATGCACACATCATATACTATCTAGATGGACAAGTACGACCCAACTTAAAAAAAACACGGCCACATGTGGCCTGGTTAATTGGGATTGGTCGCACGATCCAACTAGTTGTTGGCTGTCCCTCATGTCGCTAAAGGGCTCGATGGCTGGAGCACATGATGTGCAACTGTACGTACAAGATCAGCCCACGTCTCGGCATGGCCGGAAAGTCTGGGAGCCAGGTGATTCTGCACGGTTTATCTCTCACTTGTTGGAGGAGTTTGTCTCGCTGAAGCTGCCAGTGGCTCGTGATTATACCAAGCGAAAAGTGAGATGGCAAAAGCCGGAGGAGGGATGGATCAAAATTAATACGGATGCGGCTTTCTTTGCGGATTCTAGCTCGGGCAGTGCTGGCGTTGTGATTCGAGATGATGCGGGGAAGATGTTGCCAGGTGCGGCTCGATGGCTTGAGCACGTCCTTGATGCGCTGACGGCCGAGGCAATGGCGGCAAAGGAGGGGCTGGAACTGGCAGCGGAGATAGGTGCCGGCGAGTGATTCTGGAGACGGATTGCTCGACGTTGAGGCTGCTGCTCACGAGTGAAGGGGGTGAAAGATCAATGATAGGTGGTCTTTGTCGAGACATCAAAGAACTGGGCAGGATGTTCGATGCCTGTAACACCGTCTGGGTGAGTCGAGAGGCCAACTCGGCGGCGCATTGTTGCGCTACAATGGTGTCAAAGGTGGAGCGTGCTTTCTTTTGGTTCGATTCCTTCCCTGAGTGGCTAGTAGCATTGCTACTGAAGATTGTAAGCCCGCCGAATGAGTTTAATAAAGCTCTTTGTTGCTCAAAAAAAAAAAGATCAGCCCACGTCCAGGGACGACACATTGTTGGATGCATGGGGTAGGCAGGTCGTGGGCGCGTAGAGGAATCCGGGACAAAGAAATATTATGTCGCTCCGACCTGGTTGAACGGTATAGCGCTCCGTAGTTTTTCTCTTTTGGTTTTGTGAGGATAAGTACACTACTGGAAAAAGCCACAATTGTTCCGGTTCATAACCCTCAGTAGTCTCGGTTGTTAAACCGGAACTACGAATCCGAGACTAGATATGGGCGATCTCTAGTCCCGGTTAAATAAATTTAACCGGGACTAGAAATGCATCTTTAGTCCCGGTTGAAGTCACCAACCGGGACTAAAGATGGCGAAGCCACGTGGCCGGCTCCGTCATCTTTAGTCCCGGTTGGTGGCTTCAACCGGACTAAAGATTTTTTAAAATTTTTTAATTTGCCCTTTCTCCAGCCCACGCCCTCGATTCTTTTGTTTTTTTCTTATCAAAATCCTAAAATCATCACAGATCGAAATCAAATATCACAGATTCACAAATAGCAATGAACAATACATATCCCAAATGTTTTTCATTTTTCTCCACATATCAAATACATCTTCAAAATCAAAAAAATCACAGATCAAATACTATCACAAATTTGTTCACACATATATACAACAAAATCCACTATATATAATAAAATACAACAACATCAATTTTTCGCTCGGCTCGCCGCTGCTCCCGCTCGCCGCTGGTGAGAAGATGACACCCCGCTGCCGCCACCTCCTCCCCTCCCCTTGCTTGCCGAGGGGAGAGGGAGAGGGAGAGGGAGAGGAAGAGAGCTAGAGAGAGGGAAAGAGATCGAAAATGTGCTAAGTGTTGGATCGTGGAGAAGACGATGCGAGCCGGGATATATATAGCCAATTCATCTTTAGTCCTGGTTGGTGGCACCAATCGGGACTAAAGATAATTTCCCGCTATTTCCAATTCATCTTTAGTCTCGGTTGGTGGCACCAACCAGGACTAAAGATAATTTCCCGCTATTTCTAATTCACCTTTAGTCCCGGTTGGTGCCACCAACCGGAACAAAAGATAATTTTCCGCTATTTTTCTAATTTATTTGGTCCCGGCTAGGGTTAACAATTAAATAATTCATTAAATAGGGTCAAATTAAATTCATTAAATATAGGTTTAAAACAATAATATTAAAATTTAATCAAACATAGATAATCCTAGACATTCATGTGCTCCTCTAGATATTGTTCCTCTTTTGCCCCTCGCTTTTCTTCATTTTCATCTGCTGTTGAGCAAGATTGAAAAATTTTGACTTTTTTGTTTTATTTTTTTATATTTTTTATGGACTTAGGAGCACACGAGGGGTAACCACATAAAATTTGAGCGTAAACAAGCAAAAGACGTGGTCTGTGAAAAATTCGGAAGACACGCTCAAAATCGGAAAAAAGCTTCCGGCTCGAAAAGGCAATCTTCTGAGGCTTTTTTAGAGAAAATAAAATCGCCGAACGTGGCAAAGCGGTGAACGAACGCATCCGAAATTTTTTCTGATCGATTTTCATATATGGAATGTCTCGATCGGAGTCCGTATGCGAAAGTTATGACCGTTTTAAAAACCGACTCCGAGTTAGAGGACGAAACGGGAACAATGCGCGTAAAACTTGTTAAACGCGCATAAACTAGACGTGATGACCAGGGTTTAAATGTCTTTATCAATATTGTACATCCCTCCGATTCGTATATTATCACCAAAATCATTAGTTAATAACAATATGATGATATTTTTATTAGGTTCGAGTTAAAAATAAGCACATTCACTTTTGTCCCGGTTGGTAACACCAACCGAGACAAAAATAGCATCTCTAGTCCCGGTTGGTGTTATCAACCGGGACTAAAGATGGTGTCGAAGCTGTCGAGCACAGTCGAGTGCCGGACATCTTTAGTCTCGGTTTGTAGCACCATCCGGGACTAAAGATAGCATCTCTAGTCCCGGTTGATGTTACCAACCGGGACTAAAAGTGTCCGGCGCTCTGACAGGCTCTGACAACATTTGAACCGGGACTAGAGGTGATCTTTAGTCCCGGTTCGTGACACGAACCGGGACTAATGTTCCTAGAAATCCGTAGACTTTTTAAACCGGGATCTCTAGTCCTGGGTATAACTCAAACAGGGACTACTGTGGTTTTTGCCACTTCAACCAATGAAGGTTTCTCCAGTAGTGGTACAAGTATAAAAAAAGCAGACCACACCAAACGATTATCTTTCTGCGAGGATGGATTTTGTTTTTGATGCATGAGTATATTGAAGAGCAAAATAGTCAAAGGCGGAAACCATCACCAACTAAGAACCTGTTTGGTTCAAAGGGATTTTCCAAGGAAAGAGGGGGTAACCTTTGGAATGAGAATACTATAGGAAAGAAAGACACTGTAAGCTTTGTTCGGCAAGAAAGGAATAAACATCCACATGATAATTCAATCCCCTCCCACGGTCTCACCCATTCAATCCCCCTCTTCACGGGGAAAGTCAGGGATTATTGTTTGGTTTGTTTGGAAAATGTAGGACTGGTGGAAATGACTTTAACTAACATTCGAAATTAATAGAAACCACAAAATTTAAGCGGTAAAAAAATCAAAATATTAACAAAATCTAAAGAACTCAGGAAATCTGATCTTAAGTGGGAAAAAAAACAAAATAGTGAAACTTTGAGCTAACTCTTTGCTCAAATCAGAATTCGACGAAAACAACTTCATTCAATCAGAAATATTTCTTTGAGCTAACTGAAAGAATAAAGCTTCACTCGGTTAGCATTCAAATTTGGTCATCCATAGTCTCATTTAGATGGTCATAAAAAAGATTATATCTCTTTTTACTTCAACGTCATCAATATTACATCTTTCATATCACTTTCTACTATATTTTATAATATCTTCCAATTACTCATACATTTATATTGTTTCTTTTATAACGGCTATATTTACAACGTAGCTTAAAAACATTCATCTCTCTATAGATATACCATGGTAAAACAATGCTTAAAAATCCTTATTATACTAGCAAAATGCCGCTTTGCTATGGGCAGAAGAAATTACTCCCTCCATTTTTTATTAGATGATGTTGTTGATTTTTGACATACTTTTAACCATACAGCTTATTTAAAAATTTTATATAAATATATAAGATATAAATCATGTTTAAAATATTTTTAATGATAAAATAACGCACAACAAAATAAATAATAAGACAAATGATCATATGTATGTCCAAAAGTCAATGATACTGTCTATTAAAAAGCGAAGGTAGTATTATAATATGTCATAGCAATATATTTTTTTATCAAATATATGTTGGACTATTCTGATTACAATATATCATGAGGCAATTTGTGAAAACTAAAAATATAATAATGGGGTGACAGATTCACTGTGGAGGCTTTTTATCACCACTTGAGGTTTTAAAGAATTATAGATACTTATCCAATTAACTTTTCATATTAACCATCAAATAAATAATCAAACATTCACATCTCTCTCTTGCCAAGCGCACAAGGCGGCAACGGCGGTGGAAGGCGCAGGCGGAGGAGGAGATCCGGCAGGAGCGGCGGTGGAAGGCGTGGGCAGAGGGGGAAGATGTGATGGCGTAGCACCGAAGGGGTGGCGCCGCTTCTACTTCGACAACCTCTGCCACCTCTCTACCTCCATTTCCCCTGTACTCTTGAATCTTTGGGAGGACATGATCCGGATTGTAGAGCAAGTTCAATCCGGAGGCAGGCGGTTATGGGATGGCATGAGAAGAGAGAAACGTCAAGGCCACGATGGCGTATCCGCTGAAGCCCCTTTTTCTCCTCCTTGCGCTATTTCCAGGATGGCGTACGTGATAAGATCTGCTGGGAATGCTCTAAGCTAGTCCCTCCAACTTATATATCTCTCTGGTAAGATCCATAAGACTCTCCAAGTCCCGGTTGTCTTTGTGCAAAAGCAAAAACAACTTTCTCTGGCAAACTAAATTTAGCTATCATGTACATTACAACTCCCAACTCCCAGATAAAGCTCAAAAGTATTAATTCTATAGACAAAAGTGGTTCCTGGAACCATCATAGCTACATAAATTAAGAAGCAGTTAGACAAAAATGTCCTTTATGCATCTCATTTCACAATTGAAGCAGTCTCTAACAATTCTCTCTTCCAAACAATCCTTCCAATGGGCATAGCTAGATAACGGGCCATGCCCACCCTGTAACACAGCCAAAAGAAACAAGTCTTAGATATTGTACAACGGTGCTTGCTAATAAATGTAAACTAAACAAGAAGTAGAATGAACTCGAACCAAAAGATAACTAATCTACTGAACACTTAAAAAGTCTAGGTTCAAAACTGCAGCTTGGAGGTCAGGGAGCACATGCACATAGAGACAGAGCGGGGAGCTAGAATTTACTAACGACCAGGGCTCAACTAGTAGGTCATTGGCTTTCTCCGAATTTTACGCGATAATTTAAGAGAATTTAAGCAATGATTATGGAGACAAGCCTAGGGCTCAAGCCCCAAAGACCCACAAATTAATACGACATGGGAAACAAGATTACCCCTACTGTCCAGACAATGGAACAAGATGCAATGCAGAATGCACTTGATGGCTAGGGAAGGAAGCTAGCAGCTAGCTAGCATATGATCATTAGAAGCCAATGATACTCCAAAACCTATCACTGAAATTTTCCACCAGAATATTCCAACGGCTAATTATAGAAATGGTACAAACAATTTTACAACTACTCATTCCCAGAATAAAGATGCATTAATATGCCAAGGTTTAAGCAAGCCATAGTATAAATAGTGCTCACTGACAAATAAAAGGACTCCAATTTACAGTGCTCTACAAATTTCAAAAAGTTGGTTCATTGACAAACAAAAGGCTGACCCTATTTTCTAAACTATTACCGTAGCCTTATCGTAGTGAATATTCAAAACAAAAAATAAATGCTAAATCAAATAATTGTAGTTGGCCAGTTCACAAAGCAGCAAACATATATAAATACTATGTAGTTGTATGGCAGTGCCACTAGTTGTCAATACTAATTAAGATACTAGCACCTTTTGAAAAAAATATTCTCTCCACAAAAACAAACACGCCTCGTTGGAGATCTTTCTCTCCCATGGGGATAGGCTTGGATTGGGCCGGGATTTTCTCCACACTGGCCTCATCCGAATGTGTCCATGGGCTGAGAGAAAAGAGACCCCGGCCAGGATGTCGCCCTTCCCGGCCTATCCCCACCTAAACAAACAAAGCCTAATGGTTTAAATAATTTCTACGTTTCAAATACCTACCTATTAATAACTTCTGTGTTCTTTTATCTGTGTTTTATGTCTTAAACTTACATTCATGTGTTTTTATATTCCTAGCATTTTCTTTCCTGTGTTTTGTTTCCTTGTGTTCCAAACAGGCTCTTATAGGTGTGTGGGCAGAACATCTCAATAGAAAGATGTAAGAAGCAGCAGCAACTCATCTTTACCAATGTGATCTTGTAGGTGCTATCCAGCTTACCCACACCGGGTGCAACAGCTTTGCCGTTCTGTAATATTTAAGACAATTTCTGTGAAAGGAGTCCAGAGCATACTCTACTTTTGCCAATCTTCCCTCAAAACATCATCCTAGATGTCAATCAAGGATAAGCAGGCTAGTATTGTTTTTTGAAGAGTATGACGAAGGACATCCAAGTTATTACCTGTTGATATAGCCTTTTTAGTTGATCTCTCCACATCAAAATCGTCTGAGATATGGGTCCAAAATATTTGTGTTGCCTTCAAGCTTCTGCCTTCGTTTCAAGTTCACACCATCTGAATTCAAGTTCCTGCTGATATGCATGCCTCTATGTCTTCTTGCACATAGATCAATTCATCGTCTGTGCTGTGAACCCACAGAACCACCAATTTCACAGGGTCACTTTGCTGCAGTTGTTTGCGGACAATTTCATCTGTTTCTGTTTCTAACTTTCAAAAATGTAACTGGAACAAGAAGATATCGGCATCCTGCCAGCGATGTGCTTACTTACCGAAATCACATGGTTTTCAGAGAATTTCACAGCAAGCATAGCCTCCACATATCAACATATCGCCGTAGCTCCGGCGGCAACTTAGCCTTCCACGCTGCCACCTCCTCCGGCGCCGACACCGCTGGCCGAGTCATGGCCACCCAACTTTCATCCACATCCATCACCGACACCATCTCGTGCCCGAACGCCGCCGTCAGAGCGCGCAGGGTTGCGTCCTTCACGGCCTCGCCGTCCCTCCCCTCCTCCTCCGCCTCCACACATGGCCCGCCGCAGTTCACCATGACCCTCCCTCCGGGCGCCACCATCCCGCCTATCCGCCTCCATGCGTCCTCTTCTTGGAGCTCCGGAAGCACGCTCCCGTTGGCGAACAGGTCCACCAGCACGCCGCCGAAGCCGCCAGGCACCGCCTCCGCCTCGGCCTCGAGCGCGTCCCCGACATGGATGAAGAGGCGGGCGGCGTGCTCCTCCTCGAGCTCCGCGAGGCCGAAGAAATCGCGGGAGACGGAGATTACGGCGGGGTCGATCTCCCAGCCATGGACGGAGAGGTCCGGGAAGAAGTGGAGGATGGCGCGGGCGGCGGAGCCCGCGCCGAAGCCAAGGACGGCGAGGGAGGCGCGGCGGCCGCAGGGGGAGGAGGGGCGGGAGGGTGGCGAAGACATCCAGGTAGGTGGAGGTGAGGGGGCAGCCGCAGCTAGGGCGGCGGGGGAAGGAGAGGGAGTGGATGTTGCCGGGGGCGTCAAGGAGGAGGAGGCGCGCGCCGGCGAGGGTGACCGGCGCCGGCGGCGCTGCGAGAGACGTCGGCGACGCGGATGTGGTTGTACGGCGAGCGGATGTCGGCGACGAGGTGGAGCTCGTCCGGTAGAGGGTGGGGAACGGAAGATCTTGCGGTGGCAGCGGCGGCGGCGGCTGCGCGGATGGTGGTGGAGGTGGAGCGGAGCCGGAGGTTGGAGACCGGCAGCCATGTCGGAGCGGACGCTGCTACTGGCAGCGTTATCATCGCCATTTGAGCGGAAACGGCAGATTTTTGTTTGGCTAAAGCTTTTCATCTTTTTTTTTTGGTTTGTTGCCAATTTCATTACCTATACGTTGGGAAATTTTGGTAATACGCCACTTTATTCATTGAGTTTTGATAAAATACCATTTTTCATAATGCAATTAATAAATGGCACTTATTTTGATGCATTATTAAATTCAGTTTTGCTAAAGATATGGTACCTAGACAAAATTTGTTACAAAATATTTTGCTGATTAACACCATCAAAACGTAGTTTGGTCTAAAAATATAAAAAATGTGATAATTTATTTAGAGGACACCATGTCGAATATTTTACCATTTCTAGTATATTTGAGAATAACCAAAATGCCTCTCTCATACATGTGAACGATGCAGTACGCCATGAAAGCATATCGACAAGAAGTTCGCAAACTTAAGGACAAGTTCGACGGACTGGAACTATCCCATGTCTTGAGACAAAACAATGAGGCAGCAGACGAACTGGCATAGTTCGGGTCCAAGCGAGAAGCAGCCCCGACTGACGTCTTCGTAGAATACCTTTACAAGCCGACTGTCGTTGCCAAATCAACTCCTAATGAGGAAGCTACAAACCAGGTTGCCATGCTTGATGCCGACTGGAGAACTCCACTCATCAAGTTTCTAACTCAGCAAGAGCTGCCGGAAGACCGGGTTGAGGCCGAACGCATCCGGCGTCGCTGTTAGGGCTACGTCATGGTTGACTCTGCACTATACAAGAGAAGCCCCTCTGAAGTCCTAATGAGATGCGTCATGTCCGAAGAAGGACGACATCTATTACAAGACATCCACTCGGGTGTATGCGGCAGTCACGCTGCAGCACGCACCTTGGTAGGCAAAGCTTATAGACAAGGCTTCTTCTGGCTCACGGCGGTCTCTAACGCCGACAAAGTGGTTCGCACGTATGAAGGTTGCCAGTTCTTTGCTCGCCAAAGCCATGTTCCAGCCCAAGAGCTACAGACGATTCCACTATCATGACCGTTCGCGGTTTGGGGCCTGGATATGGTCGGCCCTTTCAAAAAGGCTCCAGGAGGATTCACACATCTGTTCATCACGATCGACAAGTTTTCCAAGTGGATCGAGGCTAAGCCGGTTGCTACGATCACCGCTGACAAGGCACGAGACTTCATCCTCAACATCGTACACCGGTTTGGTGTCCCGAACATAACTATAACTGACAATGGGACTCAATCCACTGGGGGCGTTTTCAAGGAATTCTGTGAAGATTTTGGCATCAAAATCTGCTACGCATCAGTCGCACACCCTAAAAGCAATGGACAGGTCGAGCGCGCCAATGGCATGGTTCTTCAAGGCATCAAGGTCTGAGTGTTTGACAGGCTCAAACCTTATGCCGGCAGATGGGTTCAAGAATTATCTTCGGTCCTATGGTCACTGCGGACTACCCCCAGTCGGGCTACCGGCCAAACTTCTTTCTTCCTGGTTTACGGGGCAGAAGCTATGTTGCCGAATGAAATGGAGTATAAATCTCTTCGAGTCGGCAGTTTCAACAACGAGTGCTATGATCAAGACCGAGTGGATGACCTGACCCGACTGGAAGAGGCCCGTGAGGCAGCCTTAATCCAGTCGGCAAGATATCTTCAAGGGCTTAGACGATACCATAGTCGCAATGTTCGGGCGCGAGCCTTCATTGTCGGCGATTTGGTTCTACGCAAGATTCAGATCACCAAAGACCGTCACAAATTATCTCCACTATGGAAAGGACCATACATAATCGCTGAAGTGACTCGGCCAGGAGCATATCGACTAAAGCGTGAAGATGGATCCATGGTGGAGAACTCCTGAAATATTGAACATCTTCGACGATACTATGCTTAAATTGCTTTAAGTTTTATATTATTCTCGACTACCAACCTCAAGCAAGATGACTTCTCGAGTTGACAGTCGGGGGCTATACATGCGTCAATAAAGCATGGTTTTCTTTGACAACTTGTTTATATTTGGTTTATCATTGTTTAGTGTTTTGATTCGAGTTCAGTAGATAAGGACTGAGAATTTTTTGATGACCTAATCAAGCTTAGGTTTGGTGACAGTCGGACGAAAATTACTTAAAAAATTTTCTATGAAGACTCAGGTCAAGGCATTAACATAAATAAGCTAGATACCTACAAGTTCACATCAGAGGTTACAAGCAGCATTCACAAAGTCATTAAGATCGAAAGTTATCAACTACATCAGCTGCTACTTTTTTGGCCGACTCCTATGCTTCACTGATCAACTCTAAGGCTTGCTCATTTGAAGTGCCATCGGCGAAGCCTTCCCTAACTGAGTTAACATCTATCCGAGGATAGAGTGACTTGGCCTGCGCAAGAGCGAAACCTGCTCCCATGGTGACCGCTTCTGAGATATTAGCCATATACTTTTCGGGGCCCTCCCGAGCTTGTCGAAGACTTCGACGGCATCCGGTGAGCTTGTCCCGAGCCCGTACTGAAACAACGACAAGAGGATCGATGTGGCCGCATTAGCAATATCGTCCCTTACGCTTTCGGCTCTTCGAACCTTTTCGACGAAGACATCGAATTGTGCTCGGGTCTTGACTTTATAAGCTGCAAGAGACATATGATTACACAGACACTCGAAGATGATGCAAAATGAAGAATGCTATCTTAAAAGAATTTACCTTCGAACTCAGATTCCAACTCAGCTTTGTTAGCATTAGCTTCTTCCAGCTGGGTCTGGAGTATGTGGACTTCTGACGAGTTCTGTGCAACAAGAAAATTTGCTGACGTCAAGATCGAGACAGATTACAAATAGAGGCATAAAGGGAACGAGATGATTAAACTTACTCCCAACTGAACCCCGGAGGTCAAGGTTCTCTTCTCGGAGCGCAACAATCTCTCTTCGCAAGCCAGCCTCTCTTGATGCAGCCTCTTCCCGAGTGGCCTTGAGCTCTGCTGGTTGTTCTCCAGGGAATTCAAGTGGGGGACCAGCTTCTTGAGGGCGTCAGACTTGGCCATTGATCGGCAATATACTCTTTGCACGTCAGTTCAGAGTTAGTCGACTAAAAGAAATCATGAGGTTATGACAGAGAAGTGCGATGCTTACATTTAGCAGTCGGGTAGCTTCATTAAGGCTGTCCACAAGCATATCTCTTTCTTCATTCTCTTTCTGTTTATTCAAGATGATGCCCTGCTTCAAGCCCTCGGAGTCGCGCCACTCTATTTTAATCGGAGGGATCCAGGTCTCTGAAGATCGTAGCCTAGGGATCTCCTCTTCTTTGGCTGATCGATTTAAAGAAGACAAATGAGGACAAAGAAAAGACAGATTGAAGACTAATGTCAGAAGACTGCTTTGGAGCTTACCAGCTTCGATGGCCGAGTCCTCGACTGGTACCTCTCGGCTGCCTTTTTCTTCTTGGTTCACACCTGACTGGCTCTCAGTCGGGGCGCCTTGAGCGACAGTCGGGATACCTTCTTCTACCGACTGGTTTCCAGCAGGGGTTTCCTGGCTGGCAGTTGGGGGTTCCTCCATCGAGGTATCTTCACTGGGAGGTGGGAGCTTCTCACTCGGAGCTCTCTCACTCGGGAGAGGGCCCTGAGATTCTTGTTCTACGGGCTTTGTCTCTTCAGCTGCTGCAGATGGCTTTGAGGCCTCACTCTGCCCGGTGGGATCTATGTTCTGAGGCTTCCCGTAAGAAAAAAGATGGGAACAATCGGGACAAAGGCACAAAGATTTTCAACAAGGATATGATTTCAATTATGAGACATACCTGGCTGATCGACGAATTTTAGGTGCGGATTTGGTGGATGGCCTCAGAGGGGTTACTTCAGTTTGAGGAGCTGAAACATCATCGTCCGAGTCATCGATCACCAGCCTCCTTTTGCTCGCTCGCTTGCTGATATTCTCATCAGCAGCAGCCCTTTTGCCGACAGGATCACTCCTGATCTTGACGCCGCCGGCTGGCTTCTTGACAGGCCGAGCTGGCGCATCGTCATAATGCACCTTGTATGGCTTAGAGATGATGAAGGCCTTTGCCTGCAAGGATGATTTTTTATACACTAAGAGATGCAAGATTAAGATTGAAAGAAATTAAAGAAGTTGAGTCAGCTTACCGGGGGAGGAGGACGGTACAAGTTGTATGGGAGAACCGGCAACATGTGGCTGCGCTCAACCATGATCCCAGAAGAAAAGATTTTGTACATGCGAGTCTTCAGGGTCTCGTAGCTCAATGAATCACGGTCCTCCCGATTGGGGTCCTTTTCACTCTCATACTCGAATGCAGGCTTGGATCTTTATTTAATAGGCACCAGTCGGTTCTTGATAAAGTGCCGAGTGATTTGTTCTCCCTGAAGACCCTTTTTCTTCATCTCAAGGATATTGGCCAAGAGCTTGTTGGCTTCATCCCAATCTTGGGCCACTGGCACAGTGCTCCAGTTAGGCCTCGGAACTGGTGGAAGGCCAACAAAGTTGGGCAAACTGGGTTCAAGATTTGAGATATAGAACCAGTTCGCATGTCAGCCTTTGTTGAAAGATTTCAAGGGGAGAGAGAAATAATCTCTGCGGAGAGTTCCGCGGAGTTGAAAGCTGGCCCCATCGACGACACCGGGCTCATCCTTGAATGGATGTGGCTTGAGATAAAACATGCGGCGGAAAAGGTTGAAGTGGGGAAGGATGCCGAGGAAGGCTTCACAGACGTGAATAAAGATTGTGATATGAAGAATGGAGTTGGGATTCAAATGATAGATTTGAAGACCGTAATACTCAAAGAGACCTCGAAAGAACTCAGAGGTGGGAAGGCCGAAGCCACAGTAGAAAAAAGAGGTGAAAACGACAATCTCACCGGTGTTTGGAGTGGGGAACTCTTCACCGGCCGCCGGACGCCAGCCGATGATCTCTTTGGCCGGAAGAACTCCGTTCTTCACCATCTCTCGAAGAGTCGATTCTTTGACGTCCGAGGTCGCCCATTGTTCGAAGGGGATTTCTTTCTCTCCCGCCATGGATGCGATTTGGGGGAGAACAGATTTGGCACGGGAGATGGGGATTTGTCAAGGGAATCTTGGAGGCTGGTGCGGAAGATGGCTTGTGGTGGAGCGAGAGTTCCTAGATGGATGGATTTGGGCGCGCGCGAGTTTAGGGTTCTCCGTGGAGAGCTTGTGAACAGTGACGCGAAAGAGGAAATTTTAGGAAGACGAAGTGGCGGGGATGACCTCGAGGCTTCGTAAAAAGACTTGAGGGTTTTTGCTAAGTCATCTCGCGATTGGGCCGAGCCCATGAGAGACTTATGTCCCAGTTAAGGTGTGGCTTGACATGTGTCCTTAGAGACTTAAGTGGATGGGCCCTGGCAATATGCGCGTGTCACGTAGCCCAACACCTTTAAAATCCTTTCATACCGCGGTTTGCGCAACTTCATGAGAAGTTGGCACGATGCAATTTGAAAGGTGACAAACAGTTAAGCTTTTCGTGGTCATCCCGATGACAGGATTGTTTGGTTTTTAAGCATTTGATTAAATGATTATATCAATGCTATTTTTCACCTTGGTGAAGATCTTTTTAGATTAAAACTAATATTATGGCAGGAGCTATTTAATATTTTGGTCGTATTTTTAGATAATTGAAAAATTTGTTTACCCATGAGGGTCGATTAAACTATTTGTCCCGAGATGACTCGGGCAAGTTAACTCGGATAAGCATGAGCTTGCCAAGCGTTTTTTACCACGAGGGTCGATTGAGCTATTTGTTCCGAGATGACTCGGGCAGATCAACTTGGATAAGCATGAGCTTGCCAAGTGAATTGAATTCTTACCATGAGGGCTAATTAAATTATTTATTTCGAGACGACTCGGGCGAATTTATTCAGATAAGCATGAGCTTGCCGAGTGATATGTTATATGATTTTTATGATTGCTTTAGCTTGAGCTAAGCATTTATATGAGTATGATTTTTTATAGTTCTTGACTATATGCTTAGTTTGTTTAGTCGGGGGCTACACCTAATTAGGTGCATCAGGAGATGCACCTTGATATTTATTTTTGAGAATATTTTGAGATATTTTCTAGTCCTTCACAGTCTTTTTATCATATGATAAAGCACTCGGGAAATTCAGACAGAAATGATGGAACCACTTGGCAGCAGAAGCACTCAGCCAAAGAGTCACTCGGCTGTGTGTTGCTTTGGTTCGAGACAAAGTTATCTCATCGACTGCGAAGGTCTCGGGGGCTACTGTGGAGATTATGGCAATCGGATACCCTCATGGCAAGCTTGTCCGACTAGTAATAGGGATAGGTTACGTCTAATGATTATGTAAACAGGCTATGACTTGAGTGTTACGTTGCCGATCAGATAAGGCAACGACTCATAGTCATAACTTGGTAAGATTGAGGAAACCGACTTAGAATATGATAGGGTTTCCGACTTGTAATCCCACCCTCCAAGACTATATAAGGAGGATAAGGGGCGTCCCTCGAGGGATATGAGATTTATGAGCAATAGATGTGATATGCGACACACGAGATCAAGAGATCAATACAACACTCGGTGGATCGAATCCTCGAAACAGGAGTAGGGTTTTACCTCACGAAAGGGCCCGAACCTGTCTAATCCTTGTTTTCCATCTAACCCATCGTGTTTGGCGATCTTGACTGCACCCCCAATTTCTATTGTCAAAACCAAGTGTCGACAATGGCCACCTCCCATGCTCAATGTTGTCAACATTATTACCCTCTTCGTTTTTGTTTTGTTTTGATTTTTAAGTTAAACTTAGATAAGTTTGATCAATTTGATCAAGTTATAAAAAGATTAGCAACATCGAAAATATCAAATTGGTTTTACTAAATCTAAAATCAAATATATTTTGATATATGTTTGTTTTGTGTTGAAAATGCTACTATATTTTTCTATAAACTTGATCAAATTTAAAGAAACCTTTAAAAAAGGTCAAAATGACTTAATATAAAATGAAGGGAGTAGATAGGAGACGATGACAAGGGTTGTCGGAGTACGAAACTCCTCTAGCAGGGAAGCGAGGCACCCACCCTTGTGTGAGTTTGGCCGGGTGCAAGTTTTGAGCTTGGGTTCTGACTGCGCGCATAAATGGACTCAGGAGATTATACAGGTTCGGACTGCATGGATGCATAGTACCCTACTCCTATGTTGTAGACTATGGATGATGAAGTGGGTTATAAAATGAGATGAGGATGAAGTGGGTTACAAAATGAGATGAGGAAAAATCTAAGTAAGGAGAAGAAGACCCTTCCTCACCCGGTGCTTGGCTAACCTAGCTTAGATGAAAGTGTGAATCAACCAACCTTTTTCTTGATGACATGGATCCTCCTTTTATATGTGAAGGGGAGTCCACAATGTCGTTGCATGCATGCAAGAGCGGGTCCCACTCCTCTAAACTTGATATGCTTAGTCTTGTCGTTGTCCCTCCAAGCAAGCCAGCCGGATGTGACAGCCACACCTATCGACTGACAAGTGAAGTAGAGAGATAAAAGTCTTTGTTCCAACTATCACTGGGCCCACCTGTCAGCCACCATAGCTAACAGGCGTGGACTGAGGGGAGGATGCTGAGGGCACGTCATGTCGCACGTCATGTTTTCTTCGAGGCAACATGAGCAGGCAAGGCGCTACATGTCGCCACGTTGCCCATATTACAGATGAGCTATACGGCAGGTTTGTATCGCCCTAAAATTAATGCAATGTGATGGTTTAAAAATAACCACCAGACTTGGTCAGCTCTCCTTAAATGGGCGGACCCCTCCAAGAAGAGCCTAAGGCATCCTCAGAGTCCTAATTTGAGCTCGGGGCCCCAAGGTGTTGAAGCCTTGTCCTCGAGTGGCCGTCGTGCTCGGGTCACCCTGTGTCCTTGGGGCACCTTGCGTCCTCAGGGCACCCCACGGGCCTCGGGCCGTTCTCGTTGCCGAATATAGATTTCGTTGTTGTATCGGATAAGTTTCTTGAAGATGTCGATAAATAAGGAGTTCATGATGGGCATGGCTTTGGATGAGACGGCGATATCCGTCGATACTCGTTTCAGCACCTTGAATATGTAGATCTTGCAGGTTTCGGTAGGGCCTATTGTGCCCCAAGCATCCGAGGGAAACAGAATCCCCGTTCCCACTTCTCCGACAGGGGCAACGAGGAAAAAAGGGAAGGCAAAATAGACATTTTGTATGCTCTCTTTTCTTAGTTGAGTGGATAATATATTTTAATGGTTGTCGTACTCTCTATCAAATTACTACACTTTGGGGGTGTCCCTAGGCAAAGCTACATTTTAACGATGTCTGTCAGCAAAAACCATGCTCTTTGGATGTCCTATAGCAAATTTCATTCTTTTTAGATGTTTTCTGTTGATTTTTCCTACATGATTACATCTTTCTTATATTTAAGTATATTTCTTTCCCTCTTATCTCGTCTTCCATGTAGACAATCAATTGTATTTAATCATATTTTTTTTGTAAAGTTTGTGTTAAATATGTGTACAAAAGTTGGTTAAAAAATATGACTTGAAAAAATAATAGTTGTTAGATAGATATAGAGTCAAGCATTTCTCGTAGGTTCTCTCGATAAAGAGGCATATCGAAGATAATTGTGTAGCGATAGTAGGAAAGGTGAGGGAATGATTGGCAAGTGACATAGCTGATTGAGTATAGCAGGCCAAACGGGCGGCTCGGCCCAGCATGGCACGGGCACGCCGATGGCACGACCCGCTAAAGCACGGCCTGTTAGGCACAACTCCTGTAGCGGCTCGTGCCGTGCCGGCCCACGTGCCGTCTCCCTGGCCCAAGAGGAGGTCGTGTCGTGCTGTGCCGATATGGGCCCATCAAGGCCCATGGGTCGAGGAAGGCCCGTTTCGCCATGAAAACCCTAGTGCTCGTTGAGGCCGACCAGTTTCCCCCCGCACGCGCCGCGACCGACGCTGACGCCAAGCCGCCTCCGCACCACGACGTCGATCTCCGTGCCGCGACGTCGACGCTGACGCCGAGCCGCCTCCGCGCCGCGTCGCTGAGTCAGTTCCAGATCAAGGCGCAGGCGCGTCGTGACGCCGACGTCGAGCCCTCCGTGCACCCATCCCTTCGTGCCGCCATCGTCGCCAATCTTCTCGCCGCGCGCTCCCACGACCCGGCCAGCCTGCATCGGTTTCTCCCAGTGCCTTCTCAACTTCTCCACCCTCCTCTCTTCGTCGCCCCGCCGCCGCACTGCTACCACCAGCACTCCTACGACGCCTGATAGCCCCCTCCTCACTGTGTCGTGTCGTGTCTGGGCCGGTACTTTACAGTAGTCGTGTTGTGTCATGCGGGCTCACGGGCTGCGACGTCGGCCCAGCCACGGCGCAGCCGAACGGGCCATGCCGGCAAGGCCTCCATGCCTTCCCGTGTCTTTGTCGTGCCGAGCCACGCCACAGTGCGTACGTGCCCAGACCAGCCCGACAAGGCCCAATCCATCTGGCCAGCTATTCGATTGAGGAATTGAGGGTCATCGATACCCTAATACTATAATTATGTTGGATCCAACAAAAATGCCTATAATTAATCAATGTGGCTTTGACTTAACCTAGTTTATCTTACATGAACAAATATGCTATGATAATCAGTCGGAACAAACAGGAAAAATAAAACCATAAAGGGCCTTGCTCTAGTGGACCTCTTCTGTAAATTTGTTGTACAGATCAGAAAAAAAGTATGAAGACATGATTAATCTCAAAACATAATTAAGTGTTTCTATAACAATAATCTAGACAGGTAGGTCCTACCTAGGCCTACTTAGAACAACAAGAAATAATAGTAGATTCTTGGAGTTGTTAATAAGGCAGGTTTGCTCATTTGAAAGAGAGATAGAAAAGGAGAGAGAAGAATAATAAAATATTATTTTAGTGTAGTAATTGTTAGATTATTTGTCATCTTAACGATTGTGAGAGGATATTATGTAAATGGACTAAGAGCCTGCTCTACCTTTTAATATGTCATTTCCGGAATTTACAATGGTCATTAATTTGTGGCTCTTAGCCTTACTAATTTAGAATATTTGCTGATATAAAAGAGAGATAAATATTCTTGTTACGGTAAACGGCTGCTCAACAACAACCAGGGTTGCCGATGCCGTGAAAGCCGGCCCGGCTTTCGCGAAATTCGGTCGTTTTGCGGGGTGCGGCACGGCATCCCCGCGGTTTCGTTTAAAAATTTCGTGGAAATTAAAAAAAATTGAAAAAAATTATTTTAACATAAAAATATATATATATTTTATAAAAAATATAAATTTCGCGATGTTTGTCGCGAAAACCAGTATATGGCGCGGTTTTCTCGAATCCGTGAAATCCGCAGACGACGCGGATTTCGATTTGGTTCAAATTTAAATTACGGTTTTCGCGGTTTTCGCGGCTTTCGCGTGTTTTTGCGCGGTTTTCGCGGTTTTCGCGCGGTTTTGCGGTACGCACGAAATCATTCAAATTCAAATTTTTACTTGTTCATTGCCGCCGACTTTCGCGAATTTCGGCGAAATTCGTCGTGCCGCCGAGGGGCGGCACGGCATATGCCGTCGGCATTGCAAACCCTGACAACAACTCTTAACCCTTATAAAACTATGCTACACGAGGGTGGAAAAAAGAAAAGAATAGTAATTAAAAATATTTTGTTATTAGTGGTTAAAGCATTTGTTGTCTTTAAGAGTATACTTTTCTTTCCAATCCAAAATATAAGGATTTACGTGATTTTTAAATTTCGTATCGTATTCCTTAACTAATTCTCAATTTCCATGATTCTCATCATTTTAATGATTTCAAGCCTACCAAATGCTTAGAAAGCAAATTTAAGCAATTCAAAATTTAAAAATTGACAAGCCAATCAAATGCTTGGAAATGAATCTTTTGATTTAACTTTAGCATTATCGGAACAACCTAAAAATCGTTACATTTTAAAACGGACATAGTACTCTCTAGATAAACATGTACTGTGTAAGAGTCTATACCTGAATAGCTAGTATTAGGTACCTAGGACATGCGAGTGGCCCAACTGCTTGACATAATCAAGGAAACTCATTTCTAATTGGAAACCCTAGTCTGCTTTATTCCTCAACCACAAAACTCCGGTTCGTATTGCCTCAAGGAGCGGACCAGGTATGTAAGAGCTAACGAAGAGGATGAACAAAAGGGGCCATCTACTGGATGTTGTTCAATTAGCGGAGACTCGAGGGAAAGATGGACCAAAAAGTCCCCAAAGTCAGTGTCTTATGGGGACCCGTCAAATACATCTGACAAAGATCAAGGGAGATCTCATTTGCTGCATAGCTCAGGTCAGAGCAAGAGCAAGGTGACCAGATGCTCAACAGGTAGTCTCACGATCGAGACATGAGTATCCTGTATTCCCTTCGGTCAGAAGGCAGCGGGGAAAGGAATAGGACACTAGGCGGGATCTTTCAGCAACGAGTTCACCATTCATACAGGCATACAGCTTGATATTAGACCAAAGGCTTCTCCAAACCACCTCACACAGCAATCACCATTCTAACCACCAAACGCAGTAATCACCATTCTAAGATAAAATACTCGACTATATTCCGAGTAGAATCCACGAAATAATTTTAATATATGACGTTGCTGATTTTTGATGAACGTTATTTTTTCATAAATATAAAATAAATTCAATCATGCTTAAAAAACATTAGACGATAAATCAAACTATAATAAAATAAAATAAATGATATGATTATATAATTTTTTAAATAAAATGAATGATTTTTTAAATGTTCTATAAGCCCCCTTAATAAATAAGTACACGCAGGAAACTACAATTCCAATAAGGGAAAGTAGCTATACTATCACTCTGAAACAACCGACCGCTCGTCTTAGAATTCTTAATTCTGATAGTAAAGTTCTGGGATGGAGGGAGTACACTCCTGAAGCGTAGCTAGTCCGATCAAACATCCTTTTAGGCTTAGTAAATAATAAAATGAAACACTGCGCAAACATAAATAGGCAGATCACGATAAATCAATAATTTCAAAATTATGAACGAGCTGGCAGAAAGTACATATTTTAACTTAATAACATCCAGAGTACATAAGCCATTCGGTCATCATGCTAAAGTTGTTTAATCATAAAAAACAGCTATGCGTCTGCAAACATAACATAGGAGCTCTCAGGGAACAAAAAAGGGTAGTTCTTTCAGTATAGAACCAGCAACAAAGAAAGACTTGCTCTAAGCTGCGGCACCCTTGCCCTTCTTCCTCTGGAGCTTCTTCATGTAGAATTCCAGTTCCTTGCCCTCAAGGATATAGCTGCAAGAATCATAAAATAAATAATAAATCAGCAATAGCAGTGACACTGTTCTTTCATTTGTTAAACTTCCATAGTGCACTAAAATCTGCAATAGGAATCATGATCATACAAGTATATGAGCTCCTGCAAACCAGTAAATGACACAGGAGCCAACAATGAAATAACAAGATTATTTTAAGAGTGATATCTTGTACTAAACAAAAATCCTTCCTTGAAAAAATAAAGCCCCCATGCTAACATATACTGAAATGAGATAAGGAACATGGCTATAAAAGTTTGTATTTTTACAATGATGTGAAATCGGTGCTGGAATCTTACCCATCTGCTCGGCCACACTGCCCAGGGCGGGAAGAAATGCAGGCCAGCAACCTCCCACTGCCAAACTGTTCTTCAATGTGTGCGTCAAGTGTGCGTCCCTGTTGGCGCTTCTCAAGCTTCCTGACAACATGGTTACTTTTCTTCCCTTCCTCTGCGGTAGCTTCAGCATCCTGCCCCTGCAAATTCAACAATAAGGGATCAGATGATATGACAACACAAACACACAGACAACCTACTGAGTCAATCTGTTAAACATGAATAACAAGTCTCAACACAGTTTGATAAATCTAAAGAGTTGCTACCAGGGTCAACAACTAGGAATGCAAAATTGGTGATGCTAATTCCTTTTATCATGAACAAAGGATTAGCAATGTGCAATGCTTTGCAAGGTTACAGACAAGAACAATAATGTCAAGCAAAATATACCTTTTAAGGAAAAAATCAAACACAAACATGAAGACCATCCATTAGAGAACCCTCTTAAGCATACCATATAATCCTATAAATAAGCACCGGATTTTACCAAGTGCATGTTGCAGGTAGGATATTTATGCAGGACGGGTAAAATGCTACTAAAGAGTAGATACATTCTTGTTTTATACATGTGAATAAAACATTACTGCAAAGCCAAAAATATAAATACCCCAATTCAAGAACTGCATGCATCTATAAGAAAAATACAGTCCAATTCTTGTAACCAGGGACAATACAGTCCACAGATCTTTCAATATGCATTTAATAGATACAATCAAGAAAGTGATACCAAGCTTATGGGATAAGACAACAAATATTTGTTTATAAGAATCTTCGATACCAATCACATCAAAATACAGAAGGAAAAAAATACCTCAGCATCCTTCTTGGCTGCAGGAGCCTTCTTCTTTCTACCAATATCCACTCCATAGTGAGTGAGGTACCACTGCTTGAAGGGGGCAGCATCAACTTGCACAATAGCGCTCTTTACAAGGGTCTGAGTCCTGACAAGCTCATTGTTGGATGCATTGTAGACCACATCAAGGATACGGGTCTTGCGGGTCACGGCCTCACTTCCCCACGAGTAGTTGCCAGTATCCAAACGGAGGGCCCTCCACTTCACATTACCTCCACGAACCCGCACCCTCCTCACTGTCTTGTTGCTTGACAGCTTGGTGTTGGCAGGCTGCCTACCGAGCTCATACCTTCATGACAAAAATGAGAAAGGGAGATTAAAACTAACATACAACAGAAAAAATGCACGCTTAGCAACATACTCAAATCACAGCCAGCATCAAGTTTTGAAGTAATATGGACAATAAAATTATATAAAACAGTACTAAGATATTGCCAGATAAAACATGCACAAAAGGTTCGAGAATTCCGAAGCGTACTACAATCATCTATACTTGGAAAATCTATGTTTTTCATACTACCACCATTGAATCTCTAAATAGGGTAGAAATGGTATAAGCAAAAAAAAAGAACATCTTAAGTTCATTTTGCAATTCCTTCGAAACATGACCTATCTGTTACTATTCCAGCCAGATAAGCACAAAACATGCACAAATTACAGTTAGACTTATAAGCGATGCGTCCAAGTCTCAGCCTTGTTTCAAATCACACACGCTGATGTCTTCTACCAGAAATCCAGAACGTATAAGATCCAAATCTAACGAAGTTGTGCCCTGGAGTACGCGCTCACACAGATCATACAATCGTAACAAAGCGACTCGATCTAAAATCACCCGCAACTAAGATAGACAAGCGAGAAACCTAGAGGGAGAAGGATTGGGATACTCACTTTCGCTTCTTGCGCCAAGCCTTCTGTTTGCCGCCCGTGGCGCGGCGCTTGTGCATTGAGTCACGCGAGATACCTGCGGGAAACGAAACGGACAAGTCAACGACCGACAGGGAGGAGGAGGAGGAGGAGGAGCGGGAGCGCTCGAGGAGATGGCGGTGGCCGAGTACGGAGGCGGCTTACCCATGGTGGTGGCGGCGGCGGCGGCGGAGGCTCTCCTCTCCTCCTCACCTGCTGCTGTGTGGCTGCGCCGCCGGTAGCTCTGCCTCGCTCTCTCGCCTCTCACTCTTGGGTCGCGGCTTATATAGGTGCCTCCACGGGCTAGGGTTTAGCGCTGTTAGGCCGGATCCGACGGCTGCGGTTTTATCGGCCCACTAGGCGGCCCATATGTAGCCATGCCTACATGTAACACATGTTAGGATTTATTAGACTGAGGTTCGTCGAGTACCATTTCGCCCTCGAACTTTAGACTGATCCTTTTTTCAACTTGTACTAAAAATTTTCAACTTTTTTAAGAGAAACTTAACAAACGCAAACGAAACGCTTGTAAAACGTGCATGCTCACTCCTATAAACACACATACTTACATTATATCTTTATAAGCATAGTCGAATGATTATGACCGATATATCTTTGAAATTGATAAATTTTGCTTAAATATTTTAAAATCATCGTAACCAGAACCTTGCTGGACGGATTCAGGCTTCAAAATTACCAAGACCATCTCTATTATAATCGCAAGGTCATTTCCTCCTGCATAGAATAGTAACTAGGCAACTAGCACGGCTTTACTATAGGATTTGTCTAACGAAATTGCTAAAAAAACTGTTGTTGCAAGTTTTGGGGTCAAAAACTTTCAAATATAATATATTATAACTGTCAGGGTTATAGATCAGACATATCTCCTATACCTAGGTTTGTGCTATATGAAAATACCACATATCTAATATTATACGGGAATGCATCCTTAGATACGATAATGAAATTGAGTCCGAAAGGAAATTGTTCTCACCAAGGTAGAAGGTGTCGGAGTGTAGTCTAGAGAAGATAAGGTTTTCTCGGCTCGCTCCCTATTCAGGATCTTCGAGTTCTACTTGAAGAAAAGACAATTATTGCTATAAATACAAGACTCCCCATGGGAGGAAGTATCATCAAATCATAATCCATAGCCAAGCCATATAGAGACGCAAGCCGGAAGAAGCCGAAGCCCTAGTCGCCGATAAGTTCTTGTTGGATCGTACTCGACAGTTCAAGTAGCTAGTCTGTTCTCCTATTGTAATCTTGTGGTATTTTTTCCAGATATACATATAAATCGGATTAAGGCTATTACACTTATCGAGGGTTTGAACCAGTTTAAATCTTTGTCTTTCATTTTATGGATCCAATCTCACACATATTCTAGTATCAACGTTCCCTATACTCTATATATATACCATTGTCGGGTATAGCCCATCGATAGTGACATGCTAGATAGAGGCTTGGTGCTCAAGGATCTTGACGAGATGAATCTAGAAGTAGAATTTTCCGACGAGGGCTTCTACGATCGCTTCGGCTTGGGAGATCTAACCCAGCAAGCGTTCCACTTTGTCCAAGTCGAAACAGTCACATTTCCAGTATTCGCTGCAACTTCGACGGCTCCTCGTTCGGCTCCTGCGGAGAACCAGGTGCCGACAGCGGAGTCCACCGGCGGAGTTCTTGAGCCAGTCAACCCTCCAGCCCACATTGCGAATCAGGCACCGATGAAGAAACCCGCTACCAAGATCAACAATCAATGTTGCCCCATCCACAAAACTGGGACCCATACTCTGGAAGGGTGTCGGGTTGTACTCGACATGTAGGTTGAACTCGACACTTGCAAGCTTCGCAGGATTCAACATGCTTCCCTATACAGGGCATGGTGCCTCATCCACAGGACCAAAAAGCCATCCTCTGACGAAGTGCAAGATCTTCCTTAAGACTATCAAGTCCATGACCCTAGCTCCGTCAGACAGCTCTCCTCTTGCATGTTGTCTGTTCCACCCCTTCGAGAGCAATCCGACAACCCCATGGTGGACGATGACGCTTCGACGGATCCGAGCAGATTGGTTGGCTATATCGGACTCGATCCCCACGAACCATCCATTCTTCATAGTTCGGATGATCACGAATCTTCAGGATCGAACTCCAACTGTGATGTGAACATGATCGAGGTCAAAGTTTAAGATTTGGGTCAAAGTGGCCATAGACGGGATAGCAGAGGACGAAGAGATTGACTCCCGAAATAAAACTCCTAGCCCAACTGACCCCATCCTTACACCTACTAAGCACTTGACTAATGTCAATTATCTGCTACAAGAAGCCCTTTTCGACTCGGTAGCCAACCCTGACGTAGGCGCCTGGTTGGAACAAGTTAGGTCTATTGTGGTTAACTTGGACACGACGTTCAAGGCCACTGTGGAGGCTCGTCTACCCTTGGAGCTGTCCTAGAACAACGGAGCCCCATGCAGAACATCCCCATCAACGGTTTAGATGCTGGACTCAGAGATCCTCGTGTTCAAGAGAAGGCTCTCCCACCTCGACGAAGAGCTCAACAGATGCCTCCTCACTGCAACGGTTCGGACCTCCATGACCAGTTGAATGGGAGAAGGCAAGAGCACCAAGACCAGAGCAACGCCGGACGTTGACAACCCCACAACCATGGTCACGAGGGTAATTGATGGGACGACGGCGACCATCAATGTGGTTGCGACAACATTTGAGATCGCCATGACTGATGCAGTCATTAGGACGAGAGTGACCACGAACGTTGCAGCCATAATGATGACCAAGAATGAGAGAACTCCTGGTCACCCTATCCAAGGCGAGGTGGAGGCCAGATCGACATCCAGGAGGTCACAACCCAGATCACGGTGACCCCTCATCGTCTTCCTCTTCTCGGGATGGATCCCACAGATGACGTGGCCACCGACTAGCCCTTTCGCTCGGGGGTGGATGCAAAGTCTTCAAGCCTTCCCTTCGAGAAGTGCATTGGCCTCCTAAATTCTATCCTTCCTCAGTTGAGAAGTATGACAGCAACACCGATCCAAAAGAATTTCTACGTGTACTCAATTGTACTCTACGCGACCAACGCAGACGACAACGCGCTAGCAAATTACTTGCCAGCTGTGTTGAAAGGTTATGCTTGGTCATGGATGGTTCACCTCTCTCCTTCCTCAATCTCTTCTTGGGCTGACTTATGAAAACAGTTCATCACAAACTTCCAAGACACCTACAAGAGACACGCGGTCGAGAGACGATTATACGCCTTGCATCAGAAGCCCGGTGAGCCACTCAGGGACTTCATCCAACGGTTCAATGAATGCTAAAACACCATCCTTGAGATCATCGATGCCTCCGTGATCCATGCATTCAAGTCGGGCGTCCGAGATCGTTATACCATACAAGAACTGGTGACACAATGAATAACCTCTGTCATGAAGCTGTTCGAGATCATTGACATGTGTGCTCATGCTGACGAGGCTGTTCAAAAAAATGAGGAAGGGAAAGGTGGTCGAGGAGAAGCATACGACAAACAAAAACAACCCCAAAACAAGCCAGAAACCGAGGCAAGCTCGTAAGAAGGGTGGGTAACACAAGGCGCAAATGAAGGTCCTCGTCAACAAACAAGGAACCAACATCCCTAAATGTCCTACCCCTCAAGACGACGGTCCAGAGCGGTAGTGGTGTCCGATTCACAAGGTGTCTACGCACGCTTTTGAGGATTGCCTTGTGTTTCAGAAAGCCATGGCCAAAAAGATGGTGCTCAACCAGGGAAATAGAGTCCGCATGGTAGAAAAAGACAACAACAACCTTCCATCCAACGATGAACACGAGTTCCCTGATTTTGACCAACATGTGACACATATCTTCAGAGGATCCACCTCTTATTCTTCCAAAAGGGAGTACAAGAAGTTGGAACGTGAAGTCTGTTCTACATCCCAGGGGACAACTCCTAAGATGAAGTGGTCAAACCAGAAGATCGAGTTCTCCAATGCTGACCACCCCTCTCTAATGATAACCCCTAGACGATATCCGATAGTAGTCAAGCCTACTATTTGAAACATCGAAGTCACTCGTGTTCTCATCTATGGCAGTAGCTCAATCCACCTTTTCTTCACCAGCACCCTCGATGCAATGGGAATTCCTCCAAGCGAGCTTGTACCATCAGAGCAGCCTTTCCATGGCCACTGAGGAAGATAACTCTACCTATAACCTTTGGCAAAGTCGACAACGAACATAGCAATTACTTTTGATGTGGCCGAGTCCAACACCGCCTACAATGCTATCCTTAGAAGAATGACGTTAGCCAAGTTCATGGTAGCGTCCCATTATGCTTATTAGATGATCAAGATACAGGACCCAAAGGAATCATTGCAGTTTCTGGGAACACAAAGATGACTGTGCAGTGTGACAAGAGGAGTCTCGACATGATCAAACAAACTCCCACCATTCTCGCCACAAATGAACCTCCTCGAAAGCAAAGCAAGCCCAATACAGTGCCAAAACTAGACGGAGCAATCAAATTGATCCCGTTGTCAAAAGCAACAACCCCGATAAGACATTCAAGATCATGGCGAGGCTTGATGACAAATAGGAACTCGCGCTCATCACCTTTCTTCGTGAGAATGCTAATATGTTTACGTTGCAATCGTTCGACATGCCCGGAGTCCCTATGGAGGTCATTGAGCACAAACTAATGGTGTGGCCCGACGCCTAGCCCGTAAAGCAGAAGCCGAGTCGATTCGCTCCAGACTGCAAGGAAGCCTCCGAGATGAGCTCAACAAACTCCTTAAGACTGGCTTCATCAAAGAAGTACTCCACCCCGAGTAGCTTGCAAACCTAGTCATGGTACGCAAAGCCAACGACAAGTGGAGGATGTGTGTAGACTTCACCGACCTCAACAAGGCTAGCCCAAAGGACCACTTTCTCCTTTCATGCATCGACCAACTAATCAATTCTACCACAGACTATGAGTTCTTACGTTTTATTAATGCTTACTTCAGGTACCATCAAATCAACATGGCCAAGGAAGACAAGGAGAAGACGACGTTCATAATGAAGGGTTACGCGGAGGCTACGCTAGCCGAAAACAAAAAACTTTAAACCGCGCAAACCAGTGCCAATAAGTCACTTGCTCTCTCACTATGTCCCGTGAAAGGTGCCTTTGTCATCTTACCAAGTAAACAAGACTCACATGTCTCAAATGATTCAAAATCAAAAGAGTGAAGCAATCCATCCTTATGGAGCTTCTCCATGCGTTTCTTATTTATATGGCCTAAGCGACAATGCCAGATAAACGTGGGGTTTATATCATTAGAGAGTTGCCTTTCTGTATTAATGTTATAGATGGGAGATGCTTCAAGATTCAAAACGTATAATCCATTCACCAATGGAGCATGAAAATAGAACATATCTCTGAGATATATTGAACAACCATTGTTCATTGATCTAAAATCATATCCTTCCGCTTGCAAACATGGAGCCCATGTCCATACGTCGTAAGCCTATATGACTCTATCCGATCGGATCCCTATCCGATCGAGCCGTATTCGAGTCCAACTCGAATGCCTGTTCTTATCCCCTTAAGCGTGCGACCCTGTAGGTTTAGGTATACTCGGTTTCGGCTATAGTCTAACATAGCCGATCGTCGGCTCGAGTTCAACTTAGCCGACCTGTCAATAGCGGCGCCTAGCAGCACATATTGACACCATAGTATACAAGAATATAATATTGGCTCTGAACCTGTAATGTGTACACAAACCCCTTTGCCTCACGTTACCAATTAAGCTATAGGCAAGATGTATGTCATCCCTTCAATAGCTTAACCATTCACTCGAACCGTATTGGATTATCTGTCTGTTGATTGACTCCTCAATCAACTTAGCATGGCCATGCATTTCCATAATCCATTACCTCGAGGGGCCTAGAGATATCTCTCCAAAGGAGAGGAAAATTCCATCTTGATCACTCACATCTCACTCCATGTTTCGTAGCAAACCCGAAAACTACCTTTATAACTACCCAGTTACGGAATAACGTTTGGTAGTCCCAAAGTAGGCTACTACACATGTTGGAATCCATGGTGATCTCAGGTCTAAGGACTTTGTACCATAACTACCTGAGACCAACTAATGGCACATTCATTTCTGTAGTGTCTCATGGTGGGTCTGTCCAACAATGTGTTCTCCAACACATGTGTCCATGTTTATTGATTTGGTATCTCTATACCCATGATCTATGAGATATGATCATCAATCAATAAACATGCCGATCGTAGAATCATATTTGTTCCAACAATATGACATATGATCAGGGATCGTTTAGAAATAGATTCATACATAAAGAGTCTCATAAATAAGTCACATACTTATTGATCAATACAAGATGTCTATTTCATGGAACTGAATAACACTTTATTCATAAATACATAAACATTGACGTGATATCCAACATCTCCATGTTGCCTCTAGGGCATATCACTAACACATAACCCCTTTTGGTGTTTTGTGTTATGTCAAGATGTCTTTTGGACTAATCAACATAGGATCCACTTATCAGCAAGAGATCCAGGGGGCTTTCCAACCTCAGCTCAGAAACAATATGAAATCCTACGTCGACGACGTCGTTGTCAAGACCAAGACTCAAGATAACCTAATCGATGACCTCAGGGAAATGTTCAACAATCTTCGTAAACATCACCTCAAACTAAACTCAGAGAAGTGTACATTCGGAGTTTCCACTAAACTCAGAGAAGTGTACATTCGGAGTTTCATTGGGAAAGCTGCTTGGGTTCCTAGTCTTCAGTCGAGGAATAAAAGCAATTCCCGAAACAAGAGTAGGGTATTACCGAGGAATAGAAGCAATTCCCGAAACAAGAGTAGGGTATTACCTCGATGGGTCTGAAGCTGTCTAAATCATTGTCTTATGCATTCATTTATGTTTAGGTCTCGTGCGCTACCTCTTTTATTATTGTCTATTTTCAGTATCGACAATTGACGTGTTAGTTAGGGGGTTGTGCGAAGTTTTTCATTAAGAAGTGCGATGGATATCAACTTAAAAAAAGATCAATCTCGATGAGATCAATGGCTCCAATTAGCAACGTCGCCGGGCGTTTGCACATCCAACGTTGATGATCATCTTGGCACGCGCGGAAGCACTGGGCCCGGGCCTCTCACTCACAAGGTGTGTGTGCGTGTTGCACGCTGTGAAGCCGCCGACTATGCCCCAAAGCCTCTGGCCAACGTCAATTTTTGTCCCGCACGATTCCACGACGAAGCCAAACGAGGTTGCGCCAGACCTCCATCAAGCCGATAACAAGGAATCAAGATGTTGTGATAGTTGACCAGGTTTCTTGTACCAATCTATTATTGTTGTTATATTGATTCCTAACCGCAGATTGACCTCCTGGTATTTGGTTGTTTTTATGTTCCGATTAAATCCGAGACGGAGTCATCATCGCTTACACGCGTGTTGCCGACGTTAGCTGCTCCTCCCTCAACTCACGCTCGCCGCAGTACAAGCGGACGTGGTGGAACAGCCAGTTACCAGGACGAATTACGTGCTAACTACTTGGTTAACCAATCAGGACTGTATGAGTGCTTACGGTCACGTAAGCATCTCTGTCAAGCACAAATCAAGCCATGTGTTTGGATCTATTAATTATTATAGCACTTATTTTTTCCAAATCACTAACCACAGGTTGATGTATAATTTCTTGTCTTTGCATGTATCGTCATCCATAATCCGCAACCACCAACGGGTGACCTCGACTCCACGCTGGCTGTCTTCATCGTCATCGTCTGATTTCTTCATCTTCATGGTTGGTGGTCTCCATTTTCACCGCCGGCCACCTCTGCCGTTGTCGACTGGTGTCTTTCACCTTAATAGTTGGTGGACTCTATCGTTGTTGCCGAGCAACTTCGTCTTTACCATCGGCTTGTCTCCGCTACCGTCGACTGGTGCCTTCGCCTCCAAGGTTGGTGGACTCTGCCACTGTTGCTGGGTAACTTAGTCTTCACCGCCGGCCGTCTCCGCCACCGCCGACTGGTCTACTCGCTTCCACGTTGTGTGACTCCACCACCATTGCTGGATGACTTCGTCTTCACCACCGGCTTGCCTCTACTACCGCCGACTAGTGCCTTCGCCTTCACGGTTGGTGAACTCCGTCGCCGTTGCTAGGCAACTTCATCTTCACCGCTGCCCACATCATCTGTCTCCACGGTTGATGTCTTCGTTGCTATTGATGGACGACCTCGTCTCCACATCGGCCACCTCTGCTATCATCGAGGGGAATACCAAAAAGCTAAGTCATCACTAATTTTTTTCTTTACATGATATTTTCTTTTTCTCTGCCTCACTACATCAACTCGTTCTCTGTTGAGTAGTGAGTCGGACACTACAAATGTTATATCATATTTTTGCAAAACTTTTATAATGTTTATCTTCATTGCTTGCGAATAAATCCAAATAAAAAAATGCCAAGTAGTGAAGCTCTATTTTCCGATGCTTCCCATTTGGTGTGTCGACGGATGGTTGCCATGAGCCGATTCCTAGCACTCGAGGGCTTGTCGGGTAGAGTGTATAATGCGTACTACTCGAAAAAAAATCAAAAGCATAAAGATAAAATAATTTGTTTTCTGCTTTTACAATTGCAAAAGTACCCGAGTAGCAAAAATTCTAAATCGGGAAGCTTTGCTCCATGAAAGACGAACTCATGTAACTCATACGCATGTCTGGGAAGTGCCATGAGCTGACTCCCAATACTTAGGGGCTATGACTAGTCAGGCAGAGTGTTTAAACGTAAGCTCAACGAAATTAAAATAGACAAGAGGAGAAATACATATTTATAAATATTGTAAAATGCTTGACTTTTCCTTAGGTATTATAGTTTAAGTCAGATACTACTCATCCTACATGTTTATACTGCAGGATCCAAATCCAGCTATGCATAGTAGGGATTCATGGCAATAAGCTTATCTCCTACGCTCCATGAATGGATCAGTCAGTGCAATACTATCGGCTTGCCTCCGTCACTGCCGACTGGTGTCCTCGCCTTCACAGCTAGCCTATTACACCGCCGTTGATGGGCGTCTTCGTCCTCACCACCGGCTTTCCTCTGCCGCACCATCTGGTGTCTTTGCATTCACAGCTAGCCCATTACGCTACCGCTGATGGGTGTTTTTGTCTTCACCGTCGGCTTGCCTTCGCTACCGCCATCTGGTATCTTCGCATTCATGGCTGGCCCATTACACTACCGCTGATGGGTGTCTTTGTCTTCACAGTTGGCTTGCCTTCGCTGCTGCCGTCTGGTGTCTTCGCATTCATGGCTGGCCCATTACGCTACCGCTGATGGGTGTCTTCGTCTTCACCACTGGCTTGACTCCGCTGCTGCCGTCTGGTGTCTTCGCATTCATGGCTGGCCCATTATGCTACCGCTGATGGGCATCTTTATCTTCACTGCAGGCTTACCTCCATTGCCGTCGTGTGGTTTCTTCGCCTTCACGGGTGACCCATTATGTTATCGCTAATGGGCGTCTTCGTCTTCACCACTGGCTTGCCTCTGCCGCCGCCGACTGGTGTCTTTGCCTTCACTGCTGGCCCATTACGCCGCCGCTGATGGCCGTCTTCGTCTTCACCATTGGCTTGCCTCCGTTGCCGCTGACTAGTGTCCACGCCTTCATGGCTGGCCTACTACATCGTCACTGATGAGCATCTTTGTCTTCACCGTTAGCTTTCCTCCGCTGCTACCATCTGGTGTCTTCGCCTTCATGGCTAGCATATTACACCGTCTCCGATGGGCGCCTTTGTCCTCACCATCGGTTTGCTTTCACAGCTACCAGTTGGTGTCTTTGCCTCCATGGTTGGTGGACAACGCCGCTACTGATAGGAGTCTTGTCTTCATCGCCAGCTACCTCCACCGTCGCTGACTTGTGTCCTTTCCTTCATGGTTGGCCAAATCTGCCGCCACTGATGGGCAACCTCGTGTTCACCATCGGCTTGCCTCCAACGCCGTCGATTCGTGTTCTCGCCTTCATGGATACACGTCTTCACCATCAGTTTGCCTCTGTTGACATCGACTAGTGTCCACGCCTCCACGCCTGTGCAACTCTACAACCATTGTTGGGCAACATCATCTTCATTGTTGTTGGTATTTCTTACGATCACAGATTAATCCGCAAGCGCACGGAATACCATTGTAGCACTTGACCTGGGAGTATTCCAAGGTATCAAATTCACAAGGAACGTGTGTTAGTTATCTAAGGGTCAGGTTCATCCAAGGACAACAAGAATATAAAGGCGAGGGTTTAGAGAGGATTTCTATAGTTGTTGCTCTAGATAGATGGTGAGCTTCTCACTCTATTTACTTACTTCAGGCGCCGACATACAATTGGTCTACCGAGTGACTACAGCCTATAGCTCTACGACGTACCCGAACGTGGAGGATTACAAAGGATGGATAGGACTTTCACCACCTACCGCCTACCTCTACAACTCGTGGAGTACACAGTAAACAAAGGTAAACTCCAGCATAGACACCACGTCTACGCTATTGATTACTACTTTAGTTTTGGCCAAGAACTTCCATCTTCATCAGGAGTCTTAGACTAGAGCACCCACAAATGGACGATGATTTTGTAAGTAAATGAAGTAAAATACTTACTTAATGGAAAGGAATCCAACCATAGGAAATCACGACAACTTATTCAATTGAACAAGCATCCATTGAGGTACAAGGTCGGAGTTCGGTGCCGAGATACCCAGCACTCCTCCAGACTGCCCCTCACTCTCTTCCCTACTTTCTAAGCACTAGAGAGCTAGGGCTTTGCCTTTGGAATGAAGCTTTGATCTTCTTATGTGTGTGTTTCAAGTGTGTTGAGCTCCTCCTTTTATAGCCTTCCTATGATAGTTGGAATGGTGGTTACTCTCCACAACTGTCATTGGGGGAGCATCAGGGCCCTCCACATGTAAGACAGAGATGAGGTGGGCCAGAGGTGTTTCAGCTGAACCAGCGGTTCAGCCGACCCCTGTGCTCCACCACTCTCCACTGACCTTCTCCAGTAGCTTACAGGTGGGCCCTTATGGCGGTTGAGGATGGTTTGGTCACACTTTAAGTCAGTTTCAACTGTCATGTGGGGCCTCCAATCCTTGTACTCGCGTGTGATTGGCTGGAGGTTTATTTTACGAAGAGGACCTTAGATCCTAAGGATGGATGTCTCATTCCTCTTTAGGCTCGAGGGCTGCTGTGGAGGGGGGTGTCACCTCGGGGTAGCACTTGGACCAAAGTTGAAGTCAATCTAAAGTCAGATTGAAAGTCCTCGGAACGTGGTCAGGAGCCCGATCTCCCCTGGGGGTTGGCCGTCCCGATCTTCCCCCGGGGGTTCGACCTCGGCACTCCTTTCTCGACGTTGACTCCTCGACCCGATCTCCGGCCTCCTCGGGACAAGACTTGGTTTGCAAGGATAGCCGAAGGAGGCAAGGAGGGGACAACCCGACAAGGAATGACATCACTCGACAACACAGTATAGGTGCTACCTGCAGAGGAGGGATCCCAAGAAAAGATAAGGCACAAGACACCCACAACGCGCAAGACCCGGAGAGCATCTCCATGTACCTTTTCAGATGTTGTTTGTACTTACTTTTTATATCTGTAGTCTTAGCTTTCTTGACCCCAAGTTCCATGTAACTGCCCCCCTTAGACTATAAAAGGGAGGGCAGGACGGGCCGAGAGGAGGGAGGAACACACACAGACAGACTGAAATCGCTCAGTTCATATCTCGTTCTTGGCCAACTTGCTCTAAGCTCCAAGAACTCACACTTGTAATCCATGTCTATCATCCATGCCAACAAAGAACATTGGAGGTAGGCTTATTATCCTTCGGGAGGGCTGAACCAGTATAAATCTCATGTCTCTTGTTTTCTTGGCTCGTCTTAGTGACTCGAGTCGACCATCAGATCCTAAGAGAAAGTGCCTTCCTGACCACACTCACTACCTCCTTGGGTCCCCCCCTTGGAGGACTGCCGACCCACCCGTCGACAACAACTTAAGATGGTAGGACCAATAGAGTGCACATCTTTAATTACTCGTATAACTACGAAAGTTGGAGCATTGGAGGATGGTCCAATCATAGGCAATCCCCATCCTCGCTCCATTATTGACGAGGATTATCTTGTGCAAGGGCATATTGTGAAACATGGTCCATATGCATCTCTTATATTTTTCTTTCTGGATATAAAAATGGTCCAGAATTTTATTTGTATAAGTGCCGGGCGATAACCATTCCTCTCATACCCCCAGAGGCAGCTCGAAGGAGCATTGTTTCTGGCAGGATGACTCAGAGCATATGAAGAACACTGCCACGGAGCAGCCACAGCAGTAGCTGCAGTACCCATTCACGCAACAGGTGTATTGGAGTCAACTTGGGTATACACTCGGCTGGGACCAACCACCGCCAACATATGAAGCAGGAGGCTCAGCTTGGCCAAGCGCGAGTAGTGGTCGCTGGGACCATCCTGCAGGCATATGCTGGGGTGATATTCCTAGTACGAATCACTCCTCCAACTCCAATGGGATGCCCCCGCCATCTAGTGCACGTCACTCTTTCCCGGCTCAAAGTTATCATGTCTTCGGCCGAGGATTTGAGGACATCACCCAACAGCTGGGAGAGCTTGATCTCTGGACGAATGAGATGCACAACTTGCTAAATCAGCATGTCCAGGAGACCCACACATGGCAGTGACACACTGATGGTCAACTAGCGAACATCAACGTCACCATGCAGCAAAGTCAGACCAACATATTGGCCTTCTTCCAGTCGTAGGGATTCAATCCCCACCATGCATCGTGAGTAAGAAGCTAGCTTGGAGGAGAGCCCCAGCTAAGGTAACTTGTATCTTTTATTTCCATTGCATTGCGTCTTAAAGAAAATTATAAAAGTTTGCAAAACATAAAAAATACAAAAATATTTACCTTTCCATACGAGGTAAGAATGTTCTAGTTCTCTTTGTTGAAATGATGAATAGTTGCTCTGCTTTATTTCCCTCTAGTGCTTAGTTTACAACTTAGTCTTCACTTGAGTTTTTGAGTTTGTTGGAAAAGATCTTTACCTTGAACTTGAAGCTTGTGGGTTGCATATACATGATCTAAGTCTAGCTTGTTGTTTGATATGAGATGGTGAAATAGAGTTGCTATGATCTTTCTCCGAGTGATATTTGAACTATGAAGTAGTTTTTGTTTTCAAAAAGAATGAACATTTATAAGTTCATCAATGATAATAAATTCCTACCAAAGCGACATGATGAATATATTGAATAGCCTATACACATATGCTTCTTGATACTTCATTGAGATTTATCAAATTGTTGTGACCCTTATGAGATTCTTTTCATACTTTCTTGATCAAGATATCACACACGCGCACCCACCATATATGCTTGACCTCTACACTGGAGGTTAGCAAAAACACGCCATACACCCATCATAGTTATTTTACCTCTACACCGGGGGTTAGCAACATTCCATCCACCAAATAAATACTCCATCATGTCAATAAAAAATGTCTCCCCTAGTAGTTTGCAATAAGAGATGGCTGAAAAAAAGAGGAGTAAAGAAGGTAGAAAATATTCTCAATCACTATGAGAATAAAAAAATGAGAAAAAGGAGAAAGGGAGTGTATGCTCACAAATGTTCTTGAGCATCATGATGAAAGATAGTTAGAATGAAAATAGCCATATCTCCAAATAAAACTAAAAGAGAGTCTATGACAAGGAGTACCACATATTACCTTCCACTATATAGCAACACACTTTGCAGATATTGATCAGATTATATGATTTGTTTTCTCCTTGGATCCTCTTTTTGGTTTTGCAACATAGGTGATACAAGTATTGCCTTATTATATTTTCCCCACCTTGAACTCCACATATAAACCTTTTATAGGTAGGATGAAAAAAAGTCAACACTATGCCTTAGTGAGCAATTATATACATTGAGCGATTAAGAATATCATTCGGGGAACTTTGGTTTTAATTGAAAAAAAAATATTGAAAACCTTTGAAAAGGAAGTTGAACAATGAGTAAGTAATTGGTACTCTACGATCCGTTCTGTCTCTCAACCACCCAAGACAAGGAGAAGTTAAAAGCCCCATGAGGAGTAAGGTAAGAGAGGTGAAAGTACTATTTGCCAACTTATTCAAAGTCTAGATAGATGGATATGTTGTAGGCATGGTACTATTGTGGAATAAAACATGTAGCAACTCCTGATCAACAGCCTAAGTTTTATCTTTACTCGGGATGAGCAAAGGTTCATCTTGGGGGTGTTGTTGACGGCCGTTAAGTACCGATTTCGACCGCCAACTACCATAATAAATAAAGGGAGAACTAACATTTATTATACGTATGTTAGTATTAAATAATGTAGTTTCACTTGTCTTAGATGTGTATGCAAGTCAAGGAGAAATGAGCCGACATGCAAAGGAACACACCTCCAGCGAATCACGTCCAAACACACGAATCGAGGGGCCCAAAAGTAAGCTTAAACCGACATGAAGTGAGGACAAACCATCCTCAACCACCTTAGGAGCCCACATGGCAGCCCCTGGTGAATCTTGGTGGTGAGAGCTGGGGCCCAAGGGTAGGTCGAACCCCTGGTTCAACCAAACCACCCCTGGCTCCTCTCATCGCTACCTTTCACGTCGACGCTCCAGATAGCTCCTCAAAGATGGTTACAGGTGCACCGACCTCAGTAACCGTCATACAACCATCATTGGGAGGCTATAAAAGGAGAGGAGCTTCTCACTTCACAACACACACTCAAGGATAATTTCTCTCTATCTGTGGGAGGTGTCACCCTGGGGTAGCACTCGGACCAGAGTTGAAGTCAAGCTGGAGTCGAACTACGAAGTCTATTGGATAAGGTCGGCCGCCCCGACCTCCCCTCGGTCCGACCTTGGCACTCCTTTCTCAACCTCGACTCCTCGACCCGACTTCCGGTCTCCTCGGGATGAAACTTGGCTTGCAAGGAGGCGAGGAGGGGACAACCCGGCAAATAATGATATCACCTGACATCACAGTGCAGGTGGAATCTGCAGAGGAGGGGCCCCAAGGCAGGGTAAAGCACAAGACACCCACATCAAGCAGGGCGCAGAGGACATCTCTTTGTACCTTTTTTAGATGTTTTTTGTATTCATATTTTTAGATCCTTAGTCTTAGCTTTCTTGGGCCCCAAGTCCCATGTGACTGCCCCCTTGAGCTATAAAAGGGAGGGCAAGAAGGGGCTGTAGAGGGGATTGAAGCAGTCAAGCTCTTTCTTTCTTAGCTCTTTGCTAGTTCTTGGCCAGCTCCCTCTAAGCCCCAAGAACTGGCCCTTGTAAACCTTGTTCATCGTCCACCCCATCAAAGAACACCACACATTGGACGTAAGCCTATTATCCTTCGGGAGGGCTGAACCAGTATAAATCCCGTGTCAACTAATCTCTGGCTCATCCTAGCGATTCGAGTTGACCACCAGGTCCTAAGAAGAGGCGCATTCCCGACCACACACTCACCTCCTTGGGCACCTCTCTCGGAGGACTGCCAACCTACTCGTTGACACTATCTATATTGTATTCTTTATAGTATTAGTGGAAATAGGCTTGGAGTAATCTTCGGTCCTATAGTCTTGTTGGATATTTCAGTATGTCTTTAGTGCTTTTCTCTTCTTGTAAGACTTTAGTTGAATTAATAGAATTATCTTCTTTTATATTATATTGTTCATAGTTCATATACTAATTTATTAGTTATGTGTTGTATGATTAGGACATACTTCATTTATATGCTTAACTTGATTAGGCAAGTTGATCTATGCTACGGTAACGGTCCAATGACCTTAACGGGTTGCACTATTTTTAACTTGACCATGTGAAGGGTGGGAGTCTCAGGGGAATTAGTGACAATATTTATTCACATAAGCATGGTGCTTAGGTTAGTTAAATGTCATTGGATGCGGGTGTGCTCCACGGAAAGTGAAGTAGGAGGCAGGTGGTGACAGCCCTGTCCGTCTTTTGTATTCCTCTATGTTCGGGTATGACGTAAGAGTTCGTAAAATGCCATAACCACGCTTGCAGACCAGCAGGGAGTGGTCTCTTGGTAGTACCTGGGTGCCTAGAACTATGTTCTAGCCTTGTAAGCGTGTATGTGTTAAGTGTATACTAGACATTAGTAATATAGAAGTAAATATGAATCATAGTTCTCTTATGTCCTTTTTCGATATACATTAATATAGAGATAGACCTCCTGTGTGTCACACTACCCAATTATCATTATCCTTCTAACCCCTGTTTAGCCTATCATGAATTGATTACAGCTTGATAAATGATGTATAAACTTTATCTTTATATCGCCGCCTTCCCTACAGAAATATAATTATGATAGAACGGAATCTGCGTGCTTACGGATTTATCTGTGATTGTAAGAAATAGCAACATCTACCATGACATCTCGGGTGATTGAAGTGTGGAACGGCCTTGACTCAAGTCACCTTCACCCTTCTTTGATGAATTACCTTGTGTTTTTCTCTTTTTCTTATAAAAACATAACTTTTACTTTACTCCACATGAATAATAGTCAAAACCAATTTAATGTGGGACCAAACCACCATGCATCAACTTAGGGGCCCACATGTCAACCCTTGGAGGAAGGCGGTTGAGAGAGGTGGGGCCCATAGTTTGGCCGAACCCCTGGTTTGGCCGAACCGTCATTGGCCCCCCTCAGCTCTATCTTCCACGTGGATGGCCAGGATCACCTCCCAATGACGGTTGTGGGTGCACCAACATCCACAATTGCCATTCCAACTGTCATATGACCATATAAAAGTTGGAGCTCAAGCCATTTCTCAATGCACAACAAAGTGGAGAACAACTCACTTTCATACTTTAGGCATCACTTTAGTAGTGGAGAAAATATTTAGAGAGTG
Organism: Oryza australiensis; assembly: GCA_019925245.2. NCBI lineage: Eukaryota > Viridiplantae > Streptophyta > Magnoliopsida > Poales > Poaceae > Oryza > Oryza australiensis. The sequence continues at coordinate 439,480 of JAIFGZ020000096.1, forward strand.
AGGAGAAGTTTCGGAGGAGTGCCGAAGAAGTTATCAACGCTCTCTTCTCATTTGTACCTCGATGGATGCTTGTTCTAATAAAGTAAGTATTCAAGATTTATTTTGGTATTTAATTAGCTTACTTAAGTGAGATATATTCTCATTGTTGTGGGTTTGTCACTTAGTTTTTATATTAAGTGCTCTAGTGCTAGGACTCTGGATAAAGAAGAAAGTTCCTGCGTGAGGCTAGGGTAATAATCAATAGCTTACACATGGTGTCTAGGTTAGCGGTTACCTTTGTTGGTTGTGTGCTCCATGGAAATTGAGGTAGGCGACACGTGGTGAGAGCCCTGTATGTCATTTGTATCCCTTCATTTTCGGGTACATCATATAATCCTGTTCTTAGATATATATACATGTTCCATGTGATTCGATACCCTTGGAATACTCTAAGGTGATGTGCTACCAGTGGTATTTGTGCACTTGAGGATTTATCCGCGACCGTAACAAATACCAATAGTGGTTCACCCTCTTCCCCAAGAGAAGACCATAATAGGCTACCTTGCCTGGCTACGGAGCACGTGCGAAGAACTTGGTGGCGCTGCTAGTTGGATCGACAACAGGCTCAACCAAGAGTGTCGTCGTGCTAGTCGGTACACTGGAGGACACGTTTTCGCCTACATCTATGAGCTGCAGCCACCCCTGGATTTAAGTTTTCTCTTAGAAGGATTTTCTCATTCTCGACGATCAGCTACCGAGATCGACCAGCTTGCACAACGGTTCACTCCCCTTGCGAAGGAAGTGTTTGTTTCCATGGACTGGCAATGCTGTCATAGTGATGTAATAGTACAGGTTGCCTACAAGGGACTTAGTCAAATAACATTAGTAGACTCTATAGACATTAAATATTGTAATGTACGGAATATATGGTTAAATGCTATTGCCCAAGACTTTAATGAATGAGTACTCTTGCCAGAGCTGTTCTCAGTCAACGGAGTTGTGTACACCTAGCCCCCAGCTGTTTTTATGGAACGTTTTCCTCAAAAGCAGCTTGAATATCATAACAAACTAAGGTGAAGCAGCAAATTCCTAGCCCCCGGCCGTGAATTTGAAAAAACCAATTCCCGATTACATGACCAGTTAATACGTTACAGATGGGTACTCTTACACGACCATCTCTGACATGGTCTTTTGACCCTGAGATGCCCCACTAATCCATTAGCACCAAGCATCCCTAGCCGGGCGCCTGAGACCTAGTAATTAGTTAAGCTAACGTAAGAGGATGATAAGACACTACTTCAACCCGTAGTTGATCGATTATTGGACAAATCATTTCGTACAGGAACAGATATATTGGAAAATGTATTAACTTATATAATCGAACTTACAGACAATATATTAGTATATCTGGAATTTTTGTAGTTGATTGATATTCTAGGAATTTGATAACTCATGGCCTTCATCATCAGCGATCTTGTATGTGCCTGGTCGTAGAACCTGAGTCACCATGTGCAGTCCTTCCCACTTTGGTGAGAGCTTGTTGCGCCCTGCGTGGTTTTGTACTCGTCGGAGGATGTAATTGCTTATGTCAAGTGTTTGAGCTTGGATGCGCTTCTCGTGATATCGACGTAAGGATTGTTGGTATCTGGCTGCTCGCATGACAGATCTTTCCCCGTGTTCTTCTAGGAGGTCGACATCGTTTGTTCGTTGTTCCTCTTGATCCTCATCCAAGTACTCCCCTACCCTTGTTGGCCGATTGCGTAGTTCCAAAGGGACAATAGCTTCAGATCCATAGACGAGGAAGAAGGGGGTCTCTTTGGTAGGTGTAGTTGACGTCGTACAGATGGCCCATCGCACCGACAGGACTTCATTGATGCAACGTCAATCGTGGGCCATTAGCCTATTGTAGACATGTGTCTTTATCCCCTGTAATACGATGTAGTTTGCACGCTCGACTTGCCCATTGCTCTGATGGTGTGATACTGAGGCAAAGCATATTTTGACTCCAAATCCTGAGCAGTAGTCCTAAAAAGCACCACTGGTGAATAGGGAGCCTTGTATGTCAGGATCCTTTGTGGTATTTCGTATCATCAGAATATCCCTTCGATGAACTTGATCGCTTGGTTAGATTTGATTTCTCATGTTGGCTCCGCTTCAATCCACTTAGTGAATTTGTCAATTGTCATGAACAGGAATCTATAGCCGCCTTGCCCGTGTGGGAAAGGTCCAAGGATATCAAGCCCCCAACACAAAAATGGCCAGGAGAGGGGGATGGTTTGTAAGGCTCGCTGTGGAAACTTAGTGTGCTTGCGTGGAACTCATAAGCCTCGCATCGTTGTATCATCTCGCAAGCGTATGTAGGGTTGTTGGCCAGTAGAATCCTTGTCAAAAGGCCTTGCCGACCAGAGTGCGCTGTCACGCCCAGAAATTCAAACCAGAATTTTCGAAGCTAATTTATGCATTCAATCCTCATCCAAGAACTAGCAGAGGTACACAAATTGATAATTATTGATATTATAGAATCCACGTCTTAGAAACAGTATAAAAGATTACAAAAATACAACGGAAAAGAAAAGACTAGCTAAAACGACAACTTGACTCTTGCGACAGAACTCCAACACACCACAGGCTACCTTGACGACGGACGCAAGCCTAATCCTCGTCGAAACCTTCCTCTACCTCAACCTCTGGCTCTGGTGGGGAAAATTGAGCTAGACAAAGTACTACCCACTGTACTCAACAAGTCAAACCGGAAGAGAAGGTATGATGCAGGATAATTCATAAGGAAGGATAGGGTCTCTTTTGCATAAACAACATTTCATAAATAATAATAATTAAAAGCAGTAAAATAGTAGTATATAATTAAGCAATATTAAATAATCAATGTCCAATGTTAAACCTATGTTGCTACAGGCCCAACCATCCATCTATACTAGTCAAGTTTCACTAGTCATATTATTACTCAAATGAGACTAATCACGGCGAATCTTGTTGATTGCCCATAACCGTGGGCACGGCTATTCGAATAGTTTTACTCTGATAAGAGGTGTACAATTGTACCCACAAGACATAGCCCCATGACACGTTTCCGTGTGCCGGTGTACCACCATGATACCCCAGAAAGGGACTGTGACAGGACCCTTCGCATAACCCCCTCTAACCAATCGTACCACACCAAGGTTTCGCCTCCACTCTTATCAGGGCAATGGGCATCCCCCCGCGTGCTGCGGTGAATCCAGTAGCCAATCAACCCTTTTAATCGGGGTCGACCCAACTCCATCACGCCCACCCTCACTAGGGTACGTCAGCTAGAGATAGCTATACTATAAATCCAGCCATTACCAATGCTGGCTTGTGGTATGCACGATAATTCTTCCAGGGTTTCCCGAGAACCGGTCCTTAACTGTCATGGGCGCGACTATCCAAAACCATTGCACCCACAGCCCACCATTATCATATTTTAATATTATTTTCATAGTATCTCATACTTGACATCATCTGTATAATAATCTCCACTGTAGTATTTAGATAATGTGATTCCCTTAAATGAACTAATTGATCCAAGCTAGGCTAAGCATGTCCTAAACCAATATCTAGTCATATTGAACCCAAGTTATCAATGGTATAAGGTAATCAACTCATATAGCTGAGTACAATAGGTAAAATAGTCCCATGAAATGACATTCTAAAACATATGCAGTATTTAAGAAAAATAAGACATTTTAATAAAATAGGCACAATATGATCAATGTAAGTATGACTTGCCTTGCTATGAAGATTGGGGAACTTCTGCGATTACTTCGAAGTAAACGGGATCGCTGAAATTATAGGAATCTACACGACAAACAAAGCACTCAACAAAACATGCTAAAAGTCTACTGAGACATCACATAAAACTATTTTAATGGATTCTTGGTATTTTTCTGGATTTAATAAAATTTGAATGGACTAAAACGGAGCTCGAATTAAAAATATATTAATTTTAGAAGATTATCTATGTTTTTACTAAAACAGAAATGTCCTTAAATTATTTATTGCACAATTAAATCCCGGGCTGACGCACTGGTAGGGCTAAGAAGTAAACTGACTTCCTCGGTTAGACATGATCTTCTTAGGCACCCCGTGTAAGCACATGATCCTAGCAAGGTAAAGTTCTGCTAACTTCTTTCCCGAAAAAGTGGTATGCACCGAGATGAAATGAGCCACCTTCATGAGTTGATCCACGATGACCCAAATCGAATCATGTCCCAACGACGTTCGAGGTGAACCTGTGATGAAATCCATTTCAATCTCTTCCCATTTCCATTCTGGGATTTGGAGGGGTTGTAACAGTCCTGCAGTCCGTTGATGTTCTGCCTTGACTCGCTGACAAACATCATAGAGTGCGACGAATTCGGCAATTTCTCTCCTCATACTGACCCACCAAAACTTCTCCTTGAGATCTTTATACATCTTTGTACTCCCTGGATGGATTGAATATTGGGTCTTATGAGCTTTCGTAAGGATTAGTTTCTTCAATTCTTTGTCTTCCAGTACACACAATCTTTTTCCCATCCATATGTTCCATGCTCGTCTTCAGTGAAGTCGCGAACTTTTCTGACTCTCATGTTCTTCTTGAGTTCAGCTATCTCAGGGTCTAATGCCTGGGCAGCCCGAATTTGGTCTATGAGAGTGGGTTGAGCTTCAAGAGCAGCCACAAACCCAAATTCCACGATTTGCAGGTTTAGGCGCTCAAATTCTTGCTGCAACTGATTACACATTCCCTCCGTGTTAATGGTGTTGTAGTAACTTTTCCGGCTCAAAGCATCTACTACCACATTGGCCTTGCCGGGATGATAGTGTATGCTCAAATCATAATCTTTGATCAGTTTCAACCATCTTCTTTGACGAAGGTTTAAATCTGGTTGGGTGAAGATATACTTTAAACTTTTATGATCCGTGTGTACTTCACAACGGTTGCCAATCAGGTAGTACCGCCAGATCTTCAAGGCATGGACCACTGCAGGTAATTCCAGATCATGGGTTGGATAGTTGTTCTCGTGTGGACGCAATTGGTGAGAGGCGTACACAACCACCTTGCCATCTTGCATCAACACACATCCTAGCCCTTGGCGAGACACATCACAATACACTTGGAAATCTTTGATTGGATTCGACAATATTAAGACTAGCATAGATACCAACTTCTTCTTAAGCTCTTCAAAGCTCTTGTTACATTCTGCGGACCACTTTAATTTCTCATCCTTCTTCAACAATTGTGTCATTGGTTTGGCAATTCTAGTGAAATTCTCAAAGAACCTGCGGTAATAACCCACGAGTCCAAGAAACTTTGAATCTGAGTGACTGTCTTCGATGGGGTCCACTTGGTAACAGACTCCACATTCGACGGATCCACTGCTACTCCTTGGGCATTCACAATGTGGCTGAGGAACTGTACTTCCTTTAACCAAAAGGCACACTTGCTAAACTTGGCGTAGAGTTGATGATCTCTCAACTTCTCGAGCACTAACCGAAGATGATGCTCGTGTTCCTCCTCGGTCTTGGAGGAGATCAAAATGTCGTCAATGAACACCATGACAAATTTGTCCAAGAATTTCATAAACACCTTGTTCATCAGGTTCAAGAAAATGGCCGGTGCATGGGTAAGTCCAAAAGACATGACCATGCACTCATACAAACTATACCGAGTGATGAAGGCGGTCTTGGGAATGTCCTCCTCTTGGATCCTCAATTGATGGTAACCTGATCGCAGGTCTATCTTGGAGAATACCTTTGCTTCCTTGAGTTGGTCAAACAAGTCATCAATCCGCGGTAGAGGTTACTTATTCTTGATAGTAACCTCATTGAGTGTGCGATAATCAACGCACATTCTCTTGGTCTTGTCCTTCTTCTTCACAAAGATCACCGGAGAACCCCCAGGGTGACATGCTCAGGCGGATATAACCTTTCTACAACTGTTCATCAACTTTCTTCTTGACTTTCGCCAACTCGTTGGCTCCCATTCTATACGGTCTCTTACGGATTGGGGCAGTCCCCGGTGCTAGGTCAATCCAAAATTCAATTTCTCTTTTTGGTGGCATCTAGGTTAGATCTTCCGAAATGACTTTAGGATATTCTCTAAGTATCGGGATGTCTTCCAATTTCATAGGGGTCTTTCCTGCTACTTCAGATGATTCCCTGGTAGAAGTCTGACTCAGACTTGCTACAATCTTTGGTGGCATTGGAGAACGGAAAGTGATATCCTCTCCTTTTCCATTGGTTAAAGTGATCGTGCAACTCGCACAGTCCATCACTCCCTTATGTCTTGTTAACCAATCCATCCTAAGGATGACATCTAGGCCTTTTGATTTAAGAAGGATAAGATTGGCTAGAAATTGGGATCCTTGGATTTCTATTGCCACCGAGGGGTAGTAGGGAGCGGTGTCCAAATGATTTCCAGGGATTTGAACCCACATAGGTATCTTAAGTTCCACTACTGATAACCCATGTGCCCCAACAAACTGTTTGGAAATAAATGAATGCGTAGCACCAGAATCAAATAGTACTGTAGCGAGAGTGAGATTCACAGAAACGTACCCAATATAACCTTGGGCGCAACCTATGCCTCTTCTGCAGATGCATGATTGACATGTGCTTGGAGGAATCTGGGTCCGGTGTGCTTTGGCTTCGGACATTTATCTGCAAAATGCCCAGGCTCACTACAGTTGAAGCAGACACCCGGTTTTCCTTCGGAGTCCTTCCTTGGGGGTGGTGGCTTGGACGGCTGCTGGGATGGTGCTGTTGGAGGACGCGAGGCTGGATTGTGTTGCTACTATCCACTGCCACTGCCACTGCTGCTAGCTTGAAAGTTTCCTGGATGATAAGGTCGATGTTGGCGGACAATAATGGTGGTAGGTCCACCCTGACCTCTGGGCATGAAGCGCGGCCTCTGCTGATTCCCCTGCTGCGGTGGAGGTTTGTACTGCACTGCCTTTCTTTTTTTGAGCATCTTGTTGCGCTGGTCTTCCTACCGAATGGCCTTGTCAACCAGCTTTTCAAAGTTAGCATATTCTCCTAAGATCAGCTTGTCTGTGAGTTCATCATCAAGACCGGCCAGGAACTTTTCTTGCCTTTCTGCATCTGTTAGCACATCCTCTAGGGCGTAACATGCAAGACGGTTGAACTCATGCAGGTATTCGGTAACCGACCTATTGCCCTGCTCATGCGATCGAAACTCCCGCTTCTTCTACGCGACTATTCTAGCAGGAATATGCGCTGTCCTAAAACTACGACATAATTCTTCCTAGGTGACTGCCGCTTTTGCTTGACGAGTGACCAAATAATTATCCCACCAAGCAGAGGCAGGACCTTGTTGTTGATGCGTGGTGAAGGACACTTTCTCCTGGTCAGTGCATTGCAGGAGATCCAACTTCTTCTCAATGGCATGAAGCCAGTCATTGGCCTCAATAGGGTTGGTGGTGCTGGAGAAAAGGTTGGCGGATGGACATGAAGGAATTTCGGCAACTTGGACTGGGGTGGTGGAGGAGCAAACTAATTGTTTTGCTGCTGCTGCTGCTGTTGTTGCTGCATCTGCATATGTTGCAACATCTACTGTTGCATTTGTTGGTGTTGTTGACGCATTTGTTGCATCATAGCAGCAATCATCTGAGTTTGTGAGGCTAGCACCTGAGCGATAGTGGGGTTCTCAGGTGGGGGTGGAGGAGCGTTGCCATTAACATCATGGTTGTTGTTGTTCCCTGACTGCCCATTGTTGCTGTTAGCTCCACTGGTCCTGGTATTCACCATTTGAAGAAGCCGACTGAACAAAAAGAGAGAAGAAGAAAACAGACTGACTTAGAAACTAAACTTTATTATTTGAATTAACTGTATTGTTCTGATCTTAATTAAAACAAGTAAAACTCACGAGACATCCTTAATTAGACAGCCATACCACACTTGGTATAGACTGCCAGCTACCCACACACAACAAACCTAACCACAACAACTACCAAGAAGACAAACTAAGCAAAACGGTAAAATTAAGGTTAACGACTCCAGCGATCTGAACGGCTCCTGCGATCGGTGGAGTCAAAACTGCTCTCCTAGGCGTCTTCTTCTTCCTCGGAATGATTCTGAGAGTCTTCCATATCCACGTCTTCACTTGGGTCCTCGGAGCTGGAACTGCTACTACAGCTAGAAGCTGTGATCCACCCGCCTCTGCCATCTTCACCCCGGTACACCGGCCGGGCGAAAAGCGAGGCCAGTCTGCTGGCAGCTGGGAGAAAGAGTCGGTGCAGGAGGCGCAGGGGCTAGGACAGGCACGGGAGGGGCTGGAGGGACTGGTGAAGGAATCCTGGGCGCCAGCTGAATCCTCATGGGTGCGGTGGTGGTCTTCCGAGGCGTAGTGTGGATGCTAACGCCACCTGGTGCTGGGAGTCCTTTTAACTCAGCGACCTCCTTCTTGAGACGAACCACCTCATCCTGCAAACTCACGATCCTCATCATCTTCTTGTCGTTCAAAGCCTTAGCTGCCTTGTGTAGGTCAGAGTGCATCTGGTCCAGACCCTTGATCACTGTGCACATGCGACCAAAAGTAGAGTCGTTCTCATCTGCCGTGGACTTGAAAGTGCTGACATCGGAGGAACTGCCACGATGGGGGTGGTAACGATAAGCAGAGGTGTGAAGGTCGTAGTCGTGCATCTCCCTCATCCTAGCCAACATCAGATACACATCTTCTTGACATGCGTGCTCAGCTGTGCCTCCTGAAGCTGTGACCACCATATTGGGGAGACTGGTGCCCACAAAGCCATGAACCTCCAAACGGACACGGTGAGGCAGGTCGCCACTGAGAGGTGCGAGGGTAGTGTACTTCGGAGCATCAGTGTATACAACTGCCAGGGCCATGTGAGCCAGCTCTGCCACGAACCCAACAAACCTTGACCACAGTGCGTAGCGGGGTAACCTGTCATCTATAAAAGACAAAGGCTGGGAATCAATGCATGCTCCAAACCAAAAGACCTCTGACCCATTTTCCAAAATTCTAAAACCCTAGACCGACTTTACTTTTTAAAATCATCCCTTTTTAAGAACAAGGCCAAGTTTTTTTTCAAAACTTATACAAATGAAAGGATTTTTAGAAGGCTCTTAGGGTTTTTCCAGTTGGCTTGTCCTACAGTCAAAGGCTGGCTCAGATACCAACTTGTCATGCCTAGAAATTCAAACCAGAATTTACGAAGCTAAATTGTGCATTCAATCCTCGTTCAGGAATCAGCTGAAGTACACAAATCGACAATTATTTATATAACAGAATCCATATCTTAGAAACAGTATAAAAGATTACAAAAATGCAGCGAAAAAGAAAAGACTAGCTAAAACGACAACTTGACTCTTGCAACGGAACTCCAACACACCACAGGCTACCTTGATGACGGACACAAGCCTAATCCTCATCGAAACCTTCCTCCGCCTCAAAGTCCGGCTCGGTGGGGAAAATTGAGCAAGACCGAGTACTACCCACTATACTCAACAAGTCATACCGGAAGAGAAGGTATGATCTTTGTAACACCCTAAAAATCGAGAATTTAAAATCAAGAATTAAAAATCAGAACTTACAAAAACTTTTTGTATTTTGGCATCTCGACGTGTTTATGGCCTCTTATTTGCAAGATTGTTGTGTGGTATAAATAGAAATGCACTTATTTAAAATATGAGTGAAACCCTAGCTAAGAGTAAAACTCCAAATCAAATATTTAAATATATATAATTATACAAGAAAACTAAGAATGATAAATATTTAATTTGAATTAAAACTATAAAATGGAAAGTACAAAAATGTGCATAATAAAAAGGAATAAAATGAAGTAAGGAAATAGAGAGGAAATATAATAAAATGATATGTAAGGGAACAAGTAAAAAGAATATGTAAAAATATATGTAATAATAATAATATGGGGAAAAGATTAAAGTCTAAATTACAATTGAGGCCAAAGCTACATTTTTAATTATGGGTGAAGTGTAGAAAAACAAAAAGAGGAAATAAAACCTATAATATATATATATAAATATATAATATGCAATAATCAAAATGGACAAAAGGGTTGGAAATATAGGATTAAATTAAATTTATGATTAAATCAAATCATATTTTAAATTTATGGGTGAAGGAAAAAAGGAATGGAGAAGAATAGAATTTAAATCGAAAAAATCGGGAAAAAGAGAAAGTGCACTGTTCATTGGGCGCCAAGTGTTCGATCCGAGCCGCGCCGTCTCGGGCCCCCAAACCTCCTCGCCATCGCGCGCGCGCGCGCGTCGCGCGCATGGTCGCGCCACGCCGTCCCCCACCCGCGCGCACGCCCGTGCCGTGTGCCGCACTGCACGCAAGCCGTGTCACGCACCGCCCGCGCCGCCCAGCGCACGTCGCTGCCCACGCGCATGTCCCCACACGCCGCGTCGCCTCGCGCCACCCTGTGCGTGCAAAGCCGCCGCCGCAGCACGCGTTGCCGCGCCGCCCGCCACCTCGCGCCCGTGCCGCACTTCGCGCGCCGCTCCGCCCACGCGCGCCGGCCCCCTGTGCGCCCACGCCATGCGTCGCCGCCTACCCAGCCCCGTCCCCGCGCCAACCGCACGTCGCGCGTCGTGTAGCCCCGAGCCCCGCGCGCCTCACGCCGCGCCGCACGCGTCGCCGTCCCGTCACGTCGTCCCTCTCTTGTCTCCCCTCTCTTTAATATATGGATTTTCTAAACCTAAATTCTAAATTATTTAGTATAGTGTTTAGCTTCAAGGTTAATTAATTATTTTTAGATCCAATTATTTTAACCCTAGGGCTTGTCGGCCCAATAAAATTTGGATAAAAAAATTAGAAGTTAACCATTTCCTTTTAATTATCATATTTTGAGTCGTCAACCATAATATTTCTCAAACTTCGAATACATTAACTTGAATTTAATGCCAAATCATGATTAATTAAATCTGTTCAACGCGAACCTTCAAATCCTTGTAACTCGCTCATACTAACTCGGATTCTAGCCAAACTCGAACCTAAATTCATTTAACACCGTAGATTCTTCTTAGGAGCTGCTTTTGCAATTTATTCGGCTTTTATTGGATCTTATTGAATTCTAAACGAATTCAATCCCTCCTTTTCGCACGTATGGTTAGCATTCGAGGAAACAGACGTCGACTACGCGGAAGACCGCGTCCAACAAGTGTGCGAGCAAGGCAAGTCATCACTCCCTTTGAGCATGTTGATCCTAATTGCGAAATGATGTTGATTTAAACTTCAAACATGCATGCTATACACAAAACACCTATGCTTGATATACCATGCCTTGATATTGCATACCTTTAAGATATAATCCTTGTAACCCTCGATGTGATATAACCGAAGGATATCTTCGGTAAAATGCTTAGCCATGCTTATACTAGAATCTTGCATACTCATACTTTTACAAAGAGGTATATTCTTGGGCAACTACCTTAGGGAAGGTAGTTGGAATACGGCATGTGGAGACATGAGCGCCACATTGCCTTGAACATGATGAAATAAGTTTTGTTGGAGAAATGAAAACATAAAACCAATGTTTTAGACTGGGGCGGATGGATGGATTTGGGTGGATTCCGGCAAATGCAAGTACCGTCCCTGGTCAATTAAGGACTGAGCCATGAGACTTTTAACATGGAACGAGCCAGTACAACCGTACTTCTCGAATGGGTATAGAGCTAGCGGAGTAGATATCCGAGCGGAGGCAGTATCCCTGCGTAGTGGTTCAGGTGTTGGGTTGAGTTAAGGGCTTACCAGTAGGGGATTTACTGCTGGTAGGTACCTGGGCAGAGATCGGGTCATACGATCAATATGAGGAGATGAAGATGAAGGTTGGAAGTTAAAGATGGAGCAAGTCTTTCTCTTACCCCGGGAACGCCAGAACTCCTCTCACTGCTAGGAAAGGACAGCTTGAGTGCATGAGGGCTTAATTTCATGGAGCGGGTACTGCCAAAGTAAGGTTATCGAAAGGCTTTGCCGTGACCGTCCCATATAGAGGGATGTAGGCTCATTCAATGGGCAGTTGCGGAGTACGGGTAAAGTGTACATCCACTGCAGTGTGAGTAAACCAATCTATTCGAATAGCCGTGCTCGCGGATAATGAGCAGCATGACAAGTTTCTCTTGTGGCTAGACTCACAAATTTTAAAATGATGGGTTGGGATGCATAATGATTTTGTGTGCTGGTGGACTCAACTTCTCGAACTGCGAGAAGGGGTAGACTCCCCAGAAAACCATGATGATCCGGAGGCGGGAAGCCATCCTTAGAATCACGATGGATGGTAGACAAAACCATCACCGACTTAATATACTCTGGAACTAAAACTTGACCTGACTTGCTGTTAGGTTTGTGAAATGATTTACGAAAATTGGCTTTATGCAAATAAACCACATCCATCCTTTGAATGACCCTATCATGTGCATCATTCCGTGTTGGCTTGCTGAGTACGTTGGGTACTCACCCTTGCTATATGCACAAACCTTCAGATGGTGGGAACAAAGAACTGGAGGACCCCTATGCCTGCTGCCAGGAGGGCGAAGAAGAAGAAGGCGCCTACTAGGTCTTAGTCCCCGGTCGTTGCCTGTGGCAATCGAGAAGCCGCTGCCTTCCACTCCGCTGCCTTACCTACTTTCTGTATTTGGTTGTATATGGTCCATTAGGACCTATATGTGTGTTGGATATTGCCTTCGGGCTTATTATTGTAATATACCTTTTGGTGTAAGACTATTCGTGCACTTTGCACCTGATAATTCAGTACTGTATTTCGTGGGTACCAAACTACTCGATCCAGGGAAATGGTACTATGAACACGAATGATTCCCGTTCCTAAAACGGGGGTCTCCAGAGTTGGTATCAGAGCAGTGCGATTGTAGGATAAGACCAAATGGTGCCCCACCCCCTGTAGTGCTGGTTAAAGGGAACTATCCCTACTTAGGATTATTTCAAATATAAACTATGTCTACAAAACAGAATGTGTTTTCCCTTATACTCTTGTCCCCCATTTCTCTACTAAAATTGTTTTGATATTACCCCTCTCTAAATCTAGAATAGTTTCAAATGCAGATGGCAAGCCATGATCAGAAATGGAACATGGGATGAGTATACCAGGATCCCGACCAAAGAAAAGAGGCGGTGCACAAGAGGAGAAAGTCACTAGACTGGAATATAGGTTGTAATAGCAAAATGATCGTCACAGGCACGGTGTTCACGCCTGAAGATGCTACAAAGATTCCCCGACACCTAAGGAACAACACCTTTCGTGGTGCACGTCAGTTAACCCAACATCTCTAGCTTTATGGACCGCCCAAACCAGAGGATAGTACCTCAGAAGAGATGTCCTCTGGAGATGATGATGAAGAAAACATGGAAAGCACTAGAAAAGGAGAAATGGATTTCAAGGCATGTACTCATTGTGGAGAGATTGGACACACTGCAAGCATGTGCAACTACCTCTGTCACTGCGGTGAAGACACCCACATGCCGAAGGAATGCCCCATGAGAGCCATTACATGTTTCTTGTGTGAAGGAACAAATCATGTACCTAAGGACTATCAACTGATTTTAATCTTAGATAAGAAGAAGGAAGGCCAAAAGGTATTCCGACGATCCACCAATCAACTCTTGGTTGGAACCACTAAGAGAGAAAATGTTTCTGATCCTGAGACAGCCCCAACCCTGGTAAAGACCATCAGTGGTAACAAAGGCATGCGGCATAACCAGAATAGCGTACCTCGTGACAAATCGGGTCTGATCTGTTTCAACTGTCGTAAGCTGGGACACTTTTTCAATAAATGCCCCCTTCCAAGACCGGCAAAATAAGACCGACGTTGCTTCAACTGTGACGAAACAGGTCATGTATCTAGAAGTTGCCCACTGCCCAAGCGCCATCAGTCTCAAGACACCCGCATGATTGGCAACACCGGTATTCCACAGGAGTAAAAGTAGCACCCGGATCCTGCGGTTGGTTGGATGATTAGATTGGATATCTGCAAGGGTTTTGGTCTTGCTTTGGATGGTGTTGAGTTGGCAAGGGCCACACCTTGATTTCCTCTTAGTTATGGTGTGATGTAGAACGACGTTAGTGTTGTATTGTATGGGACTGTGCATGGCAGTTTGATGTACTCTTATGATGTAACATCTGTGAACTAATATAAAGTTCTATGTTATATGTTAAACGAGTTTATTCCACCATGCTTGTTGTGTGCAAAAGATCACTTAAAAATAACTTGAAGTGAAAAAAATCGATTAGAACCGTGACCTTAGTCGATCCAATCTCTTACCTCGTCTATATTCCTCAGATGGCGCACCGTCGCAGAGCCTCAGCAGCTACTGAGAACCCGCTGGAGCCTAACCCCTCCACTCTAGCGAAAGTCATGACTTTACAGACCCAACTGCTTCAAGCCATTGCCAACAACCAAGGACAACGCGGAGGATCAAACTTAGGCGAGTTTATGCGAGCCAAGCCACCAACATTCTCCACGGCAGAGGAACTAATGGATGCTGAAGATTGGTTGAGGGTAATAGAGAAGAATTTGACTCTCGTCCGAGTATGGGAAGCTGACAGAGTCATCTTCGCCACCAATCAGCTGGAAAGTCCCGTAAGTGACTGGTGGGACACCTACAAAGAGACTCGGGTTGAAGATGCCGGAGAAACGACTTGGGAGGAATTCACGGCTGCCTTCCATGAAAATTTTGTACCCGCCGCGGTTATGAGAATGAAGAAGAATGAATTTAGGAGGTTGCGCCAAGGCAACACCTCGGTGCAAGAATATCTTAACAAGTTCACATAGCTTGCCCGTTACGCCACAAGCGACCTGGCAGACGAAGAAGAGAAGATGGATAAGTTTATCGAAGGACTGAACGACGAGCTGAGTGGACTAATAATCGGTCAAGACCACGCCAACTTCCAAAGGCTCATCAACAAGGTCATGAGGCTTGAGCATGACCAAAGGACGGTTGAAAACAACCGAAAGAGAAGGCTTGCTCTGGCCCGTCCAAAACAAGGGACATCTCAGCGACCCAAGGATCAACCCCGTCAGGTTGGAAGCCAGCCATCGCGGCGACCAATTGCCCCTCTGCACCCAGCAACGCTAGCAGACCACCTGCCACCTCTTTCCGTACCCCAGCACCTACTTTGGCGGCTCCAGGACTTAAGAATGTGAACTGCTTCAACTGTGGGGATTTTGGGCACTTTGCCAATCATTGCCCTAAGCCGCGCAACGCCCCCGTCCGTACTGGAGCCAACGCCATTGCAGTACGAGGAACCCCTGCCCCGGCACCTGGACGTGCCTTGTTTAGAACGCCCCAGCCAAAGGAGGCTACCACCGGATTCCGTCGTGGCCAAGTGAACCACGCGCGTGCAGAAGAAGCTCAGGAGGACCAGGTCGTGCTGATGGGTATGTTCTCTATCCATTCTGCACTAATTAAAGTTTTGTTTGATTTTAAGGCTTAGCATTCTTTCATAACCTCAAGAATAAGCACAGAACATAACCTATGTCAGGTAGGCCTTAAGAGATCAATGATAGTAGATTCACCTGGGGAAGATATAACTATACTCAACGTATGCATTAGTGTGCCCATTCGGATCAGAGATGTAGTATTCCTATCAATCCTTATGGTATTGCCAACCCAGACTCTAGACATCATATCAGGAATGGACTAGTTAACTAAGAACCAAGGGGTATTAGACTGTGGACGGAGAGAAGTTACCGTATCTACCCCATAAGTTTCACCGACAAACATGACCATGGATCAAGACTCAACAAAGTATGGACCAAGGATAGTTAACCTAGGTTTAAGACAACCCTTCCAGTTTCAGGAAACCACCTCGATATCTCTGGAAAGACGACCTAGGAAAAGTCTCCCATTACCCTGCCCGGAGGCAAATAAAGCTCAAACGATGACTTAGGAAATCCAGCCCCGGACAAGATACGGAGGACCCAACCCGGTGAACTATTCCTACCCAAGGATTGAAAGTAAGCTTGTGAGACCGACGGATAGACCAAAAGGACAAGCCAAGATCTTGAGGGAATGTTAGGAATCCGTGCGTAGACTCTATCTAGGAATGGTGAGGATGCCAACCAAGCCTGAAAATGCCAATATAGCCCTTACCCTAAAAGCCAAGCTTGAACTTATTGTTAGGGGGTAGGGTGACATAACCCTGGACCCTCAGATTGGACACTATATTGAGGCTAGGTAAAACCAAACCTTCTCTAGATAGCCTCTTGCCACCTACTAGAATCTCTAGACCCCAATCATGTCAGGATCACCACCCATCTACGAGCTAAAGGTCTCTAAAGTTTCGGAACAACAAGTCTATTATAAAACTTAAGGAAATTAGAGACATGCTAAATCTTGTACGCTTGAAGGATGCCCCAAGGATTAAGGAGCTGACAATATCATGTTATCAGAAACAAAGAATCGAAGTGGACCACCCTTAGAAACTCAGTGATAGATTCCTGCGTCACCCCAAGCAGCCAACCTATTCGTCATCCTGCTAAGGAGAAGTCCTAATGGATCCATCCCATATGTTTATACCGACCGACTCCCAATCGCGACCCGACCCAAATCTCGAGACGAGATTTATTGTTAGGGGGTAGGTTTGTAACACCCTAAAAATCGGAGAATTTAAAATCGG
The DNA here is from genome assembly GCA_019925245.2 of Oryza australiensis. NCBI lineage: Eukaryota > Viridiplantae > Streptophyta > Magnoliopsida > Poales > Poaceae > Oryza > Oryza australiensis. The sequence continues at coordinate 456,114 of JAIFGZ020000096.1, forward strand.
GAATTAAAAATCGAAACTTACAAAAACTTTTGGTATTTTTGCATCTCGACGTGTTTATGGCCTCTTATTTGCAAGATTGTTGTGTGGTATAAATAGAAATGCACTTATTTAAAATATGAGTGAAACCCTAGCTAAGAGTAAAACTCCAAATCAAATATTTAAATATATATAATTATACAAGAAAACTAAGAATGATAAATATTTAATTTGAATTAAAACTATAAAATGGAAAGTACAAAAAATGTGCATAATAAAAAGGAATAAAATGAAGTAAGGAAATAGAGAGGAAATATAATAAAATGATATGCAAGGGAACAAGTAAAAAGAATATGTAAAAATATATGTAATAATAATAATATGGGGAAAAGATTAAAGTCTAAAATTAAATTACAATTGAGGCCAAAGCTACATTTTTAATTATGGGTGAAGTGTAGAAAAACAAAAAGCGGAAATAAAACCTATAATATATATATAAGTATATAAATATATATAATATGCAATAATCAAAATGGACAAAAGGGTTGGAAATATAGGATTAAATTAAATTTATGATTAAATCAAATCATATTTTAAATTTATGGGTGAAGGAAAAAAGGAATGGAGAAGAATAGAATTTAAATCGAAAAAATCGGGAAAAAAGAGAAAGTGCACTGTTCATTGGGCGCCAAGTGTTCGATCCGAGCCATGCCGTCTCGGGGCCCCTGCACCTCCCTTGCCATTGCACGCGGCGCGTCGCGCCACGCCGTCCCCACCGCGCGCACGCCCGCGCCGTGTGCCGCACCGCACGTAAGCCGTGTCACGCACCGCCCCCGCCCGCCGCACGTCGCCGCCCACGCGCATGTCCCCACACGCCGCGCCGCCGGCTCGCGCCCGCGCCGCATGTCGCGCGCCGCTCCGCCCACGCGCCCTCCCCGTGCGCCCACGCCACGCGTCGCCGCCTACCCGGGCCCCGTCCCGCGCGCTGACCGCACATCGCGCTGTCCTGCCGCCCCGAGCCCCATGCTGCCTCACGGCGCGCCGCACGCGTCGCCGTCCCATCGCGTCGTCCCTCTCTTCTCTCCCCTCTCTGGCCATCTATAAAAGGAGCGAGGCTCCTCCTCTCTTCTCCCCACTTCGCCGCTTGTCTCCTCTCTCATTCCCTCTCTCTCGCCGTCACAAGCTCTCGCCGCCGCTAGCCACCGCCGCTTCGCCACCTCGCAAGCCGCCGCCGCCGTCGTCTGCCGCGCGCCGGAGTCCCGCCGCCTCCCTCGCCACCGCCGCCATCCGCCGGTAAGCCCTCCCTAGTCGCGTCTTGTACCGCCGCCCTGTGCGCCGTCGGCCCGGCCGAACGGGAGAGAGAAAAGAGAGTGAGGGGGTAGACGAGGGGGTAGAGGAGAGAGATTGAACGAGAAAGGAAGGAAAAAAAGAGAAAAGAAAAAAAGAAAAGAAAAGAAAAAGGAAAAAGGGAAAAATTTAGAGAAAAATTAGAAAAAAATTTAGGAAAAAGTTTTGGAAAATATTTGGGAAAAATCTCGGGCAAAATATATATTTTTCTTTCGAAAACAAATTTGGATTTCAAAAATGATTAGGGACTAATTATTAAATAGGGATCTGGAGATATCTAACCATCGCATAATTTATCTATATTTATAGCTTAGCTTGTCATTAAATATTATTTTTAATATATGGATTTTGTAAACCTAAATTCTAAATTATTTAGTATAGTGTTTAGCTTCAAGGTTAATTAATTATTTTTGGATCCAATTATTTTAACCCTAGGGCTTGTCGGCCCAATAAAATTTGGATAAAAAATAGAAGTTGACCATTTTCTTTTCATTATCATATTTTGAGTCATCAACCATAATATTTCTCAAACTTCGAATACATTAACTTGAATTTAATGCCACATCATGATTAATTAAACCGGTTCAACGCGAACCTTCAAATCCTTGTAACTCGCTCATACTAACTCGGATTCTAGCCAAACTCGAACCTAAATTCATTTAACACCGTAGATTCGTCTTAGGAGCCACTTTTGCAATTTATTCGGCTTTTATTGGATTTTATTGAATTCTAAACGAATTCAATCCCTCCTTTTCGCACGTATGGTTAGCATCCGAGGAAACAGACGTCGACTACACGGAAGACCGCGTCCAACAAGTGTGAGAGCAAGGCAAGTCATCACTCCCTTTGAACATGTTGATCCTAATTGCGAAATGATGTTGATTTAAACTTCAAACATGCATGCTATACACAAAACACCTATGCTTGATATACCATGCCTTGATATTGCATACCTTTAAGATATAATCCTTGTAACCCTCGATGTGATATAACCGAAGGATATCTTCGGTAAAATGCTTAGCCATGCTTATACTAGAATCTTGCATACTCATACTTTTACAAAGAGGTATATTCTTTGGCAACTACCTTAGGGAAGGTAGTTGGAATATGACATGTGGAGAGATGAGTGCCACATTGCCTTGAACATGATGAAATAAGTTTTGTTGGAGAAATGAAAACATAAAACCAATGTTTTAGACTGGGGCAGATGGATGGATTTGGCTGGATTTCGGCAAAGGCAAGTACCATCCCTGGTCAATTAAGGACCGAGCCATGAGACTTTTAACATGGAACGACCCAGTACAACCGTACTTCTCGAATGGGTATAGACCTAGCGGAGTAGATATCCGAGCGGAGGCAGTATACCTGCATAGTGGTTCAGGTGTTGGGTTGAGTTAAGGGCTTACCAGTAGGGGATTTACCGCTGGTAGGTACCTGGGCAGAGATCGGGTCATACGATCAATATGAGGAGATGAAGATGAAGGTTGAAAGTTAAAGATGGAGCAAGTCTTTCTCTAACCCCGGGAACGCCAGAACTGCTCTCACTACTAGGAAAGGACAACTAGAGTGCATGAGGGCTTAAGTTCATGGAGCGGGTACTGCCAAAGTAAGGTTATCAAAAGGCTTTGCCGTTTTCGTCCCGTATAGATGGATGTAGGCTCATTCAATGGGCAGTTGCGGAGTACGGATAAAGTATACATCCACTGCAGTGTGAGTAAACCAATCTATTCGAATAGCCGTGCTCGCAGATAATGTGCGGCGTGACAAGTTTCTCTTGTGGCTAGACACATAAATTTTAAAATGATGGGTTGGGATGCATAATGATTTTGTGTGCTGGTGGACTCAACGTCTCGAACTGCGAGAAGGGGTAGACTCCCCAGAAAACCATGACGATCCGGAGACGGAAAGCCATCCTTGGAATCACGATGGATGGTAGACAAAACCGTCGCTGACTTAATATACTCTGGAACTAAAACTTGACCTGACTTGCTGTTAGGTTTGTGAAATGATTTACGAAAATTGGCTCTATGCAAATAAACCACAGCCATCCTTTGAATGACCCTATCATGTGCATCATTCCGTGTTGGCTTGCTGAGTACGTTGGGTACTCACCCTTGCTATACACACAAACCTTCAGATGGTGGGAACAAAGAACTGGAGGACCCCTATGCCTGCTGCCAGGAGGGCGAAGAAGAAGAAGGCGCCTACTAGGTCTTAGTCCCCGGTCGTTGCCTGTGGCAATCGACAAGCCGCTGCCTTCCACTCCGCTACCTTACCTACTTTCTGTATTTGGTTGTATCCGGTCCATGAGGACCTATATGTGTACCCTTTTGGTGTAAGACTATTCGTGCACTTTGCACCTGATAATTCAGTACTGTATTTCGTGGGTACCAAACTACTCGATCCAGGGAAATGGTACTATGAACACGAATGATTCCCGTTCCAAAAACGGGGGTCTACAGATGCAGGATAATTCACTAGGAAGGATTGGGTCTCATTTGCATAAACAACATTTCATAAATAATAATAGTTGAAAGCAGTAAAACAGTAGTATATAATTAAGCAATATTAAATAATCATTGTCCAACGTTAAACCCATGTTGCTACAGGCCCAACCATGCATCTATACTAATCAAGTTTCATTAGTCATATTGTTACTATAATGAGACTAATCACGATGAATCTGGTTGATCGCCCAAGACCGTGGGCACAACTATTCGAATAGTTTTACTTTGATCAGAGGTGTACAATTGTACCCACAAGATATAGCCCCACGACACATTTCCGCGTGCCGGTGTACCACCATGATACCCCGGAAAGGGACTGTGACAGGACCCTTCGCATAACCCCCTCTAACCAATCGTACCACACCAAGGTTTCGTCCCCACTCCCATCAAGGCAATGGGCATCCCCCCCGCGTGCCGCGGTAAATCCGGTAGCCGATCAACCCTTTTAACCGGGGCCGACCCAACTCCATCACGTCCACCCTCACTAGGGTATGTCAGCTAGAGACAGCTATACTACAGATCTAGCCATTACCCATGTTGGCTTATGGTATGCACGTTAATTCTTCTAGGGTTTCCCGAGAACCGGTCCTTAACTGCCATGGGCGCGACTATCCAAAACCATTGCACCCACAACCCACCATTGTCATATTTTAATATTATTTTCATAGTATCTCATACTTGACATCATCTATATAATAATCTCCACTGTACTATTTAGATAGTGTGATTCTCTTAAATAAACTAATTGATCTAAGCCAGGCTAAGCATGCCCTAAACCAATATCTAGTCATATTGAACCCAAGTTATCAATGGTATAAGGTAATCAACTACTATAGCTGAGTACAATAGGTAAAATAGTCCCATGAAATGACATTCTAAAACATATGCAGTATTTGAGAAAATAAGACATTTAAATAAAATAGGTACAATATGATCAATGTAAGTATGACTTTCCTTGCTCTGAAGATTGGGGAACTTCTGCGACTACTTCGAAGTAAACGGGATCACTGGAATTACCAAAATCTACATGACAAACAAAGCACTCAACAAAACATGCTAAAAGTCTACTGAAACAACACGTAAAACTATTTTTTAATGGATTCTTGGATTTTTTCTGGATTTAATGAAATTTGAATGGACTAAAGTGGAGCTCGGATTAAAAAGATATCAATTTTAGAAGATTATCTGTGTTTTTAATAAAACAGAAAAATCCTTAAATTATTTATTGCGCAATTAAATCCTAGGCTGATGCAAGCAGCTGGCACACTGGTAGGGCTGACGTGAGCCTAACAGGTACATAGGTGCGAAACAACGTGATATATTGTTGTTAGACAATGATGAGCCTAAGACCTATGAGGAAGCGATGGTGGGACCCGATTCCAACAAGTGGCTTGGAGCCATGAAATCCGAAATAAAATCCATGTATGACAATCAAGTTTGGAACTTGGTTGATCCACCTGATGGTGTCAAAACCATTGAGTGTAAATGAGTTTTTAAGAAAAAGGTCGACATGGATGGAAATGTTTACATCTATAAGGCGCGATTGGTGGCAAAAGGTTTTAAACAGATTCAAGGAGTTGATTATGATGAAACCTTCTCGCCCGTTGCAATGCTTAAGTCTATTCGGATTATCCTAGCGATTGCTGTATATTTTGGTTATGAGATATGACATATGGATGTCAAAACGGCTTTCCTAAATGGAAACCTAAGCGAGGATGTATACATGATACAACCTGAGGGTTTTGTCGATCCACAGTCGCCTGGAAAGATATGCAAGCTACAAAAATCCATTTATGGATTGAAGCAAACATCTCGGAGTTGGAATATTCGTTTTGATGAAGTAATCAAAGGGTTTGGTTTCATCAAAAATGAAGAGGAGGCCTGTGTTTACAAAAAGGTTAGTGGGAGCGCAATTGTATTTCTAATCTTATATGTGGATGACATATTACTAATTGGAAATGATATCCCTATGCTTGAATCCGTCAAGTCTTCATTGAAAAATAGTTTTTCCATGAAAGACTTAGGGGAGGCAGCATACATATTGGGCATTCGGATCCATAGAGATAGATCCAAGAGGCTAATTGGATTAAGCTAAAGTACATATATTGACAAGGTGTTGAAAATGTTCAACATGCATGAACCTAAGAAAGTTTTTTTGCCCATGTCACATGGCATTAATCTTAGCAAGAATCGGTGTCCTCGGACACATGATGAGCGGAATAAGATGGGTATGGTTCCATATGCTTCGGCAATTGGATCCATCATGTATGCCATGCTTTGTACACGTCCAGATGTCTCGTACGCTTTGAGTGCTACCAGCAGATACCAGTCAGATCCAGGTGAATGTCACTGGACTGCAGTAAAGAGTATCCTTAAGTACTTGAGAAGAACTAAGGATATGTTCCTGGTCTATGGAGGTGAAGAAGAGCTCGTTGTAAGTGGTTACACCGATGCTAGCTTCCAAACTGACAAGGATGATTATAGATTGCAATCTGGGTTCGTGTTCTGCCTGAACGGAGGCGCAGTCAGCTGGAAGAGTTCCAAGCAGGATATTGTTACTGATTCTACAACGGAGGCCGAGTATATCGCTGCTTCAGAAGCTGCAAAGGAGGCTGTTTGGATCAAGAAATTTGTTTCTGAGCTGGGTGTGATGACCAGTGCAACTGGTCCAATGTCTCTCTATTTTGATAATAGTAAAGCCATTGCACAAGCCAAGGAGCCGAGGTCACATCAGAAGTCCAAACACATACTTCGGCGATATCATCTCATCCGCGAGATTGTGGACATAGGTGATGTCAAGATATGCAAAGTGCACACGGATCTCAACATAGCCGATCTTTTGACAAAACCTCTTTCTCAGCCGAAACATGAGGCGCACACAAGAGCAATGGGTATTAGATACTTACATGATTGACTATAGTTCAAGGGAGAGATTGTTAGTGATATGCCCTAGAGGCAACATGGAGATGTTGGATATCATGGTCAATGTTTATGTATTTATGAATAAAGTGTTATTCAGTTCCATGAAATAGACATCTTGTATTGATCAATAAGTACATGACTTATTTATGAGACTCTTTATATATGAATCTATTTCTAAACGATCCCTGATCATATGTCATATTGTTGGAACAAATATGATTCTAAGACCAACATGTTTATTGATTGATGATCACGTCTCATAGATCATGGTATGGAGATACCAAATCAATATACATGGACATGTGTTAGAGAACACATTGTTGGATAGACCAACCCTGAGACACTACAGGAATTAATGTGCCATTAGTTGGTCTCAAGTAGTGTTGGTGCAAAGTCCTTAGACCTGAGATCATCATGGATTCCAACATGTGTAGTAGCCTACTTTGGAACTACCAAACGCTATTCCGTAACTGGGTAGTTATAAAAGTAGTCTTCGGGTTTGCTATGAAACATGGAGTGGGATGTGAGTGATCAAGATGAAATTTGCCCCTCCTTTGGGAGAGATATCTCTGGGCCCCTCGAGGTAATGGATTATGGAGTGCATGGCCATGTTGAGTTGATCGAGGAGTCAATCAACAGACAGATAATCCAATATGGTTCCAGTGAATGGTTAAGCTATTGGAGGGATGACACACATCTTGCTTATAGCTTAATTGGTATCGTGAGGCAAAGGAATTTGTGTACACATTACAGGTTTAGAGCCGATATTATATTCTTGTATACTATGGTGTCAATATGTGCTGCTAGGCGCCGCTGTTGACAGATCGGCTGAGTTAGACTCAAGCCGAAGCCGAGTATACCTGAACCTACAGGGTCGCACGCTTAAGGGGATAAGAACATACATTCGAGTTGGACTCAGATACGGCTCGATCGGATAGGGATCCGATCGAATAGAGTCTTATGGGCTTACGAAGTATGGGCGGCCAACTCTATGAGATTTGGATTGGATCCGATTCAAAATAGAGTCCCGATCGGCCACTAGACCCAGTCGGCCAACTCTATATAAAGGGCGAGGGGTGGAGAGTTGCGGCACTGCATTAAACCGAATCAATCTGATTTGGCGCAACAGAAGTCAACGAGATCAATCTCCACGGAAACCCTCCCCACTCCCGAGCCAAACCCTAGCCTTGCATCGCGTGCTAGCACACGGGTGTTCGGCGTTCTGTCCCCGGACGTGTGGATACCGGTAGAGGCGCTTCTACGTTGCGGTGCTGTTCGTCGGCTATGAATCGGTTTGTGGTGGAATCGGTGCTGTCGGGCGCATCGGAGCGAGGCGCGCGGCGCGGTCGGATGACTCGGCGAATCGACTACTCGGTGAATCGGCTGATTGGTGAATCGGTTGTTCCCAGGAATCGAATGTCGGCTTGCGGGAATCGGCTGTCGGCAAATCGGCCAGCACTGTTCTGGATCGGATAGCTCTTGATTGGCTAATCCGCTGCACTCTACTCTAATCGGTAACGATCTATCGACCCTTACTTGCAAGTGTTCCTGGTTTACGCGGTAGAAAAGTTTTGTTCTATGCTATCGTAGCCTCCGCGTAACCCTTCACGGATTTGGAGGGAGAACCCGACGTGGTTACAGTTAGGGTTTTCTCGCCGCGTAAGGGGATAAGGCGGTGCGGGTCGGGCGGTTGTGATGCGGCGGCGGCGGCATGGGTCGGGTGCGGAGCATGCGGCTCGGGTACGGCGCGAACTGGCGCTCGGTGGCGCAGGGTTGGGCGGTGCGAATGGCGCGGCGGTGGCGTGGGCTCGGCACGGGGAAGGGGAGGACGGCCTGACAGGTGGTCCCCACCTGTCATCGGCCTGAGTGCGCGAGGGACGGGAGTTGGACTTCGGCGGGCGCGGGGAGACTGATGGGCTGCGGCCCACGGGCGGGAGAAGGAAGTGCGCGCGCGGGTGGGAGGACTAGGTCGACGACCCACGAAAGGAAAAGAACGGGAAAAGGACAGGCGTTAAAGGAAAATAGGAAAATTATTTTCCCAAGATTTAACTAATTCCAACAATTTGTTTAATTGGTTAAAAATTATTTCTAGTGCTCTGAAAATTCCACAAAAAATTTAGTTAATGTATTTTGACATGTAGAATTTAAGAAATATCCTACCATGCCATTTTCACTTATTAAATGTATTTAAAATTAATTGTTTGCTCAAGGTTAATTCAAAATTAAAATTCTTTTTGGAGAATTAACTAAATGATTTTTAGAGGGCACATCTTTGGGGTGTGACATGCGTCCTCCAGCGTGTGACCCGCAGATTCCCTCCTTGCCGTTGTTGATTGAGATGCACTTCAACAAAACTCCATCTAGGATGTTTTTGTATAGGTCATTCTCGACCATACAATATGCCTTTGCCTATCGTCCTCTGGCAGCTTATCGATAGTGAGGAAATCTATCAATGATTTATGCCAGAGGGTTTTGTTTAGGTGTCGGCCACGATGTTGTCGACCTTCTCTGTAGCCCTCGAGCCTGCATCGATGGTGCTGTCAGGTTTGTTATCTGGTGAGTACCGAATGGATGGCTTTGACAAGACTTCCAAAAACGTACCCGGCTCAACTGGTTCTTGTCTGGATGCATGGCAGGCTAGGTTGTTGGCCTCGGTGTTGTCCTTACAATATATATGGCGTACTTCAAAGCAGTTGAACCGTTGCTCCAATTTTTTGACATCTGTGAGATACATGGATATCTCGAGACTGGAGCATATGTAATCCTTGTCTACTTGGTTGCAACTAATTCCGAGTCCCCTTTCACAATCCTTCGCTTTATGTCAAGTTCTGAGGATGTTCAAAGTCCGGTTAGAAGTCTGTCGTATTCAGCAGTGGTGTTTGTTGCCTGGAAATCCAGTTGGATTGCATACTGAAGCTTGTCTATGGATGGTGATGTGAGGATGAGCCCTGCCCCTGCTCCTTAGCTATTGAACGCCCCATCGAAGGCCATTGTCCATCGCTCATTGCTCGTGTCTGCGACTTTGTCATCCTCGGGGATGGTCCAGTCAGCAATGAAGTTGGCGAGTACTTGGGACTTGATGGTTGTTCACGGCATGAAGTGGACATCAAATTGGCTAAGCTCAATGAGCCATTTGGCAATGAGTCCTACCACTTCTTTACTCCGAACGACTTCTCCGAGAGTGTATGAGGAAACAACAGTGAGCTTGTGGGCCTGGAAGTAGTGTCAGAGCGTTCAGGATGTCATGACTACAGCGTTGAGTAGTTTTTGGATCTGGAGGTAACCGAGTCTTGGCATCATGGAGGACCTCACTAACGTAGTAGACTGGGAGTTGGATCTTGTCGCGCTCGACAACGATGACAGTGCTGACGGAGTATGGCGTTGTAGCAATGTAGAGAAATAGGTCTTCTTGTGGTTGCGGGGCGACGAGGATGGGAGGTTTGTCAAGGTAACATTTGAGGGCGAGAAATACCTCTTCGACTTCTGCTGTCTACTCAAATTTATCATGCTTCTTAAGCAAGTTGAAAAAGGGTAGCCCTTTCTCTCCCATCCTGACCATGAACCGGCTTAGCGCTACCATACACCCTGTGAGCTTCTAGACTTCCTTGAGCCTTCTTGGTGACTTCATGTTCTCGATTGCCTTGATTTTCTAGGGATTTGCTTCTATTCCTTGTTTGGAAACTAGGATTTTGAGTAGCTTTCCCGACAGGACTCCGAACGTGCACTTCTCTAGGTTCAGTTTTAGGCGATGTTTTCAGAGATTGTTGAACATTTCCCTCAGATCATCGATTAGATGATCTTGAGTCTTGGTCTTGACAAGGACGTCGTTGACATAGGCTTCCACATTGTTGTTGAGCTAAGGCTAAAAGCCCCCTGGATCTCCCGCAGGTATGTAGATCCTGCATTGATTAATCCAAAGGGCATCTTGATGTAGCAAAAAACACCGAAAGGAGTTATGAACGTTGTCTTCTCCTCTTCTTCCTTGGCCATGTTGATTTGATGGTACCCAGAGTAAGTGTCAAGAAAACTTAACAGCTCACAACCTACGGTAGAATTGATTAGTTGGTCGATGCGTGGAAGGGGGAAGTTGTCCTTTGAGCATGCCTTGTTGAGGTCGGTGAAGTCTACACACATCCTCCACTTGCCGTTGGCTTTGTGTACCATGACTGGGTTTGCTAGCCACTCGGCACGGAGTACTTCTCTGATGAAGCCAACCTTGAGGAGTTTGTTGAGTTCTTCTCAGATGGTTTTCTTTTGATCTGGAGATAATCGACACAACTTTTATTTTACGGGCTTGGCGTCGGGACACACCATTAGCTTGTGCTCAATCACCTCCCTAGGGACTTCGAGCATGTGGACAGTTGCCATGCAAACACATCGGCATTTTCATGGAGGAAGGTGATGAGCTCGACTTCCTATTTGTCATCAAGCCCCGCCCCAATCTTGACTGTCTTGTCGAGAGTGTTGCTTGACAACGGGATCAACTTGATTGTTCCGTCTGGCTTGGGGGCCGTATTGGGTTTGCTTTGTTTCCGAGGAGGTTCGTTTGTGGCGGGAGTGGTGGGAGTTTGATCAATATGTTGAGATTTGTCTTGTCACACTGCACAACCATCATTGTGCTCTCAGAAGCTATACAACGACCCCTTTGGGCCCTAGCATCTTGATCATCTGATAAGCGTAGTGAGATGCTGCCATGAACTTGGCCAACACCATTCTTCCGAGGATGGCATTATAGGCGGTGTTGAATTTGGCTACATTGAAAGTGATTTTCTTTGTTCGAAAGTTCTCGACCTTGCCAAGGGTTACATGCAGGGTTATCTTCCCGAGCAACCTGGATAATGACTCTGGGGTTATTCCATGGAAGGGCTGTTTTGATGGTGTCAACTTGCTTTGAGGAATTCCAATTGCATCGAGGGTGCTAGCGAAGAGAAGGTTGATCGAGCTGTTGCTATCGACGAGAACACGAGCGACTTTGAAATTCCGAATATTAGGCTTGGCTACTATTGGGTGTCATCCAGGGGTTGTCGTCAGAGAGGGGTGTCGGTATTGGAGAACTCAATCTTCTGGTCTGACCACTTAATCTTGGTGATTGGCCCCTGGGACATGGAGAAAATTTTACGTTCCACTTTCTTGTACTCTCTCTTGGAAGAATAGGAGTTGGATCCTTCGATGATATGTGCCACCTATTGGTTGGAGTCAGGAAACTCATATTTGACGTTGGATGGAGGTTGTTGTTGCCCTTCTAGACCACGCGGGCTCTTTTTCCCTGATTGGGTGCCATCTTTTTTGCCATGGCTTTCTGGAACACAGAGCAATCCTCAAACGCATGTGTAGATACCTTGTGAACCGGGCACCATTGTTGTTCTTAGCCATCGTCTTGAAAGTTAGGACGCTTAGAGGCGCTGTTTCCCTGTTCAGCGACTAGGACATCCACTAGCGCCTTTTGTTTCCCACCCTTCTTACGAGCCTTCCTAGGTTTTTGGCTTCTCTCAAGTATGTCTCGACTGCCTTCCCCTTCCCGTCATTTCTTCAGACAGCTTCGTCGATGTGGCCACACATATCGATAATGTCGAACAACTTCATGGCTGAACTAATCCGTTGTGTTGCAAGCTCTTGTATGGTGTAGCGGTCTAGGATGCTTGACTTGAATGCGCGAATGACAGAGGTGTCAGTGATCTCAGGGATGGTGTTTTGACACTTGTTGAATCACTGGATGAAATCTCTGAGTGGTTCACCGGGCTTATCATAGGGCATGTAGCTCGTTCTCGACCGCGTGTCTTTTGTAGGTGCCTTGGAAGTTGGTGACGAATTGTTTCCATAGATCCACCTAGGAAGATATCAAGGAAGGCGGGAGGTGAATGAGCCATGACCGAGCAGATCCTTCCAACGCTGCCAGGAAGTAATTTGCTAGGGTGTTATCGTTCGTGCCGGCCACATAGAGGATGGTTAAGTATACATGCAAAAACTCCTCAGGGTCGGTGCCGTCGTCGTACTTCTCGACCGTAGCGGGACAAAATTTAGAACGCCATCGTACCTTTCGAACAAAAGGTTTGAAGGCTCTACATATGCCCTCGAGTGGAAGTGCTGGTCGGCGACCATGTCGTCCTCGGGATCCGTCCTGAGAAGATGAAGAGGATGGGACAGGGGATCGCCATGTTCAGGAGTGCGTCCTCCCAAGCGGCGATCTCGACTCCGACTCCGTCTAGGTGCGGGCGACCGAGAATCCCCATGTTCTCGGCTATTGTAGTTGTGACGTCCATGGTCATTCTTGATCATCGTCGCTGCTCTGTTGCTGGTTGTTGTCATACCAACGACAACCCTCATGACCGAGGTCACAAGGTTGTTGGTGTGTGGTGTTACGCTGATTTTGTCGCTTTTGTCTCGTCCCATACAACTGTTCGTGAAGATCTCAGCTGTTCTGTCAGGGAGGTGTTCTCTAATGTTCTCGGCGAGGTAGGGGAGCTCAAGGGTTGCCGTTCTCACCGTCAGGTTCCACCGGGGCTCAGTTGTTTGGTGGGGATCTACAACAGCCTCAAATGCAGTGTTTAGGTTGGCCACAGTGGATCTTATCTGTTGCAAGTAGGCGTCCGCATTCGAGTATGTCACGGGATCAAAAGGAGCCCGTTGTAATAGATTATTGACGTTGTTCAGGTACTCGATAGGTGTAAGGACGGGCTCGACCACAAGGAAAGTCTTGTCTCGGGAGCAGAGCTCTCCGTCTTTAGTTCTTCCCTTGGTGCGACCGTCTTCGCCTTCGTTGTTGACTATCCCTTCGATCACGTTCACGTTACATACAGAGTGTGACCTTGATGATTCAGAATCGCACAAGCCTTGAAGAACCATTGGTTCGTGGGTGTCAAGTCCGATATACCCAACCAATCTCTCCGGTTATGTCGATATGCTATCGTCCAAACTTGCATCGTTAGAAGGCTCTCAACGAGGGTGGAACGGGCAACATGCAGAGGGAGGATTCCCTAAGATGGATGAAATCTTCGCCTATGTAATCATAAAGAAGATCTTGCACTATGTCAGAGGATGAATTTTGGTCTTGTGGATGGGGCACCACGCTCTATATGGGGAAGTGTGCTGAATCCCGCGAAGCTTGCAAGCGTCGAGTTCAGCCTTCACATCGAGTATAACTCGGCACCCTTCTAGAGCATGGGGAGTGGTCTTGTGGACACGACACCATTGATAGCTGGTCTTGAGGTTGGGTTTCTTCATCGGTGCCTGATTCGCAGCCGAGGCTGGAGGGTTGATCGGTTCGGGCACTCCGTCGGTGGACTCTGTTGTTGGCACCTAGTTCACAACAGAGGTTGGACGAGGAGCCATCGGAGTTGGGGCAAATATTGGGAACGTGATTGTTCCAACTTGGACAAAGTGCCATGCTTGCTGGGTTGGATCTCCCAAGCCAAAGCGATCGTAGAAGCCCTCGTCGGAAAATCTTCATCCTGGATTCATCTCGTCGAGATCCTTAAGCACCAAGTTCCCTATGTGGTGCACCACTGTAGATGGGCTATACCCGTCTACTGGATATGTAGAGTATAGAGCACATCAATACTAGGATATATGCGAAATTGGATCTAGGAGACAAAGACAAAGATTTATACTAGTTCAGGCCCTCTAAAAAGAGTAATAGCCATAATCCTGTTTATATGTATATAGGAGAAGATACCACCTGGATTACAACAAGGAAGTAGAGTAGCTAGGCAACACACTGACTAGAACTCGTCGAGTACAAATAGGGGAGATCTTTATCGACGAATAGGGCTCTAGCTTCTTCTGGATCCTCCCTCGAAACGGCTGGTGGCTATGGCTTATAATTTGATGATCCTTATCCCTGGGGGGTCTTGTATTTATACAGTCGATTGGATCTTCTCCAAGTAGAACTCGAAGATCCTATTAGACTTTTGTCTTTTCCGAGTAGACTTTGTCTTTTCCGAGCAGGACTCTGACAACTTCTACCTGGCGAAGACAATTTTTTTCCATAGTCAATTTAATTATCTGCCTGTATAACATTAGGTATGTGGTATTTCCATACAACACAAACCTACATATAGATATTCCTTATCTATAACCCTGACAATTACTTTATTTTAAAAAGTGTAACTTGGATTATGTCTAAATCAATAATGTGCTTTCATTCCTAAAATAATAATAATGTGATTTCATGACTTGAGCGAGCATTCTGTAAAATGTTTTTATAAGGTGTATTTTTCTTGGAAAAATGCTTTAACCAATAATTGCTTTACTGATGTATCATTTCTATGATACAAATGCATAATCATAAGAAAATATTTTAATACAAATCTGATAACACCATCAGAGTAATTTTTGGAAAAAAGTAATTATTGGTTAAAGTTTTATCTAATAAAATAAAATATGTCTTATATTTTTATTTTAAGTGAAGGGAGTATTTAATTTGCTAGCACCCATATATGCTCGGCCTTGCGTTAGATTATAAATTGACGTGTTGCCAAACAGCACCAACATTTCGCGTGTTGCCACTTAGGTCCCGTTTGAATCCGATGTGGACAAAGATGTAGTACGGCCACGTAAAATGATTAAGCCATTACTATATAAATATATAAATAATTAAGTTTTAATTATTAATTTTAAATTTAAAAAACAGTTTCATCTAATATTTTAAATCAACTTATTTATAGATATAAAGTTTTCTCATGAAATATACTGTTTAGCCGTTTAAAAAGTGTGCTAATGAAAATCATGGTAAAATCTGAATTTAAGAACCCAGCTTTAAAATTTGAATTTTAATCGGAAAAGAATACAGCCTTAGTGTGCCATGCAGATATGCCTAAATAATAATCTGTTGTGTTTGGTTAGTGTGCTACATCCATCAGTGGTTGTAGCATGGACCTGCAGAGATGGCAGGCCGCAGCTGGTAGCTTGCCGATCGATTTGAGGTACAAATCACAAACACTAGAAACGATTTTTAGCTTATCTTCCAAAATCCTTAATAGTTTTGGTTGTAATTATAGCTGAAACTAAAAAATATTTTTAGTCCCGGTTAAAAAAGACAATGGCTCTCTACGACCTTTAGTCTCGATTCATGACACGAACGGGCACTAAAGATGTCCCGGTTAGATTTCTGTGAGAACTCTAGGAATCTTTAGTATCGGTTGGTAACACCAGCTAGGACTAAATATGTTACCAACCAAGACTAAAGATAATTTTGATCTTTAGTGTCGACTGGTAACATCAACCGAACTAAAGATAAAGTTGCTTTTTATACTCTTCTTCCTCCTCCAACCCGAGCCAGCTGCAGTTGTCTTCAAAATTTTGCTCTAACTAGAGGGGATGTGCTGTCAAAACTTTTTGTGAATTTGTTTTGGTGATTATACATAAATCTTTGCTATTTACAAGGTTAGCAACTTCATTCTTTTAAGATTTATGCGTATCATTTTGTTTTTTAGGTTGATTTTTATACATTTTTATCTCTAGGTATGTTATGCAAAAATGAAGAGAGAAAATTTGTTTGGACTAATTATTTTACTAAGCACATTATATTATGTTGAGAAAATTGTTTGGTAAAATGAAGAGTAAAGAAAAGTATGCTTAGCACGTTACATTTATAGGTATTTTTACGTATAATTTTATCTCAAAAATATTTATGGAAAATAATGAGAAAGAAACTTTTGGACAAAAAATTATACAATAGATGACAAAGGAAAAAATAAAGAAAATTTGATAGCAGATTAAAAAAAGGTAATTTAAAGATCGTTAAATTAGTTAGAAATATGTACACTACGTACATTAAAAAACTTTAAAAATAATTAATTAATTTTTTGTTTATAACTTTGAAAGAACTTTTAAAAATAATTCTAATTTAAAAAATAATATATATATATATATATAATTATTGTAATAATATTTAAATGGTTTGACTTTCGTGGATTTCTCTTACGATTTTTGTACATTTCATGTAGATGGATCGGTAATGGATGTACAACGCGGATCAATGATCGACAGAGTTTATTGAAGGCATGTATTATTTTTTGAGTGTGGCCGATGCCAACAAGCAGAAGGGTTTCATACGTTGTCCATGCAAAAAGTGCAAAAACTAGAAGGAGTATTCCATATCAAGAATTATTCATGCCCACTTGTTTCAATCAGATTCATTCCTCACTACAATTGCTGGACATCGCACGGAGAGGTGGGGTTGCAATGGAAGAAGATGAAGAAGACGACGACAACATTCCGGACTGTGGTCAATACGGTGGGTTTGAAGAGAATACAACAGGCGAGGCGAGCGGGGATGCTGACGAAAATGACGGTGCCAATGACCTTGGTCAGATGTTGCACGACGTACAGGGGGACTACGAAGGTGAAAAAGAGGTGCAGAAATTGGAGCGTATGTTGGCGGACCACAAAACGTCCTTGTATCCAGGCTGTGAACAGGGGCACAAAAAGTTGGGTACCACGCTGGAATTCTTGCAATGGGAGGCCAAAAATGTTGTCAGTGACAAGGCATTTGGTGAGTTACTAAAACTCATGAAGAACATTCTTGCAGAGGGAAACGAATTGTCGGAATCAACATACGAGGCTAAGAAGTTAGTCTGCTCTCTAGGACTGGAGGTACAGAAAATACACGATTGTATCCTCTACCGCGGTGAGGAGTATGAGAACCTAGAAGCATGTTCGGTTTGTAAAGCACTTCGATACAAGATCAGACGAGATGATCCTGGCAAAGTTGACGGACGACCTTCGAAGAAAAGAGTTCCTGCTAAGGTGATGTGGTATTTTCCTATAATACCACGGCTGAAGCGTTTGTTCAGGAACAAAGAGCATGCAAGGATGATGCGCTGGCATGCGGAAGAACGCCAACAAGACGACATGTTGAGACATCCCGCCGATGGGTCACAGTGGCGAAACATTGACAGAAAATCTAAAGACTTCGGAGAGGATACAAAAAACCTAAGGTTCGGCTTAAGTACGGACGACATGAATCCTTTCGGAGAGATGAGCAGCGGGCATAGCACTTGCCCTGTTACGATGTGTATCTACAACCTCCCACCTTGGTTATGCATGAAGCGGAAGTACATTCAGATGCCGGTTATTATTCAAGGCCCAAAGCAACCTGGTAACAACATCGATGTGTACCTGAGACCGTTGATCGAAGATCTAAAACTGTTGTGAAAGAAAGAAGGTGTCCCCGTGTGGGATGAGGATAAACAGGAGCAGTTTAACCTATGAGGGTTGCTATTTGTTACCATCAATGATTGGCCTGCACTTGGCAACCTATCCGGATAGTCAAACAAGGTGTAGAAAACTTGCACCCATTGTATGGATGAGACCGAATGTAGTACCTGAAACACTGTAAGAAGGTAGTGTACATGGACCATCGTCGCTTTCTTGTTGCAAGCCACCCTGTCCAAAGAAGAGGCAACCATTTTGATCAAAAGGCAGACCATCGTACTAAGCCAAAGCATCGCAACGGAAAGGTCGTGTTTGCCATGGTGAAAGACCTCAAAGTAGTATTTGGAAAGGGACCTGGCAGCCAACCTATAGCAAGTGAAGGTGGTCACACGGCGATGTGGAAGAAGAAGTCAATTTTTTGGGAGTTGCCCTATTGAGAAGTCTTAGACATCCACCACGCAATCGACGTGATGCACCTCACTAAGAACCTTTGCCTAAACCTGCTGGGCTTCCTAGGTGTATATAGAAAATCAAAGATACACTTGAGGCACGTAATGATCTGAAACATATGGCACAACGCGACGACCTTCACCCGCAAAAGTAGCCCACTACCTAAGTCCAGCCAACTACACTATGAGGAAGGCAGAGAAAGAAATAATGTTTGAATGTCTGGAGAGCATCAAGGTATCGTCTGGATACTCCTCGAATATAAAAAGAATAATAAGCACGAAGGATAAGAAGTTCACAAATCTAAAGTCCCATGACTGCCACGTGGCACGTGCTGATGACACAGCTGCTTCCTGTTATAATTCGAAGTATCCTTCCCGATAATGTCCGGGCAACAATAACAAACTATGTGCTTTCTTGAACGCAATTTCACAAAAGATCATCGATCCTGACAGACTAGAAAACTTTCAAAATGATGTGGTCCAATGTCTTGTCAGCTTTGAGATGATCTTTCTGCCTTCCTTCTTCAATATCATGATGCATCTCCTATGACACCTTGTCAAAGAGATCCGTATCCTCGGTCCGTTATTCCTACACAACATGTTCCCTTTCGAGAGGTATATGGGTGTTCTAAAGAAGTACGTCCGTAACCGTTCTTGTCCGGAGGCCGCATCGCCAAGGGATATGGAAAGAGGAGGTCATTGAGTTCTGCGTCGACTTTATTGAAGACCTTCGTCCCATCGGGGTGCCTGAATCAAGCCATGAAGGTAGACTACGGGGGAAGGGAACTCTTGGAAGGAAGGCAATAATGACCATAGACAATGACCTGTTTAGGAAAGCACATTGGACCGTGTTGCAACAATCTTCCTTGGTGGCTCCTTACATCGAGGAGCACTTGGCGATTGTTCGCTCGAAAAACATCGATAAGACGGATGCCTGGATTACACGCCATCACATTGATGCATTCCCTGCTTGGCTGAGACAACGTCTCGTGGGCAACGCGAGCATTGACCAACAACTAACCTTCTTGGCGAGGGGACCATCTTGCTCGATCACCACATTCCAAGCATATGAAATCAATGGGTACACATTTTACACACGGGCCCAAGACTTAAAGAGCACGAATCAGAACAACGTTGTCCGCATAGATGTCGTGGGATATGATGGTATGACTAGCACATATTATGGCAGCTTCGATGACATATGGGAGCTGGATTATGGACCTCTGAAGGTCCCTCTGTTTCGGTGCCAGTGGGTTAGGCTCAGTGGTGGAGGCATAACCATTGATGCAAGTGGGATGACAAACGGTCGACCTAAGCAAGGTTGGATACTCAGACGAACCCTTCATCCTTGCCAATGATGTACGACAAGTTTTCTATGTCAAGGACATGGCTAGCAAAGAAAAGAAAGGAAAAGGGTCCGACGAGCCAAAGCGCCACGTGGTTCTCCCAGGCAAAAGGAAAATCGTGGAAGTCGAGGATAGAATAGACGAAGATTACGATCAGTTTGACGGGCAACCTCCGTTCACGGTGGCGGTTGACCCAAGCATCCCTCCTATCAAATGAGGACACCCCTTACTCACACAACGATCATAATGAAGGAACAATTGTGCGAAGAAAGTACGTCAGGACAACCATCACTTAGCTAAATTTTTGTATGGACGATGTAAATTAGATTGAATTATTGAATTTACTGTAACCATTTGAATTTATTTAATTTATTATAAATTATCAAATTTATTGAATTCAATAATCATTTATTATAAATTATTCAATTTATTGTAAATTATAATAAATTATTGTAAATTATAGAATTTATTGAATTCATTGATTCAACAACCATTTGAAGTTATTGAATAGGGCAAATGTTAATTATATATTATTATTATTTAAAATATTTTTTTAATTGGGCATTTGTTAATTATATATTGTATTAGAATTTAAAATATTTTTAATAGGACATTGGTTAATTATATATTATATTAGAATTTAAAATATTTTTCAAATAGGGTATTTGTTAATCTCGGTTTTTAACATCAACCGGAAAAAACATTTGGAAATAGCAAGAAAACATCTTTAGTCCCGATTGGTGGCTTCAATCGGGACTAAAGATTCTCACCTACCAGGGTATGGGCATTTTTAGTCTTGGTTGGTGGCTACAGATCTTATCGATGATATGTTTGGTCCCGATTAGTGGCTTCAACGGGACTAAAGATATCTTTAGTCCCGGTTGGTGGCTTAAACCGGGACCAAAGATCTCGATATGTATATATAGCAGAGCGCGTGGTGGATCCAAACACTTAGCCATTTTTCCATCGTCTCTTCGTCTTCGTCGCCATCGCCAAACCCTAGAATGCCACCGCACTGCCGTCTTCTTCTCTAGCCGCTGTCGTCGTCAACGCCGGGGAGTCGCCGTCGCCAACACCCCCAGCTAGGTTAGTTCCGAAGCGCATTTTTTCCTCTGTCTACCACGCGCAAAACCCTAACCCGGCCGGGCGCCATCGTCGTCGTCGTCGCCATTGCCGTCGCCCCGTGTTGATGTCGCCACCGCGCCGCCGCCGTCCCCGCCCGCCGCCGCCGCCGCCTTCCGCCGCCGCCCCGCTTCTCCGGCTTGTTGATCGATGCCGCCGCTGCCGTCCTCCACCTCCGCCGCCGCTGCTGCCGCCCTCCACTACCGCCGCCGGCGCCGGTGCCGTAGCCCCCGACCGACTTGTATATATGCATGTGTTTGAATATATGTGAATATATGTGAATTTTGAATGTGAATTTCGAATTGTGAATGTGTTTATGTGTAAATGGACTTATGAATATATGGACTTTTTATTTAAATTTGTTTGAATGCGAATAGATTGTTAATGTGAATTTGTGAAATGTGAATGTGAATTTTGTATTTGTGAAATGTGCATGTGAATGCAAACGTGAAAATTTTGTATTTATGAATGAACGAGATAGATAAACGATAGAACGGACGTGAACGAATGATAGAACGATACAACGATTTTCACGGTCGTTAGGTCATTCGGTCGGTCGGTTGGTCGTTCGTTCGGTCGGTCATTCATTCGTTCATTCGGTCGTTTGTTTGTTCAGTCGGTCGTTCGGTCGTTTGTTCGATCGTTCTTTCGTTTGGTCGTTCGTTTGGTCGTGCGTGTTTCGGCCGACCGACCGCCCGTCCCGTGATAACGTGGGTCTCGTGCGTGTTTCAGCCGACCGACCGTCCCTCCCGTGAAAACGTTGTAGTTTATAGTTTGTACGGAAAAAAATTGAATCAACCTCGCCAACCTCCTCTCTTTCTCTCATCTCCTCTCCACTTCCTCTTCTCTCGACCTTATCTCCCTCACGTCATCCTCGTCTGTTTCTCTCCTCTCCTCTCCACCTTATCTTCCTCACGTCATCCTCTTCTCTCCACCTTATCTTCCTCACGTCATCTTCTCCTCTCCACCTTATCTTCCTCATGTCATCCTCTCCTCTCCTCTCCTCTCCTCACGAAACTCGATGTTTTTCTTATAAATACAAGTTACAATTAAAAAAACATAATGCAATACACATCTATAATTTGATTATATATATATATATCAATATATAGTATGATGGCATTAAACTTAGTTAACGAATAGCTCGACAATATTTCTCTTATATTTTCCTCCGTTATATATTTAGTGTAACAAATTTATGCATTGGGAATCAGAACGCCCTAAAAATCGGAGAATTTAAAAACCGGAAATTAAAAATCGGAATTTGCAAAAACTTTTGCTTGTTGCTTCTTGCTCGTGTTTATTGCTTCTTATTTGCCAGCTTGGTTGCATGAATTTATATGTGGGCGATTCGTCTTAGTGTTTGTGAAAACCAAATGACTTGGATTTCAGTTGGGGAGGAAAAATCTCGAAGTTTAAGGTTAGGAATTTTTAAAATGAAATCGAAAAGGGATGTGGATTCATAAAATATATGTTTGGAAAATAAAACATTAATTGGTGATTATGGAATATTAATTAGGAAATAAAATAGGCAATAAAATATTTTAAGGGATTTATATAAAATCTAGAAAATTATTTGGAATTAAAAATGGTGATTTATGAATTTAGGAAAAAGGGATTAAATTAAATATGGAGATATATTTTTAAAATAAATAAAGGTGGTGAAAAGTTTGTAAATATATTTTTAATTAATTTTGGGAATACTATATTTTTATTGGGAATTTTTAGAGTGAAGGAAAATTAGAATTGGAAAATAGATTTGAAAAATCGGGAAAATTAAAAATCGCACTGTTCATTGGTCACGAGGTGCTCGACGCCGTATCGGCCCCGCCTCGCGCCCGCCGCGCATCGCCGCCGTATCGCGCCGCGCCACGCGTCGCGCGCATGTGCATGCGCCGCGCCGGCCCGGCTCCCCGCACGCGCGCCGCCCGGTCCCGCCGCGCCGTGTGCCGCCGCCACCACGCGCCCGCCCGTCGCACCGGCCCCGCGCCCGCAACCCGTCGCCGCCGCGCTCGGACCTCGCGCCCGCGCCCGCCACCCCGCCGCCTCACCCCGGCCCCGTCCGCGACCTCGCCACGTGCCGCCCGTCTCGCGCCCGCCCGTGCCGCCCGCATCCCGCGTGCCGGCCCGCCACCCGCGTCGCGTGCGCTTCGCCGTACCGCCGCCGCTCCGGCCCCCTTTCCCTCGTTTCCCTCTCTCACCGCACCTATATGTAGTGCCGAACCCTCTCCATTTTTCTCCAATCTCGTCGCCCGAAACCCTCCCCCTCTCGCCGGTTTTCTTCCCCCACCCGAGCGCCGCCGCAAGCTGTCGCCGCCGTGCGCCGGAGCTCCACCGCCCTCTCCGAGCGTCGCCGTCGCCGGTAAGCCCGAGCCGCCACCCCCTTCCCCTCGCTTGCACCGGCCGCCAGCCACAACAGAGAGAGAAGAGAGAGAGAGAACCGGTCGAGCAGTTGGCGGGTTGATGAATAGTAAACAGAAAAAGAAAAAGAAAAGAAAAGAGAAGAAAAGGGAAAAGAAAAATAAAAAAAAGGAAAAATTTTCGAAAAATAGGAAAAATGTTTTGAAAAGATTTGGGAAAATATTTGGGCAAAAATATATTGTTTTCTTGTATATTTTTCTCGGAGCAAATTCAGAAAATTGAAATCGAACTTTTCGGAGATTTCGTTTCGCGCGTTTTCATCCGGATTTTGTTTATTTCTTTCCCGCCATTTGAAATGTGTTTATTTTAGTGCTCGAACCTTCAAAACCTCAAGTACAAAACCCCTTCTTGATATTTCTAAATCTATTTTCTCAAATTAATGCGATCGTCGTTTTGCGAAAACCCTAGGGCATCAACTCGATTTCAAACTCGGGTTTTACCCTAACAACCCTCATCCGAACTCGAGTAGAATTCTAGGCTAAACGTTTGGAGTCATTTTTATGGTTTTTATGGTTCTTTTCGACCTGTCGGTATTTTATTGAATTCTGATCGAATTCAATTGATCTTTCGCACGTACGGATAGCAACCGAGGAAGCGAGCACCGACTACGTTGAAGACCCCGGGCAACAAGTGTGCGAGCAAGGCAAGTCAACACATCCCTTTGAACATATTGATCCTACTTTGTGAAATGATGTTGATTTCAATTACAAATTGCATGCTATACACAATTGAGTGCCTATACTTGATATACCCTGCCTTGATATTGAATACCCTTAGAAATAACCTTTGTAACCTTCGATGTGATACAACCGGAGGATATCTTCGGCAAAATGCTTAGCCACGCTTATACTAGATCCTTGCATACTCATGATTTTACAATAAGCCTCGTGCTTGGGCAACTATCTTGGGAAGATGGTTGAGACACGACAAGTGGAGACATGAGCGCCACGTTGCACTGATCATGTTAGAAATAGCTTTGATGAAAAAGAGAAATACAAACCAATGTTTTTAGACTGGGGCGGATGGATGGATTTGGGTGGTTCTCTGGGAAAGGCTAGTACCGTCCCTGGTCAATTAAGGACCGAGCCATGAGACTACAACTTAGAACGAGCCAGTACAACTGTACTTCTCGAATGGGTATAGACCTAGTGGAGTAGATAGCCGAGCCGAGGCAGTATCCCTGCATAGTGGTTCAGGTGTAAGTGTTGAGTTAGGGACCTACCAAGGGTAGTGTGCCCATGATTGTGATGAGATGAAAGGCCTTTATGTGAATAGTAACCTGAACCTAACGATGTCTTAAAGATAAAGTGAGTTTCCTCTCTTACCTCGGGAACGCCAGAACTCCTCTCACTGCTAGGAAATGACGGCTAGAGTGCATGAGGATTTAAGTTCATGGAGCGGGTACTGCCAAAGTGAGGTTATCGAAAGGCTTTGCCGTGACCGTCCCATATAGAGGGATGTAAGCTCATTCAATGAGTAGTTGCGGAGTATGGGTAAAGTGTATATCCACTGCAGTGTGAGTCAATCAATTTATTCGAATAGCCGTGCTCGCGGTTAATGAGTGACGTGACAAGTTTCTCCCGTGGCTAGACTATTAAACTTTAAAATGATGGGAATTGGTATACATAATGATTTTGTTAGCTGGTGGACTTAACTTCTCGACCTGTGAGAAGGGATAGACTCCCCAGAAAAACCATGACGAACCGGAGACGGGAAACCATCCTTGGTATCACGATGGATGGCAGACAGAACCGTCACCAATTTAATATACTCTGAAACTAAAAATTGACTGGCTAGATGTTAGGTTTGTGAAATGTTTTGCGAATATTGGCCTTATGCAAATAAACCATAGCCTCCCTTTGA
Source organism: Oryza australiensis (assembly GCA_019925245.2). Taxonomy (NCBI): domain Eukaryota; kingdom Viridiplantae; phylum Streptophyta; class Magnoliopsida; order Poales; family Poaceae; genus Oryza; species Oryza australiensis. The sequence continues at coordinate 481,221 of JAIFGZ020000096.1, forward strand.
ATGGCCCTATCATGTGCATCATTTCGCGATGGCTTGCTGAGTACGTTGGGTACTCACCCTTGCTATACGCACAAACTTCAGATGAAGGAAACGAAGAACTGGAGGACTCCTATGCTTACTACCAGGAGGAATGAAGACAATGAAGCGCGCTAGGTCTTAGTCCCCAGTCGTTGCCTGTGGCAATCAACATGCCACTGCTTTCCGTTTGCCTATCTCATTTAACTCTGATTTTGGTTGAATTCGGACCTATAGGTCCTATATGTATCGGATATTGCCTTCGGGCCTATTATTGTATTAAGTCGTTGTAAGACTATTCGTGCACTTTGCACCTTGTAATTCAGAACTGTATTCGTGGGTACCAAACTACTCTATCCAGGGATATGGTACTATGAACATGAATGATTCCCGTCCTCAAAAACGGGGGTCGACAGAGCTGGTATCAGAGCAGTGCGACTGTAGGAAAAGACCAACTGGCGCCCTACCCCTGACTAGCTGGCTAAAGGGAAATATCCTCTACGTAGGATCATTTTTGCAAACACAAACTATTTTTACAAAACAAATATACTTTTTCTCATACTCTTATCCCCATCCTTTTTTGCTCAAATTGTTTTGATATTATCCCTCTGTGACCCCAAGTTACCTTCAAAAACAGATAGCGGGCCCTGGTCAGAAATGGAATAAAAGATGGGTATACCCGAACCCTGACCCAAGAAAGGAAGCTGGGCGCAACAAGAGAAAATTGCTAGATTGGGATATAAGTTGCGATCGTAAAATGATCGTCACCGGCACGGTGTTTACACCCGAGGATGCCGCCAGAATTCCCCGACACCTAAGGAATAACACCTTCCGTGGTGCGCGTCAGTTAACCCGACATCTCCAGCTTTACGGACCGCCCAAACCAGAAGACGATATACCGGAAGAAACGTCCTCTGAGAATGATGATGAAGAAGACATGGAAAGTGATAGTGAAGGAGAGCTGAAATTGGGAATTATGCAAGAATGTGCAACTACCTTTGTAGCTGTGGTGAGGACACCCACATGCCAAAAGATTGTCCCATGAGAGACGTGACGTGCTTCATGTGTGAAGCAACCGACCATGTACCTAAAGACTGTCAACTGATGAAAATGTATGATCAGTGGAGAAAGGATCAAAGGATGTTCTTGCAAACTGCGAATCAACTCTTGGAAGGTACCACTAATAAAGGAGGTGTTTCGAACCCTGAGACAGCCCCAAAGGCCAATAGTGGTGACAAAGGAATGTTGCATACCCAGAAGAGTGCACCCCGTAACAAATCGGATATGGTCTATTTCAACTGCCGCAAGTTGGGACACTTTTTCAAAAAATGCCCCCTTCCGAGACTGGTAAAAGGAGGCCAACGTTGCTTCAACTGTGACAAAATAGGACATGAGGCCAAAAGTTGCCCACTGCCCAAGCCCTTGGTCTCAAGACGACTGCATGACCTACAGCATTAGTAGACCACAAGGATCACCCCCTGCCAGCACCTGGATCATGCGGATGGCTGGATGACTAGTTGAACTTCAGCAGCAGCCCTGGTCTTGCTTTGGATGGAGTTAAGATAGCAATGACCAAGCCTCCTACCCTCTTATGTATGAGACCTTAGAACGATGTCAGTAATGTAGTATCGTGTCGTATGGACTATACAAGTCCAATGTATCCCTCTGATGTAACATTTATGAACTAGTATGAAGTTCTATGTTATGTCCTAAATGAGTTTATTCCACCAAGCTTGCCTTGAAAGTGTTAGTGATATGCCCTAGAGGCAACATGGAGATGTTGGATATCATGGTCAATGTTTATGTATTTATGAATAAAGTGTTATTCAGTTCCATGAAATAGACATCTTGTATTGATCAATAAGTACGTGACTTATTTATGAGACTCTATATGTATGAATCTATTTCTAAATGATCCCTGATCATATATCATATTATTGGAACTAATATGATTCTAAGATCGACATGTTTATTGATTGATGATCATGTCTCATAGATCATTGGTATGGAGATACCAAATCAATAAACATGGACACATGTGTTGGAGAACACATTGTTGGATAGACCCACCATGAGACACTACAGGAATCAATGTGCCATTAGTTGGTCTCAGGTAGTGTTGATACAAAGTCCTTAGACCTGAGATCACCATGGATTCCAACATGTGTAGTAGCCTACTTTGGGACTACCAAACGCTATTCCGTAACTAGGTAGTTATAAAGGTAGTTTTCGGGGTTGCTATGAAACATGGAGTGGGATGTGAGTGATCAAGATAAAATTTGCCCCTCCTTTGGAGAGATATCTCTGGGCCCCTCGAGGTAATGGATTATGAAATGCATGGCCATGCTAAGTTGATTGAGGAGTCAATCAACAGACAGATAATCCAATACGGTTCGAGTGAATGGTTAAGCTATTGAAGGGATGGCACACATCTTGCCTATAGCTTAATTGGTATCATGAGGCAAAGGGATTTGTGTACACATTACAGGTTCAGAGCCGATATTATATTCTTGTATACTATGGTGTCAATATGTGCCGCTAGGCGCCGCTATTGACAGGTCCGCTGAGTTGGACTCGAGCCGACGATCGGCTAAGTTAGACTATAGCCGAGACCGAGTATACCTGAACCTACAGGGTCGCACGCTTAAGGTGATAAGAACAGGAATTCGAGTTGGACTCGAATACGGCTCGATCGGATAGGGATCCGATTGGATAGAGTCCTATGGTCTTACGACGTATGGGCGGCCAACTCTATGAGATTCGGATGAGACCCGATTCAAAATAGAGTCCTGATCGGCCACTAGTCCCAGTCGGCCAACTCTATATAAAGGAGGGAGGGGTGGAGAGCTGTGGCACGTCAATTGTATCGCATTGAACCGAATCCACAACAGAAGTCGTCGAGATCAAACTCCACGGAAACCCTCCCCACTTTCGAGCCAAACCCTAGCCTTGCATCGCGTGCTAGCACACGGGTGTTCGGCGTTCTGTCCCCGGACGTGTGGATACCGGTAGAGGCGCTGCTACGTTGCGCGCTATTGATCGGCTACGGATCGGCTGTGGTGGAATCGGCTGCGGTCGAGCGCATCGGAGCGAGGCGCGAGAACGCGGTCAGACGACTCGGCGAATCAGCTACATCCGCGAATCGGCTGATTGGTGAATCGGCCGTCCCCTGGAATCGGCTACACTGTTTCGGATCGGATAGCCCTGATTGGCTATTTCCGCTGCACACTCCAATCGGTAACGATCTATCGGCCCTTACTTGCAAGTGTTCCTGGTTTTGCACGGTTAAAAGTTTTTGTTTTCGGCTAGCGTAGCCTCCGCGTAACCCTTCAGTGGTATCAGAGCTAATCTTGCTTAGTTCGGGTTTTAGATTGGATCTGGAACAAGTTTTGTGCACGGGTTGATTAGATCAATCGGTTTTACGGGATCTATTGAGGAGAGTTCATGGTAATTGCGTTCCTTGATATTGTATTGGAACGGCGTAATGTGATTACGTCGAAGCAATATCCAGGGAACTCGGTTTGAGTCGGCTTCGAGATAGCGTTCCTTGATAGTGTATCGGAACGGTATAATGTGATTATACCGAAGCTATCTCATAGTCCGATCTTGTTAGCTGCCTCGCGCCTATGCAAACCATCTCCCTTGATAGTGTATCGGGACGTCATAATGTGATTATGCTGACATGGTTTCCGTAAGCGATTTCATAGATTGGAACTATGAATTTCGTGTGGTGTTCCGGGCGCTACCCGGAAGCCCGCGAGGGGGCGGCTTCCCCTCGACCCCCCGCCCGCTAACCGGCTAGCGGGACCGCCGTGTGCATACCCCTTATAGGTCGTCTCGATGCCGAATCTCTGCGATAGGTAGAAAACGTTTCTACGCTTAACTTATTTTTGCAGAGAATGCTTTGAGATGGTATGGCCCTATTGTATGTATGAGATGCATGTGATGCATGTAATATTCTTTCATATGTGCAATCCTGTAATATTCTTTCATACGTGCAATGCTTATAATATTCTTTCACGACCTACGAGTCGATGTAATCTTCAATTAGAGCTTCTATAGTAGTAGCTTAGTTTGAAGAAATCAAGCATCATGCACATTGGAAGATGGTGCCGAAGATGGAGATCCTCGGCCGACATGGAGATGGAGATCACCATGTGAAGGGGGCCATACTATTTCATTATATGCTATTCTACTTGCTTTCATATGTGATATGTGTGTTTGATAGGATAGCATCCCTCACACAATTAAGTAGTAATGATGCCCTTCCAAATGTTGCACCCTTCACCGTTATGCTCGTCAATGGTGGGTCTCGCCAAAGCAGAGTGCCATTCTCTATCATAACACGAGGGGTATATGTCGACATATACATGCAGAACATTTGGTTTACTTAACAAGGCTATCAAAACAGTTTTGGGCCTTGGGGCATAGGTTGGCGCCGGGCATGGAGATGCCACACCAACAACAAGAGTTACATAGAGATGTGATTAGCAAGGAGTTGCTTACCGATGTTATTAATTTTCTAGCAAAGTGATGCCAAAGCTCACTAGAAAGTTAACTAACATGTGGATCTTGACCCAATACGTAACCTAGAGGGAAGGTGTAAAATACGTAATGGGAGTCTAATGTTAAATTGCTTAACAATAGACATAGCATAAACATTGTGCTAAACTTTGCTTTTTCTGTTGTAGAATAAATGGCGGCTAATACTACACCCAATACCTTTAATTTGCGATCTATTCTTGAAAAGGAAAAATTAAAAGAACAAACTTTATGGATTGGTATCGTAACTTGAGAATTGTTCTCAAGCAAGAGCGTAAGGAGTACGTTCTTGAAGTACCCTATCCCGAGGATTTGCCTAATAATGCCACCGCAACGCACGGAGGGCTTACGAGAAGCACACTAATGATGCCCTAGATATAAGCCGTCTCATGCTAGCTACAATGTCCCGTGAGCTTCGAAGCAATATGAGAGCAACGATGCTCACACTATTATTCAGGGACTGCGTGGTATGTTTGAGAACCAAGCACGGGCCGAGAGGTTCAACACCTCAAAGTCCTTGTTTGCGTGCAGAGCTTGTTGAGGGAATCCCGTCGTCCGCATGTGATAAAGATGATTGGCTATATCGAGAGTCCGGAAAACTAGGTTTTCCCCTTAGCCAAGAGTTGGCTACCGGTGTGATTCTCCGCCGCTCCCTCCGAGCTTCGAGCCATTCATATTAAACTATCACATGAACAATATGGATAGAACCTTGGCTGAATTGCATGGGATGCTAAAGACAGCTGAGGAGAGTATCCAGAAAAACGGTCATCATGTGATGATGATGCAAAAGGCTAAGCGCAAACCACCTGTCAAGAAACTTTGCACCAAGAGGAAGTTAACTCCCGATGAGATCGCGAGTGCCTCCAATGCAAAGAAGGGCAAGAAGGGGTCGGCAGCATCGATGCCGTTTACTTCTATTGCAAGCAGCATGTGTCATTGGAAGAGGAACCGCAAGAAGTACATGGAGGATCTCAAAAAGAAGCAAAGTACGACTTCTGCTTCAGGTATTAATGTTATAGACATTAATCTTGCTACTTCACCTACAGACTCTTGGGTATTTGATACCGGATCAGTAGCTCATATTTGCAAATCGTTGCAGGGAATGAGAAGAAGTAGAGGATTGAGAAGGGGCGAGGTGAACTGCGCGTCGGCAATGGAGCAAGCGTTGCTACGCTTGCTGTTGGCACAATACCACTTCATCTACCTTCGGATTAGTTTTGGAATTGAATAATTGTTATTGTGTTCCAACACTATGTCAAACATTATTTCGCTTCATGTTTGCAAGCGGAAGGATATGATTTTAGATCGATGGACAATGGTTGTTCAATATATCTTAGAGATATGTTCTATTTTCATGCTCCATTGGTGAATGGATTATACGTTTTGAATCTTGAAGCGTCTCCCATCTATAACATTAATACGTAAAGGCAACTTTCTAATGATATAAACCCCACGTTTATCCGGCATTGTCGCTTAGGCCATATAAATAAGAAACGCATGGAGAAGCTCCATAAGGATGGATTGCTTCACTCTTTTTATTTTGAATCATTTGAGACATGTGAGTCTTGTTTACTTGGTAAGATGACAAAGGTACCTTTCACGGGACACGGTGAGAGAGCAAGTGACTTGTCGGCACTCGTACATACCGATGTATGTGGACCAATGAGCTCAACGGCCGAGGTGGTTATCGCACTTCATTACCTTTACCGATGACTTTAGTAGATATGGTTATATCTACTTAATGAGGCATAAGAATTCCAGAATAAAAGTACAAAATCATTTAGGGAAAACAATCAAGTTTCTACGATCGATCGTGGAGGGAATACTTGAGCCAAGAGTTTGGTAATCCTCTCAAAGATTGTGGAATTGTTCCACGCTTGACTCCGCCAGAACTCCACAATGGAACGGAGTGTCCGAACGGAGAAATCGTACCTTGTTGGACATGGTACGGTCGATGATGAGCCAAAGTGATCTTCCGTTATCCTTCGGGGATATGCTCTTGAAACACAATTGCGCTCACACTAAATAGAGTTCCATCTAAGTCGGTTGAAAGGACACCATATGAGATATGGACAGGGTAACCCCTAGTTTGTCTTTTCTCAAAATTTGGGGATGCGAAGCTTATGTAAAACGTTCTGATCCGACAAGCTCACACCCAAATCTTACAAGTGCTTCTTTGTGGGATATCCTAAGGAAACTAAGGGATATTACTTTTATAATCGGAAACAAGGCAAAGTGTTTGTCGCCCGACACGGTGTCTTCTTGGAGAAAGAGTTTCTTTCAAGAAGGGTTAGTGGGAGCAGGGTGCATCTTGAAGAAGTTCAAGAAACACCAGAAAATGTTTCAATGACCACAACCACAACAGAGGAGCAAAGTGTTGCGCCACCGTTGTAGATACACCAGCCCACGGAGTCGAAAGATCACGTCGTGCGCCCGATGTACACATGTGCGGAACAACGTGATATATTGTTGTTGGACAACGATGAGACTAAGACCTATGAGGAAGCGATGGTGGGACCCGATTCCAACAAGTGGCTTGGAGCCATGAAATCCGAAATAGAATCCATGTATGACAATCAAGTTTGGAACTTGGTTGATCCACGATGGTGTTGAAACCATTGAGTGTAAATGGGTTTTTAAGAAAAGGCTGATATGGATGGAAATGTTCACATCTATAAGGCACGATTGGTGGCGTTAGGTTTTAAACAGATTCAAGGAGTTGATTATGATGAAACCTTCTCGCCCGTCGCAATGCTTAAATCTATTCGGATTATCCTAGCGATTGCTGCATATTTCGATTATGAGATATGACAGATGGATGTCAAAACAGCTTTCCTAAATGGAAACCTAAGCGAGGATGTATACATGATACAACCTATGGGTTTTGTCGATCCGAATCGCTCGGAAAGATATGCAAGCTACGAAATCCATTTATGGATTGAAGCAAGCATCTCGGAGTTGGAATATTCGTTTTGATGAAGTAATCAAAGGGTTTGGTTTCATCAAAAACAAAGAGGAGGCCTGTGTTTACAAAAAGGTCAGTGGGAGTGCAATTGTATTTCTAATCTTATATGTGGATGACATATTATTGATTGGAAATGATATCCCTATGCTAGAATCCGTCAAGTCTTCATTGAAAAATAGTTTCTCCATGAAAGACTTAGGGGAGGCAGCATACATATTAGCATTCGGATCTATAGAGATAGATCCAAGAGGCTAATTGGATTAAGCCAAAGCACATACATTGACAAGGTGTTGAAAAGGTTCAACATGCATGATTCCAAGAAAGGTTTCTTGCCCATGTCACATGGCATTAATCTTAGCAAGAATCAGTGTCCTCAAACACATGATGAGCGGAATAAGATGGGTATGGTTTCATATGCTTCGGCAATTGGATCCATCATGTATGCCATGCTTTGTACACGCCCGCATGTCTTGTACGCTTTGAGTGCTATGAGCAGATACCGTCCGATCCAGTGAAGGTCACCGGATCGCCGTAAAAAATATCCTTAAGTACTTGAGAAAACTAAGGATATGTTCCTAGTCTATGGAGGTGAAGAAGAGCTCGTTGTAAGTGGTTACACCGATGCTAGCTTCCAAACAGACAAGGATGATTATAGATCGCAACTGGGTTCGTGTTTTGCCCGAACAGAGGCGCATCACTGGAAGAGTTTCAAGCAGATACTGTTGCTGATTCTACAACGGAGGCGAGTACATTGCTGCTTCGGAAGCTGCAAAGGAGGCTGTTTGGATCAAGAAATTCATTTCTGAGCTTGATGTGATGACTAGTGCGACTGGTCCAATGTCTCTCTATTGTGATAATAGTGGAGCCATTGCGCAAGCCAAGGAGCCAAGGTCACATCAAAAGTCCAAACACATACTTTGGCGGTATCATCTCATCCGCGAGATAGTGGACAGAGGTGATCTCAAGATATGCAAAGTGCACACGGATCTCAACATAGCCGATCCGCTGACAAAACCTCTACCTCAGCCGAAGCATGAGGCGCACACAAGAGCAATGGGTATTAGATACTTACATGATTGACTCTAGTGCAAGTGGGAGATTCGAACATGTGTAGTAGCCTACTTTGGGACTACCAAACGCTATTCCGTAACTGGGTAGTTATAAAGGTAGTTTTCGGGTTTGCTATGAAACATGGAGTGGGATATGAGTGATCAAGATGAAATTTGCCCCTCCTTTGGAGAGATATCTCTGGGCCCCTCGAGGTAATGGATTATGAAATGCATGGCCATGCTAAGTTGATTGAGGAGTCAATCAACAGACGGATAATCCAATACGGTTCGAGTGAATGGTTAAGCTATTGAAGGGATGGCACACATCTTGCCTATAGCTTAATTGGTATCATGAGGCAAAGGGATTTGTGTACACATTACAGGTTCAGAGCCGATATTATATTCTTGTATACTATGGTGTCAATATGTGCCGCTAGGCGCCGCTATTGACAGGTCCGCTGAGTTGGACTTGAGCCGACGATTGGCTAAGTTAGACTATAGCCGAGACCGAGTATACCTGAACCTACAGGGTCGCACGCTTAAGGGGATAAGAACAGGAATTCGAGTTGGACTCGAATACGGCTCGATCGGATAGGGATCCGATTGGATAGAGTCCTATGGTCTTACGACGTATGGGCGGCCAACTCTATGAGATTCGGATGAGATCCGATTCAAAATAGAGTCCTGATCGGCCACTAGTCCCAGTCAGCCAACTCTATATAAAGGAGGGAGGGGTGGAGAGCTGTGGCACGTCAATTGTATCGCATTGAACCGAATCCGCAACAGAAGTCGCCGAGATCAAACTCCACAGAAACCCTCCCCACTTTGAGCCAAACCCTAGCCTTGCATCGCGTGCTAGCACACGGGTGTTCGGTGTTCTGTCCCCGGACGTGTGGATACCGGTAGAGGCGCTGTTACATTGCGCGCTGTTGATCGGCTATGGATCGGCTGTGGTGGAATCGGCTGCGGTCGAGCGCATCGGAGAGAGGCGCGAGAACGCGGTCAGACGACTCGGCGAATCGGCTACATCCACGAATCGGCTGATTGGTGAATTTGCCGTCCCCTGGAATCGGCTACACTGTTTCAGATCGGATAGCCCTGATTGGCTATTTTCGCTGCACACTCCAATCGGTAACGATCTATCGGCCCTTACTTGCAAGTGTTCCTGGTTTGCGCGGTTAAAAGTTTTTGTTTTCGGCTAGCGTAGCCTCCGCGTAACCCTTCAGAAAGATCACTTCAAACAACTCAAAGAAAATTCTCTAGCATTGCTACGTTAGCAAAGCGAGTCTCTTACCTTATCCCCATTGCTCAGATGGCGCATCGTCGCAGAGCCCTAGCAGCTCCCGAGAACCCGCCAGAGCCTAACCCTTCCACCTTAGCAAAAGTCATGGCCTTGCAAACGCAGTTGCTGCAAGCTATCGCCAATAACCAAGGACAGCGCGGAGGATCAAACCTCGGCGAATTTATGAGGGCAAACCCACCGACATTCTCCTCGGCAATTGAACCCATGGACGCCGAAGATTGGCTAAGGGTATTAGAAAAGAAGCTGACTCTCGTCCGAGTACGGGAAGCCGACAGAGTCGTCTTCGCCACCAATAAGCTAGAAGGACCCGCGAGTGATTGGTGGGACACCTACAAGGAAACACGGGCTGAAGATGCCGGTGAACCCACGTGGGAGGAGTTCACAGCTGCCTTCCGTGAAAATTTTGTACCCGCCGTAGTTATGAGAATGAAGAAGAATGAGTTCCGTAGGTTGCACCAAGGCAACACCATGGTACAAGAGTACCTTAACAAGTTACTCAGCTTGCCCGTTACACCACAAGCAATCTGGCAGACGAAGAGGAAAAGATGGACAAGTTTATTGAAGGCTGAACGACGAGTTAAGAGGACCGATGATCGGTCAGGACCACGCTAGCTTTCAGAGCCTCATCAACAAGGTCGTAAGGCTTGAGCATGACCAAAGGACGGTTGAAAACAACCGGAAGAGAAGACTTGCTCTAGCCTGCCCAATTCAAGGAACGCCCCAGCGACCCAAAGGAGCAACCCCGTCGGGTTGGAAGACAACCATTGCAGCAACCCGTCGCCCTGCCGCACCCGGCAATGTCAGCAGGCCACCTGCAACCCCGTCTCGCACTCCAGCACCTACCTTGGCAGCCCCAGGAGCCAGGAATGTCAATTGCTTCAATTGCGGAGAGCTTGGGCATTATGCCAACAGCTGCCCTAAGCCGCGCAACACCCCCAACCGCACCGGAGCCAATGCCATTGCAGTACGAGGAACCCCTGCTCCAGTACCTAGACGCAGTCTGTTCAGAACACCCCAACCTAAGGAAGCTGCGACCGGATTCTGCCGTGGTCAAGTCAACCATGTGCGTGCTGAGGAATCCCGGGAGGACCAAAGCGTGCTAATGGGTATGTTTTCTATCCATTCTGCACCAGTTAAAGTTTTGTTTGATTCTGGAGCTTCGCATTCATTTATATCATCGAGGATAAGCAAAGAGCACAATTTGCACCGAGTAGACCTTAAGAAACCCATGGTAGTACACTCACCCGGGGGAGACGTGACCATACCCCATGCGTGCATCAATGTACCCATTCGGATCAAGGACGTGGTATTCCTGTCCAACCTTATGGTTTTGTCGCCCCAAACCTTGGACGTTATACTAGGAATGGATTGGTTAACCAAGAACCAAGGGGTACTAGACTATGGACGAAAAGAAGTTACCCTATCTATCCCATGGGGATCATCGATGTCAGTAACCATGGATCAAGACCCTATGCTCTGTGACCGAGCTACGGGAATATTCACCATGCTACCCATAGATGGAATGCCAATAATCCAGGACTACCCGGATGTATTTCCTAAAGAATTACCCAGAATGCCCCCAGACCGAGACATAGAGTTCATTATAGACCTCATGCCTGGTACTGCCCCCATAGCTAAGAGACCCTACCGGATGCTGGTGAATGAATTGGAGGAACTTAAGAAGTAGATAAGGGAACTGCAAGAGAAAGGCTTCGTACGCCCTAGTTCTTCACCGTGGGGAGCCCCAGTATTGTTTGTTAAGAAAAAGGACGGAAGCATGAAAATGTGCGTAGACTATCGGTCATTGAATGAGGTTACCATTAAGAACAAGTACCCGTTACATCGGATCGACGACTGTTCGATCAACTCAAGGGAGCCCGAGTGTTCTCAAAGATCGATCTTCGATCCGGATACCATCAGTGAAGATTAGGGGCGAGGATATACCCAAGACTGCGTTCTGTACACGCTACGGCTTGTATGAGTTCACAGTAATGTCATTTGGACTAACCAATGCCCCAGCCTATTTCATGAACCTCATGAACAAAGTATTTATGGAATATTTGGACAAGTTCGTGGTAGTGTTCATTGATGATATCCTCATCTACTCCAAGGATGATGAAGAACACGCAGAACACCTGCGCTTGGTACTAGAAAAACTGTGAGAGCATTAGCTATATGCCAAATTCAGCAAATGTGAGTTTTGGCTTAAGGAAGTAGCTTTTCTGGGACACGTTATCTCGGCAGGAGGCGTAGCAGAAGATCTCGCCAAGGTCGAAGCTGTTACCAAATGGAAAGCACACCAGTCGGTAACAGAGGTTAGAAGTTTCTTGGGATTGGCTGGATATTACCGACGGTTTATAGAAGGATATTCTAAGATAGCCTGACCCCTAACCCAACTATTGAAGAAGGAAAAGAAGTATGCATGGACTGAGCAGTGTCAACAGGCATTTGACCAGCTCAAAGAAAAGTTAACCACCACCCCGATCTTAGTCCTACCGGACAACCGGAAAGACTTCGTTATATATTGCGATGCATCTCGACAAGGATTAGGAGGTGTGTTGATGCAAGAAGAAAAGGTTGTGGCTTATGCCTCAAGACAACTGCGACCTCATGAGGAGAACTATCCCACCCATGACATAGAATTGGCCGCAGTAGTGCATGCCCTGAAGATTTGGAGGCACTATCTGATTGGAAACCATTGCGACATATATACGGACCATAAGAGCTTGAAGTATATCTTTACCCAGACAGATCTTAACCTACGCCAGAGAAGATGGCTGGAACTGATCAAGGATTATGACCTAGGAATCCATTACCACCCTGGCAAGGCCAATGTCGTGGCTGACGCTTTGAGCCGCAAAGCCCAGTGCAACCAACTAAGGATAGAATATATGGCCAATGAGCTTCAAGAAGAGATAGCTCGGCTTAATTTGCAGTTGATTCCTCAAGGACAACTGAGTTCGCTGGAGATACAACCTCTCCTACGAAGTCAAATTAAAGAAGCCCAGCAGGATTTTGAGGAAGTCCGACTAATCAAGGAACGCTTGGCCGAAGGACTAGCCAAGGAATTCACAGCCGACAACGCTGGAACCCTATGGTATCGAAAAAGGATTTACGTACCCAGAAAGGCGGATTGAGGAAGCTTATCTTGAAGGAAGCCCATGAGTCAGCATACTCACTACACCCGAGCAGCACCAAAATGTACCAGGATTTGAAAACGGAATACTGGTGGCCCAACATGAAACGAGACGTAGCAGAATATGTGGCCGTATGCGATGTATGCCAACGAGTTAAGGCTGAGCATCAGCGACCGGCAGGATTGCTGCAACCGCTCAAAACCCCTGAGTGGAAATGGATGAAATAGGCATGGACTTTATAGTAGGACTACCCAAAACTGCTACCGGATACGATTCCATTTGGGTGATCGAGGATAGACTGACCAAGACTGCCCGATTTATCCCGGTCAAGACTCGGTATAGCAGCGCCAAATTGGCCGAGCTGTACATGTCCAGAATTGTATGTCTACATGGAGTACCCACAAGGATAGTGTCAGACCGTGGCACTCAGTTCACATCTCACTTCTGGGATAAGTTTCACGGGGCGTTAGGAACTCACCTCGCATTCAGTACTGCCTATCACCCTCAGACAGATGGACAAACGGAAAGGACGAACCAAGTCCTAGAGGATATGCTAAGAGCCTGTGCATTGGATTTTACTAAGGACTAGGAGAAATGCCTGCCCTACGCAGAGTTCTCCTATAACAACAGCTACCAATCTAGTCTAAAGATGTCACCGAATGAGGCCCTATTTGGACGAAGATGCCGCACTCCGTTGATGTGGTCAGAGACCAGCGAACGAACCGTATTTGGACCAGACATCATTAGGGAGGCTGAAGAGAAAGTTCGACTGATAAGAGATCGGCTTAAGGTAGCCCAATCTCGGCAAAAGAGCTATGCCGATACTCACCGAAGAGAGTTGGAATTCAAAGTAGGTGACTTTGTGTACCTAAAAGTCTCGCCACTAAGAGGAACCAAGAGGTTCAAGGTTAAAGGAAAACTAGCACCAAGATATGTTGGACCCTTCCCTGTAAGTGCCAAGAGAGGCGAAGTGGCTTATCAACTGGACCTACCGGAAAATCTTTCCGATGTACACCCCGTTTTTCACGTGTCACAACTGAAGAAGTGCTTGCGAGTACCGGAAGAACAAATCCCCTCGAAAGACGTTCTTATCAGTGAAGACCTCACATACCCCGAATACCCTCTAAAGATTTTGGACGAAGCTGAAAAGAAGACTAGGACCAAAACGTGGCGAATATACAAGGTGCAATGGAGCAATCACATTGAAGATGAAGCCACTTGGGAAAAAGAAGACTTTTTGAAGCCCGAGTATCCGAACCTATTCCGTTAGCGGTAAGAAATCTCGAGGATGAGATTTATTGTTAGGAGGGTAGGTTTGTAACGCCCTAAAAATCGGAGAATTTAAAAACGGAAATTAAAAATCAGAACTTGCAAAAACTTTTGCTTGTTGCTTCTTGCTCGTGTTTATTGCTTCTTATTTGCCTTGGTTGCATGAATTTATATGTGGGTGATTCGTCTTGGTGTTTGTGAAAACCAAACGACTTGGATTTCAGTTTAAGGTTAGGAATTTTTAAAATGAAATCGAAAAAGGATGTGGATTCATAAAATATATGTTTGGAAAAAAACATTAATTGGTGATTATGGAATATTAATTAGGAAATAAAATAGGCAATAAAATATTTTAATGGATTTATATAAAATCTAGAAAATTATTTGGAATTAAAAATGGTGATTTATGAATTTAGGAAAAAGGGATTAAATTAAATATAGAGATATATATTTTAAAATAAATAAAGGTGGTGAAAAGTTTGAAAATATATTTTTAATTAATTTTGGGAATACTATATTTTTATTGCGAATTTTTATAGTGAAGGAAAATTAGAATTGGAAAATGGATTTGAAAAATCGGGAAAATTAAAAATCGGCACATTTCATTGGTCACGAGGTGCTCGACGCCGCACGCCCCGCCTCGCGCCGCGCGCGTTGCCCGCCGTCGCGCCCGCGCGCACGCGCCGCGCGCATGTGCATGCGCCCGCGCCCGCCCGCCGCCTCGCACGCCGCGCCCGGCCCCGCCCGAGCCATGCGCCGTCGCCGCCACGCGCCCGCCGTCGTCCACCGGCCCGCGCCCGTGCCCGCCACTCGTCGCCGTCGCATCCTGACCCCGTGCCCGCGCCCGCCACCCATCACCGCCTCACCTCGGCCCCGTCCGCGACCTCGCCACGTGTCGCTCGTCTCGCGCCCGGCCCCGTACCGCCCGTATCCCGCGCGTCGGCCCCGACCACCCACGCGCCGCGTGCGCTTCGCTGTACCGCCACCGCGCCGGCCCTCCTTTCCCTCGTTTCCCTCTCTCGCCGCGCCTATATATAGTGCCGAACACTCTCCATTTTTCCCCAATCTCGCCACCCCAAACCCTCCCCCTCTCGCCGGTTTTCTTCCCCCACCCGAGCGCCGCAAACCGAGCGCCGCCGAAAGCCGTCGCCGCCGTGCGCCGGAGCTCCACCGTCCTCCCCGAGCGTCGCCGTCGCCGGTAAGCCCGAGCCGCCACCCCCTTCCCCTCGCTTGCGTCGGCCGTCGGCCGCAACAGGGAGAGAAGAGAGAGAGAGAACCGGTCGAGCAGTTGGCGGGTTGATGAATAGTAAACAGAAAAAGAAAAAGAAAAGAAAAGAAAAGAAAAGGGAAAAGAAAAATAAAAAATAGGAAAAATTTTGGAAAAATAGGAAAAATGTTTTGAAAAGATTTGGGAAAATATTTGGGCAAAAATATATTGTTTTCTTGTATATTTTCTCGGAGCAAATTCAGAAAATTGAAATCGGACGTTTTGGAGATTTCGTTTCGCGTCGTTTTAATCCGGATTTTGTTTATTTCTTTCCCGCCATTTGAAATGTGTTTCTTTTAGTGCTCGAACCTTCAAAACCTCGAGTACAAAACCCCTTCGTTGATATTTCTAAATCTATTTTCTCAAATTAATGCGATCGTCGTTTTGCGAAAACCCTAGGGCATCAACTCGATTTCAAACTCGGGTTTTACCCTAACAACCCTCGTCGAACTCGAGTAGAATTCTAGGCTAAACGTTTGGAGTCATTTTTATGGTTTTTATGGTTCTTTTCGACTGTCGGTATTTTATTGAATTCTGATCGAATTCAATTGATCTTTCGCACGTACGGATAGCAACTCTGATTTTGGTTGAATTCGGACCTATAGGTCCTATATATATCGGATATTTCCTTCGGGCCTATTATTGTATTAAGTCGTTGTAAGACTATTCGTGCACTTTGCACCTGGTAATTCAGAACTGTATTCGTGGGTACCAAACTACTCGATCCAGGGATATGGTACTATGAACACGAGTGATTCCCATCCTCAAAAACGGGGGTCGATAGAATCATACATGTATTAACTGGATAATTTTTTCTTTCAGAATTCCTTGATCAAGTCCTGGAACTCACAACAATCAAATGGTTGATCGTGAGGAAGAATAGTTTCTCCTTGATGAGATTGCACAGGGTAGCAACCAATATTTCATTAAGGAGGGGAACGATGATCCTAATCAATACCTCAACGAGAAGAGGAACGAGGAGGATAATGAGGCCACTCTAGTTGTTGAAGAGAAGAGGGCACGCGAGCAACGCGGTGTCAATAAGCAAATTGAGGGTTGCCATGTCAAAACTGAAGTGGCACCGGACGGTCGGCCAAAGTGCCCTAGCCGACGCCACAAGGAAGTTTGTGGCACATAGCGGATGGGTGGTGAGGGATCACGTGCCCATCAGCATTGTGAACTAGAGGCGATCAAGGACAGGAGGAGATGAGCAGAGCTATCTCCCGGACACAGAGAAAGAGATGCTGCGAATGACAATGCTGCAGACGTTCACCATCCCAGAGTCAGAAAAGGCAAGGGTCAAGGAATGGAAGTTAAAGAAGATGGCTGAGCTCTTCAGGAACTATAAGAAGGAGTTACTGTTAACACCTAAATTTGGTAATTAAATCCCTAAGTCCTAGCAAGGATGAAGCAGAATCGGATCGGCTGGCTTGGCGAAGAAACAGAGGCCGCATTGGCTGAGAAGCGATCGACTGCGAGGCCAGTCGGCTAAGGTTGAATCGGACAAGAGCGGCCGATAGCCGATTCCAGGTTCAGAAGAGATAAAGCCGCTTCTGGTGCAGCAATTTGAAGATAAATAGAAGATTCGGTTATTAGATTGTGCGTTAAACGATGTTGCCATCTATGGATAGAGTCCTGTAACGGCAATTGTATCTGTAATTTAGGAGTTTGTTTAAACTGTTCATTGTTATACGGCGTGAGTCCTCTCCGGGATAACGTTGTGTTTTGAAAAGTAGTTTAGATAGAGTCCAGGGTTTGTACAGATAATTTTATCTTGGGTATAAATAGGACCCGAGACCCCCTATAAATAGATTCAACACAGTCACAATCAATCAATTTACGGTGCATCGCCAACCCTTTTTCTTCAGACGAGCAATTGACTTGGCTACGGGCTGCATCGTTTCGATCGCCAAACCTAGGTAAATGCTTGTCATTAGTGGTATGATTTGCTGTTTCTAGTGCTTACATCGTAATGACACATTAGATTCAGGGGTTCATACTGCGCCATTTATCATATAGCGCATATAAATTAAATCAATGTTTAGATCTATCCTGCCATTGGCTAGTTCTATCAAGAACTTGCGGCCAATAAGGCTAGATCTGAAGGTTGGTTGATTTATATGTGGTATCCATCGTCTCGAGAGATATAAATCAGCTACAACAGATCAGGTTGTTCTTTTTATACTTAATGCTGCATCAGGTTTGAACTATTAAGTCATTTTTAGAACTGCCAATGATCTGTTCTGTTAGATTTATGTGTTTAAGAGACAGTGCCGGGGTTTCAGCGGCCTTATCTGCCCTAATATATATCTTTGGATATATTTATTATTAGATTTATATTAGGACTGCCTCTTATGTTAAGATCTTGTTCTTGTCGGACCTCATAAGCCGAAATCGGCCTGCTATCGACAGCCGACGGCCGATTTCTAGGCTAAGCCTCTGATTTAAGGATGATATCTTTTCATAAGAACCGTCGGAGTACTAGCCGATCTATTGTTAGCTTTCCAGTATCGGCTAGGTTATCAATACATATACCTATTATCCCTTACTATATTTAGGTTAAACGACTAATGTTGTCTTGGCATGGCCGATCCATTCTAGTCGCTTGACTTAAATATATTTTAGGATAGCAGATATATGCTTATGGATTCCCTCAGCCGATCCAGTAGGGATCTAACCTAACACTTAATGCATATTTCTTTGTTTTTCTTGTTGGTTAACAGATCAAACCAACTGGCACGCCTTGCACAGCATAAATAGCCGAGAAGGACCTGCACTGGAGTCAAGCAGATCTCCCAGGCCAGCGCGTGAGAGAAATATCTCGTCAATAGTTACACAAGAAATACATCCTGAAGGACCAGAACCCAGACTTTGACAAGTTCTCAAAGCTCAGAGATCACTGGGAGGCCTTTGTGCAATACAAGACTGGGGAGCAAGCGCAAGCCCTCATTGAAAAGAACAAGGCAAATACAGCCAAGAAGAAATGCCATCACAAGCTAGGGTCGGGTGGCTATCAAAAGGCACTGCATAAATGGGAGAAGATGGAAGCCGACCTGAAAGCACGAGATATCGTTCCGGGCACAGCCAACTGGCCGAAACAATCAAAACATTGGTTCTATGCTCACGACGGAACGCTTAATCCCGTCGATGGATCAATAATATTCGGCGCTGAAATCCAAGAAGTGGCCAGGAGATTGAAAGATGCATTGGAGGCCTCTGCCTTGGGCTTTTTCAAGCCCGACAGAGAGAAGGACGAGCTAACGCTTGCACTCCAGAACCCGAGCATCCGGGACGAACGTGAGGAAAAGACGTCGTTCCCTGGAATACGGGTTTCAAGAGGACGTCGACACATACAAGAGCCACATGAGGATGAAGCGAGAGACGGATGCGAGGTTCGCAGAAATGGAGATCCGTCTCTCGCAGATCGATCAGATAGTGGAGCAAAAGGTGGCCAAAAGGATGGCAGAGGAGTGGAGCCACTTTGTTAGCCAACAGCTAGATCCAGCAACAACAGCTGACCTACAGCAGCAGCGCAGCAACTACGCTTCAACAGGAAATGAAGGTGAATTGGCCCCACAAGCTCCATTGTGTCCGCCAAGTCCTGTTGATGATATCACGCAGCGGACACCGTGTGAGCTGCACATTCCACTCAAGAACATAACAATCAAGGTATGTTCGTAGTTTTATGTTATATATTTCCTTGAATAGCTTGAGAATCAGTGTTGATTACTAATTAATAAGCTATCTTCTCGAACAGGTGGCGTCGGGCATGGCGATTCCAGTAGACCGAGACGGCACCTATCACTGCAGGCCCGTTCCACCTGGGTTCTCAAAAGTCAAAATTGAACAGGTGGAACGCGGATACGAAGATCTCGAGCTAGATATCCCTGGAGGAGACGAGGAGACGACGCTAGGAGAAACAACTCATGGGATATTTCTTTGGAGGAAGCCCTTCATCATATTTTTCGGGCGAGAAGCGACGCCTTTTGTTACTCCGCCGTCGCCTCCACATGGACCGTCTCCTCCGCCTCCTCCGTCGCCTCCATGAGCATCAACTCCTAAATGGCCGTCTCTCACTCCCCAGCCTTCTCCGCCTCCTCGGTCGCCACAATGAGCACCGACTCCTAAATGGACTGCCTCTCAGCCTCCTCCGTCGCCTCCTAAGCGAAGAGCTTGTGCCACGCGGTCAATGTCAACGAGTGGACCAAGAAGCAAGATGCCTAAACTTGACCCGCTCTCGCCAGCCCCAAAGAAAACGACGTACGACAAGACTCAAGAGGAGTTGGACGAGGCCGTCCGAGCCGAGGTCAAGGCACATTTCAAGAAGAAGTCTCCTAAGAAGCCTCCTAAAATTGCCTCAGAGATAAAGGCATTTTTAAGGAGATCAATATCCGGAGCAAACAGAGGAGAACATATACAATATGCTGGTGCATCAGCATTATAAGACGTTTATACTTCTGCCATACAACACAGCATGAGTTTTTACTACCTTCCGTACAAATTTCAATCCCATGCATACATAAAGTTTCATATGTGTCATCTCACGTAATTTGCAGATTTCACTGGGCTCTGTTCGTAATTGACATGGATCACTCGCGGATCCATGTCTTTGTTTCAATGGATAAACCAGAGTCCACGTACGCAAAGATCTTTGAACTGTTAAACAGGTAATGTCATCTTACTTGCTATTGCATATATGCAGTTCTCGGATAATTACTTGCTAGCTTTCAACTGCACGTAGGGCATGGGCACGGCTTCGTGAGAATGTTCGCGGGAATTGGAAAGATAAGCTTACTGCGAGGCTGAACTTTCCAGTGAGTAATATGCTCCAAAGTTGTATTGAATCATTAATTTGTTTTAAAATATAAAATGTATATTCAATCTGTCACCGTTTCTCCTTTAGTGTGCAAAACAGGCGAAGGGGACAAACTTGTGCAACTACTACGTCTGCGATTACATTCACCGCATGGTTACCGAAGTCACAGGTCCCCAGGATCTAGATGTATGTATAACAGCCATTTATACATTACATCTTGATTTCTTATTCATTTCATATATTTATTTCTTGTTTATTCGAATGACACTTATGAAAGTAAGAGACAACCTCCCCATGCGAGTTTCATACAGTGCCTCAAGAAGAACCGATGGGATTTATCAACGAGCAGATTCGATCCCACAGAGAGTTCTACTTTAGTGTTAGCAACATAGACCCTGGATACAAAACATAGAGAATTTTTTGTAATATACGATATAGAAAATATATCTGGATATTTTATGTGTGTACATATTTTGGTAATATATGTATATATTTTCTTAATTAAGTGCATTTATATGTGTGTAATATATATATATATATGCATGTTGCATATATATGTATAAATATATATGTATAAATATATATGTTACATATATATATGTGTGTGTAAAATATATATGCATAATATATAATTAACAAGCAGCAAGCTAGCAGCTAGCAAGAGGAAATTAAAAAAATCTTTAGTCATGGTTGATAACACCAACCGGGACTAAAGATGGCGGAGCCAGCCACGTGACGCCACCATCTTTAGTCCGGTTGTTGTTATCAACCAAAACTAAAGATCCTTTTAGTCCAGATTATTTTACCCGGACTAAATATGTCGATCTTTAGTCCGCTTTCATAGTCCGGTCCGATAACCGGGATAATAGGGGGTTACGAACCGGGACTAAAGCCATTTTCCCAGTAGTGAAATGACGTGAACAATTAGGGCCTACCTGATTTTATGATTCTCTGATTCTAGATTCTGATTATTCAGAATTAGCTTGTGGAGAGAATCAGAATCGATATAATAAAGTAATAATTAGAACAATATTTTAGGTGATTTTCAGGTGATTCTTGGGAGAGAGAAACTGATTTCAGGTGATTCTGAGAAGAAAGTGCTTTTTAGGTGATTCTCACTCCCTATGTAAAATTGCTGAATCACTTGAACCGATTCTTCTTAGAATCGGTTACAAATTACCCGTTTGGCGGGGATTCTACTGATTCGTTGAGAATCGGGAGGAGAATCCCTACCAAACAGGACCTTAATATCAATTATACATAGGATACGAGTGAGGTTGGATTTTTTTTCCCTCGATATGACGTGATCTAGTTTTATGCATGTCACCCAGAAATTAATTCATAAAAAATATAAGATAGATAAATATATATGTGATATACCACTCCGTTCTTCATGTTTACGTTCAACTTATATAAGTAAAAGAATAAATTTGTCTGGTCATAGTTAAATTGGTTATTTTATTATTTGTACAAGTCGAATTTGAACATATGTATGTTTATGGAGTTATATATTACCAGCAAATACCCATGCGTTCCAATGATAATAAATTTATGGTTGCAAACAAAACCAAATGCTCCAATACATTTAAGTGGATAACATACCCATGCGTTCCAATGAGAATAAATTTATGGTTGCAAACAAAACCAAATGCTCCAATAAATTCAAGTGGACAACATGATTGTTAGATTGCTAAAGCATATAAATGATATTTATAAATTATATATATATTGCATGCAAATCGGCTAAGTAAATAAGTAGACAGTGAAATGACTGAGAAATCAGTATGATCAATTGAGTTTTGTGCAACATATATTACAACAATGCGTAAATTATCCTTCACTACTGGAAAAAGCCATATTAGTCCCGGTTGGTAACCCTCAATAGTCCCGATTGTCAAACCGGGACTAAATCCGGGACTAGAGATGGACAACCTCTAGTCCCGGTTAAATAACTGGGACTAGAGATGCATCTTTAGTCCCGGTTGAAGCCACCAACCGGGACTAAAATATTTTTTTATTTTTTTATTTTTCCTCCTGTTGCTTGTTTATATGTGTTTTTTGTTGTTTTTTCGTTCTTTTTTGTTGCCGAAATCAAATTCACATATCAAATTAACATCCTCAAATCACATCACAAATTCGCATCACAAATTTTTTTTCACAAATTCGCATCACAAATCCACAACACAAATCCACATCACAAATTCACAACACAAATCCACATCACAGATTCACATCACAGATCAAGTAATGAACATTACAGATACACACATATATATCAAATTTAGAACATCACAAAAATCTCTAAAAATCTCCAGATCTGTCGCTCCTAGAGAGGACGAGGAAGAGGAGGAAATGGAGGAGGCACTGACACCACCTCCTGAGCCGCCGCGTCGCAGCCACCTCCGAGCCGCCGGGCCACCGCCATCTTCGAGCCGCTACCACATCCCCTCCCACCTCCTCACGTCCCACCGCCGTCGTCGGAGCGAGAGAGAGCTAAGAGAGGGAGAGAGAGCTGAGAGAGGAGAGAAGAAAACAACTAAGTGTTGGATCGGTGGAGAAGACGATCGCGCCTGGGATATATATATAGCCCTAGATTTTTAGTCCCGGTTGGTGGCACCAACCAGGACTAAAGATAATTTCCCGCTATTTCTAATTCATCTTTAGTCCCGGTTGGTGGCACCAACCAGGACTAAAGATAATTTTCTGCTATTTCTAATTCATCTTTAATCCCGGTTGGTGCCACCAACTGGGACTAAAGATATTTTTCCGCTATTTTTCCAATTTTATTTGGTCCGGCTAGGGTTAACAATTAAATAATTAGTAAATAGGGCCAAATTAAATTCATTAAATATAATTTTAAAATAATAATATTAAAATTTAATCAAACATATATAATCCTAGACATTAATGTGCCTTCTAGATAGTGTTCCTCTTTTGCCCCTCTATTTTTCATATTCATCTGAAGTTGTTGTTTTTTTGGAAAAAATTGACTTTTTTGTTTTTTTATATTTTTATGGACTTAGGAGCACACGAGAGGTAACCACATAAAATTTGAGCATAAACAAACAAAAGACGTGGCCTGTGGAAAATTCAGAAGACACGCTCAGAGTCGGAAAAAAGCTTCCGGGCTCGAAAAGGCAATCTTCTGAGGCTTTTTTGGGAAAAATAAAATCGCCGATAAAATCTTCTGAGGCATATATGAAACGTATCGATCGGAGTCCGTATGTGAAAGTTATGGCCGTTTTAAAAACCGACTCCGAGTTAGAGGGCAAAACGGGAACAATGCACGTAAAACTTATTAAATGCGCATAAACTAGACGTGACGGCCGGGTTTAAATGTTCTTATCAATATTGTATATCCCTCCGATTCATATATTATCACCAAAATAATTTTACAAAAGATTTTGTATATTGAGAATCATTAGTTAATAACAATATGATGATATATAATTACAATGTAATGATTAAATTAAAGCTTCCTTCTATCTTCAATCACCCACCCCCACACAACACCACACTCTTTAAAATTACAAATCCCCTCAAATTAATTTTATACCATTTGAATCATGCAGCAAAATTTGTATATTTTTATTAGGTTCAGTTAAAAAAATAAACACATTCATGGTGTTACCAACCAGCATTAAATATCAAAATTATCTTTAGTCCCGGTTGGTAACAACAACCGGGACAAAAAATAGCATCTTTAGTCCCGGTTGGTGTTATCAACCGGGACTAAAGATGGTGTCAGAGGCTGTCAGAGGTTGTCAGAGCGTTGGGCATCTTTAGTCCCGGTTGGTAACACCAACCGGGACAAAAAATGGCATCTTTAGTCCTGGTTGGTGTTATCAACCGGGACTAAAGATGCCCAGCGCTCTGACAACCTCTCACAATATTTGAACCGGGACTAAAGATGATCTTTAGTCTCGGTTCGTGTCACAAACCAGGACTAATGCTTCTAGAAATCCGTAGACTTTTTAAACCGGGACTAGAGATGATCTCTAGTCCCGGGTGCAACTCAAACCAGGACTAATGTGGTTTTTGCTATTTCAACCAATGATGGTTTCTCCAATAGTGCTTTAACTACACTGATAAGTAGTATCACCTTCCCATCTTCAACGCATGCACGATTTTTCTGTAATCAACTTCAACTTGTGTCTCAACTTCAACTTGTGTCCCAGAGAGAAGGGACACGGCTTCACATGCATGCGGCCATATGGCAACAACAACCGCGCACAAACAAAGAAACTCTCGGCCCACTAACGGGAAAATCAGAATGGAATGGTACCCTAGCTTATTCTTAGTTTGCTAGACGTAGAGGAATGCATGCATATGGATTAGTCATTAGCTACTAGAGGAGGAGGATAAGAAGCATGCATGGCTAGTAGTACCAACCGTCACTACTACAAAAATATACATAGGTATCGGCGTAATAGGTCTCGGTTCAACAAAAACTGACACCTATTAAAACAATAGGTACCGGCTCTAGACAAAAACCGACACCTATAGTATTGGTATCGATTTTTTAAAAAAACCGACATCTATAATATATTATAGGTGTCGGTTCGAAAGAAAAACCGACACCTATATTATTGGTACCGGTTTTATTTAAAAATCGACACCTATAATATATTATAGGTGTTGGTTTTTAAATAAAACCGGACCTACAAACTATGCCGGACCGGGTTAAAGCTTATCTCTTTCTCCTCAGCGCACCCGCATCACAAACCTTATCTCTTTCTCTCAGCCGCATCTCCACAGCCGCTCTCTCTCTCTCTCTCTCTCGCCGCATCTATCTCCACCTCTCTTTGTCCTCTCTCTTAGCTGCATCTCCATCCCTCTTTCTCCTCTCTCTCTCACACAGCGGGAGGGGAGGCGGCGGGAGGCATGACGGGCGGCCACCGGGTGGCGGAAGGCGGGAGGAGGGGCGGCGGGAGGCGGGGGGCTGCGGTGGAAGGGCAGCAAGAGGTGGGAGGAGGCGGCGGGAGAGCGGCAAGCGGAGGAGAGGCGGCGGGAGGCGGGAGGGAGGCGGTGGGGAGCGGCGGAAGGTGGGCGGAGGGACGGTGGAAGGGCGGCGAGAGGTGGGAGGGGATGCGGTGAAGGGGCGGCGGGAGCGGCGGGAGGCGGGAGGTGGGAGGGGAGGCGGCGGGACCGGCGGCAGGTGGAGGAGAGGCGGCGGGAGGTGGGAGAGGAGGCGGCGGGACCGGCGACAGGCGGAGGTGGCGGTGAGGTTTTGGAGGCAGATCTGACCGAGCTCAAAGTTTTTGTGTGTGTGTGTGTGATCTGATCTGTGAATCTTTAATTCTTTTTGTGATTTGTGAAGGAATATGTGATGAATCGTGGATGATTGATATATGGATTTATTTTGTGATTGATCCGTGGATATTGTTGTGGATGGATATGTGGGTTGTTGTGGATTAGATCGATCGTGCATTGATGTGCGGGAGCTCGAACGAACCGGATTATTTTTTTTGATTTTTGAATCGTAAAGGTGCCGGTTCTTAGACCGACACCTATTTATTTTTCTATAGGTGCCGACCAATAGATGCCGGTTGAAAAACTGCCACCTAAGGAGGTTTCCCAATCGGTACCAATAATGTGTTTTGTACTAGTGCGTATGTCAAATGATCGACCTTGACCGATCGATGGATCGATCAGATGGATGAGACATGGACAAGCATCAGCCGCTAGTTATGGGCAATGCTCTCTATCTTGTGATTTCACACGCAAGTGCAGCCAGCAGGCGGCGACAAGACGATCGATGAGACATGCATGCACGACGACTTCTCATGTCTTTTATCTACCTATTAGGATTGGTAGAAATTTGATTGAGTTGAAGAACGCACTACCGGAATTTGGAGGTTTGTCTAGTGCGCAGAAATTTGTAGAATGCATAACCTCGGACACTAGGCAAACAAACAAGATGTTTGCCGAGTGTCACTCGGCAAAGTCTAGCACTCGGCAAACTTCTTGTTTGCCTAGTGTTACACTCGGCAAAGCCTAGCACTAGGCAAATTCCTCTTGTTTGCCGAGTGTCACAAAGCGACACTTGGCAAATCGTGGTGTTTGCCGAGTGTCTCGTCAAGGCACTCGGCAAAGATTAAATTTTGCCGAGTGCTTCAACGAGGCACTCGGCAAAATTTTAAGATTTTTTTCAAAACACCCTCCACACTTCCCTCCATATACAACATGAATTACTACATGTTAATGTATTTATCTAATTATTCGCTATATTTAAATAAAAATTTTCTTTACTAGTGTCACATTTGAACTATATGTGATTCGAATAATGGAATAAAATATGTTAAAAAATGATATTCATGTTATTGAGTCCATTTTGAGGCCATATCTAGGAAATGGAAAGTAATTTCAAAGATTTAATTCAGGAAAACCGTGAGTCAAATAAAGTCCAGTCGGTTTTTAAATTATTAAAAAACAAATAAAGTCCGAAAATCATGAGATTTGTCAGAGTATCATGAAATCAGACATTGAGGCTGTGGTAAAAAATTGACAAGGTTTCGAACATTTTGTCACGTATGACGCTAATAAACCGAACCATCTCCGAGTACAAATATTAGAGTTTATACTCATATCACAAATTTAGAGCCATAATGATGGTTGAATTTATAATTTGACTTCAAAACTTTTTGTGGACGTAATATATAACATACATGACACCATGCCAAGTTTTAGAATTTTTGCATCAATTTAAAATTTTTTAATTATTTTTTGTATTTAGTAGGGACTTACTTTGCCTAGTGCAGCACTTGGCAAAAATTTGCCGAATACCTGGCACTGGGCAAAGAAACCCTTTGCCGAGTGCGTGGCACTTGGCAAACCCTTTGCCGAGTGCTGGACTAGGCAAACCCTTTGCCGAGTGCTACACTAGGCAAACCTTGTGCCGAGTGCCGGCACTAGGCAAACCCTTTGACGAGTGCCGGGCACTCGGCAAAGACTTTGCCTAGTGCTGCACTCGACAAATATTTTGTCGAGTGCTGCACTAGGCAAAGTAATTTTCTACTAAATGCAAAAAATAATTTAAAAATTTTAAATTGATGCAAAAAACCCCAAAACTTGGCACGGTGCCATGTATGTTATATATTGCATCCACAAAAGTTTTGGAGCCTAATTCTAAATTCGACCATCAATATGGCTCTAAATGTGGGAGATCAAACTAAACTCAGCAAAGGTCGACACCCTACGCCAGCCAAAAGAAAAAAAGAAAAGATCCGGCACTCGGCAAAGAGCCTGTTTGCCGAGTGCCCGAGATCGAGCACTCGGCAAAAAGTGGATCCGCCCTGCTCATGATAAGTAGAAACACAACTCTCCTTTGCCTCTGTCGGGGGCACTCGGCAAAGTCGACACGTGCCCCCTACCTGGCCACCGCAAAAAAAAATTCACCCGCCCGGCTAGCTAGCTCACACACTAACACACACTGCACATGCGTGTGCGCCTGCCGCCGCCGCCCTCCTGGCTGGCGCCCCCTCGGCCCACCGTCCCTAGCCGGCTTCCCCGGGAAGGGTGGGACGTGACAGAGTGGTATCAGAGCCGACCCTCTCGATTTCACGGGCACGTGGCGGGTCAGTTGCGCGGGCATGGTGCGCATGGTGCGTGGGTCCTGAGGGGACACAGCATGACACATGCGTCAGCACTGGACGCACGGACGTGGCCAAGAGGGGAGGTTCTTGGCCTGGGGTTGACCGACAAGGACATCGGTCTTCTAAGGCGGTGTGGATGTAACATCCTAGCCCGGGCTTAATAGGATTAATAGAATACTCATACCAACAAGTTTCAACTTTTTCTAGAAGCTCATCTCCAAAGAACTCCAAGGTTAAGCGTGCTTGACTGGGGCAATTTGGGATGGGTGACCGACCGGAAAGTTTTTACTGGTTTCGCATGAGTGAGGACAAAGTGTGCTGAAAAGACTTGAGTGAGGACAAAGTGCACAGAAAAGACTTGTGTTGGGATGTGAGGGCAGTCTTAAGATCCCAGAGAGCTTTCAGATGTTGGCGGGTCCAGCCCGAGGAAGGGTGGGACGTGATAGAGTGTTAGTCATATTTTGCCTAGTGCCCGGCACTAGGCAAACATTTTTGTTTGCCGAGTGCCGGCACTAGGCAAACATTTATAGCTTTGCCTAGTGTCCGGCACTCGGCAAAGTAATAAATGTTTGTCGAGTGCCTGGCACTAGGCAAACCTTACTACTTTGCCGAGTGCTAGGCACTCAACAAAGAGTTTGTCGAATGCTCGTAGCCTAGCACTCGGCAAATAGCCTTTGCTGACCCTGGCTTTACCGAGAGAGGTTTGCCGAGTATTACACTCGACAAACCCTTTGCCGAGTGCCCGGCACTAGGCAAACATTTATAGCTTTGCCTAGTGCCCGGCACTTGGCAAAGTAATAAATGTTTGTCGAGTGCCCGGCACTAGGCAAACCTTACTACTTTGCCGAGTGCTAGGCACTCGAAAGAGTTTGCCGAATGCCTGTAGCCTAGCACTCGGCAAATAGCCTTTGCTGGCCCTTGCTTTGCCGAGAGAGGTTTGCCGAGTATTACACTCGACAAACCCTTTGCCGAGTGTAATACTGGCTTTGCCTAGTGTCCTGGACACTAGGCAAACAACAGGATTCTGGTAGTGAGGAAGAATGTTTACATATAGGACCGTGTAGGATTTGGTTTTTTGTGTGGGTGAAGAACGCAGGTCTCGCTACAACAAAAAAAAAGAAAGCACAGAAACATGATCGAAACATTGATCTGACCCAAACTAATTTGATGATGCATGGAGGGTGCGCATGGAGGCGGACCATGTGTGTACAAAAATGATCAGGTGCCACTGCTGGAAAACCCTATTTAGTGCTGGTTTGTATCCTCCTTTAGTCTCTATTAAAATAATCGGGACTAAAGATGCATATTTAGTATCCTCCTTTAGTCTCGATTAAAATAATCGGGACTAAAGATGCATATTTAGTTTCGGTTGGTAACACAAACCAGGACTAAAGATGACGGCGTCACGTGGCTGGTTCCGCCATCTTTAGTCCTGGTTGGTGTTACCAACCGGGACTAAAGGTTTTTTTCTAACTTTACTCCTGCTAGCTTGGTACTTGTTTATATGTTATGCATACATAATTTGCATATATATACACACACATATATATGTAGAAATACATAACACATATATTTATACATATAATATATATGCATATATATATGTGCAATATGCATAAATATATGTATAAATATATATTTTACACATATAAATGCACCTAATTGTAAATATACACATGTATTACCAAAATATGTACACACAAATAAATATACACATATATTACATTTCTAATTAATTTTTACTGTTCTATATCGTATATTACAAAAATTTCTATATGATGTAGACTCATGACCACTCCAATTCCAGTGGAATGCTCCCGCGGGATCAATAATTTGCTCGTTGATAAATCCCATCAATGTTTCTCGAGAAGCCTATATGAAACCATCGTGGTGGGGGAGTTTGTCCCTTATGCAAATAATCTGTTATTTGAAAAAAATGAGAAATAAATATATGAAATCAACAAGAAATCAAGTCGTAATGTATGAATGATTGTTATACGTACATCCAGATCCTGGGGACATGTGACTTGGTGAGTGGCATTGATTGTAGTCGCAGATGTAATATCCGCACAAGTTTGTCCCCTGCGTCTGTTTTGCACACTAAAGGAGAAACGACGATAGATTTAATATAAATTTCTATTTTAAAACAAATTAATGATTCAATATAATTTTGGAGCATGTACTCACTAGAAATTTTATTTTCACTGCAAGCTTTTCATTCCAAAGCCCACGGAGCTTCTCATGGAGCCGTGCCCATGCCCTACGTGCAGTTACAAGCTAGTAAGTATTCAAGAACTGCATAGTAGCAATAGCAACTAAGATGACATTACCCGTTTTCTTCAGCACCGTCGTTTTTCTTCAACATCTCCGTCCGCCTCGTTGTTGTATTATCTTCAAAACCCATCGTATTGACCATAGTCTGAAATGTTGTCGTCATGTTCTTCATCTTCTTCCATTGCTACCCATACCTTTCCGTGCAATGTCCAGCAATTGTAGTGAGGCATGAATCCCGACTGAAACAAGTGGGCATGAATAATTCTTGATGTAGAATACTCCTTCTCGTTTTTGCACTTTTTTCATGTACAACGTATAAAGCCCTTATGCTTGTTGGCATTGGCCACACTCAAAAAATAAAGCATGCCTTGAATAAACTCTGACAACCGTCGGTCCGCGGTGTATATCCATTTCCGATCCATCTACATGAAATGCACAAAAATCATGAGAAAAATCCATGAAACTCAAACAATTTAAATAATATTACAATAATTATATAAATATTGATAATTATATAAATATATAATCACAAATAATTATATAATAATTCAACATACATAATGTGTTGTACTTAAAAAATTAGGATTATTTTTAAAGGTTCTTTAAAGTTCTAAACATATTTTTAATGTATGTAGTGTACTCATTTCTAACTAGTTTAATAATTTTAAATTATCATAGTTTTCTAATCTACTATCAAATTTTCTATATTTTTTCTTTGTCATCTATTTTATAATTTTTTTGTCCACAAGTTTCTCTCTCATCATTTTCCATAAAAATTTTGAGATAAAAGTGTATGTAAAATATACCTACAAATGTAATGTGCTAAGTATACTTGGAGGATGGAGTTGTATATTTTAAGAAATAAAATAGTTTTTCCAAACAAATTTTCTCTCTCTTCATTTCCATTAACCTATTTAGAGATAAAAATATATAGAACTAAACCGTAAAAAGTAATATGCTAAGCATAGATCATAAGAGAATGAAGTTACTAATCTTGTAAATCCCTCAGATTTGTGTATTATCACCAAAATAATTTCACAAAAAAATTTGGCAGCACCTCTCTTCTAGAGCAAATCTTTGAAGAAACTAGCTCAAGCTAGAGGAGGAAGAAGTATAAAAAGCACCTTCACTTTTAGTCCAGTTGGTGTTACCAGCCGGGACTAAAGATCCTAAAGAGCCGATGCCTTTTTTAACCGGGACTAAAAACATTTTCTAGTCTCGGTTTCAATAGGAACCGGGACTATTGTGGACTTTGGACAGTGGATCAAAGATCATTTCTTCAGTAGTATGCATGCACGCATGGGACTTTCTATAGCAATCGGACTCACGTATGCGTGTGGACGTTGAAGATGGCCACTAGCATAGAAACTCCCAAAGGTGTTGGTTGGGAAACCCCTGAGGTGTCGGTTTTCCTAACCGATACCTACTTATCGGCACCTATAGGAAAAGCAATAGGTGCCGGTCTAAGAACAGGCACCTTTAAGGTTCAAGAATTCAAAAAAAAATTTGGTTGCATCGGGTTGAATCGGCTTTTAGCCTAGCAGTCCATCCAACATCGGCTCATCCAGATCCAATCCACAACAATACAAGATCCATCCACAACAACACAAGATTAAAGATTACACAAATTATCAATTCCACAGATCCACATATCAATCCTCCACAAATCACAAAAAAATCAAAGAACCATAGATCGACAGATCACAAAAAAAACTTTGTCCCTCCATCGTCATTGTTGCACAGCCGCCGCCGTAGTCGTCGTCTTCGAGCCATCGCACCGGATCTGGTAGACCCGTCACGCCAGAACCGGATCAGCGAGCCCCGCCGTCCCTGCCGCTGTCTCCCCTCCCTGCCACTGCCTCCCCTCCCGCCGTCCCTGCCGCCGCCTCCTACCCCTACCGACCGCGAGCCCCGCCGCCCTCCCACGTGCCCCGCCTACCGCCGCACTTGAAGAAGAAAGGGAGAAACCAGCTAGGAAGAGAAAGAGATAAGGGAGAAGATCTCCCCTCCCCGCCGCCACCGCCCCTCCCGCCACCGCCGCCCCTCCCGCCACCCCCGTCACGCCTCCCCTCCCACCGCTGCCCCTCCCGCCGCCTCCCCTCCCCTGCTGCTGCCTCCCTCCCGCTGTCCCCCGTCGCGCCGCCTCGTACCCCCGTTGACTGCGAGCCCCACCGCCCTTCCCGCCACCCCTGCCTGCCGCCACACTTGAAGAAGAAAGGAAGAAGCAAGCTAGGAAGAGAAAGAGATAAGGAGAGAAAGAGATAAGGGAGAAGAGATAAGGATGGAGGGCACATATAAAATGCCGCCGGCTCTGCCACCTGGCTCGGCTTGGTTTTTAGGTGCCAATTTTTTAAAAAAACCGACACCTATAATATCGGTTCTAGAGAAAAACCGGCACCTATACTATTAGTACCTTTTTTTAGAAAACCAACACCTATAATATAGGTGCCAATTTTACTTTAGAGCCGGTACCTATTATTTTAATAAGTGTCGGTTTTAAATAAACCGGCACCTATAAGCCGGTCCCTATGAGGGTTTTTTAGTAGTGGGCATAACAAGAAAACACAAACAGGACATCGAATGGGACACAGGCAATGAACGGATGTACCAAATAATCATTGGAACCAACTTTTATCTTTTTAGCAGGTAAAGATAAACATAAAGTTTTATTTCCCCCAATTATTTTAGAGGAACACTTATTTTATGCTCTGAATTATTGAAAAGCTTTCACATTGAGGTTGTGTTGCACCCTAAAATCACCCAAAAATTTTACTGTCTAAATTATTTATAGAAATTTAAAAAAGCCAAAAATAGCTTTCAACAATTAAGAATCACCAAGATTCAATTCAAATTGGTGTGTGGGAATTTTGCTAAATTTCTCATACTTCAAAACACTTCATCAATTTTTATTGAACTTTTCATACCACAATAAATAATTTTAAAGAAAAAAAGCCAATTTCAAAAATGAAAAACCTAAAATAATCCACTTTCTCTCTTTGGGTCGAATGCAGCTCAAAGTCCTCCCTTCCTTCTCCTCAGTCCATCACCCAAGTCCTCTTCGCCTCCCACTCCCCTCTCCCTTCCTTACCTTCGGGCCACATCGCTCCCTGGTTGGCCCAAGTCGCCCTGCACCCAGGCCGGCCCACCTCGCCCAACAGGCTGAGGCCTCCCTCCCTCCCTCGATCGGGCGCAGCCCAGTCAGACCAGGATGCTGGAGTGTCGTCTTTCACCTCCAACCGCTCATCTCTCTCCTTCCCGGATGAACCCTAGCATCGCGGCCATTCTTGATCCGCCTCCCTAAGCGATTCCTCTTTCAATTGAATGCGAAAATCAGTTTTTTGTGTTGAGAACACCGTTTCCCCTAAATAACCACACTCAGTTGAGCCTTTAATCACCTGATGATGTTACTCCCTCCTCCTCTTCCCGATGTCGCTCGACAATGAGACACTGAACGGAAACATGGACAATGGACGGACAAAAAAATCGTTGGAAGTATCTTATTTATTTATATATATATATGGAGTTGTATTTATTATGATTTTTTGAATGATATAAAAAGCGAGAGGATATTATATATCTGAGGCGAATTGTCGCTCGATCTGATATTATATTTCTCCCATCGAATTTTTGCTCGAGGCAAATTCTAGGATTGACGTCCGTTTCATGCAGCACTGATTAACATGGATATATATATACACTAGGTAAAGCCAAGGGTTGCCGAGTGTAAAAATGTTTGTCGAGTGCTTTCTATCGGGCACTCGGTGAATAACATATTTGCTAAGAGGGCTCTCGGCAAAAAGACACACTCGGCAAAATCAACACTTCGCCGAGAGTAAACACTCAGCGAATAAAAACACTCGGCAAATAGGTTATTTTTGCCAAGTGCCTCCACATGGCTCTCGGCAAAAGTACATTTTTGCCGAGTGCCAACAAGAGACACTCGGCAAAATTGCAACGGTCGTCGCTGAATGGATGAAACAGCCGTTTGTCAACAGATTTGCCGAGTGCCAGGTCAAGACACTCGGCAAAATATCTCCTTTGCTGAGAGCCAAGGCATGGCACTCGGCAAAATGAGACCTTTGCCGAGTGTCTCACAAAGGCACTCAGCAAAATGAGACCTTTGTCGAGTGTTCTTATCTGGCTCTCGACAAACTTGTGATGATTTTTTCTCATCTACCCTCCAAACTTTCTCTATTATGTAAATACAACATGTAATCCCTAATTATATAATTTGGTAATTTTTCGATTGGTTTTGCTATATTTCTTTGATTTATTGTATTTTTGTGAATTTTTTGGCTAGTCTCAAATTAGAACTGCAAGTGGTTAAAAAAAGAAATAAAATTAGTGAACAAATTATATACATGTTATTTAGACCCTTTTGAGTCATTATGCGGTTAATGAACAGAAATTTCAAAATTTTTATTCACGAAACATGGTTAGGAACCTATTGAGCGAATGATTTTAAAATTGTAAAAATAGCAAACGAAGTTGGAAAATCATGAAAATTGTCGGGATGTCATGATATCATACATTGATACCGTGGTAAAAAATTGAGAAGGTTTCGAATATTTTATCAGGTACGACGCTCACAAAATCGAAGATACTCCGGAGTAGATTATAAGTGTTGAGAAGGATTGGTTAGATTTGGAGAGAAAGTGGTGGTCAAATTATCGTTTGATTTCAAATCTTTTTCCCTTGGCAATAAATAGCATATATGGGTTTATGCAAAAATTTGGTAAATTTTTGAGTCCGTTTGATAATTTTTAAATTATTAGAAGCAAAAAAATTAATAAATTTTTTTGTCGAACGTAGCTCTCGGCAAAAATGTGACACGGCAAAATTGTTCAAAAAGAGCCCCATCATAAGCTTTGCCGAGTGCGTTCCCCGTGCACTCGGCGAAATTTGTCTTTGCCGAGTGCCCTCGATCCGGCCCTCGGCAAAGCTTGTTTTTGCCGAGTGCCCAGATCGGGGCACTCGGCAAAGTTTCAACACACGCAAATTTTTTTAATATGGCCGCCTCCTCACGACGCCATTCATTTTGTGACTTAGCGAATTTACTCGCCGCCGCCGCCTCCTGCGCCCCATCTCCGTCGTCCCGCCGTCTCAGCCCTCCACCCATCTCGCGCTCGCCGCCCGGTCGACGCCTCCCGGCCGAGCCGCCCAGCCCGACGCCCCACCCCCGGCCGACGCCTCTCCCGGCCGAGCCGCCTCGGCCGATGCCCCCACCCAAGCCCCGGTCGACGCCGCCCCGGCCGACGGCGCCCTAACCGACGCCGCCCGACCGACGCGACCCCACCCCCGCCACCAACCACCCCTCCGGCCGGCGGCCCTCCCGCCGGCGCCCTCCTCGATGGACGGCTCCCCCACTCCGGCCTAGGTAATCTTCTTGTCATATTTTTCATACATTAGAAATTTTTTTGTGAGATTTTGTTAATAGATTTGAAACATGAGTTTGTTGTTCGCATTAGAAACATTAATCGATATAATACCATGTGCAACATTAGAAACAAATTGATGGAAAAAAGAAACAAATTTAGGTATTTATTACAAACAAATCAATGGTAAAAGGAATGGTATTTATTGTATACACGTATATATTTTAAAGTTTATTGTATATATGCCCGTATGAATGGAGTTGCATCGTGCAGCCATGCCGTCGCTTGTGTGCCGGCCATCGAGCCGTGCTTCCCTATTTTGGAGCTGCCGCTGCCTTCATCGTCATTTGTCTGTGTATAACGTAACCTTAGGCAACTCCCGTTCGAAAGAGATACAGATGAAAATATGTGCCTTCTTGCATATCTTTAACCGTATCTATTTCGAATTGTCCACGTTTTTTGGACAGCCCAAGGATGTGTAGATGAGTTTAGTTTCCATGATCGAGTATTCTGATCCGACTCAGAATTTTGACAGTATCTCCCAGTTGTTCTCTGGAAACACAATCTCCCTGTCGGGACGTGTATTTGGAGAACAACGGGGAGGTGCTGCCGAAATTATGTCTCGGAGTGGAATACTACAGCATGGGAACTAAACTCATTTACACATCCTCGGGTGGGATTAGGACCTACCTTTACCTATTAGATAGTATAGGCACTCGGTAGATGGAAATAATATTTATATGATTTTTCGATATGATAGAGGATGGATGACCGTGAGTGGATGTATACGGGCCGCTCAAGTCACGGTTCGTTGACCGATGAATGGATCGAGAAGACCGATGCTTTATTGGAACTTGCAATTGCCAAGGTTAAAGGAGCATGTACCACATGGTGTCCCTGTAGCAAATGTGGTAACATGAAGCGACAAACAAAAGAGATCATGGGCAAACACCTTTGCAAGAATGGTTTTACAGCTGATTATACCTGGTGGACGTTCTATGGTGAAGCCTACCGTGGGAGAGACGAGGTCATTCGACAACGCATCGAGGAGTTTGATTTTGATGCCGGGGTAGGAGACATGTTAAATGACTATGATGAAGCACACTTCAATGAAGGATGTAGGGAGGAGGAGCCGGAGCCTACCGCAAAGGTGTATTATGACATGTTGTTTGCGACACAGCAACCCCTTCATGGGCATACAAAGGTTTCTCAACTGGATGCCATTGCACGGCTAATGGCCGTAAAGTCCCAGTTTAGCTGGAGTAGAGAGGTCTTTGATGTTATGCTGACAGTTGTTGGTAGTCTGCTTCTGAATGGTCACCTTCTGCCAAAGAGCATGTATGAGGCACAAAAACTCCTTCGTGCACTTAAGATGCCATATGAGCAGATACATGCTTGTCCGAACGGATGTATCCTATTTAGGAAAGAGCATGCGGAAGCAAAGTACTGTGCAAAGTGTGGATCCTCTAGGTTCGTAGAGGTAGACTCTGGTGATGGGCATAAGAGGCAGCTCGCTATCCC
Source organism: Oryza australiensis (assembly GCA_019925245.2). Taxonomy (NCBI): domain Eukaryota; kingdom Viridiplantae; phylum Streptophyta; class Magnoliopsida; order Poales; family Poaceae; genus Oryza; species Oryza australiensis. The sequence goes on from JAIFGZ020000096.1 coordinate 518,349, forward strand.
CATGAAGATCTTACGGTACCTTCCGTTCATACTGAGGATCCAACGGCTTTACATGACCGAGGAATCCGCGAAACAAATGACATGGCACAAGCTCGGACGTTGATACAATCCTAAGAAGCTTGTACATCCATCCGAGGTGAAGCTTGGAAAGGTTTGATGTGATTCATCCTAGGAAAGCTCTAGAGGCTCGTAATGTACGGGTTGCGTTGGCAACGGATGGGTTCAACCCATATGGAATGGCGGCTGCCCCATACACATGTTGGCCCATGTTCGTTATTCCCCTCAATCTCCCCCCCCGGTGTCATCTTCCAACGATCGAATATATTCTTGTCGTTGATAATTCCTGGACATCCGGGGAAGAATATGAGTGTTTACATGGAGCGTTTGATTGATGATTTGCTCCGTACTTGAGAGGAAGGGGTATGGACATATGACCGAGCTACAAAGACAAACTTCAAAATGCATATTTGGTACCATAACTCCCTGCATGACTTGCCGGCATATGGGATATTCTGTGGATGGTGTCTTCACGGGAAGTTTCCATGTCCGGTATGCAAGGCAGCTCTGAAGTTCATCTGGTTGGTGAAGGGTGGTAAATATTCTTCTTTTGACAAACATCGACAATTCCTCCCTCTTGACCATCCATCCAGGCGGGACATCAAGAACTTTACAAAAGATGTAATAATTACTGAGGCTGCACCACAGATGATGACAGGTGCCAAGGTTCGTGCTCAGTTAGAAGCTCTTGAGATCAATGAAGAAGACGGTTGTTTTCTGGGATATGGTGAGCAACATGCATGGACTCAAAAATCTGCCTTGTGGAGGCTCCCCTATTTTCAAGATCTCCTTCTTCCACATAACGTTGATGTGATGCACACCGAAAAGAATGTCGCGGAGGCACTTTTTTGTACGATCATGGACATTCCTGATAAGACAAAAGACCACGTAAAGGCTCGAGTGGATCAAACTATGTTATGCAATAGACCAAAGCTAGACATGGCGCCTCCCAGAGGCGGCAAGTCATGGAGAAAGCCTAAGGCTGATTTTGTTCTGACGAGGGCCCAATGGAGGGAAGTACTCGAATGGTTCCAAACATTGATGTTCCGTGATGGGTATGCAGCCAATTCGAAGAGGGGAGTGAACTTATCTACCATGCGAATCAACGGGCTCAAGAGTCATGACTATCACATATGGATTGAGCGGCTTCTCCCGGTGATGGTTCGTGGCTATGTCCCTGGGCATGTCTGGCTATTCCTTGCAGAGTTGAGCAATTTCTTCCGCCAGCTGTGTGCTAAGGAGTTATCTTCGATTGTGATTGAAGAAATGGAAAGAATGGAGCTTGTGTTGCTATGTAAGTTAGAGAAGATCTTTTCTCCCAGCTTCTTCAATCCGATGCAGCATTTGATTCTACATCTCCCACACGAGTGCCGAATGGGGGGGCCTGTGCAGTGCCGTTGGTGCTATGTAATTGAGAGATGTCTGAAGGTTATTAGAACAAAATGTAAAAATAAATGCAAGATTGAAGCTTTCATTGCAGAGGCATACATTCTGGAGGAGGTTTCAAATTTCACATCAAAATACTATGCTGACAACCTTCCTAGTGTGCATAATCCACCCCCTCGTTACAATGCTGGCAAAGATGAATTGAACCTCAGTCTTTTCCGAGGGCAACTTGGAAGTGCGAGTGAAGTGACCAACAAGACATTGAATCATCATGAGTGGCGCAACATCATGCTATACGTGTTGACCAACCTCGATGAAGTGGAGCCGTACATGCGGTAAGTTCTCAACAAATTTGTTATCAATTAATCACTATTCTCATTGTTCAACCCCCTTGTTCTCATTCGTATAGGGAATTTCAACATCAATTCTGGCGTCAACCAAGGGAACCTACCCCACAAGAAGTCAAAAACCTTCTAAGGCAGGGTGCATGAAATGGAATGCCCGATTTCATTTCTTGGTTCAAAAATAAGGTACTATCGAAAACCTTCTAATGCTTAATCTTTTTGCTTGAAATTTAGAAGTTTGACTCTACAACCTGCTTTAACTTGCAGGGCCAAAACGATGCGTCTATGAGTGCCGAGTTGAGACAAGTTTCTAATGGCTGTTCGTATAGGGTTAAGTCATTTTCCGGCTATGATGTGAATGGATATCGCTTTCACACAACAAGCCATGAGCAGATTCGACCCAATCGAAGAACCACAAATACTGGAGTTTTTACTCCAGGGCTCGATGGGGTTGATTACTATGGAAGAATAGAAGAAATATGTGAACTCGAGTTTCATGGTTGTAGACCTCTTAATCCTGTCATATTCAAATGTCATTGGTTTGATCCTACTCAAGTGAGACAGACTCCTAATCTTGGCCTAGTCGAAATTCGACAGTCAACCGTCCTAGCAGGAGACGATGTGTATATCGTTGCTCAATAGACGACACAAGTTTATTATCTATCATATCCGTGCCAAACAGACGACCGTCTTCAGGGTTGGGATGTTGTGTACAAGGTATCGCCACACGGTAAACTACCTGTACCAAACAATGAAGACTACAACATGGACCCAAACACATATGACGGAGAGTTCTTTCAAGAAGATGGGCTACAAGGAAGTTTTGAGATAGACTTAACCGAAGCGATGGGATGGATGTAGGCAATGAAATGGTTGTTGATGAGGACGCTGGAGATGAGGTTTGTAATGTGAAGGACTTAGAATTGCTTCAGCGGTTACATTTAGGAAATGAGAGGGACGACAACATTCCTCCTTCCGAGGAGGAACCTAATGATTATATCGACATGGCTGATAGTGATGATGACAATTATGATCCAGCTAATCCCGACCATGATGACTATTTCTAATACATGTATGCACTGCGTTAACTATGTTCTATTTATTTTGCATCTATGTTCTATATATTTTGCATCTCTCTTCGTATTTTTGTATATATGTGCTAATTGGTTTACTCTTTCTATGTGCAGGTGATTGAACAAAGATGGTGGGTGGTTTGAGGAAGTGTGCATCGGTGTTCAGAAGAGTCGCCGATGCCATTCGAGGGTCCAATGCAGCTGAGGGGTCTGGTAGGAGTCGCGGTAGGGGTCGACGCAAGGTTTGTGCTGGCAGGGGTCGAGGGAGGATACCCTCCCCTATAGCGTCCTCTAGTGACGACGAGCAGGAGGAGCGGGTGGAGGAGGAGCAGGCGGAGCAGGAGGCTGAGGGTTCTACTGCCTCTAGTGAGGAGCAGGAGGAGCAGGAGGCTGGGGGTCTGCCTCGGCTGGGGGTTCTGCTTCCGCAGGGGGTTCTGCCTCGACTGTTTGGTTGCGAGGTCCCTCGACCCTCCCACGGTGTCCGATACCTTTCGAGAGACGCCCGCTGATTCAGCCTGAAGGGACTCGGTAAGTAACCTTGGATGTTGTCAATACTTTTTCATTTGATTTGTTAAAAATCACAATTAAAACTAATAATTCATTGCATTTTCACTTGGCAGGTGTTGGACTGTGATCAGAGGAGGTGATCACAAACGCCAAGTCAACGGCATCCTGGGTCTTCTGTGCAGAGTACACTTTCCTGGCCTTGTTCAGTACGCCGGAAGGTCGGAGCCTGCCTACACGTTTGACCACTACGTCGTCGTCCCCGATTTTCCTGATCGAGATGGAAGGATCTTCAACAACAGGGCGGAGCGGGTGAAGGCCGAGTTGTGGGTAAGTCTTCTGTCAAACCACGTCCCTCAATACATCACATTCATTGCACATTATTGAAACAATGGCTCAATACATCATGTGTTTATGCAGGATTTTTTAGATGCCAGACAGGATACGAGGCCAGAGCGGATGCGGTGGCTGACAAATCCTGTCACAAACTCGTGACTGACATGCATTACGAGGCACGCATCCAGGCCATCATTGCATACAACGCTGCATACAACAACCTGAAGGTCACCAAACCCGAAGCAAGAACCATGACTCTGACAAAGGAACAATACATGCTGGTAAATATAACATCGGATTTTTGAATGATTAAGTACATTTGATTTGATCTAGGTATATCTCTTATACTTGATGACGTGTAGGTGGCTGTTTGGTGGTGCGGCCAGCTTCTCGATTGCTGGGAGCGTATGGTGGACAGGTGGTGCGCTGCCGAGTGGCAGGAGACGCACTCCGCTTGCCGGGAGCGGCGTTTGATGATGCCAGGTGCACCACACCACCAAGGCAGCTTTAGCCTCAACCAGTATGCAGCTAGATGGGTACGTGAATTCTATTTTTCATTTCAACGACCAAGGCTCAATAGTTCTTAACCATACTATTGTTTTATTTGCAGTCGGCGTCGCATGATGGGCAACCTATCTCCCAGTTCAAGGCATGGGCTTTGGCCCACAAGGGCAAGGCGACGTCCGACGTCGACTACAACCCAGAGGACGGGCCCTCGGTGTACACCAATGCGACCGTCCATAGCCGCCTCAGTCAGTACACCACGATGGCAAGGGAGCTCCAAGGGAGGATTTCGATCCTACTACCCAGGATATTGATGGAGAAGTCGTCATGAGGGTGGAAGGAGGCAAGAAACATGGGCGGTACTGGATTGGCGACAACCTCCTCGACACAGCCAGTACACCCACTCTGTCGCAGCTTCGAGCAAGGAGCACGAGCGAAAGCCCGGCCATACGCACATGGCCGACCGCTTCACAGACCAAAGTGCAGCAACTCCGGGTGAGAAATTTTTGGTTTTGTGATCAATTCATTGATATTTACTGATTGTTTGCTTCGTTTTGTAACATTGGGATGGAATATTGTAGGACAAGTTGGAAGAGGAGAGAAGAAAATGGCGGGTTAGAAAATTCTTTTTTTCTCAATTTATTAATATTTACTGATTGTTTGCTTCACTTTGTAACATTGGAATGGAATATTGTAGGACGAGTTGGAAGAGGAGAGAAGGAAACGGCGGGAGATTGAGATGAGGATGACTGAGATGTACAGCTACGTGCAAACAACCAGTCAGAACATGGGTATTTCTGTCATACCGCCACCACAGCCTGTGGTATTCACTCCTCCACATCTTGTTGTAGGCACTCCGGTGAGTCACTTAACCTCGCATTTAATTTTCTTATTTGCGAATATTACTATCTTGACAACCTATACTATTCTATTTTTCTTTTGTGCGGCCTCGGTCGGTGGCATCAAATAACCCGAGTGATGACCACGTAGGTTGGGCGCTGTGGCCACCACGGTAATTTTCTTTGAACATCGGGGATTCGATCCACCGAGTGTTTATTGATCTCAAGATCTCGTGTATCTAATAGCTCATATATGCTTCGCATACATCGATCTAAAGTCGATATCTCATATCTCTCAAGGGACGCCCTCAACCCCTTATATAGTCTTGGGAGGCGGGCTTACTAGTCGAAAACTCTATCTTACTCTAAGTCGGTTTCCTCAATCTTACCAAACCGTGACTATAAGCCGTTGCCTTATCTAATCGGCAACGTAACACCCAAGTCATAGTTGGTTTACATAATTGGCAGGCGTAACCTATCCCTATCTCCAGTCGGATAAGCTTGCCATGTGGGTATCCGATTGCCATAATCTCCACAGTAGCCCCCGAGTCCTTTGCAGTTGACGAGATAACTCAGCCTCGAACCAAGATAGTACACAACCAAACAACTCTTTTGGCCGAGTGCTTCTGGTGCCGAGTGATTCCATCACCTCTGCATGAATCTCCCGAGTGGCTCCAAAGACTGTGAAGGGCTGGAAAATATCCAAAAAATTCTCAAAAATAAATATCTAGGTGCATCTCCTGATGCACCTAATTAGGTGTAGCCCCCGACTATGTGGTTAGTCAAAATCAGACTAAACATATAGTCAAGAACTGTAAAAAAATCATTCTCATATAAATGCTTAGCTCAAGCTAAAGCAATCATAAAAATCACACACTCGGCAAGCTCATGCTTATCCGAGTAGATTTGCCCGAGTCGTCTCGGAACAAATAATTTATTTAGCCCTAATGGGTAAGAAATCAATTCACTCGGCAAGCTCATGCTTATCCGAGTTGATCTGCCCGAGTCATCTCGGAACAAATAACTCAATCGACCCTCGTGGGTAAAAAACACTTGGCAAGCTCATGCTCATCCGAGTTAACCTGCCCGAGTCACCTCGGAACAAATAATTTACTCGACCCTCGTAGGTAAAAAGCACTCATAAGCTCATGCTTATCCGAATTAACCCGCCCGAGTCATCTCAGAACAAATAATTCTATCGATCCTCATGGGTAAGAAAATCAATTCACTCGGCAAGCTCATGCTTATCCGAGCTAATCTACCCGAGTCATCCCGGAATAAATAATTTAATCACCCCTCACGGGTAAACAAATTTTTCAGTCATCTGAAAAATACGACCAAAATATTAAATAGCTCCTGCCATAATATTGGTCTTAATCTAAAAAGATCTTCACCAAGGTGGAAAAATAGCATTGATATAATTATTTAATCAAATGCTTAGAAACAAACAGTCCCTGTCGCAAGGACAGCCATGAAAAGCTTAACTGTTTGTCATCTTTCAAATTGCATCGTGACAACTTCTCATGAAATTGCGCAAACCACGGTATGAAAGGATTTTAAAGGTATTGGGCTATGTGACACGTGCATATTGCCAAGGCAAATCTGCTTAAGTCCATCCACTTAAGTCCCTAAGGACACGTGTCAAGCCACACCTTAGCTGGGCCGCAAGTCTCTCATGGGCTCGGCCTAACCGCGAGATAACTTGGCAAAAACCCTCAAGTCTTTTACGAAGCCTCGAGGTCATCCCTGCCACTTCGTCTTCCCAAAAATTTCCTCTTTCACGATCTGTTCACTCTCTCGCCTTTGTCCCGATTGCTCCCATCTTTCTCTTTGCGAAGGCCTCGAACATAGACCCCCAGGCGAGTGAAGGCCCAAAATCATCTGCGGTGGACCGGCGACAAGGCCTACGGAACAAGAATCCGGGGCCCTCTCCCGAGTGAGAGCGCTCCGAGTGAGAAGCCCCACCTCTCGGTGAGGATGTCCCAGTGAAAAAAGCCCCGATGCGCCCAAGAGACCCCACTGAAACCGGCTGAAGAAGATCTCCCGCCACCCAAGATGCCCCGACGAGAGCCGGTCGGGCGTAAACCAAGAAGAAAGAGGCAGGGAAGTACCGGTCAAGGGTTCGACCATTGATGTTGGTAAGCTTTGAAGCGGTCTTCGACTTTAGTCTTCAATCTGTCTTTTCTTTGTCTTCATTTATCTTCTTTAAATCGATCAACAAAGAGGAGGAGATCCCAGGTACAATCTTCGAGGCCGGATCTCAATGACTTTGTGAATGTTGCTTGTAAACTCTGATGTGAACTTGTAAATATCTAGCTTATTTATGTTAATGCCTTGACCCGAGTTTTCATAGAAAATTTCTTAAGTAATTTTCGTCCGACTGTCACCAAACCTAAGCTTGATTAGGTCATCAAAAAATTCTCAGTCCTTATCTATTGAACTCGAATCAAAATACTAAACAATGATAAACAAAATATAAACAAGTTATCAAAGAAAACCATGCTTTGTTGACACGTATGCAGCCCCCCGACTGCTAACTCATGAAGTCGTCTTGCTTGAGGTTGGCAGTCAAGAATAACATGAAACTTGAGGCAATTTAAGCATAGTATCATCGAAGATGTTCGATGTTCCAAGAGTTCTCCACCATGGATCCATCTTCACGCTTTAGTCGATATGCTCCTGGCCGAGTCACCTCAGCGATTATATATGGCCCCCCCATAATGGAGATAATTTGTGACGGTCCTTGGTGGTTTGAATCTTGCGTAGAATCAAATCGCTGACAATGAAAGCTCGTTCCCGAACATTGCGACTATGATATCGTCTTAGTCCTTGAAGATATCTTGCCGACGGGTCGTGGCTGCCTCACGAGCCTCCTCCGGTCGGTCCGGTCATCCACTCGGTCTTGATCGTAGCGCTCGTCGTTGAAGCTGCGGACTCGAAGAGACTCGTACTCCATTTCATTCGGCAACATGGCTTCTGCCCCGTAAACCAGGAAGAAAGGGGTTTGGCCGGTGGCTCGACTGGGCGTAGTACGTAGTGACCATAGAACTGAGGGCAGTTCTTGAACCCATTTGCTAGCATAAGGACTTAGCCGGTCAAACACTCGGGCCTTGATGACTTGAAGTACCATGCCATTAGCGCGCTCAACATGTCCATTGCTCTTGGGATGCGTGACTGATGCGTAGCAAATTTTGATGCCGAAGTCTTCGCAGAATTCCTTGAAAATGCCTCTAGTGAATTGAGTTCCATTGTCGGTTATAATTCTGTTTGGGACGCCAAACCGGTGTACGATGTTGAGGATGAAGTCTCGCGCCTTGTCAGCGGTGATCGTAGCAACCGGCTTCGCCTCGATCCACTTGGAGAACTTGTCGATTGCGACGAACAGATGCGTGAACCCTCCTGGAGCCTTCTTGAAGGGACCGACCATATCCAAGCCCCATACCGCAAACGGCCAAGATAATGGAATCGTTTGTAGCTCTTGGGCTGGAACATGGCTCTGCCGAGCGTAGAACTGGCAACCTTCACATGTTCGGACCACTTTGTCGGTGTCGGAGACCGCTATAAGCCAGAAAAAACCTTGTCTGTAGGGTTTGCCCACCAAGGTGCGTGCTGCCGCGTGACTTCCGCATATACCCGAGTGGATATCTTGGAGTAGTTGTCGTCCTTCCTCAGGCGTGATGCACCTCATTAGGACTCCAGAAGGGTTCCTTTTGTATAAATCAGAACCCACCATGACGTAAGCTTGGCAACAACGTTGGACGCGTTTCGCCTCATCCCGGTCTTCCGGTAGCTCTTGCTGAGTTAAGAATTTGATGAGCAGTGTCCTTCAGTCGGTGTTGATCATGGCGACTTGGTTTGCAGCTTGCTCGTTGGGAGTTGGTTTTGTTGCAACAGTCGGCTCATAGAGATGCTCTACGAAAACGTCAGTTGGGGCAGCTTCTCACTTGGACCCGAACTGCGCCAACTCGTCAGCTGTCTCGTTGTTATGTCTTAGGACATGGGATAGCTCCAGTCCGTCAAATCTGTCTTCAAGTTTGTGAACTTTCTTGCCGGCAGGCCTCCATGGTGTCGTTTAAATAGGACCAGCCTTTCATCACTTGGTTGACAACCAGCTGGGAATCCCCTTTCATGACCAACTGTTGTATCCTGAGTGAGACAGCAAGTCGCAGTCCGTGCAGCAGGGCTTCGTACTCGGCGACGTTGTGCGAGGCGGAGAAGTGGAGGTGAAGAACATATCTTAGCCTTTCCCCAGTTAGGGAGATCAGCATGACTCCTGCTCCCAAGCCTGTGATCCTCTTGGATCCGTCAAAGTGCATGGTCCAGTATTGTAGGTCTTCTCGAGGTACATCTTCTTGTTGTTCGGTCCACTCGGCCAGGAAATCCGCCAGGGCTTGTGACTTTATAGACATCCTCGCCTTGAAAGTTAAGTCCAGCGGCATCAGTTCCAGGGCCCACTTCGCGATGTGCCCAGTCACCTCTCGGTTGTGGATGACAGCGCCGAGTGGAAAGGAAGTGACGACGGTGACCGAGTGATCCTGAAAGCAGTGCGCCAATTTCCTCGTGGTTATCAGAACACCATATAGCAATTTTTATACCTGAGGGTAGCGAATTTTGGCTCCTGCCAGCACTTCGCTAACAGTCGGCTTCTTGTTTAGTTGTGCCGCATATTGCTCGGCGAATTGCTTATAAATAAAGCAGTCCTAGGCCGCATGCTTGTGGTTTGGATGATGCGTGCACTGAGCGTTCATGATTGCGTCGTAGGCTGCGACTCGGGGACAACGTTGGGAGTTGGACGTCGCGGCAACCAGGTCCTCAGGCCGGCGCTTGCGGTCCTTCTGGCCCTGGTTGTTGTTGCCATTATCCTTCTTAGGATGCCGACTTCCTCCCGACTGCTTGTCATCCCTTCTGTCAGGCCGGTCTTGCCGCGCCGCCTTGATCACGTCATTGGACTTGGCGTAAGAGTTTGCTGTCTCGAACATCTGCTTCACCGTCTTCGGTGGCTTGCGCCCAAATTTTCCGATCAACACTTCATCACGGACTCCCTTCTGGAAGGCAGCGATGATGATGTCGTCAGTGATGTTGGGGATCTTGTTGCTCTTTTCCGAGAAGCGCCGGATGTAGTCCTTCAATGGCTCGTCTGGCTTCTGGACGACGTTGTAGAGGTCAAAGTGGGTCCCAGACCTTTCAAAGGTGCCCTGGAAGTTGGCGATGAAGTGATCCCTGAGTTTGCTCCACGAGCCGATCGAGCCTCTTGGCAAGCTCATGAGCCAATTCCTGGCTGAGTTGGCGAGTGCAACAGGTAAGTAATTGGGCATGGCCTTATTGTCTCCTCCTGCTGCACGGATGGCGAGGGTGTACACGGTTAGCCACGACTCAGGGTTGGTCTTTCTGTCGTACTTCTCGATTCATGTTGGCTTAAAACCATTCGGCCAGTGCACTCGGCACAGGTCCCGAGTGAAAGCGGGTACTCCATCGTCATTGCTGTCGGGTGAGCCCCTTTGATCTTCGCGGGAGCGTTGATCTCGTTCTTGATAGCGCCAGTCAAGGACTTCCCATAGATCACTCGGTGGGGTCCTTGGCAGGCTACTTCGGTAGTTGGAGTTGTTGCTGCGACGGACCTGGTGGTGGACGGGTGGTCATCCATGCCGCTTCTCGCGGGAGTCAGCCGATTGCTCTTGATGCTTGCGCGTGGTCTCGTGGCGAAGGTCTCTTGACCTAGTGGCCGCCCGGTCTTGCTCGGGCCTCCTGTAATCCTTTGACCTCAGCGGCGGGAGTCGGCTTCTGTCGGGCGTTTCTGCCACGGACTCAGTCCGTCTTCGTGCTGAGGTGGAGGGAGAACCATTAGCTGTAGCCGCGACGATGGTCTTGATCTTGTCCAAGATTGGCGTTACGTCGGGGGATGCCGTCTCGATTACGGTGTCCAGAAGGGTGAGAGCAGCAACGGTGTTCTGCTGAGGCGTTTGGAAGATGTTGGTGTTGTGGATTCTCGTCTGAAGTATGGCCTCCCGAGCGGATCGTTCGGTCGTCCTCAGGTCCCTCTTTCTCCTTTCGGCTTCCTCCTAGCGCCTCTTCTCATCTTCCGCCAGCTTGCGCTCCTGCTTAAGCCTAGCTTGTTCTTCCTCTGCGACCCTGCGGGCCATGGCTGAGTCGGTCTCGACCACCTCAGCCATCAGGACGTCGAAGCACTTCGGCTAGTAGTCCTTGTCGCAGTCAGAGCCGTTGGCCTCATCCGAGAGGATGCCGTAGAGATCGTCAAAGCCTGAAGAGCTAAGGTATTCATCGAGCTCTGAGGATGAGCATGACCCGAACGGTTGGAGGATGACTGCGGCTTCCCTCGAGCCAGGGTTGCTCGAATCTGGATCATTCCAGTCCGGGTCGCAGCTTGATGACGTGGATCCTTCCGAGTGGGTCGATCTTGACTCGGGGGAGAGGAGCTTGCAGTAGATCCTAGTGGCGTTTGGTAATCCAAACGGCGCCGAGAGGTTTTCTCCCGAGTAGATCGGTTCCGACGGGAGATGAGGAGACGATTGTAGATCTCAGCGGCGTTCGGCAGTCCGAACGACGCCGAGTGGATTCCTCCTTCAGAGTGGATGGACTGCATCTTGGAACTCAGGATTCGGTCGCAGATCTTGGCGTTGTTCGGTAGCCCGAACGGCGTCGAGCGGGTTCCCCCTCCCGACTGGTCCGAATCCGAGTCAGAGGAGGAAAGCTTGTTGAAGCCGTTGGCGGCGAAGTCGTCGATCCTTGAAGAAGATCCCATCGCGCTTGCCGGCGAGATTGTCGAAGAAGTCTTGACGCGCGGGCCCCTACCTGGCGCGCCAACTGTCGAAACTCGGTTTTGGCAATAGAAATTTGGGGGTGCAGTCAAGATCGCCAAGCACAATGAGTTAGGTGGAAAACAAGGTTTAGACAGGTTCAGGCCCTCTCGTGAGGTAATACCCTACTCCTGTTTCGGGGATTCGATCCACCGAGTGTTTATTGATCTCAAGATCTCGTGTATCTAATAGCTCGTATATGCTTCGCATACATCTGATCTAAAGTCGATATCTCATATCCCTCAAGGGACGCCCTCACCCTCTTATATAGTCTTGGGAGGCGGGCTTACAAGTCGAAAACCCTATCTTACTCTAAGTCGGTTTCCTCAATCTTACCAAACTGTGACTATGAGCCGTTGCCTTATCTAATCGGCAACGTAACACCCAAGTCATAGTTGGTTTACATAATTGGCAGGCGTAACCTATCCTTATCTCCAGTCGGATAAGCTTGCCATCTGGGTATCCGATTGCCATAATCTTCACATCTTTGCCGAGTGCAATGGCCAAAACACTCGGCAAAGAGGTCAAACTGGGGGTTCTGGGAACCCTCTTTGCTGAGTGCGCAAACTTCGCCGAGAGCTTTGACAAAAGCGCTCGGCGAAATTCCCCTCTTCGCCGAGAGTATTTGCAAAAACACTCGTGAAATTTACAATTTCGCCGAGTGCATTTGCAAAAACACTCAGCGAAGTTTATAATTTCGCCGAGTGTTTTTGCCGGCTCTCGGCAAAAGTGAAAAGTTCGCCGAGTGTTTTTTGCCGGCACTGGCGAAATTTTCCGTCACCGTCCACCCAACCTAACGTGTAATTTTTTGGCCGAGTGTCGATCGGCGAAGATTTCACCGAGTGCCCAATGGAAAACTCTCGGCAACGAGCTCTTTGCCGACCCATAGTTCACCGTGTGAGATATGCCGAGTGTTTTACAGCCATCGCCGAGTGTCCCAGGCACTCGGCAAACAGGGGATTTTCTGTAGTGATATATATAATATGTATATATGTATGTATGTATGTATGTATGTATGTATGTATGTATGTATGTATGTATAAAGCAACAGCTAGCATGACGGTAACGAAAAGAGGGTAACAAAAAGGTGGTTGGCACTTTGATATCACTACTAGCCAGCGCTAATTTGTTTGTCGTAATTAACCATATACGAAAGACGATCGAGAAGAATCTTCGGTGAGGGATGGACAAAGCTTCCAACCATGCATAATATGTAATGGAGAGAACGACTCACTTGGCACGAATTATTCACCTTCTATACGCTTCTTTCATATACCTCCACACTAAAAGATAGAGGTAAATGGGAATAACCGAACCACGTATACAAAATGCCACTACCATGCAGCGAACGAGACTTACCGGTACAATGCCCACTCAGCGTTATCCAATGAAATATGGTCAGTTTATAAGTCGCCTCTTCGTCGCATGCTGTTACGTATATATTCACTCGGAAAAATATGTTAGTTTTGGTTAAGAGAGAATTTTCCGGACATATAGCTAGAAACGTCTTTTTGAAATTGATGTAATAATAGATTACGGAGAGAATACAACATCTTGATTCATCTTACTTTTTTCAGGATTCGGTAAAAAAAATTATATGATGTTGTTATTTTCAAATTAAGTTATATATTCTATCTTTATTTTTTTACCATGTTTTTCAAAACGTTAAACATTGTGTCGTGCGAAAATTATAAAAGTTGCTTCAAAATATTAAATAGACCTATTTTTAAATTTATAATAATTAATAACTGACTTAAGTATAGAAGTTGTTTTAAAATGTTGAATTGATCGAAGTTACAAAATGGTTTTGTATTAACTTTATCTTAAAAGAGAACACCACCAAAATATGACCATTTATAACTAAATAACGTTCATGATGTATTAATTATGTGGTATTTGAATTAGGGATTCGTTAGCTAGCTAGCTAGCTAGCTAGGCGCTTACGTAACAGGATATATGGTCGTTGAAGCAGGCAGTAGGATCCTTAGCCTAGCTAGGCCGTCGGTTTGGAGAAGTGTGGGCGGCAGGAGCTACCCGCTTTTGTACTTCACTTGGATATATATGGATCATCATGAAATCAGGTCGGCTCTTTGCCGTACTCAGTTTCTGTACTGTAGTCGGTGTTTCACCGTGTTCTTCCACCTTCTGAAACCAAAATCCACCCAACTTTTCCTCCAGTAATCTCTACATGCATACACAGGTACAATCATCTTTCATCTACAAATATCCATCATCTTTATTTAATTTTTAGTTTTAGTTTTCTCTTGGCTTCGTTATGGAGGCGGGAGAGCCAAGTCACACTTTTGACGGAGGAAAAAAACCCGCTGAAGAAGAAAAAGCTCTTGCGACTTGTTGCCGCGTGAAGAAGTGGTTGTGCATCTTAAGCGAACCGAACAATCAACTCAAGTGAAATATGCTCATGAAAGTTGGTGAGGAAAGTATAGGCCAGTGCCCTTGGAAGGCCTACTCTGTCTAGAGTTTGGTCTAGAGTTTATTTGGATGTCTCTTATAGGTGGATACCAATCTTTTTATGGCTCATTTTAAGTCAAGTCAGGATCAGTTTTGGGTTCGGGCCAAGCAGCCTTGGTTATTTGGGAGTGACAATTTGATTTTGGAATGGTTCCCTCTGATGAAAAGCTCAAGCCGTTGTCAGCTTACACTTTCTCACATATCATGATAATTATCTGTATTTATGGAATTCCAATGATCCACGGATCAGTGGATAATGTGAGATTCGCAGCAGAGAAAACAGGACACGTTTCAGCAGCAAATCCAATAGAACAAGAGTCAATAAACAAATCTTCTGCTTTTGTCTTACTAAGAGTTAGATTTAATGTTTGGCAACCTATCAAGATACAGTTACTACTCTCACTCCTGACAATATTCGTCTGAAGGTTTACCATTCAATGACGAGATTTTAGTTTAGGATTTGTCGAAAAAAAATTTAACATAAAATTTTAATAATAATTATAAAATTAACAAGGTGATTAGGTATATATGGACTAAGTAACATGATAACACACACTTTAGTTCTTAGATTAAATAGAAACGACCCACTAAATACAATATAAAAAGTTCTATTGAAAATATATGCATAAAAAAGTATCAAAGACTTATAATGCTATTTTCAACCGTTTTCGAAGGGATAATGCTATTTTTTGACTAATTTATTCAACCTCTTTCGAAGGGACATGAGTATTTTAATTATATCATCTTTATTAACTTGAAAAAATATCTCGCTCAATGAAAATGACTAGACAATCATGTAAAACACTATCTTCCATCTTATTACATAATTTTGTTTTCAATAAAACCATTACGAAAATATCCTTTCAATACTTGTCGTTGCCACGAGATAGAAGCAATATCAATTTTAAAAGCTCGTAAACCATATCATACACTTTGTGTCTTTTTTTTTCAACAAGCTTAATTGAGAGATCAACAATATTTTTAAACATTTAAAACTTTATGTCATCAATATAATTATACAACTATAATATAATTCAAATTTGAGCAAATTATTATTTGAGAACTACTTTGGTAGAACTCAGCTAATCTGCTTGTTTTTAATTTTTAACTTTTTTAACATATTTTAAATTTTGTATATATTTTAATTTTTAACATATAAAATATATATTATATCTCTTTATGCATGGACCGGGGTATGTCGAGAGTCTCTAGATCGGCCGTCCATGCCAGCATTATGAGAGGATAGGCGGAATTTGCACCTTTTGTGGATATATGTTTCATAATGCTCAAGCTTGTCCAATTAGACAGAAAATCTTCCTACAAATGTCATCTGAAAACGAACAGCAGCTGAAATTTTTTTGGCAAATTGGTCACTCAGATTAGCTATCTTCCTCCACAAGCTTTTGTTGATGCAGAAGAGCAAGCCAAAGATGCCCTGATTTCTCGTTTTAAGACTCGCTTTGCTACTGCGTCGGCTCGATCATCCACAATAGAGCAGCAGTTGCAGCATGAACAAAGGAAGACCACTGAAGAACAGCAAATTCAATAGATGGAGAAAGATCAGCTTGAGCCGACAAGGCATTCAATGCAGGTAAGGAATCTTCCTATCACTAACCGGTTAGCACAAGTCTTCAGCCTGTTCAACAGCTCGTTGCAAGTCAACCTGTTCAGACTATTGTGGTTGACATAACTCCAGTTCAGTTGACCCCTGCAGGTTTTGGAGCTACTCAGCTTCCAAACTAATTCAAGTCAGCGACAAATACTGCTACTTTTGGTACAGTAGCAGTATTTGTTTTTTTTTAATGACGGATTAATTAGACTTAATAAATTCGTCTCATCGTTTACAGGTAGATAAACACAGCCTTTGATGAATCCTAAAAGAACTTTGTCGCCAGAATCTGGTAGTAGGAGATTCCAAGGACCACCTGCAGTACTACAACAATTTCCATCTAGCCAAAATACCCTTGAAGCTCATATAACAAAGGAGGGCAATTTGCGTACACCAAATGGCTGAAAACTCCAAGCTTTTGAATAAAGTTGCATCATGCTGATATTATCACCATTTCTTGTTGCAAATAATCTTGGTGCCAACTAAAGTATTTGGTCACATACAAAATATTTGAATATTGAATAAATCCCAAAACCCTAAAATGATAAGGTATTAAAATCTATTTAAATTATATAATAAAAGTAATTATGCCCTTACCATTTTTGAGCAAAATCCATATTTTTGAGCCTTAAACAATAAACTGTGTGGATTGGCAAATTTACAAATAAACCCTTTTCTTTTTTCTATTTTAAGTTTCCCTAAAACCTAAATTTCTCTGCTGCCATTATTCATGGGCCACCAGATGTTCGACTCGTGCCCGACCCGGTCGAACACCCGACATCCCAACCCTACTGTACCACGCCGTGCCGCGCCCGACCACGCCACACCATCCAGTGCCCCGCGGTGCACCGCATCGTGTCGACTTGGCACTCCACGCACATGTTGACGTGAAATTCATGGTTTTACACGGCAGCTTATAAGATTTGCTTTACTTCAATGCAGGTCCTATTAATTCAGGTTCAGGGCGTGTTATCTAGTTTGATCCTGCAACTAACATGAATAAACGAAAAATATTAGATCAATGGGCCAATCGGCAAAGGGGCCGATATAGTATGGTTCACCCAAGCCGATGCCAGTGGAATTTCGGATCGATTGACTATAACCGATAAACTTATATATCAAAGTAATAAACCATCGTTTGGCAGAAATTAGATATAATATAAATTTGTAAATAATATTATTATAATTAATCTTGATAGATCGGACCCAACCATGACAATATAAGATTGGAAGTAATAAAATAGAGCCTTAAGCAAATATATATTTATCTTTAGATATAGGGTGATGACTTGGAAAAAGAACTTATTATGCTCTATATAAAACAAATAAATTGATATCAATTATTAACAGGTAAAGTATAAATTACCAGTAATCTATGATTATTTATTACAATCTATATAGATCGTACCTAACCGAGATAGTATTAGATTATATGTAATAATCACAGTAACTAGCCGATTATACTAAATTTTATAAATTTAACCGACACAGTAAGCTATAATATGAGAAGCAGATACCTTGTCGCCTGAAACTCCAATAAAACCATGAATAGTCTAATCAACAAATTATCACCTAGAAGATTGGACCTAACCAAGAAAGTTCGAGGCTAATAATAGGTTGAATAGATTTAAACTAGTCAATTAGTAATTAGTACTTTTCAAGGTAATTGATATATTGAATCTAACTAAAAGAACAAAAGCAATCAAAGAAAGATCCGATACATCGGATAGGCAACGCGAGCAAAAGCTAAATTAGTATATCGGACTTAACCGAGAAAGTACCAATTTTGCTGATACAAGCGAAGTTGACAAGACTTACTTTCTCACCGAAGATTGAACTTAACCGATGCAGCCCAAACTCAAAAACAAGAACTCATCGAAAACCTAGAAAACTAGTGTGATGATGCGCCGAAAGTTGTTTATTAAACTGTTGTTAATTTACAAATGGCCACGGGTGCACAATTTATACACTAAGGCTGGTATAAGTCCGACTCAGACACGACTCCTATTGGTTACTTTACAAGAAAAGGAAACTAACCAAGTCGGATCAGAACAGGACTCTCGTCAAACTTACAACTCTTATCTAATCCTATCTAAATAGAAACTAAAGCAAACCTTTCCTATTATAGAAGTCTATACAAAACCAGTTTCAACTCTTCTAATCCAACCAATGCAAGGTTATCTTTGGCAACCAAAATCACGTTGTTAATCCCTCATTTTACTCATCCTTTGATTAATGGCCTCTGCCAACTTTACCATTAACAACGCCCCCGTGAGAATCTCGGCCACGTTTGCCACAGCGCCCATCCCACCATGCCAGCCATGTCAGCTGCCATCCCCTTCGCGTCATCGGTGCATTGAAGGTCGGAGCCTAGCTGACCGTCATCCCATCGTCGTTGTTCTCTTGTCGGCCAGAATCCGGCCGACGTAGGGATTGTGCCCTGGCCACCCATACTGCCATGCACGCAAGCGCGTCGGCACCGTCGCCTCCATTGCGCACATCACCATCCCCACGTCCATCCTCATCACCCCTACGGTGTAAACCAGGAGACTCCACCCTATGCCGTGTCACCACACCTAGCCACGACGTAGCACATCGCCATCACCGTGACCCCACGCCACATGAACGTCTCGTCGTCGCGCCGCACCCAGTGGATAAGTGGCGCCCCCTCTCGCCGCATAGCTTCGAGCCCTACACCCCTAGCACCGCGCGCATTACTTCGGTGGATCCTGAATCCCCAAGAGAGAGGAGAGGAGGCCTAGCCATGTTGGCCTCACAATCCTGCCACGCCCATGCGCCATTAGTGCGCTAGCTCACCACTCCCCCTTCTATTTAAAGCCGCCCGGGCTTCGCCTTATCCACACCCAACATCTCCTTAAATCCCCTCCACCAAACTCCCCTTTCAAAAGAAAAACACGTTTGGGACGCTGCCTCACCCCGATTGTCAAACACCTGGGGTGTGGGTGTGTCGCCGCCTCGAGCACCTCGGTCGGAGCGGCTTGGAGAGGGTGGGGCCGAGGGTGGGGCCGGGGCCGTGCAACTATCGCTACCGAGGAGTGGGGCTAGGATCTGCTGGACGCTAGGGACTGCACGTCGAACACCTACGCACGCTGACGTCGTGCCTAGCCTTCTTTCATCATCGTCGCGTCGCGAACCGTCGCATCACGTCGTCTCGTCACCCCATGGTAAGCCCTCACGCCCGAAGAAAGATCTAGAGACGTAGTATCCGACGACTCCATCAATTTTAGGTTCACGCCGCCGTGGCCGTGCTGGCTAGGGCCAAGCCGCCATTGTGCCGCCATCGAGTGCCCCATGGGTAGATTCACTAGTGGGTCTATGGAACCCCCTAGCTACAAAATTAAGAACCTTAGTACCTCTAGTCAGGGGCGAAGCCATGATTTTTATATGGGGTGTACCGAACCAAAAATTTCATATGCAAACCGGTAAAAACTATTTAGCAATTCGGTGAAGTTTCATAAAAATTGTCCAATAATTTGATACACAAGTACTAAAGGACATACTAAGTATTAAATTATAATACAAATAGTTAACATCATCAATCATTTTCGCTGTACCTGTGATGCAGCAATCCATTGAATCATGCTCTTTATTTCAGGGTTTCCACCAAAAGTCCCCCAACCCCAGTTTCCAGTTGAAACTCAAATGACACTTGGATAGTTATCCTTTGTATTTAAATCCTTAACCATGTAAAGTCAAGACATAACTAGAACAGACTGGTGAAGTACTTCTGATGCCATAATATGCATTAAGTCTAGTCTGAACATAATATTGAGCCTATTATGTCAAGTCTTATTTAAGATCATATAATCAGTGCTTGAAAATATATGTACTTAAAAAGTGAATTTTGTTGACAGCAAACTCCCGAGGTATCATTACTCAAGTACCTGGACAAGCTTTGCATAGAGTCGATGATTTGATTGATCCGAAAACCACAAAGCCTTGTTCACTTCCCTGTGTACATATGTACCATAAATAAAAATAGTAGAAGAATGCTAAAAATATATTATTTCTCTTAAAACTAACATAAGCTACATCAATTAAACTAAGTCTACCAAAAATCAAACAACAACTGCATACAATTTGTTAGGGTTAGGGATTTGACCATTTTGAAGAAAACTAAAGGAAATACTAGGGAGCCGCCGCGCCAGGGAATGGGGAGGAGCCGGGCCGGGAGGAGCCGCGTCGGCCGAGGGTCATAGGGGACGGCGCCACACCGGGGCCGGGCTAGGGAGGAGTCGTCGCGCCGCCGGCTGGAGGAGCCGCGCCTGTAACATCCCGAAAATCGAAGAAACTAAAATCGGAACGTAAAAATCGGAACTTTCAAAAACCTTCGCTTGTTGCTTCTTTCTCGGGTTTGTTGCTTCTTATTTGCCAGCTCAATTGCATAAATTTTGTCGTGATCAATTCCCCTTTCGGTGTTTTTGGATGATTTGGAGTTGTCGAATGAAAAATGCGAAACTCCGTATTAGGGATTTTTAAAAAAGAAATCGGAGAAGCGCGGATTTATGAAAACGTGATTTGGGAGATATAAAATAGTAATTGTGGTTGGGAGAAGATAAATTAGCACACAAAATAAATAATAAAATATTCGAAGTCGTACTCGGAATCCAGGAAAATTTTGAAAATAAAGGGGTGAATATTGAAATTAAAAAAGAGGGATTTTAAATAAATAAATATGAAAAATAATGTGGGAAAATAAAAGTGGAGAAAAGTTGAATATATTATATTAAAAATTATTTTTGAATTATAGGAATTTATTTTGGAATTTTTAGAAGAAAGGAAAATAGAAATGGGAAATTAAAATTGAAAATCGGGAAAAATAGAAAAGTGCCTTTCATATCGCGCAGGTGTTCGACGCCGTACGCGCCGTCTGCCGCCGCCAGCGCACGCTCGCCACGCGCGCCGCGCCGCGCGCCCGCGCCGCCTCGCCGCATCCGCGCAGCGCGCGCGTCGCCTACCGCGCGCGCCACGCGCGCGCACTGCGCGCATGCGCCCGCGTGCCGCGCGCGCGCGCCTGCCGCACCAGCCCGCGCCCGTGCCGCGCCCTCGCCGCCACGCGCCGTCCGCGCGCCGGACCCCACGCCGTGCGCGCGCGCGCCGGACCCGCCCGCGCCGCGCGCCGCTCGCTTGCCGCGTCGCGCCCGCCGTGCCGGCCGTCCGCGCTTCGCCGCGTGTCGCCACCGCCCGCGCCATGCCGGTCCCTCCCATCTCCACCCGCGCCCGCGCCGTGCCCTCCAGCCACGCCTATAAAAGGCGGCGCCCCGCCCCTGGACGCCGCCGCCGCTCTCTCCCCGTTCCGAGCGCCAACTCCTTCGTCGCCGTGCCAAAGCCCCCGTGCCTCACCACACCTCCCGGAGCCCGCCGTCGCCGGTAAGCCCCGCCGCTGCTCTCCTTTCCCCATGCGCTCGCGCCGCCGCCGCCTCTGTTTTGGGACCCGGTCGAACAGATGGCGGGCGATGAACGATGCGCGAGGACAAGAAAAAAAAAAAAAAAAAAAGAAAAAATAGGGAAAAATTGGGAAAAATATTAGAAAATTTGGAAAAACATTTTTGGAAGATTTGGGTAAAATTTTGGGCAAAAATAAATTATTTTCTTGCATGATTTCTCGGTGAAAAATTTGGAAATCAAATCCGAACTTTTCGAAATTCCGTTTTGCGTCGTTTTTGAATCCAATTTCGCTTAGACCTTTCTCGCCGTTTTAATATGTTTCAATTTTGAGCTCGGACCTTCAAAACCTCTAGCCCCAATCCCTCAGTGGATATTTTCAAATCCGTTTTCTCGAGCAGGACCGCGATCGTCGTTTTACGAAAACCCTAAGTCGTCGACCCGATGGCGAAACTTGGAGTTTTCTAGGGCGATCGTAGTACAAATTTAAGTAGGAATTTGGGCTTAGTGCTTGGAATCGTTTCGAGACTTTTTGAATCTTTTCGACCTTTTGGTGTTATGGGATTCTAATCGAGAATCAATTGATTTTTCGCACGTACGGGTAGCACTGAAGAGACCGGCATCGACCCCGTTGAAGACACCACCCCTCAAGCGTGCGAGCAAGGCAAGTCATCACACTCTTTGAACATATTGATCCTACTTTGTGAAATGATGTTGATTTCAAATTACAAATTGCATCCTATACACAAATGACTACCTATGCTTGATATACCCGCATTGATGTTGATCACCATTAGAATTATTCTTTGTAACCTTCGATGTGATATGACCGGAGGCTAATTTCGGTAAAAATGCTTAGCCTTGCTTATACTAGATCCCTGCATACTCATGATTTTACAAAGAAGCTTTGTGCTCGGGCAACTACCTTAGGGAAGGTAGTTGAAATACGGCCTGTGGAGACATGAGCGCCACATGGCCATGAGAATGATGAACTAAGTTTGATGAAAATTGAAAATGACATACAAATGATTTAGACTGGGGCGGCCGGATGATTTGGGTGGATTCCGGAAAAGGCAAGTGCCGACCCTGGTCAATTAAGGACCGAGCCATGAGATAGCTGGGAAACGAGCAAGTACAACCGTACTTCTCGAATGGGTATAGACCTAGCTGACTAGATAGCCGAGCGGAGGCAGTATCCCTGCATAGATGGTTCTCTATGATGTGGTTTATGTGATGAGAATAAGGCTACGGGCTTTGTTGTGAATGGTGGAATTAAATCGATATTAATTGAATTTAAAGATTGAGGAAGTTTTCCCTTACCCCGGGTGCACCAGAACTCCTCTCACTGCTAGAAAATGACGGCTAGAGTGCATGAGGGCTTAAGTTTATGGAGCGGAGTGCGCCAAAGTGAGGTTATCGAAAGGCTTTGCCGTGACCGTCTCATGTGTTGAGACGAGGCTCATTCGTTGGGCGTCGTGGAGTACGGGTAAAGTGTACATCCACTGCAGTGTGAGTGAATCAATCTATTCGAATAGCCGTGCTCGCGGATACCGAGCATCGTGACAAGACTTTCGCTTGGCTAGACTTTAAACTTAAAACTGCTGGGATGGGTGTGCATGATGATTTCATTATTTGGTGGATCAACTTCTCGAGATGCGAGAAGGGTGGATTCCCGAAAATCATGACGAATCGGAGGCGGGAAGCCATCCTTGGAATCACGATGGATGGTAAACAGAACCGTCGTCGAATTAATAAACTATGGAACTAAAACCTGACTTGGCTAGTTGTTAGGCCTGTGAAAAGATTTGTGAAAATTGGCTTTATGCAAAAGAGCTCCAGCCATTCCTTGAATAACCCTATCATATGCATCAGTTCGTGTTGGCTTGCGAGTACGGTTGGTACTCACCCTTGCTATACGCACAAACCTTCAGGTGATGGAAATGAAGAGCCGGAGGATCCTTACGCTTACTACCAGGAGGGTGAAGGAACTGATGGCGTTTACTAGGTCTTAGCTCCGGTCGTTGCCTGTGGCAAATGACATGTCGCTGCCTCTATTCCGCTGCCGTATCTAATTTCTGCTTTTGTGTTGTATTCGGACCATGAGGTCCTGTGTGTTGAACATTGCCTTCGGGCCTATGGTTGTAATAATGTCGCTGTAAGACTATTCGTGCATGTGCACCTGATTATTCAATACTGTATTTCATGGATACCAACTACTCGATCCAGGAAAATGGTACCAAGAACACGAAAGATTCCCGTTCCAAAAACGGGGGTCCACAGAGCTGGTATCAGAGCCATGCGACCGTAGGATAAGACCAAATGGGGCCCTACCCCTGACTAGTTGGCTAAAGGGAAATATCCCTACGTAGGACCATTTCCAAACTATTATTTCTGAAAGTACAAATATACCTTTTCTACATCTATATTTCCTTTTCCTTACCAAATGGTTATAATGATAGCTCTCTCCCTCTAACCCTAAGTTGCCTTCAAAAGCAGATGTCGAACCATGACGGAGCCTGGGAGGTCACCATCCCACAAGACGAGGGATTTGTAGCACGCTTCGAGTCCTTTTGTGGTGTTTAAGATATCCGGAACCACCCACCTACCAAATCAAGAGGCATGGCTCCGAAGGATATCCGGCATGGGAGGCGGCCGTTTCCATGGAAACCCGCATGGGAAGTGAAACACCTTTCGCTTTCACACCCGCTATCACGGGATTTAACAGAGCGACCATCCAAGATGTGGCCCGCGAAGCATTTCTTCGCCTTAATGCGATACATCGTGCTGAACTTACAGTGACAGAGTTCGTGTACCATCCCTATCGCGAGGAAGGCAACCCAGTTTGCACCGTGGAAGCCACCCCTGCTGCTACAACCCTATGGTCACAAGTCTATCACGTGGCGGAGACGGGGAGATGGCGCTACGAAGAGGCCTTGCTTGAGATCACGACCGAGCAGCAACGCCTCAATGATCTGGTCGAGAGCCACCAGGGCTGTGGGGATTAGATTAGCATGCTGCAGACTCAGCTGCAAGCCAACGGTGCCCAATATGAGCAACTCTCGGACCGCTACATGGCCCGTGGGGAAGCCCTGGTAGAGCTGGAGGAGCAGCTCAGGAAGAGCAAGCAGCAAGTCGACCAGC
The DNA here is from genome assembly GCA_019925245.2 of Oryza australiensis. Lineage (NCBI taxonomy): Eukaryota > Viridiplantae > Streptophyta > Magnoliopsida > Poales > Poaceae > Oryza > Oryza australiensis. The sequence continues at coordinate 542,832 of JAIFGZ020000096.1, forward strand.
TGGAGGAGCAGCTGCGCTCCCGCCCTGTCCATGCTGCAGGTACTTCCACCGGGATCGTACCAACACCTCCTGCTCCTGTGCCCGACCACTATTACCTTATAACTCCAGCATGCTTGGATACCTTTCAAGCCATGATGGAGCAAGCTTTTATGTTGAGCACAGAGCCGGCGCCGTACCTGATAGACCCCACTGCTGCCACGTCCATGGGACCCACCTCGAGCTCCGTAGCAGTACCATCCGAGCCTGGATCGGGAGTGGAGAACCCCATCCAGATCCACACCGACTCGGAGTCTGAGGCGGAACCTATGGAGGTCAAATGGGAGTCCAGCGACACCGATTCAATGGAGGAGGAAGCTCCCACTCGTCGCGACTCACACCGGAGGTCCCTCACCCGCCGGACCGCTCGCAAGAGTACACGGCCACCGAGTAGGAAGATTCGGCATGACTCCGAGGCCACCACCTCCGAGCCATGGGGACTCCGATTTGCTTCAGCAGAGGATCATCCCCTTCCTGCACCTAGCTCCTGCGGATGGTTGGACGATTAGGCGGGAGGACCACCCCAGCTTGATCTCGCTCTGGACGGTTCGGCAGCAAGGACCACACTCTATCCCCCTAAATAGTTGATGCGGTAAGACGATGTAGTTGTTGTTATCATGGCATGAGGGACTGTGCATGTACGGTCCGTGTACCCTTTGATGTAATATGATGGACCTAAGTATCGCTTTGTGGTATCCTAATTAATGAGCTTATTATTTTACCATGCTTGTTGGTTGAAGATCATTTAAAAACAACTTGAAGAAAAATCCCTAGGAACCATGACCTTAACAGTCCGATCTTTTAATTCATCTATCTTCTTAGATGGCGCATCGCCGCACCACCAACGAGAACCCACCGGAGCCTAACCCCTCCACTCTGGCGGAGGTTATGGCCTTACAAACCCAGTGCTCCAAGCAATTGCTAACAACCGGGAAGTCGAGGAGGATCAAGTTTAGGCGAGTTCATGCGAGCTAAGCCACCAACCTTCTCCGCGGCGAAGAACCCATGGATGCGAGGATTGGTTGAGGGTGATCGAGAAAAAGCTAACTCTCGTCCGAGTTCGAGAAGCGAGATAGAGTTATCTTCGCCACTAGCCGGCTAGAGGGTCCCGCAAGTGATGGTGGGACACCTACAAGGAAACGTGAGTGAAGATGGGAGAACCGACATGGAAAGAATTCACGGCTGCGTTAGTGAAAATTTCGTACCAGCTGCGTTATGAGGATGAAGAAAAATGAGTTCCGTAGCTGCGCCAAGGAAACACCTCGGTACAAGAGTACTGAACAAGTTTACCCGCTTGCCCGCTACGCCACAAGCGACCGCGGACGAAGAAGAGAAGATGGATAAATTTATCGAGGGACTAAACGATGAGCTTGAGAGGACCGATGATCGGACAAGACCACACCGGTTTCCAAAGCCTCATCAACAAGGTCGTACGGCTTGAACACGACCAAAAGATGGTAGAAAATAACCGCAAAAGGAGGCTCGCTATGGCCCGCCCATTTCGGGGAGCGCCACAACGTCCCAAGGGAGCCACCCCGTCGGATGGAAGCCAAACGTTCGGCGGCCGGTCGTTCCCCGCTCCCGACCATGTCGGCAGCCGGCTACACCTCGGTTTCGTACACCGATGCCAACCCTAGCCGCCCGGGAAGAAGGAATGTGAGCTGCTTCAATTGTGGAGAATTCGGGCACTACTCCAACAGCTGCCCCAAACCACGCAACACTCCTGTGCGCACCGGCGCCAATGCAACGGTCGTCCGAGGAACCCCCGCCCCTGCTGCAAGACGCGGTTTGTTCGGACCCCGCTACCCAACGAGGCGCCACGGGTTTCGACGTGGCCAGTGAATCATGTGCGGAGTGAAGAAGCTCGGGAGGACCGGAGCGTATTGATGGGTATGTTCTCTATCAACTCTACCCCGGTTAAAGTCTTATTTGATTCGGAGCCTCGCATTCATTCATATCTTCCCAAGTAAGCAAACAACACCACCTACACCAAGTAGCACTTAAGAGACCTATGTTGGTACACTAACCGGGAAACATAACCGTACCCCATGCTTGCATCAACGTGCCCATACGGATTAGGGACGTGGTGTTCCTTTCAAACCTTATGGTGCTATCACCCCAAACCATTGATGTCATACTCGGGATGGATTGGTTGACCAAGAATAATGGAATCATAGCTGGTCGAAGGGAAGTCACGGTATCCACCCCATGGGGATCACCAATGAGCATAACTATGGACCAAAACCCGAAGCTATGCGAGCAAGCTGCGGGAGTATTCACCATGCTACCTCTAGGCGGGATGCCAGTAGTACAAGAATACCCGGACGTATTTCTCGAGGAATTGCCGGAATGCCCCGGATCGCGACATAGAGTTTATCATCGACCTAATGCCCGGTACGCCCCCATATCCAAGAGACCTTATCGAATGCCGGCCAACGAGTTAGAAGAACTCAAGAAGCAAATCCGAGAACTACAAGAGAAAGGATTTGTACGCCCGATTCTTTCTCCGGGAGCCCAGTACTCTTCGTCAAGAAGAAGGATGGGAGTATGAGGATGTGCGTGGACTACCGATCGTTGAATGAAGTGACTATCAAAAACAAGTACCCACTACCCCGAATCGATGACCTATTCGATCAACTTAAGGGCGCGCAAGTGTTCTCAAAGATTGATCTTCGGTCGGGATATCATCAGTTGAAGATTAGAGCTGGAGATATTCCTAAAACGGCGTTCTCTACACGTTACGGCTTATACGAGTTCACGTAATGTCCTTTGGATTGACCAATGCCCCGGCATATTTTATGAATCGATGAACAAGGTATTCATGGAATACCTGGATAAATTCGTAGTGGTATTTATCGACGATATACTTATCTACTCCAAGAACGATGAGGAACATGCGGAGCATCTACGATTTGTCTTGGAAAAGCTACGAGAGCATCGTGTATGCAAAATTTAGCAAATGCGAGTTCGGCTCAAGGAAGTCGCTTTTCTTGGCCACGTGGTTTCAAGGAGGAGTAGCGATGAGACCCCGCCAAGGTCGAAGGCGTCACGAAATGGAAGGCACCCAAGTCGGTGACGGAAGTTCGGAGTTTCTTGGGCTTGGCCGGTATTACCGAAGGTTCATCGAAGGGTTTTCCACCGTAGCCCGACCTATGACTCAGCTTCGAAGAAGGAAAAGAAGTTTGAATGGAACAACAAGTGTCGGGAAGCCTTCGACCAACTAAAAGAAAAGTTAACCACCGCCCCAATCTTAACTTTCGACAACGGAAGGATTTCGTGATGTCTTGTGATGCGTCTCGGCAAGGACTAGGAGGCGTGTTAATGCAGGATGGGAAGGTCGTGGCATATGCCTCGCGACGATTACGACCCCACGAGGAGAATTATCCCACACACGACTGGAATTAGCCGCGATTGTTCACGCATTGAAGATCGGAGACACTACGATCGGGAACCGCTGTGATGTGTATACGATCACAAGAGCTTGAAATACTTCTTTACTCGGCCCGATCTCAACCTACGAGAGACGATGGTTGGAGTTGATCAAAGATTACGATCTAGGAATCCATTACCATCCCGACAAGGCAAATGTAGTGGCCGATGCGCTAAGCCGCAAAGCCCAATGGAACCATATGGGATTGGAAGGTATGGCCAGTGAGCTCCAAGAAGAAATGCCTCGACTTAATCTGCACCTGATTCCTCACGGAGAAGTAAACTCACTGGAAATCCAACCCTTCGAGGACTCAAATAGAAGAAGCCCAAAAGGGGAATGAGGAGACCCGGAAAATCAAAAGAACGCATGGCATTGGACGTGCTAAGGAATTTTCGGTAGACGACAAGGGAATCTGTGGTACAAGAAAAGAATCTGCGTGCCTGAACAAGGTGGTTTGAGAGGGTTGATCCTAAAAGAAGCACACGAATCGGCATATTCGTTACATCCAGGAAGCACGAAAATGTACCGGGATTTGAAGGGAGAATCTTGGTGGCCCAATATGAAGAGAGATGTGGCCGAATACGTAGCCGTGTGCGATGTATGCCAAAGGGTGAAAGCGAGCATCAACGACCGACAGGTTACTGCAGCCGCTCAAGATTCCCGAATGGAAATGGGACGAGATAGGCATGGATTTCATAGTGGGACTACCCAAAGCTGCATGGTTACGATTCCATCGGGTAATAGTAGATCGGCTCACCAAGACCGCCGATTTATTCCGTAAAGACTAACTACAACGGTGCCAAGCTAGCAGAACTATACATGAGTAGGATTGTATGTCTCCATGGTGTACCAAAAAGGATTATATCGGATCGTGGTACCCAATTCACGTCTCATTTCGGAGCAAAGTTCACGAGGCACTAGGAAGTCACCTTGCCTTCGGCATGCTTACCACCCCAGCGAGAGCGGACCGGAAAGGACCAATCAAGTACTAGAAGATATGCGAGAGCACGTGCGTTGGATTTCACCAAGGATTGGGAGAAATGTTTACCGTATCTTGAGTTCTCCTACAACAATAGCTATCAAGCCAGTCTGAAGATGTCACCAAACGAAGCTCTATTTGGTCGCCGATGCCGAACCCCATTAATGTGGTCGAAACCGATGAACGAACCGTATTCGGGCCTGACATAATCAAAGAGGCCGAGGAAAAGGTTTGCCGATCCGGGACCGATTACAAGCTGCTCAATCACGACAAAAGAGCTACGCGGATACCCGACGAAGAGAATTAGAATTTAAAGAAGGTGACTACGTGTATTTAAAGGTCTCACCACTACGGGGAACTCAGAGGTTCAAGGTCAAAGGAAAACTCGCACCAAGATACATGGGCCCATTCTTGATAAATGCTAGGAGAGGTGAAGTGGCCTACCAGCTGGAGCTGCCCGAGAACCTCTCTGATGTCCACCCAATATTCCACGTGTCGCAGTTGAAGAAATGTCTGCGGGTGCCAGAAGAGCAAGCTCCTTTGGAAACCATCCATGTCCACGTGATCTTACCTACCCGAGCATCCAATCAAGATCTGGACGAGGCGAAAAGAAGACACGAGACCAAGTCATGGCACATGTACAAAGTACAATGGAGCAATCACACGGAAGAAGAGGCTACGGGAGAGCGAGGAGTTCTGAAGACGGAATACCCACACCTACTCAAGAATGGTAAGAAATCTCGGGGACGAGATTTATTGTTAGGGGTTAGGTTTGTAACATCCCGAAAATCGAAGCTGAAATCGGAACGTAAAAATCGGAACTTTCAAAAACCTTCGCTTGTTGCTTCTTTCTTGGGTTTGTTGCTTCTTATTTGCCAACTCAGTTGCATAAATTTAGTCGTGATCAATTCCCTTTCGGTGTTTTTGGATGATTTGGAGTTGTCGGAATTAAAAATGCGAAAGTCCGTATTAGGGATTTTTAAAAAAGAAATCGGAGAAGCGCGGATTTATGAAAACACGATTTGGGAGATATAAAATAGTAATTATGGTTGGGAGAAGATAAATTAGCACACAAAATAAATAATAAAATATTCGAAAGTCGTACTCGAAATCAGGAAAATTTTGGAAAATAAAGGGGTGAATATTGAAATTAAAAAAGAGGGATTTTAAATAAATAAATATGAAAAATAATGTGGGAAAATAAAAGTGGAGAAAAGTTGAAAATATTATATTAAAAATTATTTTTGAATTATAGGAAATTATTTTGGAATTTTTAGAAGAAAGGAAAATAGAAATGGGAAATTAAAATTGAAAATCGGAAAAATAGAAAAGTGCACTGTTCATATCGCGCCAGGTGTTCGAGCCGTACGCCGCCGGCCCGCCCGCGCATGCTCGCCACGCGCCGCGCGCGCGCCGCGCCCGACCCCGCCCTCGCACCGCGCGCACGCGCGTCGGCCCTACCCACGCGCGCCACGCGCCGCTGCTGCGCGCCGCGCCGCGTGCGCTCGCCGCGCGGACCCCGCGCGCCGCCGCGCCCGCCGCCGCGCGCGCGCGCACGCTGCCGTACGGCCCCGCCCGCGCCCTCGCCGCCACGCTCCGGTGCGCGCCGGACCCCACGCCGCGCCGGACCCCGCCGCCCGCGCCTCGCCGCCGCCGCGCCGCGCGCCGCCGTGCGGCCCGTCCCGCGCTTTGTCGCATGTCACCACCGCCGCGCCACGCCGGTCCCTCCCATATCCACCCGCGCCCACGCCGCGCCCTCCGGCCGCGCCTATAAAAGGCCGGCGCCCCGCCGTTTGCCGCACCACCGCCGCTCTCTCTCCCCGTTCCCGAGCGCTAATGCCGTCGCCGCCGTGCGCAAAGCCCCCGTGCCTCACCACACCTCCCGGAGCCCGCCGTCGCCAGTAAGCCCGCCGCTGCTCTCCTTTCCCCATGCGCTCGCGCCGCGGCTCTCTGTTTGCGGGACCCCGGTCGAGCAGATGGCGGGCGATGACAGATCTTGCGTGACAAGAAAAAAAAAGAAAAAAAAAAAAAAGGGAAAAATTGGGAAAAATATTAGAAAATTTGGAAAAACATTTTTGGAAGATTTGGGTAAAATTTTGGGCAAAAATAAATTATTTTCTTGCATGATTTCTCGGTGAAAAATTTGGAAATCAAATCCGAACTTTTCGAAATTCCGTTTTCCGTCGTTTTTGAATCCGAATTTCGCTTAGACCTTTCTCGCCGTTTTAATATGTTTCAATTTTTAGCTCGGACCTTCAAAACCTCTAGCCCCAATCCCTCCGCGGATATTTTCAAATCCGTTTTCTCGAGAGCAGACCACGATCGTCGTTTTACGAAAACCCTAAGTCGTCGACCCGATGGCGAAACTTGGAGTTTTCGGGCGATCGTAGTACAAATTTAAGTAGGAATTTGGGCTTTAGCTCTTGGAATCGTTTCTGAGACTTTTTCGAATCTTTTCGACCTTTTGGTGTTAGCTGGGATTCTAATCAGAATCAATTGATTTTTCGCACGTACGGGTAGCACCTGAAGAGACCGGCATCGACCCCGTTGAAGACACCACCCCTCAAGCGTGCGAGCAAGGCAAGTCATCACACTCTTTGAACATATTGATCCTACTTTGTGAAATGATGTTGATTTCAAATTACAAATTGCATCCTATACACAAATGACTACCTATGCTTGATATACCACGCATTGATGTTGATCACCATTAGAATTATTCTTTATAACCTTCGATGTGATATGACCGGAGGCTAACCGGTAAAAATGCTTAGCCTTGCTTATACTAGATCCTGCATACTCATGATTTTACAAAGAAGCTTTGTGCTCGGGCAACTACCTTAGGGAAGGTAGTTGAAATACGGCTGTGGAGACATGAGCGCCACATGGCCATGAGAATGATGAACTAAGTTTGATGAAAATTGAAAATGATATACAAATGATTTAGCGGCGGTGGATGATTTGGGTGGATTAGGAAAAGGCAAGTGCCGACCACAGTCAATTAAGGACCGAGCCATGAGATAGATGGGAAACGAGCCAGTACAACCGTACTTCTCGAATGGGTATAGACCTAGCTGACTAGATAGCTGAGCGGAGGCAGTATCCTTGCATAGATGGTTCTCTATGATGTGGTTTATGTGATGAGAATAAGGCTACGGGCTTTGCTGTGAATGGTGGAATTAAATCGATATTAATTGAATTTAAAGATTGAGGAAGTTTTCCCTTACCCCGGGTGCACCAGAACTCCTCTCACTGCTAGAAAATGACGGCTAGAGTGCATGAGGGCTTAAGTTTATGGAGCGGGTACTGCCAAAGTGAGGTTATCGAAAGGCTTTGCCGTGACCGTCTCATGTGTTGAGACGCAGGCTCATTCGTTGGGCTGTCGTGGAGTACGGGTAAAGTGTACATCCACTGCGGTGTGAGTGAATCAATCTATTCGAATAGCCGTGCTCGCGGATCGAGCATCGTGACAAGACTTTCGCTTGGCTAGACTTTAAACTTAAAAGCTTTGGGATGGGTGTGCATGATGATTTCATTATTTGGTGGATCAACTTCTTGAGATGCGAGAAGGGTGGATTCCCCGAGAAAATCATGACGAATCGGAGGCGGGAAGCCATCCTTGGAATCACGATGGATGGTAAACGAACCGTCGCCGAATTAATAAACTATGGAACTAAAACCTGACTTGGCTAGTTGTTAGGCCTGTGAAAAGATTTGTGAAAATTGGCTTTATGCAAAAGAGCTCCAGCCATTCCTTGAATAACCCTATCATATGCATCAATTTTGTGTTGGCTTGCAGAGTACGGTTGGTACTCATCCTTGCTATACGCACAAACCTTCAGCTGATGGAAATGAAGAGCCGGATGATCCTTACGCTTACTACCAGGAGGGTGAAGGAACTGATGGCGCTTACTAGGTCTTAGCTCCGGTCGTTGCCTGTGGCAAATGACATGTCGCTGCCTCTATTCCGCTGCCGTATCTAATTTCTGCTTTTGTGTTGTATTCGGACCATGAGGTCCTGTGTGTTGAACATTGCCTTCGGGCCTATGGTTGTAATAATGTCGCTGTAAGACTATTCGTGCATGTGCACCTGATTATTCAGTACTGTATTTCGTGGGTACCAACTACTCGATCCAGGAAAATGGTACCAAGAACACGAAAGATTCCCGTTCCAAAAACGGGGGTCCACACGCGCCGGCTAAGGGTCATAGGGGAGGGCGCCGCGCCGGGGCTGGGGAGGAGTTGCACGGTGCCGGGGCTGGGGAAGAGCCGTTGTGCCGCCGGCATCGGGAGGAGCCACGCCGGCCAAGGGTCGTAGGGAAGGGCGCCTTGCCGGGGCTAGGAAGGACTCGTGCCGCGTCAGGGCTAGGGAGGAGCTGCACCGCACCGGGGAGGGAAGCCACGCCGTGCCGGCTGGGGAGGAGCCGCGCCTCGCCGCCGGGGTTGCAGAGGAGGCCGCCACAATGCCGCGGGGAGAGGAGAAGACAGGACTCGGGCGAGGTGAGGGCAAGGGAGAGGAAAGCAATGGATTTTTTTTTAATTTTTTTTGCTTGTTGGGCAGGGCTATTTTGTTTGCTATTTTGTTTGTTGGGCTGGACCTAGGGTATGCCATACCATACCCGTGCAGCCCACTGGATCCGCCCCTGCCTCTAGTACACCGGTAGAGTGACATTTGGACCTAGAACCACCCCTATCACGCTGTGGCCGAGCTCCCCGAAGCTTTGTGCCATCCCGCCACATTGCACCATGTGCCAACATGTCGCCGCGCCTCGTCGGCGGCGGCAGTGCGCTCCCGGTGGTTCGTCGCCGAGTGTCTCCAGCTCAGGCCGGCTGCTCCTGGCCATGCCACGCTACACCTCCTCATGCGGGGGTGGGGAGGAAGACCTCCCTGACCAAGAGGCTGACAGCCAGGGCCCACCTCTTGTTAATTAGCGCATAGTAATGACCTTCCTAACTAGGGATTAGTATAGACTATGACATCTGGGCCGTTGTGATTAAAACCTAAGAAAAACGAATTAGAAAATATGTGCCAATGACATGCAAAACCCACCGGGGATTAAAGGGGTTGGTTTGACCCTAGTCAACAAAGGGCCGGTTCCACATGTCACTGGCACATTACCTTTTCTATAGAAAAATAAACCTGGGAAATATAATAATTATGGGACCGACTTGTCAGTCTCTGGTAGTGTTAGGTTTGGTCAGCCGATTCAAACCTATTCAAAGTTGTACAATGCCATTTTGGAATTCTCATTGAATTCTAATTGAATTCAAATCAAATCTTTTGCACATAAATTTAGATTTCAAAGGAGCTATTGAGTTGACTGAAGATGAGGGACAACAAGGTTTTGGGCAGGGCAAGTCATCACTATCCTTTGAGCATGCCGAACCTATTAAGAACTTATATTATTTCAAATAAAATTTGCATGCTATAAGAATCACCTACTTGTTATATGCCATACCTTGAATATTGAATATCTTTAATTCCATTGTACCTTATGACATCGTATGTCCCTAGTCATTTTATTACAAATGCTTAGAAAATGCTAATTTAGATTCATGTATCTTCATATTTAACAAATGTTATGTGCTCGGGCAACTATCTTAGCGAAGATAGTTGGTTTATGGCATGTGGAGACAAGAGCGCCATATTGCCACAACAATGGTGAAATGATTAGTGAAACAAAGCAAAGCTAAACAAATGTTTTCGACTGGGGCGGCTGGATAACTTGGGTGGTCTCTGGCTAAGGCTAGTGTCGTCCCCACTCAATTAAGGAACGAGCCATGAAGCTATGCATGAAACGACCCCAGTACGAACCCAATAGACCTAGCAGAGTAAAAAGTCGAGCAAAGGCGGTACCCAAGACATGGTGGTTTCACTTAGCTGTGTGAATAGGCGGGAAGCCTGCAGGTGGATAACCATCGGTGGAAAACAGGGAATAAAACTTGACTTAATTATAACTTTAAGAATTGGTGAGCTTTCCTTCTTGGGAACATCATAACTCCTCTCACTGCTAGAAATAGTGTACGCCTAGAGTGCATGAGGGCTCAAGTTCATGGAGCGGGTACTGCCAAAGTGAGGTTATTGAATAGCTTTGTTGTGACGTGTCTCATTTGTTGGGACTTAGGCTCATCCATTGGGCAAGTCGGAGTGCGGGTTAAAGCATACATCCATTGCAGTGTGAGTATACCAATCTATTTGAATAGCCGTGCTTGTGGTAATTAAGCATCGGGACATGTAATACACTTGGCTAGACTCAGAACTTTTAAATCTGATGGGATAGGATGATGCATGATATTTTGTACTGGTGGATCAACTTCTCGAGAGGCGAGAAGGGGTAGACCCCAAAAAACCATGATAAAACAATGGCAGGAAGCTATTCTTGGGATAACAATGGATGGTGGAGAGAAGTCGCTGAATAATGAACTATGGATTAAAATTTGATCAGTCTATGCTTGGTCTTAGGATTGTGAAAAGAACTACAAAATTGGCTTTATGCAAATACCTACCTAGCATAATTTGTGAAACCCTATATTTATAAAAAAACATTTTATTATTACTCTTTGCTCTACTATCGCTGTTTTTCCAAAATATTTTACTCTTCTTACACTACGCTAACCTTGTTTTTCAAAATGTACTATAAATGGCGGGCTATGGACAAACTGAAGGTTGGCAGGACACATCCCCACACTTGCACGGAGGCTATGACAAGCAGCTATTCAAGATGATGTAGTGCCTGGGATACTTGATTGGACCCGTCTACCAGGGACGCAGGTACGAGTTTGGTGACCATTTCGAGTGGGAGGCCACCATGAAGATCCAGCCACGCACTGCTAGTGAGCAAGAGCACCTCTTCAGGTCTTGCTACCACTGCGACTAGGCAGAGTCTATTGTCCAGGATGCTGCCAAGGAAGCATTTCTTCGCCTTCATGCTCTGCACCGTGAGGAGCTGAAGAAGACTGAGTTTGCATGCCACCCTTGCAGAGGCAAGGACTACTCCTTCTGCACTATGCAGGACACGCAGTGTTGCTATAACCCGATGGTGACCCACCTGTCCAGGTGGGCCGAGGCAGTAGATGAGTGCTACAAGGAGGCATTGCTCGAGCTGGACAAGCAGTAGAGGCGTTTGGGAGACCTCGAGGTTGATGTCATCAACCTCACTCGCTTCCGTCAACAGCTCAAGAAGGACCACTAGTCTTGTGGTATGGAGATCGCCTCACTGGAGGCGCAGCTGCAGGTCCACAGTGAGCAGTTTGGGTAGCTCTTAGAGCAGTATAACTCCCAGAGCGATGAGTGCTCAGTAGCAGATCTGAAAGCTGGAGGAGAGGCTTCGGGCTGCCACAACTACCGCCATAGTCACCACTACCACCGTCTCCACTGCTGCTGAGTCCACTTCTACTGCACCACTCCCACCTCCAGCTCCGATGTGCGATGACCACTTCGACTACTACTACTTCCTCACACCACTGCTTCCAACCTCTTTTCATGCCCTATTGGATGGTGCTGACCAGTTGAACACCAAGGTCATGCCCTACCTGACTAAGACCGACGGAGAGCAGCCTGCAGCCATCAAGGCAGAGCTTGCCCTAGCAGCCACACTGACTCCGCTTCAGCCAGGGAGCAATGAGGAGACTTCCATTCACCTTGACATAGATCTGGAGGATGACACTAACTTGGGATCCAACACCGAGCCAGAGGGGGATCCCTTTGTTCCGGAGTCACCTGAGGAGAGGACACTCTCTTTTTGTCTTACCTTTGAGGGTGGTCCTAGCATCCGTAGGATGGCTCGCAAGAGCACGGGACCCAGGGGCAAGAGGCTTAGGACTGACACAGGGGCTTCCACTTCCGTGCCTGAGCCGCTTAGGTTTGCGTTCGCTAGGGACCTTCCCCTTCCTATCGTAGGTTCAGGAGGTTGGCTGGATGACTAGACATGGGATGGAGATTGACAGGCCAACTTGACTCGCTTTGGTTGGCTTTCTGACGGCGAGACCCCCCCACCCCCTCCCCCGCCCTAGTTAGTTGTTGAGTAGTGAAGAGCTAGTTCGATGGTCATTCTGTGTTGTATCCTATTGAACCGCTTAAATGTGCAGTCAATTGCATCATTATATTTGTAATGCCTAGAGAACTACGTGATGTTTTATGATATGCTCTTATGTTGTGTATCAATTTTATAACCCCCAATTGCTCTAAAAGATTACATTAACAACACCTCTACCATGAAATAAAAGATGGGAATTGGACGCAACTCTAGATAGATAGCCTCTTACCCTTACTACATCATGCAGATGGTTAACACACGTCAGGGACCGGCTGCCACCGCTGCTGATGAGGCCCCACTAGCACCCAACCCAACCACTTTGGCTGAGGTGATGGCTACTCAGACTCAACTACTGCAAGCCATTGTCAACTATCAGGGAAGCCATGTGTGGACCCCCGATTGTGAGTCGGGAATCTTTCGTGTTCATAGTACCATTTCCCTGGATCAAGTAGTTGGTACCCACGAATACAGTACTGGATATTCAAGTGCGCATGCACGAATAGTCTTACAATACCATTATTACATTAATAGGCCCGAAGGCATTGTTCATCCCATAGGACCTTATGGTCCGAATACAACATAAAAACGAGTTTAGATAAGGCGGCGGAAAGAGGCGGCGGCTTGTCAATTGCCACGAGCAACGACCGGAGCTAAGGTCTAATATGCGCCGTCAGTTCCCTCGTCCTCCTGGTGATATGCATATGGATCTTCCGGCTCTTCAACTCCATCAGCTGGAGGTTTGTGCGTATAGCAAGGGTGAGTACCAACCGTACTCAGCAAGCCAACACAAAAATGATGCATATGATAGGGTTATTCAAAGAACATGGCTAGGGTTATTTTTGCGTAAAGCCGTTTTCACAATTCTTTTCACAAGCCTATCGTCTAGCCAAATCAAGTTTTAATTTCATAGTTCATTAACCGGCGACGGTTCTGTCTACCATCCATCGTGATTCCAAGGATGGCTTCCCGCCTCCGGTTCGTCATGATTTTTACGGGAGTCCACCCCTTCTCGCATTCTCGAGAAGTTGATCCACCGGCGAATAAAATCATCATGCAAACCCATCCCAAGCATTTTTAAGTTCAAAGTCTAGCCAAGCGAAAGTCTTGTCACGATGCTCAATATCCACGAGCACGGCTATTCGAATAGATTGATTCATTCACCTGCGGTGGATGTATACTTTACCCGTACTCCGCGACAGCCCAACAAATGAGCCTACACCTCAACACATGAGACGGTCACGGCAAAGCCTTTCGATAACCTTACTTCGGCAGTACCCGCTCCATGAACTTAAGCCCTCATGCACTCTAGCCGTCCTTTTCTAGCGGTGAGAGGAGTTACGCGCGCACCGGGTAAGGGAAGACTTTCCAAATCTTTAAGTTTAATTAACATCGTTTAATCCCACCATTCATAACAAAGGCCGCAGCCTCATCCTCATCCCATAACCACATCATAGAGAACCATCTATGCAAGGATACGCCTCTCTCGGCTATCTAGTCGGCTAGGTCTATACCCATTCGAGAAGTACGGTTATGCGGCTCGTTTCCGCTATCTCATGGCTCGGTCCTTAATTGACCAGGGTCGGCACTTGCCTTTTCCGGAATCCACCCAAATCATCCGGCCGCCCAGTCTAAAACATTTGTATAGTACTTTCAATTTTCATCAAACTTAATTCATCATGGCCATGTGGCGCTCATGTCTCCACATGCCGAATCTCAACTACCTTCCCTAAGGTAGTTGCCCAAGCACAAAGCTTTTTCATAACGTCATGAGTATGCATAAATCTAAGTATAGCATGGCTAAGCAATTTACCGAAGTTAGGCTTCGGTTGTTCGTATCACATCGCGAGTTACAAGGAGTAATTCTAAAGGTAATCAATAGCAAGGTATGGCATAACAAGTATAGGTAATTCGTAAAGCATGCAGGTTTAAAGTTTAAAATAACATCATTTCGCAATTGGGATCGATATGTTCAAAGGGTGTGAAGACTTGCCTTGCTCGCATGCTGGTTGAGTGGGGTCTTCCGCGTAGTCGGTGTTCACTTCTTCGGACGCTATCCGTACGTGCGAAAAGAAGGGTTGAATCAATTAAAATCCAACAATACCAACGAAAAGAAAGAGATCTCCAAATGATCTCGTAAGCGGATTCCAAACACAACCTCAACTTCGGAAATTTTAATAGTTGAATCAACGAAAAGGAGTCCAGTTAAACCGAGCAAACCATCTCGTAGTAAATATATATTTTGTTCCTAAATTTGAAGATATCCTAGAATAATTAGATTTCTAATTTCCATATCTCCAATAATTTTATCTTTAATGTTGCAATTATATCGCTAGGGGTTTTGAAATTCTAACGACCGAATAATGACATTCATGCTTAACCAATCTTTAAAAAAAATCTCATGTGGACTTCGATAACAAATTAGAGGTCGGACAATATTTGAATTCATAAAAAGTAAAAAATTTAATCCAGAAATTATTTTCACCAAGTATTTCTTTTTTGGAAGGAAAAAGAATATTATATCCATTCCTAGATAATAATATTTCAAAAACCTTATTTTATATCCTAAAATATTTCCAAAATAATGTTTTTACCTTTACCCTAATTCTTTTACTATTTTGTTCTTTTTCTTTTCCTTATTTTTTTTCTTTCTCTTCCTTTTCTTTTTCCCTTTCTTTCCTTTTCTTCCTTTCTTTTCTTTCTCTGCTCTGCTCTGTTTTCCCACCGGCGACCGACGGTGAGGGAGAGAGGTGCCGACGGCGGGAGGGCCGGAGCTAGGGAAAGAGGGGCGCTACACCATCCCGGGACCTCAAGGGTTCCATTTCCTCACTCGGCCGAGACCGGGAAGCGGCGGAAAGGGCTGCGCGACGGCGAGGTGGTTCGGCGGTGGTGGCGCTCGTCGGCGGCAAAATCCGGCGAAGCCCTGGCTAAAGTGAGGAGTCTACGAGCTTCCGCGAACCCCGGGGATGCTAACGGTGGGGTTGGTTTGGCGGAAAGGCCTTGCGGGCGTGGCGACGGCGAGGTGGTTCGGCGGCCGAGACAGGGGGTCGAGGGTTCGTCGCCGGCGATTTTCCGCGACCATTTGGCTCGGGAAGCTTAGGGAAATAATGTTTAGAGCACGGGGATGATGATGGTACCTTTAATTCGGGAAGAAATCGGCCGAGGGTGACGAATTTCGGAGGGTCGCACCGGCGGTCGAATTAGGGTTCTTCGGCCGAGCTCCGATCTTTCCCAAAATTCGCGCAATGTAGTGGCTAATCCTTGGGGAAATTGGGAGGAAAGCACGAGTGAGCACTCGGGGAGTATTTTTGATGTTGGGGCCGGGTGCAGGGAGGCTTCTTATAGGCGGTCGACGGCGAGGGCGACGCGCGCGGCGCAATGGCGCGGCGTCGGCGGCATGGCGCGGTCGCGGGGAGATCGTGCGCGACGTGCGCGGCTGCGGCTGATGTATGTGCGTACGGTGAGCGGCGAGGACGGTGCTTGCGGGCACAGTGCGGCGCTCATGCGGGCGTACGGCGAAGACATGGCGACGGCCTAGCGCGGCGTCGGCTGGCGCGGCGACCGCGGAGTGGCGCGGATGCCGGCGGCGGCGCGCGCAGGGACGGTGTCGTCGGCGAGAGCACGCGTGCGAGGTGTCTGGTACGGCGCGGCACGGCGCTCGGCGCGTGGCGCGCGAACGTGGGCGACGATTTGGTCGAACACTGCTTGAGCTAATGAACGGTGCACTTTTCCATTTATCCCGATTTTAAAATCCTATTTTCCATTTCCATTTCTTTTATCCCTAAAAATTCGAAATAAATTCTAATATTCCTAAAATAATTTTGAAATTATATTTTCAAACTTTTCCCCCACTTTTTATTTTTCAAAATATATTTTTCATATTTTTATTTCTTCTTTTAAAATCAATAAATTGGGGTCTTTGATTAATTTCTAAATTCATATTTCCTTTTCAAAATATTTTTATCATCCAAATCCAAATACTTATTATTTTTCTTCCACCAGTTAGGGTTTAAACCAGAATATATTCTTTTCAAGAATCTTTTGTAAATCCACAAAATTATGTATTTTACCCTTCTCCAAATATATATTTTGAATTATTACTCCCACCTAGGATATTAAAGCTTAGGGTTTTTATCCAACTTCTCATCAAAGCAATTCGAAGAGAACTCTTATGCAACAGAGCTTGGCAAGTAAGAACGAAAAACACGATGAGAAGCAATTAATCCAAAAGGTTTTTGTGAGTTCCGATTTTCACGTTCCGAATTCCACTCCTTCGATTTTCAGGATGTTACAAACCTACCCCTAACAATAAATCTCGTCCCCGAGATTTTCTTACCGATTCTTGAATAGGTGTGGATATTCTGTCCTCGGGAATTCTTCGCTCTCCCGGGTAGCTTCTTCTTACGTGTGATTGCTCCATTGTACTTTGTACATGCGCCACGACTTGGTTCGTGTCTTCTTTTCGCTTCGTCTAGTATCTTGATTGGATGCTCCGGGTAAGTAAGATCACTGTGGACATGGATGGCTTCTAAAGGAGCTTGCTCTTCTGGTACCCGCAAACATTTCTTCAATTGTGACACGTGGAATACTGGGTGGACATCGGAGAGATTCTCGGGCAGTTCCAATTGGTAAGCCACTTCTCCTCTCCTAGCGCTTATCAAAAATGGGCCCACGTATCGTGGTGCGAGTTTCCCTTTGACTTTGAATCTCTGGGTTCCCCGTAGTGGTGAGACTTTTAGATACACGTAGTCACCTTCTTTAAATTCCAATTCTCTCCGTCGGGTATCCGCGTAGCTCTTTTGTCGTGATTGAGCAGCTTGTAGTCGGTCCCGAATCAGGCGAACCTTTTCCTCAGCCTCCTTGATTATGTCAGGCCCGAATACGGTTCGTTCACCGGTTTCGACCACATCAATGGGGTCGACATCGCGCGACCAAATAGAGCTTTGTTTGGCGACATCTTTGGGCGGCTTGATAGCTATTGTTGTAAGAGAACTCGGCGTACGGCAAGCATTTCTCCCAATCCTTGGTGAAATCCAATGCACAGGCTCTCAGCATATCCTCCAATACTTGGTTCGTCCTTTCAGTCTGCCCATCGGTCTGTGGATGATAGGCGGTACTGAAAGCGAGATGACTTCCGAGTGCCTCGTGGACTTTGCTCCAAAAATGAGATGTGAATTGGGTACCACGATCCGATATGATCCTCTTTGGTACACCGTGAAGACATACAATCCTACTCATATATAGTTCGGCTAGCTTGGCACGTTGTAGTTAGTTTTCACGGTATAAATGCGCGAGTCTTGGTGAGCCGATCTACTATTACCCAAATGGAATCATAACCGTCGTAGTTTTGGGTAGTCCCACTATGAAATCCATGCCTATCTCGTCCCATTTCCATTCGGGAATCTTGAGTGGTCTGCAGCAAGCCGGTGGGCGTTGATGTTCGGCTTTCACCCTTTGGCACACATCACACACGGCTACGTATTCGGCTACATCCCTCTTCATATTAGGCCACCAGTATTCTCCTTTCAAATCCTGGTACATTTTCGTGCTTAGGGATGTAACGAATATGCCGATTCGTGGGCTTCCTTTAAGATCAATCCTCTCAAACCGCCTCGTTCGGGCACACGATTCTTTTCTTGTACCACGGATTCCCTTGTCATCTCGAAAACTCGAGCGCGTCCGGCGCCATGCGTTCCTTGATTTCTGGGTTTCCTCATTCCCCTTTTGGGCTTCCTCTATTTGAGTTCTCGGTAGAGGTTGGATTTCCACGAGTTCACTCCTCGTGAGGAATCGGGTGTAGATTGAGTCTAGCCATTTCTTCTTGAAGTTCGCCGGCCATACCTCCCAATCCCATGTGGTTGCATTGGGCTTTGCGGCTCGCGCATCGGCCACTACATTTGCCTTGCCGGGATGATAATGAATTCCTAGATCGTAATCCTTGATCAACTCCAGCCATCGCCTCCCGTCGTAGATTGAGATCAGGTGAGTAAAGAAATATTTTAGGCTCTTGTGATCGGTATACACATCACGGTGGTTCCCGATCGAGATAGTGTCTCCAGATCTTCAATGCGTGTACAACCGCGGCTAATTCCAGTGTGTGTGTGGGATAATTCTCTTCGTGGGGTCGTAAGCGTCGCGAGGCATACGCTACGACCTTCCCATCCTGCATTAATACTCCTCCTAATCCTTGCCGGGAGGCATCACAGTACATCACGAAGTCCTTGGTTGTCGGGTAAGGTCAAGATTGGGGCGGTGGTTAACTTTTCTTTTAGTTGGTCGAAGGCTTTTTGGCACTTTTCATTCCATTCAAACTTCTTTTCCTTATTCGAAGTTGAGTCATAGGTCGGGCTACGGTGGAAAACCCTTCGATAAACCGTCGGTAATAAGCGGCCAAGCCCAAGAAACTCCGAACTTCGTCACATCGACTTGGGTGCCTTCCATTCCGTGACGCTTCAACCTTGGCGGGGTCTACTGCTACTCCTCCGGCTGAAACCACGTGGCCAAGAAAAGCGACTTCCTTGAGCCGAACTCGCATTTGCTGAATTTTGCATACATTGGTGCTCTCGTAACTTTTCCAGACAGTCGTAGATGCTCCGCGTGTTCCTCATCGTTCTTGGAGTAGATAAGTATATCGTCGATGAACACCACTACGAATTTGTCCGGTATTCCATGAATACCTTGTTCATCAGGTTCATAAAATATGCGGGGCATTGGTCAATCAAAGGACATCACTTTGTGAACTCGTATAAGCCGTAACGGGTAGAGAACGCCGTCTTAGGAATATCTCAGGCTCTAATCTTCAAGCGATGATATCGACCGTAGATCAATCTTGGAGAACACTGCGCACCTTTAAGTTGATCGAATAGGTCATCGATTCGAGGTAGCGGGTACTTGTTCTTGATAGTTACTTCATTCGGCGATCGGTAGTCCACACACATTCTCATACTCCCATCCTTCTTTTTGACGAAGAGTACGGGGCTCCCCAGAAGAGGGGCGTACAAATCCCTTCTCTTGTAGTTCCCTTATCTCGCTTCTTGAGTTCCTCTAACTCGTTGGCCGGCATTCGATAAGGTCTCTTGGATATGGGGGCGTACCGGGCATTAGGTCGATGATAAACTCTATGTCGCGATCAGGGGCATTGGGTAATTCCTCGGGAAACACATCCGGGTATTCTTGTACTACGGGCATTCCGCCTAAGGGTAGCATGGTGAACACTCCCGCAGCTTGCTCACATAGCTTTGGGTTTTGATCCATAGTTATGCTCATCGGTGATCCCCATGGGGTGGATACCGTGACTTCCCTTCGGATCTATAATCCCATTATTTTTGGTCAACCAATCCATCCCGAGTATGACATCTATGGTTTGGGGTGATAGCACCATAAGGTTTGAGAGAAACACCACGTCTCTAATCCGTATGGGCACATTAATGCGAGCATGGGGTACGGTTATGTCTCCCCAGGTGAGTGTACCAACATAGGCCTCTTAAGTGCTACTTGGTGTAGGTGGTGTTGTCTCGCTTACTTGGGAAGATATGAATGAATGCGAGGCTCCGAATCGAATAAAACTTTAACGGTGTAGAGTTGATAGAGAACATACCCATCAATACGCTCTGGTCCTCCCGAGCTTCTTCCGCCCGCACATGATTCACTGGCCACGTCGAAACCCGGTGGCGGCCTCGTTGGGTAGCGGGGTCGCAGGACCTCGTCTGCCCGCCGAGGGTGGGGGTTCCTCGGACGGGCGTTGCATTGGCGCCAGTGCGCACGGGCGTTGCGTGGTTTTGGGCAGCTATTGGAGTAGTGCCCGAATTCTCCGCAATTAAAACGACTCACATTCCTTCTTCTGGAGCGCTAGGGTTGGTGTGGGCGTACGAAACGAGGTGTAGTGACTGTTGACATGGTCGAAAGCGGGAGAACGTCCGGTTGTCGGAACATTTGGCTTCCATCCAGGACGGGTGGCTCCCTGGGGCGTTGTGGCGTTCCACGAAATGGGCGAGCCATAGCGAGCCTCCTCTTGCGGTTATTGTCTACCACCTTTTGGTCATGCTCAAGTCGGACGACCTTGTTGATGAGGCTTTGGAAACCGGTGTGATCCTGCCCAATCATTGGTCCCCTCGGTTCGTCATTTAGTCCCTCAATGAATTTGTCTATCTTTTCTTCTTGTCGCCAGTCACGGTGGCGTAACGAGCAAGCTGGGTGAACTTGTTCGAGATATTCTTATCGAGGTGTTCCCTTGACGCGATCACGAACTCGTTCTTCTTCATCCTCATCACTGCAGTGGCACGAAATTCTCACAACGCGGCCGTGAATTCCTCCCATGTTGGTTCGCCGGCGTCTTGCTCGTGTCTCCTTGTAGGTGTCCCACCGGTCACTCGCAGGACCCTCCAGCTGGTTAGTAGCGAAGATAACTCTATCTGCTTCTCGGATTCTGACGAGGGTTAGCTTCTTCTCTATCACTCTTAGCCAATCCTCGGCATCCATAGGCTCTTCGGCCGTGGAAAAAGTGGGCGGCTTAGCTCTCATGAATTCCCCAGGCTCGATCCTCCTCGACCTCCTTGATTATTAGCAATCGCTTGAGTAGCCGGGTGCATAGCCATGACCTCCGCCAGGTGGAGGGGTTAGGTTACGGCGGGTTCTCGTTGGTCGCTGCGCCTGCGGCGATGTGCCATCCGAAGAAGGGAGATGAATCAAGAGATCGGACTAGTTTAGGTTATAGTTCACGGGGAATTTTTCTTCAAGTTCTTTCGAATGATCTTCAACCAACAGTCAAGGTGAAATAATAATAAGCATACGAATTAAGACATCGCAAGGCGATGCTCGGGTTCATCATATTACATAAGGGGATACACGGATGTACACGCACAGTCCTTCATGCTAGGATAGCAATAATAATTATATCGTCCAACTAGATCAACTAATTAAGGGGAAATAGGAAGTGCTGCCGAGCTGGGAAGGTCCTTCCGCCTAGTCATCCAACCACCCGCAAGAGCCGGGCGCCGAAGTGGGTGGTCCGCGCTGAAGCAAACCGAAGTCCCCATGGCTCGGAGGTGGTGGCCTCGGAGTCACGCCGAATCTTCCGACTCGGTGGCCGCGTACTCTTGCGAGCGGTGCGGCGGGTGAGGGGGCCTCCGTGTGAGTCGGGCGACGAGGGGGAACTTCTTCCTCCATTGAGTCGGTGTCGCTAGACTCCCATTTGATCTCCATGGGCTCTGCCTCAGACTCCGTATCGGTGTAGATCTGGATGGGGTTACCCTCTCCGATCCGGCTCGGATGGTGCGGTACGGAGCTCGGGGTGGGTCCCATGGATGTGGCGCGTGGGGTCTACCGTGCACGTGCGGGCTCGTGCTCAACATAAAGCTTGCTCCATCATAGCTTGAAAAGTATCTAAGCTTTGGAGTCATAAGGTAATAGTGGTCGGGCACGGGGCGGGAGGTGATGGTACGGGCTCGGTGGAAGTACTGCGGCGTAGACAAGACGAGTGCGCGCACTGTTCCTCTAGGCGGTTGATCGCGCTTGCTCTTCTGAGCTGCTCTTCCAGCTCTCGAGCCTCCCTCGGGCCATGTAGCGGTCCGAGAGTTGCTCATACGAGCACCATTGGCTGCGGTGAGTCCGCAGCATGCTTATCTGGTCTCCACGGCCTTGGTGGTGTTGACCGGATCATTGAGGCGTGCGCGATCGTTGATCTCGAGCGGGGCCTCCTCAATGCTGATCGTCTGTTGTCTCCGCCCAACGCGATAGACGCGTGACCATCGGGTTGTAACAGCAGGGGGTAGCCTCCACGGTGCAGCAGGGTTGCCCTCTTCGCGGTAAGGATGATGCACGAACTCTGTCATTGTGAGTTCGGCACGGTGTTCCGCATTAAGGCGAAGGAAGGCCTCGCGAGTGCATCCGAATAGCCGCTACGCTAGGTCCCGGTGGTAGCTAGTATGGAAGCAGTAAGATGTCTCACTCCCATGCGGGCTTCTATGGATACGCTGCCTCCCGGCTGGATACACTTCGGAGCCATGCCTTTTGGTGTGATAGGTGGGTGGTTGGTACCTCAAACACCATAGTAGGGATCGGAGTTGGACCACGAACCCTCGTCTCGCGGAATAGTGACTTCCGGTTCCGTCGTGGTTTGACATCTGCTTTACTAGGGCAACTTAGGGTTAGCGGGAGGGAGCTATCATAATCATTTGGTAAAAAGAAATACGGTGTAGAAAAGATATATTTGCATTTTCGGAAATAATAGTTTAAAACTGATCCTACCGTAGGGATATTTCCCTTTAGCCATCTAGTTAGGGGTAGGGCGCCATTTGGTCTTAGCCTACGGTCGCATGGCTCGATACCAGCTCTGTGGACCCCGATTGTGAGTCGGGAATCTTTCGTGTTCATAGTACCATTTCCCTGGATCAAGTAGTTGGTACCCACGAATACGATCTTGGATATTCAAGTGCGCATGCACGAATAGTCTTACAATACCATTATTACATTAATAGGCCCGAAGGCATTGTTCATCCCACGGGACCTTATGGTCCGAATACAACATAAAAACAGAGTTTAGATAAGGCGCGGAAAGAGGCGGCGGCTTGTCAATTGCCACGAGCAACGACCGAGCTAAGGTCTAATATGCGCCGTCGGTTCCCTCGTCCTCCCGGTGATATGCATATGGATCTTCCGGCTCTTCAACTCCATCATGGAGGTTTGTGCGTATAGCAAGGGTGAGTACCAACCGTACTCAGCAAGCCAACACAAAAATGATGCATATGATAGGGTTATTCAAAGAACATGGCTAGGGTTATTTTTGCGTAAAGCCAGTTTTCACAATTCTTTTCACAAGCCTATCGTCTAGCCAAATCAAGTTTTAATTTCATAGTTCATTAACCCGGCGACGGTTCGTCTACCATCCATCGTGATTCCAAGGATGGCTTCCCGCCTCCGGTTCGTCATGATTTTCTGGGAGTCCACCCCTTCTCGCATTCTCGAGAAGTTGATCCACCAGCGAATAAAATCATCATGCAAACCCATCCCAGCATTTTTAAGTTCAAAGTCTAGCCAAGCGAAAGTCTTGTCACGATGCTCAATATCCGCGAGCACGGCTATTCGAATAGATTGATTCATTCACACTGCTGCGGTGGATGTATACTTTACCCGTACTCCGCGACAGCCCAACAAATGAGCCTACGCCTCAACACATGAGACGGTCACGGCAAAGCCTTTCGATAACCTTACTTCGGCAGTACCCGCTCCATGAACTTAAGCCCTCATGCACTCTAGCCGTCCTTTTCTAGCAGTGAGAGGAGTTCTGGCGCACCCGGGGTAAGGGAAGACTTTCCAAATCTTTAAGTTTAATTAACATCAGTTTAATCCCACCATTCATAACAAAGGCCGCAGCCTCATCCTCATCCCATAACCACATCATAGAGAACCATCTATGCAAGGATACGCCTCTGCTCGGCTATCTAGTCGCTAGGTCTATACCCATTCGAGAAGTACGGTTGTCTCGGCTCGTTTCCGGCTATCTCATGGCTCGGTCCTTAATTGACAGGGTCGGCACTTGCCTTTTCCGGAATCCACCCAAATCATCCGACCGCCAGTCTAAAACATTTGTATAGTACTTTCAATTTTCATCAAACTTAATTCATCATGGCCATGTGGCGCTCATGTCTCCACATGCCGAATCTCAACTACCTTCCCTAAGGTAGTTGCCCAAGCACAAAGCTTTTTCATAACGTCATGAGTATGCATAAATCTAAGTATAGCATGGCTAAGCAATTTACCGAAGTTAGGCTTCGGTTGTTCGTATCACATCGCGAGTTACAAGGAGTAATTCTAAAGGTAATCAATAGCAAGGTATGGCATAACAAGTATAGGTAATTCTGTAAAGCATGCAGGTTTAAAGTTTAAAATAACATCATTTCGCAATTGGGATCGATATGTTCAAAGGGTGTGAAGACTTGCCTTGCTCGCACGCTGGTTGAGTGGGGTCTTCCGCGTAGTCAGTGTTCACTTCTTCGGACGCTATCCGTACGTGCGAAAAGAAGGGTTGAATCCAATTAAAATCCAACAATACCAACGAAAAAGAAAGAGATCTCCAAATGATCTCGGTAAGCGGATTCCAAACACAACCTCAACTTCGGAAATTTTAATAGTTGAATCAACGAAAAGGAGTCCAGTTAAACCGAGCAAACCATCTCGTAATAAATATATATTTTGTTCCTAAATTTGAAGATATCCTAGAATAATTAGATTTCTAATTTCCATATCTCCAATAATTTTATCTTTAATGTTGCAATTATATCTGCTAGGGGTTTTGAAATTCTAACGACCGAATAATGACATTCATGCTTAACCAATCTTTAAAAAAAAATCTCATGTGGACTTCGATAACAAATTAGAGGTCGGACAATATTTGAATTCATAAAAAGTAAAAAATTTAATCCAGAAATTATTTTCACCAAGTATTTCTTTTTGGAAGGAAAAAGAATATTATATCCATTCCTAGATAATAATATTTCAAAAACCTTATTTTATATCCTAAAATATTTCCAAAATAATGTTTTTACCTTTACCCTAATTCTTTTACTATTTTGTTCTTTTTCTTTTCCTTATTTTTTTCTTTCTCTTCCTTTTCTTTTTCCCTTTCTTTCCTTTTCTTCCTTTCTTTTCTTTCTCTCGCTCGCTCTCGTTTTTCCCACCGGCGACCGACGGTGAGGGAGGGGGTGCCGACGGCGAGGGAGGGCCGGAGCTAGGGAAAAGAGGGGCGCTACACCATCCTGGGACCTCAAGGGTTCCATTTCCTCACTCGGCCGAGACCGGGAAGCGGCGGAAAGGGCTGGCGACGGCGAGGTGGTTCGGCGGCGGTGGCGCTCGTCGGCGGCAAAATCCGGCGAAGCCCTGGCTAAAGTGAGGAGTCTACGAGCTTCGCGAACCCGGGATGCTAACGGTGGGGTTGGTTTGGCCGGAAAGGCACCTTGCAGCGGGCGGCGACGGCGAGGTGGTTCGGCGGCCGAGACGGGGAATCGAGGGTTCGTCGCCGGCGATTTTCCGCGACCATTTGGCTCGGGAAGCTTAGGGAAATAATGTTTAGAGCACGGGGATGATGATGGTACCTTTAATTCGGGAAGAAATCGGCCGAGGGTGACGAATTTCGGAGGGTCGCACCGGCGGTCGAATTAGGGTTCTTCCGAGCTCCGATCTTTCCCAAAATTCGCGCAATGTAGTGGCTAATCCTTGGGGAAATTGGGGAAAGCACGAGTGAGCACTGGGAGTATTTTTGATGTTGGGGGCCGGGTCTGGGAGGCTTCTTATAGGCGGTCGACGGCGAGGGCGACGCGACGACAGCAATGGCGCAGCGCGGCGGCATGGCGCGGTCGGGGAGATCGTGCGCGACGTCGCGGCTGCGCTGATGTATGTGCGTACGGTGAGCGCGGCGAGGACGGTGCTTGCGGGGACTGCAGCGCGCGCTCACGCGGGCAGTTGGCGACGACATGGCGACGGCCTAGCGCGGCGTCGCGGCGACTCGGCGACGCGGAGTGGCGCGACCGGCGGTGCGTGCGCGCAGGACGGTGTCGTCGGCGAGAGCACGCGTGCGAGGGTGTCCTGTACGGCGCGGCACGGTGCTCGGCGCGTGGCGCGCGCGAACGTGGCCGACGATTTGGTCGAACACTGCGAGCTAATGAACAGTGCACTTTTCCATTTATCCCGATTTTAAAATCTTATTTTCCATTTCCATTTCTTTTATCCCTAAAAATTCGAAATAAATTCTAATATTCCTAAAATAATTTTGAAATTATATTTTCAAACTTTTCCCCCACTTTTTATTTTTCAAAATATATTTTTCATATTTTTATTTCTTCTTTTAAAATCAATAAATTGGGGTCTTTGATTAATTTCTAAATTCATATTTCCTTTTCAAAATATTTTTATCATCCAAATCCAAATACTTATTATTTTTCTTCCACCGTTAGGGTTTAAACAGAATATATTCTTTTCAAGAATCTTTTGTAAATCCACAAAATTATGTATTTTACCCTTCTCCAAATATATATTTTGAATTATTACTCCCACCTAGGATATTAAAGCTTAGGGTTTTTATCCAACTTCTCATCAAAGCAATTCGAAGAGAACTCTTATGCAACAGAGCTTGGCAAGTAAGAACGAAAAACACGATGAGAAGCAATTAATCCAAAAGGTTTTTGTGAGTTCCGATTTTCACGTTCCGAATTCCACTCCTTCGATTTTCAGGATGTTACACCATGGAGGCTCGAATTTTGGCGAGTTAATGAGAACCAAGCCTCCCATCTTTGCCAAAGCGGATGAACCAATGGATGCGGAGGATTGGCTTCACATCACAAAGAAGAAGTTGACCCTTGTGCGTGTGTTCAAGCCGACAAGGTGATCTTTGTTACTAACCAACTGGAAGGTCCAGCCAGTGACTGGTGGGATACCTATAAGGAAGCTCGGGAAGAGGATGTCGTGGAACCAACATGGGAAGAATTCACCGCAGCTTTCCACGAGAACTTCGTGCCCATTGCAGTCATGCGCATGAAGAAAAATGAGTTCAGGATGCTAAGACAGGGTAATACTAGCGTGCAGGAGTACATGAACTGATTCCCCCGACTGGCCTGTTATGCAACGGGAGATTTGACTGATGAGTATGAGAAGATAGACAAATTTCTCGAGGGACTGAATGATGAGCTGCAAGGGCCTATGATTGGGCAGGATCATGCCAACTTTTAGAGCCTGATTAACAAGGTTGTGAGGCTAGAGAATGACCAAAAGATTGTAGAAAGTAATCGTAAGCAAAGACTCGCCATGAGTCGCCCACTTCAAGGAGTAGGGATGAAAACGGTCGGGAACGGTCGGGAAAAGACCTTAACCATTCCCGTTCGCGTATTTTTTTAGCGGGGACAGAAACGGAAATGGGAAAGACGGACGGGAAAACAAATTCGGTAATACGGGACATCGGGAATGGTTGGGAGCATGTCAATTACGATCGGGAATCGGTAAAAAAAAGGGGAACGTCGACACACATATAACCACTTCAAAGAGTTAACTAGATGCAACAATTGCAACCATAAAAAATCTCACGGTATGAGTGAAGGTTTTATTATGCACATGAGCTTACAATGTTCCAAAAATTCTATGAGAGAATGTTTAATAGACTAGAGTGAATGTTTTATTATGCACATGAGCTCAAAAACGGGAATTTCCCTCGGGAATTTTCCCGGATAAATACGGGATCCGTAAATACGGTCGGGAAAACACCCCAACCATTCCCGTTCTCATTTCCCGTTTTCCCTTTTTCCTTTTTTTTCTCGTTCCCGTTTTTCTCGTGGATACGGTATTCGGTCGGGATTTTTGGTATTCGGTGACGGCCGGTATGGGATTTTCCTATCCCCGTTTTCATCCCTATCAAGGAGCACCCTAATGCTTGAAGGAGCTACAACCTCTGGTTGGAAGCCAACCGCGGTGGCAGCCAACAGTTCTGCTCCACCAGTCAATGTGACCAGGCCAGTTGTGACACTATTCTGCACCCCAACATTGACTCTAGCCGCTCCCAATGGGAAAAAGAATGTGGACTATTTCAACTTTGAGGAGCATGGACACTATGCCAATCAGTGCCCCAAGCCTCGCAACACTCCTTTCCGTACCACTGCTAATGCGACGGCTGTCCATGGGACTGGCACACCTGCTACTGGTCACGGCTAGTTCAGGACGCCACAGCAGAGTAGGCCAACCGATGTATTTGGGCGAGGACAAGTGAACCATGTACGTGAAGAGGAGGTACAAGAGGATCAAGGTGTTCTGATGGGTATGTTTTCTATCAACTTTGCCCTGGTTAAGGTTCTGTTTAATTTTGGTGCATCCCATTCACACTCATCTCTTTGAAAGCAAGTAAGCGACAAAATCTACCTAGTAGGGAATTAAAGAAATCCATGCTAGTACACTCACCTGGAGCTGATATAAGGGTACATCACATGTGAGTTAATGTGGTGTTCGATTTAGGGGTGAGATATTTCTCTCAAATCTTATGGTATTAGTACCCCAAACCCTTGACATCATCCTGGGGATGGACTCATTAACTAAAACAAGGAAGTCATAGATTGTGGTCGTAGAGAGGTCACTGTGACCACACACTGAGGATCATCAATGAAGATAACAATGGATCAGGATCCAAAGCTGTGTGAACGTGCCAACGTGATATTCACCATGCTACCCATGGGCGCGATGCCGATAGTTCAAGACTACCCGGATGTATTTCCAGATGAGTTGCTCGAAATGCCTCCTAATCGAGACATAGAGTTCATTATTGACCTAATACCCAGCACCACACCCATATCCAAGAGACCCTATAGAATGCCTGCCTAACGAACTGGAAGAGCTCAAGAAACAAATAAGGGAATTGTAGGAAAAAGGTTATTTAAGACCAAGTTTTTCTTCTTGGGGAGCACCGGTATTATTTGTCAAAAAGAAACATGGGAGTATGAGCATGTGCGTGGACTACCGTTTGCTGAACGAGGTAATAATCAAGAACAAATACCCACTATCCTGAACAAACAATTTGTTTGATCAACTCAAAGGTGCCCAAGTGTTCTCAAAAATCAACCTGAGGTCGGGATACCACCAACTGAAGATCAGGGTTGGGGATATTCCCAAAACTGCTTTCTCCACACGATACGGACTTTACGAGTTCACCATAATGTCCTTCGGGTTGACTAATGCCCCGACATATTTTATGAACCTAATGAACAAGGTATTCATTGTCACGCCCGACTTTCGTTCATGATTAAAAATCATTAAATAATATATTTTACAGCAATTAAATAAAATTTAAAGCAAATTAATCAAGACAAATTAATAAGGAAATAAGAATTTTGTTTAAAAATCAGAGATGGAAATATTTTTGAAATATTTTCCATGCCCTAAAGTATTCTCTAAAATTTTTTGTGAAATTTTGGAGCTCCGTAAATAATTTTAATAATACAAAGAACATTTTAGTAATTATTTAAATAATTACATTAATCAATAAATGATATAGTTATATTTTTATTAAATACCTTAAGTGTCCATCTATTTTCAAGATTTTTCTTAGAATTATTTGAGCATTGAAAGTATTTATAAAAATTTAAAGATAATTTATGCGATTAAATTAAATGGAAAAACAAATTAAAATCCAATCCATGTTTCTAGGCTGTTTTCGCCCACCGAAAAGTCCAATTTTCCTCCCCTACACGCGCCCTTTTCTCTCTCCTTCCGGCGGCCGCCCGAAGGGCACGCACCATCACTTCCTCGTGCGCGCGCCGAAGTCCTGCTTTTCCTCCCTCTATCCGAGCCGATGGCGTGGGGCCCACCCGTCATCCCTCTCCTCCGCCCGTCCCCTTCTCCCCCCATGCTCATGCCCCCGCCGCTCGTGCCTTGCCATCTCCGATTTGCCTTCACCGATGGGTATCCCACCCAATTGATTGAGGAGAATTAATCCCACCTCTTCCTCTCCATTTCCCCCTTTATTCCCCACCAAATCCCGCACTCGCATCGATTAATCACCATCGTCGCACCACTAGCCATTACCACCACCGCTTTTACGCCGGCGAGGAATTTGGCCGCCTCCCGGCTGTTACTTCCCCTCCTATGCCTCTATAAAGACCGGTCGTGCCTCTTCCATCCTTTTCCCCTTCCCGCCTCCCTTCCTCGAGCACCCGAGCTCCCTCCTCGCGTTTCCCATCTCCACGCCGCTCACCGCCGAGCAATGGCCATGCGCCATAGCCGCTCCGGTCGCCACCGCCACGCGGCAAGTCCACCGGCGCCTCGGCACATTCTGCTGAGCCCCGGCCACCCCTCAACTTTCACCGTTCACCACCCAAAACCCCTTGGCCGCCGTCATTTTCATCGTCGCTGGTCGTCGTCCGGTGAGTCCCTTGCCTTCTCCCCCTCTTGCTCGCCGGTCGCGTGCCACCGCTCTCCCGTGCGTGCTACGCCATTCCACGCATCCCCGCCCTCCGTACCGCTCACCACCACCCATTGACGTCGGCGATCGCCGGTCGTCGCGCTGCGCCCGCGTCGCCCTCCGCGTCGCGTCCCTCCCCGCCGTCCGATCTGCCTCGGTCGTCCCGTCCCCACCGTCCACGTGGCTGCCATGTCAACACCACTCGAGGGCCAGGTGGCACGCCAGCCCCGCGCCACCCGTGGACCGCCGTGGACTCGGTCCACGGTGGATCGGCCATGCATTGCATTAGCCGCGGCCGACGCCGCCCTGCATGACGCGCCCGCCTCAGCACGCCACCTCTGGCTCGCTGATGTCATCTCGACCCTTTTGCTTTGTAAAAATAATTAAAAATTGTGCAATAAATCAATTTAATTTCTAGAATTTATTTAAATTGTCCCAAAATTCTAAAATTCATATCTAATCCATACGAACTCTAAATTGGGCCATTCAAATTGCAAAATTCATCTAAAATTAAGCTCTACATGTTTGTTTACTTTCCATGTACGGTTTATTTTGTTTTCTTATTAGGTTTTTCCTCGTTTTGCTTGCTAGCGTGTAGACTTCGTCATTTCGGAGGTTCATGCTCACAAGGAAAAGAAGTTTTGTTCAAAGAAGCAAGGCAAGCCATGCCATTTTGATCATATTGCTGTCCCAACTTGCAAAATTATGTTTATTTAAATTATTGCATTTCACTTTATTAAATCACAGGCGTTTATCACTGTTTTATTTAGCCTTACCTATTCTCCTTGTTATAGCCCTATTATTTGTATTATTATGATCCTTGGTAACTCTAGAAAAAATAAAACTAGTGGGCACTTTATATATGTGGTACTCACTAGCAAACTTAGGAATATGCTTACCTCTGCTTAAATAGAAACAATTAGATGTTTTCAATAATTAGACTAAGGAATAACTTGTAAATAATGGACATTTTGGCTGTTTAGCTGTGGCAATAAATGTCCCCTTCAAAATTTTCCAAACATGTTTTCGGCTGGGCTCAGGGTGCATGGTTTTGTTAGTCGCACCTCGGCCATCATAAGGACCGGTCTTCGGGCCTCTGTTGCAAAGTATATTTCGTACTACCACCTGTCTAATGGGTAAGGCTTAACACATCGTCTAGTGCGGTCATGAAGAAAAAAGACATGGATAGGGGCGAATGAGGCCCTAGCTAGGGCTAACGTCTCTGGCAAGTGATGGCTCAGAATGAGTTCGAGATGCCCGGGGGCATAGACTGTATGCTCGACCCACGGCACCTAGCGGGGGAAGTCTATCTCGGTCTTCTTTGTTTAGGGCAGTACTAGGAGATGAGTTATGTCATGGCTTCTGTCCGTATGCCATGGTGGCATGTGGCACGTCGCAACATGTGAGGAAGACATGTCTGGTGGGTAAAGATGTATACCTCTGATCATAGTTTAATCTATTCGAATAGTCACGCCCTCAGTTATGGGCAAGCCGAGCAATGTACCCAAGTTAGAGTTTAATTCTGTTTAAACTGAAATAATTGGAGTTAGCATTTGTTGGCCAGGGATAAGGCAAGATCGCGCTGGAGCGCGGCTTGATAATAAGTTGACTAGAGATAGGCTCGTGTTTTATTTAAATGCCTTAAAATATTTAAATGCTTTGAAATATTGGTTTTCTGCAAAATAGCCTTATATATGGATTCCTTGTACTCCCTTCAATTATTTTTGCATTCTCCCGGCATGCTTGTTGAGTACGTTGGTTGTACTCAGCCTTGTAATTCTTCCCCTTTCAGAAGTGTAGTGCTTCTGAGTTGAAGACAGTGTTAGAGGACCAAGGCTCAGACCCTAGTTGAGTTTGCCTGTGGAGTAAAGTTGAAGCCCGCTAGGATCGTCCTTTCTTTCCACTGTTGCTTTTCTTCGAGTGTGAGGACTAAGTGTCTCTTCTGTAAGTATTTTACGCTTTATTTTACATTTGGATCTGTGTATTGATTTGTCATTCTGTATACCCTGGTTGATTCATGGACAGGGATTTAATACACAAAATAGTCTAGAAATTTGGGATAAATTTCCGGGCGTGACATTCATGGAGTATTTGGATAAGTTCGTAGTGGTATTTATAGATGATATCCTTATCTACTCCAAGGATGAAGAGGAGGACGCAAAACATTTGCGCTTGGTGCTGGAGAAACTTGGAGAACATCAACTATATGGGAAGTTCAGCAAGTGTGAATATTGGTTAAACAAGGTTGCATTTTTGGGCCACGTGATCTCAGCTGGAGTAGCCGTGGACCCTACCAAAGTAGATGTTTTCATGGGATGGAAGGTCCCCAAGTCGGTAACTGAAATCTGGAGTTTCCTTGGTTTGGCTATCGAAGGTTTATTAAAGATTTTTCCAAAATAGCCAGATCCAAGACTCAGTTACTGAAGAAGGAAAGGAAGTTCACATGGACGGATCAGTGCCTGCAAAGTTTCAAACAATTGAAGGAGAAACTAACCACCACACCCGTACTGGTACTGCCAGACAATCACAAATATTTTGTAATATACTATGATGCGTCCACGACAGGATTGGGTGGAGTCTTGATGCAAGATGGGAAAGTCGTAGCGTACGCCTCACGATAACTATGACCCCATGAAGAGAACTACCCTACCGATGACCTGGAGTGGGAAGCCGTGGTACACGCATTAAAGATATGGAGACACTATCTGATCAAGAATCATTGTGACATCTACACAGATCATAAGAGCCTGAAGTATATCTTCAGCCAAATTGATCTTAACCTATGAAAAAGGTGATGGCTGAAATGATTAAAGATTATGATCCGGGCATCCACTATCACGCTAGTAAGGCTAACATGGTGGTCGATGCCCCGAGCCATAAAACCCATTATAATTGATTGGGTGTCGAGGGCATGACCACTAAGCTTCGAGCAGAACTAACCCGCCTCAACCTGGCCTTGACCATTCAAGGGAAGGTGAACTCTCTTGAGATCCAACTCGTGCTTAGAACACAAATAAAAGAGGCCTAGATGGACAATGAAGAGGTCCAAGCAATCAAGAAGCGCATGGCTGCGGGACATGCAAAGGAATTTTCAATGGATGATAAATGAACTATGTGGTATAAGAAGAGGATATACGTGCTCCAGGAAGGAAAACTCCAAGGGTTAATTCTTAGAGAACCCATGATTTGGCATACTCACTCCACTCGGGAAGTACAAAGATTACCAAGACATTAAGGAAACCTAATGGTGGCCGAAAAGGGACATAGTCGAATATGTGGTCCTATGTGATGTGTGTCACAAAGTGAAAGCTGAGCATCAGTGGCCAGCAGGCTTACTTCAACCACTCAAGATTGTAGAATGGAAGTGGGACAAAATGGGAATGGATTTCATCATCGGACTATCCAAGACCGCAGCTAGGTACAACTCTATTTGGGTGATCATGGATCGCCTCACCAAATCCACTCGGTTCATTCCCCCTAAGACAAACTACAGCAGTGCTAAACTAGCCGAGCTATACATGTCTAGGATTGTATGGCTTCACGGAATACCCAAGAGGATTATATCCGACCAACGTACGCACTTCATGTCACATTTATAGAACAAAGTGCATGAGGCACTGGGAAGCCACCTTACGTTCAACACAGCTTATCACCCACAAACTGATGGGCAGACCAAAAGGACGAATCCGGTTTCACAGGACATGCTTAGAGCGTGCGCATTGGATTTCACTAACGACTGGGAAAAATGCCTGCCTTACGCAGAATTTTCCTACAACAATAGCTACCAAGCTAGCTTGAAGATGTCTCCAAATGAAGCGTTATTTGGTCGACGGTGTCGTACCCCATTGATGTGGGCTGAGACAGGTGAAAAAGGTGTCTTTGGGCCTGATATAATCAAGGAGGCTGAGGAAAAAGTCCGTCTAATCCGAGATCGTCTACAGGTGGCCCAATCTCGACAAAAGAGCTACACTGATACAAGACATAGATATTTGGAGTATAATGATGGGAGATTATGTATACCTGAAGGTCTCTCCTCTAAGAGGAATGAAGAGGTTCAAAGTAAAGGGGAAGCCACCAAGATATGTGAGACCTTTTCTAATATGTGCAAGACGTGGAGAGGTGGCCTACTAGTTGGAACTGCCTGGAAATATCTCTGATGTACACCCGGTGTTTCATGTGTCGAAGTGTATGCGAGTGCTAGAAGAACAAGCTCCATTAGAAGATATCAACATAAGTAGTCACCTTACCTATCCTGAGCAACCAATGAAAATTCTGGATGAGGCCAAAAGAAGAATGCGAACCAAGACACTGTGCATGTACAAAATACAATGGAGCAATCACATTGAGAAGGAGGCCATCTGGGAGCGAGAAAACTTCCGGAAGACCGAGTACCCACACCTATTTGCTAACACGTAAGAAATCTCGAGACGAGATTTACTTAAGGGGGTAGGTTTGTAACACCCTAAAAATTTCGATAAATAAACTAAGACACAAAATTATGGACCTCCAAAAACTTTTTAATAAAATTGCATCATGATGACATTATCACCATTTCTTGTTGCAAATACTCTTGGTGTGCCAACTAAAGTATTTGGTCACATACAAAATATTGAAATATCGAATACATCCTAAAACCCCGAAATTATATGGTATTAAAATCTATTTAAATTATATAACAAAAATAATTATGCCCTTATCACTTTTGAGCAAAATCAGCATTTTTGAGTCTTAAACATTAAACTGTGTGGATTGGGAAATTTAAAAATTAACCCTTCCCTTTTTCCTATTTTAAATTTCCCCCAAAACCTAAATTTCTTTGTTGGCACTATTCATGGGTCGCTAGGTGTTCGACTCGTGCCCAACCTGGCCGAACACCCGGCGTCCCAACCACACTGCACCACGTCGTGCCACACCGTGTCCCACCGTGCACCGCATCGTGCCGGCTTGGCACGTCGTTCGCCCCCACTTGGATCTGGCCATGTTTGCCACGGCACCCATCCCAACATGCCAGTCACGTCAGCCACCATCCCCTCCACATCGCTTCAGTTCAATTAAAGCCAACGCCCAGCTGACCGCCATCCCATCGCAGCTGCTTCCCCTATCGACTGGAATCTTGCTGGTGCGGGGATTGTGCCCTGGCCACCAATACCAAGGCGCATACCACCGCACGTGCAAGTGCGTCGGCACCATCATCTCCATTGTGCATCGCCTCATCAGGAGAGTTTGCACCTTAACTCTGCTGCAGCTATTGTCCCATCAGTGCCAGTTGTCGTAGCCAATGATCCCCAAAATCCCGTCGGGCGGGTGATTGTTCACGTCATCATCGCCACGTCCGTCCTTGACTCCTATGACGTAGACCAGGAGTCTCCTCCCTATGCCGCATCACCAGGCCTAGCCGTGACTTATCCCATCACCACCGTTGTGACCCCACCCCGCATGAATGTCCCGTCACAATGTCACCCCCAGTGGATAAATGGTGCACCCTCTCGCCGCATAGCTTCGAGCCCTGCACCCTAGTGCCGCACCATTACTTCGTTGGATCCCAAATCCCTAAGAGAGAGAAGAGAGGAGGCTTAGCCACATCGGCCTCACAATCCTGCCGTGCCCATGCGCCATTAGTGCGCCAGCTCATCGCTTCCTCCTTTATTTAAGCCGCCTGAGGTTCGTCTTATCCACACCCAACCTATCCTTAACTCCCCAACACCAAACCCCCCTTTCACACAAAAACATGTGTGGGACACTGCCTCACCCCTGGTGTCAAACACCTGCGGGGTGTGGGCTGTGCCTCCATAGCGGAGCACCTCAACCAGAGCTGGGGCTTTGAGAGGGTGGAGCCAGGGCCATGGAGCTGCCGCTAGTGAGGAGTGTGGCTAGGAGCCGCTGGACGTTGTGGACCGCGTGTCGAACACCTACGCACACCAACGCAGTTCCCAGCCTTCTTTCGTTGTCGTCACGTCATGAACCGCCGCATCTCACCATCTCACCACTGCGTGGTAAACCCTCATGCCCGAAGCAAGCTCTAGAGACTTAGTACCATGCGGCCCCCTCAATTTGAGGTGCGCGCTGCCATGGCCATGCTGGCCAGGCCACCATTGCACCGCCATCGAGCTCCCCGTGGGTAGATTCACCCGCAGGTCTATGGAACCCCCTAGATACATAATTACTACCCTCTGTACCTATAGTACACAAGTAAAGGGGCATTTGGACCTAGAACTACCCCTATCGCACCGTGGCCGAGCTCCCTGGAGCTTCGTGCCACCTCGCTGCATCGCGCCGTGTGCCGGCGTGCCCCTTCACCTTGTTGTCTCCCGGTGGTTTGCCGCCGCCTACCCACCCACGGCCAAGCCGACTCCGTCTCGAGCCGGCCGCGCCGCACCTCCACACACAGACGCGGGGAGAAAGAAGACCTCCCCGGCCGAGAGGCTGATAGCCGGGGCCTACGTCTTGTTAATTAGCACACAATAATGACCTTGCTATCTTTGGATTAGTATAGTCTATGAAATCTAGGGCCCTTGTGATTAAAATCTAAGAAAAACCAATTAGAAAATATGTGCATGTGATATGCGGGACCCGCCAGGTACTAAAGGGGCTGGTTTGACCCTAATCAACAAAATGCCAGTCCCACATGTCAGTGGCACATTACCTTTTTCTATAGAAAAATAAACCCAGGAAATATAATAATTGCAGGACCCACTTGTTATTCTCTCATAGTGTTAGGTTTAGTCACCCGATTCAAACCTAGTCAAAGCCGCACGGTACCATTTCAGCATTAATCGATTTAATTCAAATTTGAATATTTAAACAAGCATAACTCACTCATTTTAACTCCGATTTGAATAAAAATTTAATCAAAATTCATCTAAAATCAATATCTATCTATTGGTACCTTTTTGCATTTTATTTTGCACTACATGAATTTTTGTGATTTTATTTGAATTCTAATTGAATTCAAATCGGATCTTTCACACGTAAATTTAGATTCTGAAGGAGTTGTTGAGTTGACTGAAGTTCAGGGACAGCAAGGTTTTGAGCAAGGCAAGTTATCACTATCCTTTGAGCATGTTGAACCTATTGCAAACTTATATTATTTTAAAAAAAATTGCATGCTATAAGAATCACCTTCTTGTTATATGCGATACCTTGAATATCGAATACCTTTAATTCCTTTGTACCTTATGATATCATATGTCCCTAGTCATTTCATGAAAAATGTTTAGCAAATGCTAATTTCGATTCATGCATCATCATATTTATCAAATGTTATGTGCTTGGGCAATTACCTTAGGGAAGGTAATTGGCTTACGGCATGTGGAGACATGAGTGCCACATTGCCATGACAATGGTGAAATGATTTGTGAAATAAAGCAAAACTAAACAAATGCTTTTGACTGCGGTGGTTGGATGAGTTCAATGGTTTCCTGCTAATGCTAGTGTCGTCCCCCATCAATTAAACACCATACCATGAATCTATGCATGAAACGACCCCAGTACGACCGTACTTCTCACATTAGGCATAGACCTAGTGGAGTAAAAAGTCGAGCGGAGGCGGTATCCAACACGTGGTGATTTCACTTAGGTGTGTGAATAGGTGGGAAGCCTGCAGATGGATAACCATCGGTGGAAAACCGGGAATAAAACTTGACTTAATTATAACTTTAAGAATGGGTGAGCTTTCCTTCTCAGGAACGTTATAACTCCTCTCACTGCTAGAAATAGTGTACGCCTAGAGTGCATGAGGGCTCAAGTTCATGGAGCGGGTACTGCCAAAGTGAGGTTATTGAAAGGCTTTGTCGTGACGCGTCTCATTTGTTGGGACTTAGTCTCATTCATTAGACAAGTCACGGAGTTCAGGTTAAAGCGTACATCCATTGCAGTGTGAGTAAACCAATCTTTTTGAATAGTCGTGCTTGCGGTAGTTAAGCACCGGGACATGTACTACACTTGGCTAGACTCAAAACTTTTAAATCTGATGGGATAGGATGATGCATGATATTTTGTACTAGTGGATCAACTTCTTGAGACACGAGAACGGGTATACCCCAAAAAACCATGACAAAACAGTGGCGGAAAGCTATTCTTGGGATAACAATGGATGGTGGACAGAAGTCGCTGAATAATGAACTAAGGATTAAAATTTGATCATTCTATGTTTGGTCTTAGGATTGTGAAAAGAATTACAAAATTGGATTTATGCAAAATAACCCTTAGCCACCCCTCTTTGAATTCCCTTATCACTTGCATATTTGTTGTGGTGGCTTGTTGAGTACGGTTGGTACTCACCCTTGCTATTTACAATCAATCAGAGGTGGATAATGAAGTCACTGAGGATCCTTATAAGTACTATCTATATGCTGCTGAAGATGACGGTGCCTAGTAGGTCTTAGCCCAGGTCACTGCGTGTGGCAATGGCGTTGTCGCTGCCTACTTTCCGCTGGCTTAACTAAATTCTATCTTTGAATGTCTTCCAGACTGTTTGATCCTATGTTCTAGGCTATGCCTACGGGCAATATGATGTAATAAAATACACATGATGATATTTGCATGAGCACTTGATACTCCAGTAATGTATTCGTGTATACCAGACTACTTGATCCAAGGAAATGGTACAACTATACATGAAAGATTCTTGTTATAAAAATGGGGGTCTATAGCTAACCAAGCAGCAAGAGGCTCCCATGTTGCTCACTAGGCTCAGGCTTCACCGTAGTTGTTGGTGATCGAAGTAGAGGAAGTGGAATAAATCCCTCGCAATAGCAGCACTTAAGAGCAAGCAGATGAGATAGGAGAGAGCAGGGATTGACCAATCTTCGGGTACCATTGCTGGGGGGTGTTGACGAGAAAAATCAACACGTCGGCCTGGGAGATCTACTTAGCTCCAGTGCAGGTCCTAGAATCGATGAAGCGCAGGCATGCCAGTTAGTTTGATCCTGCCACTGATAAGATATGCAAAATAGTAGAGCATAAATCATATCGGTCGATAGACCGATAATCAAAACAGTCAATCTGTTGACAGCCGATTGTGTGATTCCAGCCGATGCCGAAGTTCAGATAACTCGTCAGCTGAAACCATGACAAAACCCTTATTGGTAGCCATCGGGCAGGCTAGAGACTACGGTTCTAATCACGACTTAGTAGGTCAAACTGAATTGATGCAGCACTAAGTATGAAAAGAAACGCAATATCTAGACAATCAAGCCTTTGACTAATTTTCAGGGTGATAGATGACTAATCTAATCTAACTAATCTAATGATTTAGCCGATATCGGTAGAAACCCTAAAATGAGAGACAGTCGATAGAGCTAAATCGAGATACTAGGACTAGATTAACAGAGACATATAATAAGACCGGCTAACACTCCGGTGAAACATTAGCATGAACCTATCGACTTAACAAGACTTAGATTATCGATGACAATCTAGTAGGTTGGACCTAACCAATGCAGCACGAGATTGTATATGATAATCTAATACTCGATGAGCCGATAGATCTGTCTAAAGTGATGGAGATAACAAATCTACCTAAAGCAACATTACGTTTACAGAAACATCGACTTGATCAGAATATCGGACCTAACCGAGAAAGTCCTAACTAAGCCGATGTATCTATGAACGGTAATGAAACTAAAGATAGATGCGATATACCTGGGCCAGCGGGACCTTGGACTTACCCTTTCGCCGGAGATCGAAGACGATGTAGCCCCGTGTCGGGTGCCAAGTCTTGCCGGATGATGAACAAAGTGTAAAGGTAGAAGGTGGCGATGTGCTGAGTTGTATTGATCGTGAGATGATTTACATGGACCTCGGGCTTACATATTTATACCCACGGGCTAACAAAGATCCTAGCAGATTACAATCCAAACTTTCCTAAAGATAAAAAGGAAACAAACCGAGTCCTTATTGGACACTAATATACTTTCCTAAAGATAAAATAGGAAACTAACAAACTCTTCCTAATTAATAGATACAATTGCCTTTTAAGGACTCTATCCTTATATGGCAATCCTCATGAAGCACATCATCTTGATCCGACAGTGTCTCCAATGTTGTCATACCGGAATCGGCTACATCGGCTTGCCTTGTCCGATTAGGTATCAGCCGATGGACACTTTAGCCGATTCGGGCTCCGGGGCTTACCAAATTCTTGCATTAACAGCGGGGTCTTCTTCTTATACTACTCTTATAAGTAGTACCTAGCATTATGTAGACCCCGTTTTTGAGGACGGGAATCATTCGTGTTCATAGTACCTTATCCCCGGATCGAGTAGTTTGGTACCCACGAATACAGTTCTGAATTACCAGGTGCAAAGTGCACGAATAGTCTTACACCGAATTTATTACAATAATAGGCCCGAAGGCAATATCCAATACATATAGGACCTACCAATCCGGATACATCCGAAAACAGAAATTAGATAAGATAGCAGACGGAAGGCGCGAAGATGCCATTGCCTGTGCAACGACTGGGACTAAGACTGTTGCGCTCCATTGTCTTCATTCCTCCTAGTAGTATGTGTACGGGTCTTCCTCATCTCCTTCATCCGGAGGTTTGTACATATAGCAAGGGTGAGTACCCAACGTACTCAGCAGCCAACACGGAATGATGCACATGATAGGGTCATTCAAAGGATGGCTATGGTTTATTTGCGCAAAGCCAATTTTCACAAATCATTTCACAAACCTAACATCTAGCCAGATCAGGTTTTAGGTCCATAGTATATTAACTCGGCGACGGTTCTCGTCCACCATCCATTGTGATCCCAAGGATAGCTTCCCGCCTCCGATTCGTCATGGTTTTTGGGTGTCTTCCCCTTCTCCCGATAGAGAAGTTGGTTTCCCAAAGACATAAAATCATTATGCAATCCCACCCATCATTTTAAAATTTATGAGTCTAGCCACGGGAAACACTTGTCACGTCGCTCATTAACCGCGAGCACGGCTATTCGAATAGAATGATTAACTCACACCGCAATGGATGTACACTTTACCCGTACTCCACAACTACTCATTGAATGAGCTTACATCCCTCTATATGGGACGGTCACGGCAAAGCCTTTCGATAACCTCACTTTGGCGCACCCGCTCCATGAACTTAAGCCCTCATGCACTCTAGCCGTCATTTCCTAGCAAGTGAGAGGAGTTCGGCGTTCCGGGTAAGAGAAAGAATTGCTCTATCCTTGAACTTTCCATCTTCATGTCCTTTTCTTCATGTCTTCATTTCTTCATGTTGATCGCATGCCCGATCTCTGCGCAGGTACCAACCATCGGTACACCCCCTACCGGAAGGCCCTTAACTATCATCCATGCACCCACCGTGGTGCACCCCCACCGGCAAGCCCTTACCTCAACGCCAACACCTGAACCTACTATGCAAGGATACCGCTCCGCTCGGATATTTAATCGCTAGGTCTATACCCATTCGAGAAGTACGGTTGTACCGGCTCGTTCTAAGTTGTAGTCTCATGGCTCGGTCCTTAATCGACTGGGACGGTATTAGCCTTTTCCGGAATCCACCCAAATCCATCCATCCCCCAGCCTAAAACATTTGTTTGTATTTCATTTTTCATCAAAGCCATTTCCAACATGATCAAGGCAACGTGGCGCTCATGTCTCCACTTGCCGTGTCTCAACCATCTTCCCAAGATAGTTGCCCAAGCACGAGGCTTATTTGTAAAATCATGAGTATGCAAGAATCTAGTATAAGCGTGGCTAAGCATTTTATCAAGATAACCTCCGGTTGCATCACATCGAAGGTTTACAAAGAATATTTCTAAGGGTATTCAATATCAAGGCAGGATACATCAAGAATAGGTACTCATTTGTGTATAGCATGCAATTTGTAATTGTAAACAACATCATTTCACAAAGTAGGATCAATATGTTCAAAGAGTGTGATGACTTGCCTTGCTCGCACACTTGTTGGTTGGGGTCTTCCGCGTACTCAACGCCTTCCTCGGACGCTAATCGTACGTCCGAGAAATCAAATTTGAATTCGATTAGAATTCAAATAGAATCCAAGAAGATCCAAAAGAAAACCAAGTAAATCGCAATAGCGGCTCCTAACACTAGGCTATGACTCTATGCGAACCTAGGCTCGAGTTTCGACGAAATCCGGGTTAGAGCGAAAGGGTTATAAGGATTTGAAGTTTTGTAATGAATTCGATTTTGTTAAGAAGGGTGCGATATTTATTTTAATACGCTTAAAGTTTAAGAAATACTAGAGTTGATGATTCAATTAATAAAAGAAAGTGATTACCTTTCAATTTCATCCAATTATTTCTGGTCGAGAAGCCCTAGGGTTTATAATAATCAAAATTAATTGGTGTCGCGGTCTACCGAAAATGGGTTGGGAAGGATTTAACATAAAACATATATGATGAAAAAGGGGTTGATCCGAAATTATAAAGATAGTTTATAATCTTTTGAAAAGATTCTTGTTTTATGAGTATAACCAAAATGAATGAATGGACCCTCCAAAATATATAAACATTTTGGACATTTATCGATCAAAAGTTCGATGTTTAAATATAAACTCCATAATTATTTGTAAAGCAATTTAAAAGTAAAGAAATAAACTCTTTTGAAAGATGCAACATCTTTGTGAATAAAATTTTAGAAGAGTTTAAAAGAATTTAAATATTTTTCTAGGATTTTTACCAAGCTTGTTCTTATTTTTAATCCCTAAAAAAATTAAAATAAAAATGTTCAAAACTTTGCTTCTACTGAGTCGAACCTGCGCCTCTCCTCTCACACCTCGGCTCAAGCCACGGGCTAGCGAGCCTTGCGCCGGCAAAGGAAGAGAAAAATAAAATCAAATGGCACGGGAGGGATTCGAACGCAGAACCTCACGCTCCTCTCTCTCGTCTCTCTCCACCGCGCCAAGCATCTCTTTGCTTCTTTCTTTCTCTCTTTTTATTTTGTTCCCTCTTCTACTGTCCTTCTTCCTCCGCGCGAGGCCGATGGTGGGGCGAGGGTGAACGGCGACGAGGACAGCCGGAGCTCGGCATCTAATCGATCCTACTCCCTCTAGGCTACATAAGGAACTCTCCCGAGGCATAGACGAACCGAGGAGGCGGCGGAACGAGCCGGCGACGGCGGCCTTGCCGCAGCGGCGGTGGCGCACGGTGCCGGCAGGATCCGGCGGCGTTCCGACTGAACCAAGTGTTCCCGAGCATCTAAGGGGCGCGGGGATGCTAACTACGGGGTCG
Source organism: Oryza australiensis (assembly GCA_019925245.2). Lineage (NCBI taxonomy): Eukaryota > Viridiplantae > Streptophyta > Magnoliopsida > Poales > Poaceae > Oryza > Oryza australiensis. The sequence goes on from JAIFGZ020000096.1 coordinate 586,441, forward strand.
GTTTGGTCGGAAAAGAGCCGAGACGGCCGGCGACGTGCGCATGGCGGCGGCCTAAACAGGGAAGCACGGCGGCCTCGTCGCGGCGAACTCCGGTGGCTAATCGGCTCGGGAAACATGGGAGAAATATAGTTTAGAGCACAGAGATCGTGTAAGTACCTTCAATTTGGGAAGAACTCGACCGAGGGCGACGAATTTTGGATTGTGCCTCGGGCGGCCGGCGCTAGGGTTCTTCGGTGTTCTTCAAAATTTGACCCGCACACCGCATGATTTTGGGGAAATTTGGGAGGGGCTAGATGAGGTAATTGCGCACACTTATGTGTTTCAAGTTGTGGCCGAGTAGCGCTATTTATAGCGGGATGCTTTCGGCTTGAGCTCGGCGGCAATGGCGGTGCGGCACGGGAGTAGCGTGCACGCGCGGGAGGGGCCGGGGTGAAATGCGACGCATGGCAGCGCTCGGGAGGGGCTCGGCGCGGCGAGCGGCGCGTGGCGGCGCTTGGGCGGGGTCCGGCGCGGCGGCGCGGGCACGGGGCGTGGCGACGCACGGCGCGACGTGGAAGCAAGTGTGCGCGACGTAACGGCGACTCCGTGCGCGCGGAGGGTGACGCAGTGAGAACGTGCATGCACGAGGCCCCGTACGGCGAGTGACGCGCGGCGCGCGGTGGCGACGTGGTCCGGGTCCGGGTACGGCGTCGAACAGGTGGCGTGCAATGAATAGTGACTTTTCCGATTTTCCCGAATTAAATTTCCTATTTTCCCAATTTTATTTCCTTCCACCCCCAAAATTCAAAATAAAATATAAAACATCTAGAAATAAGTTGTAAAATATATGTCCAACCTTTTTACCCACTTTTATTATTTTAAAAATATATTTTACATAATTAATTTAATCCTTTTCCTCAATTCCCCAAAATGTTATTTTGATTCAAATAAATTTCTAGATTTCATATATATACCCTAAAATATTTTATTACTCATTTTTTTCTTTTTACTAATTAATATTACTCAATCACCTAAATAATGTTTTGCTCCCAATTCTAAACTCCGAAAATTTTCTCCGAGCGAAATTCGAATCGTTTGGTTTTTCACAAACACCGAGATGAATCGCTCGCGTATAAATTTATGCAACCAAGTGGCAAATAAGAAGCGAAAACTCGATCAAGAAGCAACAATCAAAAGGTTTTTGTAAGTTATGATTTTTGATTCCCGGTTTTAAATTCCTCGATTTTCGGGATGTTACAAACCTACCCCCTAACAATAAATCTCGTCCCCGAGATTTGGGTTGGGTCGTGATTGGTAGTCGGTCGGTACAAACATATAGGATGGATCCATGGGACTCCTTCTTAACGGACGACGAATAGATTGGTGCTCCGGTGACGCAGAATCTATCACCAAGTTTCCAAGGGTGGTCCACTTCAATTCTTTGTTTTAGATAACCCGATGTTGTCGCTCTTAATCCTTGGGAATCCTTCAAACATGCAGGATTCAAGTAGGTCTCTAATTTTCCTTAAGTTGTATAATAGACTTGCTGTTCTAAACGTTGGAACCTTTAGTCACGGACGGGTGGTGATCCCTGGTAGGATTGCATCGTGTGATTTTGATGGGCGACAAGAGGTTATCTAGGGAAGTTCGGTTCTACCAAGCTCTAACATAGTGTCCAATCTAAGAGTCCGGAGTTATGTCACTCTACCCCTAACAATAAGTTCAAGCTTGGCTTTTAGGATAAGGCCTATATTGGTGCCGGTGTGGGGCAGCTATATCTCTTCGCGTTGAATATACTATTATGGGTTTCCTAGGGTTTACCCGACATAGGTTATGTTCGCGCTTGTTTCGAGGTTATGAAAGAATGTGAAGTTTTGAAACCAAACAAAACTTTAACTTAGTGCAGAATGGATGGAGAACGTACCCATTAGCACGATCCGGTCCTCTGGGCCTCTTCAAGACGCGCATGGTTCACTTGGCCATGGCGGATTCCTATGGTGGCCTCCTTGGTGGGTGTCCCGAGCTCAGTGTCCAGTACCGAGGCGGGGTCCCTCTTACAAAGCAATGGCGTTGGCTCCAGTACGGACGGGGTGTTACGTGGCTTAGGGCGTGATTGGCGAAATGTCCATATTCCCCACGGTTGAAGCAGTTCACGTTCTTAAGTCTTGGGGTCGCCAAGGTAGGTGCCGGGAGCGGAAAGGGGTGGCAGGTGGCCGCGGCGTTGCGGGTGCAACGGGCGATTGGTCATTGTGACGGCCGGCTTCCAACCTGTTGGTGTTGCTCCTTTGGGTCGGGGGCGTTCCTTGAATCGGACGGGCTAGAGCAAGTCTTCTCTTCCAGTTGTTTTCAACCGTCCTTTGATCATGCTCGAGCCTTACGACCTTGTTGATGAGGCTCGAAAGCTAGCGTGGTCCCGACCGATCATCGGTCCTCTTAACTCATCGTTCGTCCTTCAATAAACTTGTCCATCTTTTCCTCTTCATCCGCGGATCGCTTGTGGCGTAACGGGCAAGCTGCGTGAACTTGTTAAGATACTCTTGTACCGTGGTGTTTCCTTGGCGCAGCCTCGCGGAACTCATTTTTCTTCATCCTCATAACCGCGGCTGGTACGAAATTTTCACGAAAGCAGCGAGTGAATTCTTCCCATGTCGGTTCCCGGCATCTTCCGCCCGTGTCTCTTTGTAGGTGTCCCACCGGTCACTTGCGGGACCTTCCAATGATTAGTGGCGAAGATGACTCGTCGCCTTCCCGTACTCGGACGAGAGTCAACTTCTTCTCTATTACCCTCAACCAATCTTCAGCATCCATTGGTTCCTCCGCCATGGAGAACATTGGCGGCTTGGCTCGCATAAACTCGCCTAGGCTTGATCCTCCGTGTTGTCCTTGGTTGTTGGCAATGGCTTGAAGCAGCTTGGGTTTGCGAAGCCATGACTTCCGCTAGGGTGGAGGGGTGGCTCGGCGGGTTCTCCGTAGCCGCCGAGGCTCTACAACGGTGCACCATCCGAGGAATATAGATGAGGTAAATGATTGGATCGACTAATGTCATGGTTCTAATCGATTTTTTTCAGTGATCTTCAAGTTGTTCTTAAGTGATCTTTTGCACACAACAAGCATGGTGATACAAACTCATTTAAGATATAATATAGAATTTTATATTAGTTCATAAACGTTACATCATAGGAGAGGTACATCGGATCGCCATGCACAGTCCCACACAACATAATACAATGACAACAACATCGGTCTAGGATCTTCATATATAAAGGGGAAAGGGTACGGTCATTGCTGTCTTGACTCCATCCAAAGCAAGACCGAGTTGATGCGAGACTCCTCGTCTAGTTGTTTGAGGTCGCCCGATCTAGGGTTGCCACCTATGGCCGTTGCATTGGCACCGAAGTAAGAGGAGGGTGTCTTTGTGTGGCTTGGGGCATTGGTTGGCATAGTGCCCAAATTCTTCACAGTTGAAACAAGTCACATTCCTTTTCCTTTGGGCAGCCAGGATAGGTGTTGGAGTGCGAAATGGTGCGGTAGTTATCCTAGGGCGAGTCATTGGCATAGTGCCCTAACTCTCCACAGTTGAAGAAGTGCACATCCTTCTTTAGACGTCGAGGATTCTCCTCGGCATCTTCGGGGTACATACCGTGCTCGTGATGATCATCGTGCTACCATCCGTGGTCCATTTTGGTGACTTCCTCTTCTTGGAGTTGGATGGCGAACCGAGCCCTTGGCCGGTCATTGGATTGAATTCCTTGTCCTTCCTTCCGCACTGTATCTCTCCCTTGATCGGGGTTCCGGTGTGTTTTTCCCGTGCACTGTTCCTTGTTCCATATCCTTGTTCCATGAAGCGTAGCGGGGCCAAGTGTTTCCTTCCCTCCTAACGGTGGGTTTGGCGTTTCGCTCTCTCGTGGGCTTGACAGTATATTCGCAGGAGTCATCAAGGCTTGAGTCAAAATGTACCGACGTTGCTCGGACACGAACCCAAAACTTGAAGGTGTCGTTGCATTTTTGCACCATCATGATCATCAATTGTGTCTCGGCTAGCCATTATCCGGGCTAAGGTCGGATTCATAGGGAAAGAGGGTGGAATGTCCATAGGGTCGCTCCGGGTTGATCCATGAGATTTGAGATCTTGATTTCTTGCCCTTGTTCTTTCCCATCTATTGTCGAGAGAGAAAGAAATCGAAGAAAGGTTAAGCTCGGTTGGGACCTTATTCCCGTGTACTCTTATTGCTCTAGCGGGTGGAATAAACAATCTCTCAAGCTTTAACAGGTCACAATCCTATATCTATTTTTGAAGATAGTTTAGGTTTAGAGAAAGGTAATTGGTAAAAATCAAATGTTTGTAGAGAAATTGGGGTAAGAGAGAAAATATGTTTGCCTTGTGAAAATAGTTTGTATTTCCAAAATAATCCTATGTAGGGATATTTCCTTTGACCACTATAAAGGGGTGGGGCGCCGGTTGGTCTTATCCCGCCGCTTGCTCCGATACCAGCTCGTAGACCCCCGTTTTTGAGGACGGGAATCATTCGTGTTCATAGTACCTTATCCCTGGATCGAGTAGTTTGGTACCCACGAATACGTTCTGAATTACCAGTGCAAAGTGCACGAATAGTCTTACACCGAATTTATTACAATAATAGGCCCGAAGGCAATATCCAATACATATAGGACCTACCGGTCCGGATACATCCGAAAAGAAATTAGATAAGATAGCGGACGGAAGGCGCAAAGCATGCCGATTGCCACAAGCAACGACCGGGGACTAAGACCCGTTGCGCTCCATTGTCTTCATTCCTCCTAGTAGTATGTGTACGGGTCTTCCTCATCTCCTTCATCCGGAGGTTTGTGCGTATAGCAAGGGTGAGTACCCAACGTACAGCAGGCCAACACGGAATGATGCACATGATAGGGTCATTCAAAGGATGGCTACGGTTTATTTGCGCAAAGCCAATTTTCACAAATCATTTCACAAACCTAACATCTAGCCGATCAGGTTTTAGGTCCATAGTATATTAATTCGGCGATGGTTCCGTCCACCATCCATTGTGATCCCAAGGATAGCTTCCCGCCTCCGATTCGTCATGGTTTTCCGGGGTGTCTTCCCCTTCTCCCGATAGAGAAGTTGGTTTCCCAACACATAAAATCATTATGCAATCCCACCCATCATTTTAAAATTTATGAGTCTAGCCACGGAAACACTTGTCACGTCGCTCATTAACCACGAGCACGGCTATTCGAATAGATTGATTAACTCACCTTGCAGTGGATGTACACTTTACCCGTACTCCGCAACTACTCATTGAATGAGCTTACATCCCTCTATATGGGACGGTCACGGCAAAGCCTTTCGATAACCTCACTTTGGCGTGCCGCTCCATGAACTTAAGCCCTCATGCACTCTAGCCGTCATTTCCTAGTAGTGAGAGGAGTTCGGCGTTCCTGGGTAAGAGAAAGAATTGCTCTATCCATGAACTTTCCATCTTCATGTCCTTTTCTTCATGTCTTCATTTCATCATGTTGATCACATGCCCGATCTCTTCCTGTACCAACCAGCGGTACACCCCCGCGAAGGCCCTTAACTATCGTCCGTGCACCCACCGTGGTGCACCCCCACCGGCAAGGCCTTACCTCAACGCCAACACGAACCTACTATGCAAGGATACCGCTCCGCTCGGATATTTACTCGCTAGGTCTATACCCATTCGAGAAGTACGGTTATCCGGCTCGTTCTAAGTTGTAGTTGAAGGGTTACGCGGAGGCTACGCTAGCCGAAAACAAAACTTTTACCGCGCAAACCAGGAACACTTGCAAGTAAGGGCCGATAGATCGTTACCGATTGGAGTAGAGTGCAGCGGAATAGCCAATCGGGCAATCCGATCCGAACAGTGTAGCCGATTCCCGAGAGCCGATTCGCCAATCAGCCGATTCGAGTCGTCCGCCGCGTTCTCACGCCTCGCTCCGATGTGCCCGACCGCAGCCGATCGCTCCGATTGCAGCCGATCCGAAGCCGATCACGGCGCGCAACCTAGCAGCGCCTCTACCGGTATCCACACGTCCGGGGACGTAACGCCGTACACCCGTGTGCTAGCACGCGATGCAAGGCTAGGGTTTGGCTCGAAAGTGGGAGGGTTTCCGTGGAGATTGATCTCGGCGACTTCGTTGCACGCGATGCAATTGACGTGTCAGCTCTCCACCCTCCCTCCTTTATATAGAGTTGGCCGACCGGGACTAGTGGCCGATTAGGACTCTATTTTGAATCGGATCTCATCCGTATCTCATAGAGTTGGCCGCCCCACACGTCGTAAGCCCATAGGACTCTATCCGATCGGATCCCTATCCGATCGAGCCGTATCCGAGTCCAACTCGAATATCTATTCTATCCCCTTAAGCGTGCGACCCCGTAGGTTCAGGTATACTCGGTTTCGGCTATAGTCTAACTTAGCCGATCGTCGGCTCGAGTCTAACTCAGCCGACTGTCAACAGCGGCGCCTAGCAAGCACATATTGACACCATAGTATACAAGAATAATATCGGCTCGAACCTGTAATGTGTACACAAATCCCTTTGCCTCACGATACAGTTAAGCTATAGGCAAGATGTGTGCCATCCCTTCAATAGCTTAACCATTCACTCGAACCGTATTGGATTATCCGTCCGTGATTGACTCCTCAATCAACTTAGCATGGCCATGCATTTCCATAATCCATTACCTCGAGGGGCCCGAGATATCTCTCCAAAGGAGGGGCAAATTCCATCTTGATCACTCACATCCCACTCCATGTTTCATAGCAAACCCGAAAACTACCTTTATAACTACCCCAGCTGAATAGCGTTTGGTAGTCCCAAAGTAGGCTACTACACATGTTGGAATCCATGGTGATCTCAGTCTAAGGACTTTGTACCAACACTACCCGAGACCAACTAATGGCACATTAATTCCCGTAGTGTCTCATGGTGGGTCTATCCAACAATGTGTTCTCCAACACATATGTCCATGTTTATTGATTTGGTATCTCCATACCCATGATCTATGAGACATGATCATCAATCAATAAACATGCCGATCTTAGAATCATATTTGTTCCAACAATATGACATATGATCGTGGATCGTTTAGAAATAGATTCATACATAAAGAGTCTCATAAATAAGTCACGTACTTATTGATCAATACAAGATGTCTATTTCATGGAACCGAATAACACTTTATTCATTTATACATAAACATTGACGTGATATCCAACATCTCCATGTTGCCTCTAGGGCATATCACTAACAATCTCCCACTTGCACTAGAGTCAATCATGTAAGTATCTAATACCCATTGCTCTTGTGTGCGCCTCATGCTTCGGGAGGGAGAGGTTTTTGTCATGGATCGGCTATGTTGAGATCCGTGTGCACTTTGCATATCTTGACATCACCTCTCGTCCACTATCTCGCGGATGAGATGATATCGCCGAAGTATGTGTTTGGACTTCCGATGTGACCTCGGCTCCTTGGCTTGCGCAATGGCTCCACTATTATCACAATAGAGAGACATTGGACCAGCCGTACTAGTCATCACACCAAGCTCGAAACGAATTTCTTGATCCAAAACAGCCTCCTTGCGCCTTCCGCAAAGAATGTACTCGGCCTCCGTTGTAGAATCAGCAAGATCCCGCTTGGAACTCTTCCACCGATCGCGCCTCCGTTCAGCAGTAACACGAACCTGCATTGCGATCTATAATCATCCTTGTCCGCTTGGAAGCTAGCATCGGTGTAACCACTTACAACGAGCTCTTCTTCACCTCCATAGACTAGGAACATATCCTTAGTTCTTCTCAAATACTTAAGGATATTCTTTACGGCATCCAGTGACCTTCACCCGGATCTCGATCTGCATCCGCTCGTAGCACTCAAAGCGTACGAGACATCCGGGCGTGTACAAAGCATGGCATACATGATGGATCCAATTGCCGAAGCATATGGAACCATACCCATCTTATTCCGCTCATCATGTGTCCGAGGACACCGATTCTTGCTAAGATTAATGCCATGTGACATGGGCAAGAAACCTTTCTTGGAATCATGCATGTTGAACCTTTTCAACACCTTGTCAATGTATGTACTTTGGCTTAATCCAATTAGCCTCTTGGATCTATCTCTATAGATCCGAATGCTCAATATGTATGCTGCCTCCCCTAAGTCTTTCATGGAAAACTATTTTTCAATGAAGACTTGACGGATTCTAGCATAGGGATATCATTTCCAATCGTAATATGTCATCCACATATAAGATTAGAAATACAATTGCGCTCCCACTCGACCTTTTGTAAACACAGCCTCTTCTTCATTTTTGATGAAACCAAACCCTTTGATTACTTCATCAAAACGAATATTCCAACTCCGAGATGCTTGCTTCAATCCATAAATGGATTTCGTAGCTTGCATATCTTTCCGTGCGATTCTCGGATCGACAAAACCCCGAGGTTGTATCATGTATACATCCTCGCTAGGTTTCCATTTAGGAAAGCCGTTTTGACATCCATCTCGCCATATCTCATAATCGAAATATGCAGCAATCGCTAGGATAATCCGAATAGATTTAAGCATTGCGACGGCGAGAAGGTTTCATCATAATCAACTCCTTGAATCGTTTAAAACCTTTCGCCACCAATCGCGCCTTATAGATGTGAACATTTCCATCCATATCGGCCTTTTCTTAAAAACCCATTTACACTCAATGGTTTTGACACCATCAGTGGATCAACCAAGTTCCAAACTTGATTGTCGTACATGGATTCTATTTCGGATTTCATGGCTCCAAGCCACTTGTTGGAATCGGGTCCCACCATCGCTTCCTCATAGGTCTTAGGTTCATCGTTGTCCAACAACAATATATCACATTGTTCCGCACTGTACTGTCGTGCACGACGTGATCTTTCGCACCTCCGTGGGGCCGGTGTATCTACAACCGGTGGCGCAACACTTTGCACCTCCCGTTGTGGTTCCGTGGTCGCCGAAACATTTTCTCGGTGTTTCTTGAACTTCTTCAAGATGCACCCCGCTCCCACTAACCCTTCTTGAAAGAAACTCTTTCTCCAAGAAGACACCGTGTCGGCGACAAACACTTTGCCTTGTTCCCGATTATAAAAGTAATATCCCTTAGTTTCCTTAGGGATATCCCACAAAGAAGCACTTGTCGATTTGGGTGTGAGCTTGTCGATCGTAAACGTTTTACATAAGCTTCGCATCCCCAAATTTTGAGAAAAGACAAACTAGGGGTTGCCCTGTCCATATCTCATATGGTGTCTTTTCAACCGACTTAGATGGAACTCTATTTAGTGTGAGCGCAAGCTGTTTCAAGAGCATATCCCTGTAAGGATAAGAAGATCACTTTGGCTCATCATCGACCGCACCATGTCCAACAAGGTGCGATTTCTTCGTTCGGACACTCCGTTCCATTGTGGAGTTCCCGGCGGAGTCAACGTGGAACAATTCCACAATCTTTCGATGATTACCAAACTCTTGGCTCAAGTATTCCCTCCACGATCCGATCGTAGAAACTTGATTGTTTTCCCTAAATGATTCCGTACTTCATTCTCGGAATTCTTTGAACTTTTCAAAGGATTCGACTTATGCCTCATTAAGTAGATATAACCATATCTACTAAAGTCATCGTAAAGGTAATGAAGTATTGATAACCACCTCGGCCGTTGAGCTCATTGGTCCACATACATCGCATGTACGAGTGCCAATAAGTCACTTGCTCTCTCACTATGTCCCGTGAAAGGTGCCTTTGTCATCTTACCAAGTAAACAAGACTCACATGTCTCAAATGATTCAAAATCAAAAGAGTGAAGCAATCCATCCTTATGGAGCTTCTCCATGCGTTTCTTATTTATATGGCCTAAGCGACAATGCCGTATAAACGTGGGGTTTATATCATTAGAGAGTTGCCTTTCGTATTAATGTTATAGATGGGAGACGCTTCAAGATTCAAAACGTATAATCCATTCACCAATGGAGCATGAAAATAGAACATATCTCTGAGATATATTGAACAACCATTGTCCATTGATCTAAAATCATATCCTTCCGCTTGCAAACATGAAGCGGAAATAACGTTTTGACATAGTGTTGGAACACAATAACAATTATTCAATTCCAAAACTAATCCCGAAGGTAGATGAAGTGGTACTCGTGCCGACAAAGAATCGTAGCAACGCTTGCTCCATTGCCGACGCGCAGTTCACCTCGCCCCTTCTCAATCCTCTACTTCTTCTCATTCCCCGCAACGATTTGCAAATATGAGCTACTGATCCGGTATCAAATACCCAAGAGTCGAGTAGGTGAAGTAGCGAGATTAATGTCTATAACATTAATACCCGGCGTAAGTCGTACTTTGCTTCTTCTTGAGATCCTCCATGTACTTCTTGCAGCCTTTTCCAAAGGGCCCTGTCTCCTTGCAAGAGAAGCAAACGGCATCCGATGCCGCCGACCCTTCTTGCCCTTCTTTGCATTGGAGGCACTCGCGATCTCATCGGGAGTTAACTTCCTCTTGGTGCAAAGTTTCTTGACAGTGGTTTGCGCTTAGCCTTTCGGCATCATCATCACATGATGACCGCTTTTCTCGGATACTCTCCTCCTGTCTTTAGCATCCCATGCAATTCAGCCAAGGTCCTATCCATATTGTTCATGTGATAATTTAATATGAATGGCTCGAAGCTCGGAGGGAGCGACCGGAGAATCACACGTAGCCAACTCTTGGCTAAGGGGAAAACCTAGTTTTTCCGACTCTCAATGTAGCCAATCATCTTTATCACATGCGGATCGACGGGATTCCCTCAACAAGCTCGCACGCAAACAAGGACTTTGAGGTGTTGAACCTCTCGGCCCGAGCTTGGTTCTCAAACATGCCACGCAGCCCCGAATAATAGTGTGAGCATCGCCGCTCTCATATTGCTTTCAAGCTCGGGGACATTGTAGCAAGCATGAGACAACTTATATCTAGGGCATCATTAGTGTGCTTCTCATAAGCCCTCCGTGCGTTGCAAGTGGCATTATTTGGCAAATCCTCGGGATAGGGTACTTCAAGAACGTACTCCTTACGCTCTTGCTTGAGAACAATTCTCAAGTTGCGATACCAATCCATAAAGTTTGTTCCATTTAATTTTTCCTTTTCGAGAATAGATCGCAAATTAAAGGTACCGGGTGTAGTATTAGCCGCCATTTATTCTACAAATGTAAAAACAAAGTTTAGCACAATGTTTATGCTATGTCTATTGTTAAACAATTTAACATTAGACTCCCATTACGTATTTTCCACCTTCCCTCTAGGTTACGTATTGGGTCAAGATCCACATGTTAATTAATTTTCTAGTGAGCTTTGGCATCACCGCTAGAAAATTAGTAACATCGGTAAGCAACTCCTTGCTAATCACATCTCTATGTGACTCTTGTTGTTGGTGTGGCATCTCCATGCCCCGGCCCCAACCTATGCCCCAAGGCCCAAAACTGTTTTGATAGCCTTGTTAAGTAAACCAAATGCTCCCGCTGTATATGTCCGACATATACCCCTCGTGTTATGATAGAGAATGGCACTCGCTTTGGCGACCCACCATTGACGAGCATAACGGTGACGGTGCAACATTTGGAAGGGCATCATTACTACTTAATTTTGTGAGGGATGCTATCCTATCAAACAAACATATCACATATATGAAAGCAAGTAGAATAGCATGAAATAGTATGGCCCCCTTCACATGGTGATCTCCATCTCCATGCCGGTGTACGAGGATCTCCATCTTCATCACCGTTCTTTCGAGAGTGCCGAATGCTTGATTTCTTCAAACTAAGCTACTACTATAGAAGCTCTAATTGAAGATTACATCGACTCGCAGTCGTGAAAGAATATTACAAGCATTGCACGTATGAAAGAATATTACAGTGGATTGCACATATGAAAGAATATTACATGCATCACATGCATCTCATACATACAATAGGGCCATACCATCTCAAAGCATTCTCTCGAAAAACAAGTTAGGCGTAGAAACGTTTTCTACTTATCGCAGAGCTACGGCATCGAGACGACCTATAAGGGGTACGCACACGGCGGTCCCGCTAGCCGTAGCGGCGGGGTCGAGGGGAAGCCGCCTCGCGTGCTCCGTAGCGCCCGAACACCACACGAAATTCATAGATCCAATCTATGAATTCGCTACGAAACCATGTCGGCATAATCATATTATGTCGTCCCGATACACTATCAAGGGAGATGGTTTGCGTAGGCGCGAGGCAGCTAACAAGATCGGACTACGAGATAGCTTTGTGATAATCACATTATACCGTTCCGATACACTATCAAGGAACGCTATCTCGAACCCAACTCAAACCGAGTTATATGGAAATTGCTTCGACGTAATCACATTACGCCGTTCCGATACACTATCAAGGAACGCAATTACCATTAACTCTCCTCAACGATCCCGTAAACC